>CM068377.1:52602848-53212509 GCA_034770075.1 Aralia elata
CTGCCCATTTTCTACCAATCAAGATCAAGGACAAATTTGGAGCAGTTGGCGAAACTTTACGTGAAGGAAATTAGTATCACGACATGGAGTGCCGGGTATATATTGTGTCTGACAGGGATCCGCGCTTCACGTCAAATTTTTGGAGAAGTCTACAGGAGAGACTGGTGTAGACACCCGATTTTTGCATTTCCTATACTAACCCTGAGAGCGGGGCAAAAAATCGTCAATTGTCCCGGCACACGAGGAAAAAAGGGTGGACATAAAGACGAAACCCTCAAAACCAACACGACGGGCAGATGATATTGAACCGGACCACGACAACAAGCGGAATGTAGAGAGTCACGTTACTGATCACTGTGCTTGCCCGGGTGATCGTGGCACGTTTCCCGACGGGTTCCAGACTGCCGAGGCGCAAACCCGTTAGCGGGAAACCAACGGTACGACAACGAAAAATCGAGACGAGGCACGGAAAGCGAGGAAAATCAGCACACAGTTAGCCGCAGATCAATTCGCGGGCCAAGGGACGGAACTCGAGGGGCAGCACGGGACTCGAATGCGCACTGGACTCCGGAGCGCGGCTGGGGGTAGAACCAAGGGCCAGCCGCAGATATATCTTGCGTGCCAGCCGCAGATAGATCTTGCGGTTGCCTTGGGCAGAGTGCTTTATTTTAGACCAGTTCGCATTCAGGGAAGAAAAAAAGAGGGGAGAAGCATTCAGCATAGCCAGCAGCAGCCCGGGTAGGAACAAAAAACTAGCAGCAAAACAAGAGCAATTAGGGAGCGAAAATGAAGTGAAAAAGAGTGAGTGAATTGTACCAAATTAGTGAGATTATATTCCATATTCTCTACTCTACTCAATACACGAATTACATACATATTGTTGGGGATTAATTGCAAGGTGAAAAAAACCCTTTGTTTTTCTTTAGCAGTTTTGTTATATCATTTTTGTTAATCTTCTGCGTCATTGCCGAATTAAACGTAAATGTAGTTTTTTTTATATGTTATTTTTGAAAAGCCCATGGGTTAGGGATTATTAGTGAGGGTCTCATCGGAATGAAATTCCCCCTAATAAGCCCGATGATATCCGTTTGGTGCAAATCTTAGCTATTATGGTTATGGTATCATTCCTAGTGTATTGCGATCGTCATTTTTTGTAAGACATCTTAGAGTTGTTAGGCATTCCCGTTATTGTTTATTTTCGATATATTCCATTTGGTTTGTTTGTGCAAATAAGTTCGGATGTGAGGCCTTAGGAACGCGAACCCCGTGGTCCAAATCCGAGGATGGACATTTTTGAATGTATGTAATCGGGGTGTGGATGTATCCGTCATTGTTAAATATGTTAATCGTCGGGCCTTAAAACGATGGCCAAAGCGAGATGAATCGGGTTCTTTAAGGCCCCGTAAATATTGAAGTATGTTGATTGTGGGCGTTTGGGGTTATTTTTGATGGCTTACATGCCGATGAATAGCCCCGACGCGGTGTTTATGCTTGATTGGATTTCGGAAACACGAAAAATTGATTTCAAAGATTAAACGAGGAAGGTTTTTCCTTAAAATCAAGCAAAATAGGAGGTTAGCATCATGTAGCTAAAAAAATTGGAGGTGTTAATGAATGTTCGGTTTCTATTTAATGAGAAGGCTAAAAGAAAGTCGTTTTTCAAACGTCACAAAAATTGGTTTTATAAAAATAAAACAACGTTTTATTAAATCTTGGTGCGTAGGGTGAAAAAGATATCCTAGAATGTTGCCCATCATTTTATGAAAGAAACGTATAAGATTTCGATTCCTATTTTTACTAAGGTTTTAAAACTCTGTGTTTTGCCAAAACGACACCTAAGGAAAATCTATTCTCATAGTTTTTGCCAAAGAAAAATCAATCCTTTTTCATAAAGCTTTCTCGTTTAAGCGGAATGGACATTTCTAAGGCGATTCTCAAAAGAAAAACACAATTTTCCCTAAAAAATCCAAATGGGGATTTTTTTATTTTTTCTTTTTTTATGCAATCTCACCATAACATTTTACATAGGCACACACACACACGCGCACACACACATTTCATGAAATTAAAGGATAGGAAAGCCATCAAGATTGCGGGTAAACAGTGCTTCACGGAAGTCGAGGTGGGTGCCTAACACCCTTCCCTCACTTAAGCAAGCCCCCGAACTCTATGAATCTCGATTCGCAGACCAATTAATTCGGAGTCACATATGAGCCAGCGATTTAGAAAAATGAAAACTCGGTTAATGAGTTGGTACATCCATTTCAAATATACCAAACTGGCGACTCTGGATAAATTGGCTCATCATAAAAAAAAAACATGCTTTAAAAATACCTATCGTCGACATTAATGCCGACCTTTTCCATAAAAAAAATCATCTAATGAAAAGGCTTAAAATTGGGAATAAAGGGTTACAACACCCGCGTAAGCGATTCCTCCCGGCGTCGACAGCTGGCGACTCTGCTGGGGAGCTTTGAGTTGGCTTAAGCCGCGTTTCAAATCTTGATGCTATCCTTATCCTCTAAAAAAATTTATAAATGTGTATGTGCGTACGACACTTTGACGTCTTTTAGTTATTGTTGTGTAAATGTGTGTTGTTGTCCAAGGAATGAATGATTGAATGGGTTTCTCTTTACTTCAAAGTAATCATTTGCATGCGGTTGGTTTGCGGTCGATGAATGTGGATGTATGTTGAGATAGTACCTCCTCCTTGAGGCGAACCCGTCGGTTGCTTATTACTGGACTCGAAGGGGCTGCTCCCCGGAGATGGCTCAGGAAACGCACCACTCCAAATCCACTCCAATCGAAAGGGCTTTTCAAGACGAGTAGATTGCGAAGATATGGGGAACCTTCATTGGGCCGTTAAAATAGCCCGGTGAGAGTAACCGTAAGGATAGGTCAAGCCCAGATGTAAACCCAACGCAGGAAAAAGTCCTCTCTCCTTCTTCAGCCCCTTTTACGTTGTTATCGGCGTAGTAAATGTCATTGATACCAATGGCAATAATCTGGGATTGTACATCCCCCCTTGTTGCTAATAAAGAAGGTACTAACACTCTATGTGTTGCAGGGAACAGCTATGGGGAACTTTCCTAAATTCAGCCCGTCTAGCATTGATTAGTTTGGCCAAATAAAAAGACTCTGCTAACATTTTGGTTTTGCAGGAGGAAAGATTTAAAAGACCCTCTAAAAAGTCACCAAAATTTACAGTTAGTTAGCATGGCATTCCCACCATCTCTCATTTCCCGTAGACTAAACTTTAAAAAAAATAAAACCGTTTTCGCCCCGGTATGGATTGCTCCCTCGAACAACGCGTTTGACAGTCTAAAAAGGAAGGAAGGCCCAGGGTCTCTCTTCCTCTGAAAATGGCGGATGCTCCCCAATCATAGTTTTCGGTATCTCCGGGAAAAAGAGTTTGATGACTTTAGGAAGCAGATTGATGGGGGAAATGGCCACAATGCTAAAAGAAACAGTTCTTAATCAGACAGGATCCTGTCAAAACCACAAGGGACCCGCGACAATTGTTCCAAACCCCCGCCCAGGGGGTGGACCAGAATCCTCCTTGAAAGGATGATGGCAATCCTATTCAAAAATAACCAACAGCAGCTTAAGGACGAGCCGATCCTCCCAAAAGGTCATTTCCTCTGCCCTCTAAACAATGGGGATAGTGGGGAAAACAGTAATCACGATTCCAGAGGAGGGGAAGATACTGGATGACCTTCGCAGGAAAATGAAGCAGATGGAGGAGACCATCCCAATCTCTAAAAGGCATAGGCTCCCTGGGTAGGGTTAATTATGGCAGATGTTGTGTGTCTTCCCCGGGGAACCAGATATCCAGAGGAAATTGTTTAAGATCCCCCGAATTCGGAGAAATACAATGGGAGGAAGAAAAGGGGGATCCTTAACACTCACCCTGAAAATATATATTGAGAAGAACTGGGGGGTCCCTATGCGGAAGACGAAGGAACTAAGGATGCAATTATTCCAGAAAAAGCTTGACGGGGGAGGCGAGGGAAGGATCTGGTATGGTGGGTGGATGCCCGTCTCGATAATTGCCCCGGATTCATAATTGGGAGGGAGCCTGTGTGGCCCATACCTTGCTGTGGACACAGTATAGCTTGTCAGGCACAGATGGCCCCTGATAGATATCAAATGACAAAAATCAAGATGCAACCAAGGGAAAACTTCAGGGACTATGCCCAACGATGGAGGGGTATGGCCGCACAAAGTGAATCCTCCAATGAAGTGAGTACAGAGATGGTAATGACCTTCGTGGATATACAGGAAGGCACCTTAAGATGAGCGGGTTCATATCGGGGATTTGGTAAAGACCTTTTCGCCGAGATGATAAAACATTGGAGGAAAGAAAATGGTGGATATGGGTTGAAAATCTGGGTAAAAATATCCGGGACTTTCACAGCTCTTGAAACGGGCTGCGGAACAAAAAATCCAAAAGTGGGAATTATTGGCAAGAAGTGAGTATTAAGTACTAGCAAGTACTTCCCGCAAGGCCCCAAAAAGAGAAAAGAGGAAGATGGTCTCTACTCGTGCGTGCAGGGATCATCTAAGGAAAGTGGAGAATAGACCCTCCTCCTGTGCCAAAATACAGAGGAGTTTGGTGCCAGCCCCGACAACCTAATCCCAGAACGGACGAACGAAGGAGGTTTGAGACCCACACAAGAAAGCGGGATTTATTCACACCCCGCTTGGTGGAGCCTCTTGAGCAGATTTTTGGCAATAGTTGATATCACAGGGGATGATTTGTCGAATTTGGCACCTCCCAAGTAAACCCCCGAAGGGAAGAAAATTTGACCCGAAAAGTAGTAATAAAGTGTAGCATATCATTCGGGTTCCCCGGGTCGATGACACTCAGGAATGTTGGAACGCTGACACACATTAATTGTCAAAAACCTGATTTGATATGCAGGGAAAATCGTTGGTTGGAACAGCAATGCCCGAGCCCGCCGAATGTTAAAAATCAATCCCCTACCGACAGCATACAGGATGGGGGAGGGGTCAATGATGGGGGAAGCCATCGAAACCGAGAGGGACCGCCAGGGACGAATATTATATGGACAAGGTATTGGATGAGATGGTTGGCATGACGGGGTACTCAGGAGAATATGGCAAGGGGCAAACCGGTTGAGGTGTGACGGTGTTGTTTGCAAGCCCGGGGGAGTATCCTACAGGGGGGCCTATCAAGTTAGCGGCTTCTCTCCAAAACCTCCTCATCAATTCGCAAGCAAAGACCACAGATCCCCTATTTGTAAAAGCTAAAAACAGTACCGTGGAATCTACGGGGGTGTATTAGAGGAGGCGGCCAAGTTTTTTTTTGTGGGCTTCCCGTAACATCAAATGGGGGAAATCCCGTTTGTACCCTTTCCAGGAAGAGTCCTCCAAGAGTAAGCAGAAAAGAGAACGAGAGGAATATCCGATGGAAAAAAGCCGTGGAGTTCTTGGAAAAGATGGACCATCCGGAAGTAAGGGGGATCAGGACGGTGAGCGATGGAATCGACTGCTAACGTCGATCATGGATTTGGTGTTATCGTCCAGCGACCACTGCAGAATCTTGGCCAAAAGCCTGGGGGAGGCTCACATTCCCAAGACAAATTAGCCAAGAAAAGTTTCGGCCGCCTAGTGGACCATCTGCTAGAGGAACAATGTGCTATCCATTCACAGATGATGATATCCCGATAAGAGGGGAAGGGGGCCATCGGAGATCGCTGCACAGCGCAGTGATCTCAATCAGGGTATGTCATTGAATGGGGTGCTGATTGATGGGGGATCAGCACTGAATATTTGTCCCCTCAGTACACTGAGGAAAATGAACATTAATCCCAAGCGCTTGCGGGCCAGTCACGTGGTGGTGCGAGCCTTCGATGGATCCCGGAAGGATACATTGGGAGAAATAGAGTTGCCCGTGGAGATAGGGCCGTGTACTTTTGATATTTCCTTTCAGGTCCTGGATATCTCCGCCAGTTATAACATGTTTATTGGGAAGACCATGGATACATATGGCTGGGGCAGTTCCCTCTACACTACACCAACAAATCAAGTTCATCGTCAGCGGGAATCTGGTAACAATATCTCCGCAGAGCGTAATGACCCTTTTCCCGTCCAAGAATGGTCTGCCAGTAATCAATGTGGACGAATCCGCGGCGCCTGCCCAGTTTTCAAGCATGGAAATCAGCTCTCCCCACTATTAGAGGTCTGGGAGCTCCAGCCATAAAATCGAAAGCCTCCCCTGAGCTCACCTTCGTTGCTTAGAGAAATGATTGAAGATGAAGTTTCAACCTGGGCAGGGGTTGGGAAAAGGACAGCCAAGGAATTTCCACGCCTATTTCAACTGCCCAACCAGACAGGCAGGGCAGGGTTGGGATATCATGGAGGCATAGAGCGGAACCACTCGCGAAGGGAAATCCCATTTCGATCGACCGGAATCCTAATGCCGAAGGTCCACAATGAACAAGGGACAGACAAGCCCGTGTCCGAATTAGAAGGTAAAGAATTAACTCCTGCGGATGATAAGTCAGTCAAAAGGAAGAGTTTCCTGCGGGAGGTCATGCAGCAGTTCGAAACTAAATGCTATATCTCTGGACCATCAATAAACATTGGAGAGGGGAAGGATACGGCCACAACGTCGGGAGCCCTACAGAGTGTGCCTGTCATCGATTGGGCAGGGTTAGTTATCCCTAATAAGGCTGTGAGGGAGGACGGATACGATGTAGCGGTAGTCGTCAAGGAAGTCCCTGGAACACAGCCGTCTGTCATATGTCGCATCCCGACTGATCTGACCACCGATAACTGGACGGTGGAGCCAATAATATCCAGACAAGGGTAAAACATGGTGCCGGGGTGGTAGACCCCGGAGAGTGGGGGATGAATGTCTACCAGTTTTGGTTCTTTATTTTATATTTTGCATAACTATGTTAGTTTGTCATGTTATTTTTAAGAGCGACCATTGTGGGAAAGATGAATTATATATATGACAGTATTTTGTTTCAATGTCAGGTGTACCAATGTTGAGTATTCCTTGCTTAACAAGCGATCCCTCAAATTTGAATGATGACTATGATTTTGATATCGAGGCTGGATTTCGATTTAATGGGTATTGAGCAGGACGAGACAGATTACGATGACGCGCCTGACGAGATCAAAGGGTGGGTCGAGGATAAACCCAAACCCAACTTAGACCAAACCGTTACCATAAATATCGGAAACCCCTGACCAACCCCAAAGAGCTCAAGATCGGGACAGGACCTGACCCCTAACCAGAAAGTAGAAATGACCAAATTGCTACGCCCAGTATGAGGATGTGTTCGCCTGGTCTCATGAGGACATGATTCGGATTATCCACCGACATTTGTGGTACACCAGCTGCCCATCAAGGAGGGTTTCAAAGCCCGTCAAGCAAAAACTAAGAAAGCTAAAACCGGAATGGAGCTTGAAGGTAAAGGAGGAAGATCATCAAACAGTTCAGGGCTTGGAATCATCATGGTGTCCACCTACCCCAGAATGTGTTGTCCAATGTGGTCCCAGTGGCTAAGGCCTGGAGGAAAGGTGAGGGTGTGTGTGTTGACTATAGAGGATCTGAACAAGGCCAGTCTCAAGGATAATTTCCCCAGTACCTTTTATACACATATTGGGTGGATAACATTAGCCCAATACGAGATGTACTCTTTCGTTGATTGCTTTGCGGGGTATCATCAGATAATGGTGGCAGAGGAGGACCGGGAGAAAACAGCCTTCATCACCCCCTTGGGGCACTTTTGCTATAGACGGTTGGCTTTCGGTCTCACAAATGCAGGGGCTACTTATCAAAGAGCTATGGATGGCCCTGTTCCACGATATGATATGCACAAGGAGATAGAGGTCTACGTGGATGGACATTATCGTGAAGTCAAAGATAGAATCTTGATCATGTGGACCCATCTCCAAAAAGCTATTTGACCGGCTCAGAAAAATATAATTTAAGGCTCAATCCGGCAAAGTGTTGCTTTTCGGAGTGTGCAATCGGGCAAACTCTTGGGATTCCTGGTTAGTGATCGTGGCCATCGAGTTGGATCCGGCCCAAGATTAAGGCCATTGTGGATATGCCGGCACCCCGCACTGAAAAGGAAATAAGAGGATTTTCTGGGAAGAATAAATTTCATCAGCCGCTTCATATCCCATTTGACAACCACGTGCGAGCCAATTTTCAAGCTGTTAAGAAAAGATGTCTCCCAAGAATGGAATGAGCAATGCCAGGAAGCCTTTCAGATCATTAAGAAAGCAGCTGACGGAAGCACCCGTGCCTGGTACCCCCGAAGGATGAGAATCCCTCTATTCATGTATATTATCAGTCAATGACATTTGCGATGGGCTGTATGCTGGGGCAGAAGAATGAATCAGGCAAAGAGCAGGCCATTTATTACCTCAGCAGCAAGAGATTTAGCCGATTGGTGAACAGAAATTACACCCCTATCGAAAAGGACCTGTTGTGCTTTGGCTTGGGCTGCAATGAGATTACAGCATTATCTCCACGGGCACACCACGTACCTGATATCAAGGATGGATCCCCTGAAATATATCTTTGAACGGCCCATGCTGAACTGTCGACTTTCAAGATGGCAGGTAATCTTACAGCAGTTCGACATTGTATACGTAACTCAGAAAGCCATATGAAGGGGCAGGGAATTGCAGATCAATTGGCAAGAAGCGCCATCAGGGGGAATGGAGCCTTTAGACACTCCTTTGCCGGGCGAAGGAAGACGTTATTCTGGATCTTGCGCGCGAGAGAAGATGACGAGGGGCAGTTCTGGAAATTGTATTTTGATGGTGCCATGAATGCGGAGGGGGCAGGAGCCGGAGCAGTCCTGGTCTCTATCACAGGAGAGCAATACCCCGTAGCCACTAAAATTACAGTTCAGTAACTCAAACAACACAGCTGAGTATGAGGGATGTTATATTGGGACTCCGTTTGGCTCGCGATATGGGGGTGGAAAAGGTTAGCAGTGTTTCGGGGATTTCGGAGCTGGTAATCAGACAAGCGATCGGGGTGTACAGCACTAAAGAGCTTCCGGTTTGCTTCCATACCACCGTTGTGTTATCCAACTGATGCAAGAGTTCGAAGATATCGCTTTTCCGACACATCCCCCGGGACGGAATGATTTCGCCGATGCATTGGCGACTTTAGCTTCTCTAGTCCACACAATCAAGAGCTAGGAACGTTCCACAGATTGAGATAGCAGTGCAGAAACGCCCCGGCATACGAGGAGCACGTGGCCTGGTACTATTCGAACGAGGGGGTTCTGCCAAAGCAGCCTTGGTATCACGACATAAGGGAATATCTGAGGGATAGATCCATTCCCGACCAAGCCAGCCGAGCGGAGAGGTTGAGAATTCAAAAAATGGCAATGAAATTTTATCTGAGCGGAGATTCACTGTAACAAGAGGGATGCCAATTTGGGGATTTGCTACGATGTGTAAATGAAATGCAGGCCCAAAAGATTATGGACGAAATACATGGTGGAGTGTGTGGGCCACACATGGAGTGGGCCGATGCTGGCCAAGAAGATCTTGAGAACGGGGCATTTACTGGTTGACGCTGAAAGCCAACTGTGATGATCACGTCAAGCGGTGTTACCAATGCCAGGCGCACGGTAATGTTATCCATGCGCCTCCCAATGAACTGCACTGTATGACCTCCCCTTGGCCATTCTCAATGTGGGGTATGGATTGTGATCGGACCAATAGAGCCCAAAGCAAGCAACGGCCCACCGATTTATATTCGTCATGATCGATTACTTCACTAAATGGGTAGAAGCAGCTTCTTTCCCCAAAGTAACTCAGGAGATTCATCGTCGGTTTCATCAGGAATAATGTCATTTGCCGATACGGGCAACCTGAGGTTTTAGTCTCTGAACAATGCCAAGAATTTGAACAATACCCTCGTGAAGGGATTATGCGACCAGTTTAAGATCAAACACCTCAATTCTGTCATTTACCGTCCTAAGATGAATGGGGCAGTGGAAGCTGCAAATAAGAATATCAAGAAGATCATGGCAAAAAAATGTCTGCTAATCATCGGGGATGGCCGGATCTGTTTACTTCTCACCTTGCTTGGCGTACAGAACGTCGGTTACGTACTTCTACAGGGGCAAACCCCGTACGCTCTGGTATACGGAATGGAAGAGGTTAATCAAGATGAGGTTGAGATGGCGTCCCTCAGAAACATGATTGATGCACGGATAAACGAGGAGGATTGGATGCAATGTCGGTACGACCAAATGGCCCGAAATGATGAAAGGAGGGTTGCCGCAGTGTTGCAACGGTCAGTTATATCAGCAAAGGATCTCCCGATCATACGACAAGAAGATTAAGACCTCGAAAATTCAAAGAAAATGGACCTAGTGTTAAAGAGGAGTAATGCCTTTGTCAAGACGAAGCCAAGGGGAAGTTTGCCCCGAAACTGGGAGGGGCCTTTTGTGATTAAGAAAGTTGCTGTCCGGAGGAGCCCTCATAACTGCAAGAAATGGACGGGGAGGTGTTCCCACAGCCCCTAAATTCTGACTCGGTGAAGCGGTTCTATGCATAAAAAAAAAAAAAAAAAAAATCTCGTCGTTTCTCTCCCTGTTTTTGGAGAACGAACTACGTAGGACCTGATCTCCCGACTTGTGGGGGTACGTAGGCAGCCATCGTGGCGCGGTCCCATTCCTTACAAAATAACACCTTTCTCCTATCAAAACAGATTCCCCAACAGCCAGAAAAAACCTTCCTATACCCTCGAAACTTTCCCGAAACCAGCCGCCTGATCAGCTTCATCTCAAGTGACCTAACCAAGCAATTAGCCCAAATCTAAGACTCAGCCGATGAAATCGACAGGATGTGCGGCAATATCTGACAAATCCCCATCAAGGACTTGAGAAGAGAAAGAAGGCGAAATATCAAAATCATGGTTTATCTGGATAAAATGAGGGTCCAATGAAAGGCAACGATACGACAAAAAGGAAAAATGAACTAAATTTAAATACCTGTCTATATAAATAAGTCATTTTGTTACAAGGTTTCTCTTTTGATAAACCGATGAAAACTGACACAGTCCATGCAGGAGGAAATAAAATGATCTACCAATTTGAAAAACTAATCGAAGCAGGATGGATAAAGTGGTGGATAGATCTGAGGCATCGACATTCCCTGCAATCTGCTGCCCCATCATGTCGACGCGATCCAATAAGCAGTGGCTCGGCTAACGGTCTCAGAGAGTGAGCAATCTATAATTGCCTTAGTCTGCAATACAATGGCGTCTCTATCAGCATGAACAACATCCCTGGCCAGAATAGCAGCATCTCTCTCAACAAGAGCAGCATACCTCTCAGCCTCGGTAGTAATCGAGATGCGTGAACACCGGACGGGACAGGGACCTAATGGCTCAGAATGCCCTCCGCAAAGCCCGCCGACACCGGAAAGATCATTAAGGATCAGGAACGCTCCGGAAGAATCACCTGCCATATCTCTGTCACTGGCGACAAAACCGTCCAATCAGCGGAGAAGAAGCCACTGAGCAAACCCTGGGAAGGGCTGAGATCCACGCGAACCCACAACAAGATGGTGAGCAACCCTGGGAAGGGCTGATATCCACAAAAAGAAAAAAGACAAAAAACAACAAACCCTGGGGAAGGGCTTGAGATCCAAAGAAAACCGCGACAGAGTGGTGAGCAAAACCTGGGAAGGCATCCAAGCAAACCGCGACAGAGTGGTGAGCAAACCCTGGGATAAGGGCTGAGATCCACGCGAACCACAACAAGATGGTGAGCAAACCCCTGGGAAGGGCTGATATCCACAAAAAGAAAAAAGACAAAAAACAACAAACCCTGGGAAGGGCTGAGATCCAAGCAAACCGCGACAGAGTGGTGAGCAAACCTGGGAAGGCATCCAAGCAAACCGCGACAGAGTGGTGAGCAAACCCTGGGAAGGGCTGAGATCCACGCGAACCACAACAAGATGGTGAGCAACCCTGGGAAGGGCTGATATCCACAAAAAGAAAAAAGACAAAAAAACAACAAACCCTGGGAAGGGCTGAGATCCACGCGAACCACAACAAGATGGTGAGCAACCCTGGGAAGGGCTGATATCCACAAAAAGAAAAAAAAACAAAAAACAACAAACCCTGGGAAGGGCTGACATCCACCCAAACCGCGACAGAGTGTTTATCAAACCTGGGCAGGCATCCCAGCAAACCCCTACAGAGTGGTGAGCAAACCCTGGGAAGGGCTGAGATCCACGCGAACCACAACAAGATGGTGGAGCAACCCTGGGAAGGGCTGATATCCACAAAAAGAAAAAAGACAAAAAACAACAAACCCTGGGAAGGGCTGAGATCCAAGCAAACCGCGACAAAGTGGGTGAGCAAACCTGGGGAAGGCATCCAACCAAAACAAAAACCCTGGGGAAGGGTTTGAGATCCAAACTAACACCCCTGGGAAGGGCTAAGATCCAAACAAACCAAAACCCTGGGAAGGGCTGAGATCCAAAACTAACACCCTGGGAAGGGCTAAGATCCAAACAACCTAACACCCTGGGAAGGGCTGATATCCCAAACACTAAACATCCTGGGAAGGGCTGAGATCCAGACAATCAACCGGCGACGATACCCGGTGATTATTAGGATGGGCGACTGGATACGAAACCCGACGCGGACAAGACGATGGCGTGAGGCATTGACACCCTTACGAATGTTTTGCATGCTTTGCCCCTTGTGTTGCATCATGAATTATATGTGTTGCATCACGTATGTATTGTCATTCTTGTGCATTGTCATTCATACATCGAGTGTCTATTCTTTATCCTGTTCATTCCATTTATCATTTCATAAACATGATAAAGAGGGGCAGCTGTAGACACCCGATTTTTGCATTTCCTATACTAACCCTGACAGGAGGGCAAAATCGTCAATTGACCCGGCACACGAAAATAAAGGGTGGACATAAAGACGAACCCTCAAAACCACCACGACGGGATGATATTGAAGCCGACACGACAACAAGCGAATGTCGAGAGTCAGTTACTGATCACTGTGATTTCTAATTGAACTCAAATTCCTCCTTCAAATTACGTTAATAAAACGATTTATTATTAAATTATGTATTATTTATTAATCTAGGTCCTTTCCTATAGTTCCGATGTTTTTAAACATAAACGTACCCCACGGTATATATAAGAATAAATTATTATTAGAATAATACCGGGAACTCCATCCCCGGCTGCTACCGTATCTTGAACCGTCATGTTGAAGGTCCTTGCGGTTGGTTTATTGGTCGTAGTTGGATAAGTGATCGCCAGCTTTCCGCCGCTTTTCCCTGTGTTCGCACTTTCCCCATTGATCTTTTTTTTCGGGCAATCCCTTGCCATGTGATCAGTTGATCCACAAATAAAACAACCATTGTTCTTCCTTAAATTTGGAAAATTTGAAGCGATGTGTCCCTCCTGCCCACACTTATAACATACACCTTTCCCTTTCAAACACTCAACCGAGTGATTTTTTCTACAATTTTAACATTTCTTAACCTGCTTCTTTATTTCTTCCTGCTTATTACCAGAATTTCCAGCATTGTTCCATTTCCTTTTTCCACTTCCACTACTTCCTTTAACCTTGACCTTATTCTTCTTTTCCTTGTTGTAGAGGCTCATGGCCTCACTTCCTTCTTCGGCTATGATAGCCTTTTCCAAGAGCGATCCAAACGTACTAATCTGCAACACTGCAACCTTATTATAGATCCATGGTTTCAAACCTTGTTCAAACCTTCGTGCTTTCCTTGCTTCAGTGTCCACTTGGTGTGGAGAGAACCTAGTCGATTCGTTAAACTTTGCCGCATATTCAGAGACGGTCATGTTTTCCTGTTTCAATTCCAGAAATTTAATTTCCATCCTAGCCTGCATCCTAGTCGAGAAGTAATTCTCGTTGAACAGTTCTTTGAACCTTGTCCATGTGACGACTTCTGTTCCGACCCTTGTTTGATTAGCCTCCCACCAGAAGTTCGCTTCCCCTTTCATCATATATGTATCAAATGCAGTCTTTTGATCCTCCGCTACCCTAGCAATCACAAACGCTTTTTCTATTTCCCTTACCTAAGTCTGGGCTTCTATCGGGTTAGTCGTTCCTTTAAATTCTGGCGGTCCTACTGCCTTGAAGTCTTTGAAGTTCGCCAACTGGTTATTTGGCTGATTTCTTACTGCTGGTGCTTGATTCCGCATTGCTTGTGCCAACATATTCGCAAAATTTTGCATTAGGTTTGCCTGTGTGACGCCCCCAAATTCTCTACACCTCCTGTAGTAGATTTGGTGCTCACATGATACTATTTAACTATAAATATTCCATAATATATAACTTCTATCTATCCAAGGTTCACAGTATCCCATAACAGATAATAGTTCTCGTCAGAACGTTATCTGTATTTGGATACCCTCACTTGGATGTATAGATTCATATCTTGTGGATATCTCTTTCATATCGATATTCCCTATCTATCTGACATTCACAGTATCAATGATAAGATTGTCCCTAGAACTGAGGGGCGCATTCCGGTAAAGATGGCACCTTACCGGCGCTCATTAAGTGTAACCCCGGAGCTTATAGAACTGTCAATATCATTTAATACCCTCATTCAGATGTATAGTTCGTATGGATACTGAATTTACTTAGTACAACTATGCTAAAGAAAATAAAGATCAGAGTATAACACATTCGATGAAATAAAGGATCATAATATATTACATATCATTTGGTTCGATTACATCATTCTTAATTGTAACGCCCCCGAAACTTGGGTCTTACCTTGATCCCGGGTCCGGTACGTCACGGTACTACCCATACAACATAGGCTTACTAAAAATATGTAATTACAATAATATAACAACATATCCTCATCTAATCCCAGGCACGAAGACTTTAAATAAAACACTTATGACCAAGGTTGAATAAATACCATGATCATTTACAAAATCTCCTATGTGAACGCAAGGTTCAGATTCTGACTTTATTCAATCCCTGAATATACGCAAAGTTATTCAACAACTATACATTTGTTATAAAAAAAATGTCCTTTGTACATCATTGTCATCCTTCTAGTTTACTATAACAAGTAACTAACATAATCACATCATAAATACTATAATGGATAACCTTCATTTCTAACTCAAGGTTTACATAGACAAATTTCAGTACATCATATACCGTCATCATAGCTAAATAATTACAATAGAGGAACATTTAGCAACCTTCTTGTATCCATGCGCCTCTAATCCTTATCATCACGATGTTAAGATAATTTCATTGCATCGTAAAATCTGCAAAAGTTTTATTTTGCAAGAATGAGCACGACGGCTCATCAAGAACTGACAGTTTTCAGATTTCATGCTTCACGTAACACATAAGTTTGCATTTTATCCATGCATCATGATTCTCATACTATGCATCTTACTCATGTATTATAAATCTTATGCAATTCATCCATATATATGCATCATGTATCTCATAGCATACTTCATGCATCTCACATTGTATATTTACAATAATTCAAGTTCCACATAGAACAATATAGTCACATAATTGCACATTATGCACACTTTAATCATGCTCTCATATAATCCACATAATAGTGAAAGATTTAGTAATCAAGTCATGTACATCAATACATTTAAACAAGTTAACAAGTTACTGAAAGAACTTGCCTTTAAGCGTTCCTTGCCAAATTATGATGGCTCGTCCTTCAAATATCCTACACAATTTATTTAACAATAAAATACCAATTAGCCACTAAAAGTATTCATATAATGGTTTATATTATAAACCCACTTCATATCTTATAATGTTCGTTTTGTTTAAAACGAAACACTATTTAAGTTTTTTAACATTTTACGCGGCGTTTCGACGTTTACACGTCACACACCTAATTCGCCTCCTTTGCATGTGCTTAGCATGCTCATACATTGGTTTATAACACACTGTCATGTTTCATAATTATTAGAAACAAAATATTAAACAAGGTTATACACACTTATTACGGCGTTACGACGTTTGCACGTCCATACGCCACACTTGTCTATTCGAACGCCCAAGTCACACGCGATTGCGTACGCTTAGCACACTCATTCGAATTGTCTAATACCCAATGGTTAATGTTAAGTATCACTATAAATCATAGTAACCGTGTTTTAGAACTTAGAACATCATTTTACAGGGTCGGGGGCATTATGTGTGCTTACGCGCATGCCCGACACCCTCCGATTGCCCCCAATTACTCATCAGTCCTAAAAATGGCCAATTTAAGTCATGATACAGGCCTCAAATCGAAAAACTTAAAGAACGAAAGTTGTAGGGCTACTCGTTCTCTTTCCGAATCATCTTGAATCACCTAATTTCGAGTTCGTATGCAAAAGTTATGGACATTTTACTACAGGTGGTCAAAGTAGTCCACTCGGGCACGTCTGCGCCTGACACGTGTACGGCGCAGCGGCGCCCCTTTTGGCCTTATGAACAGCGCAGCTGCGCCATTCATACAGGCCGCAATCTCCAGAAATCTCCAGACGCGAATTTCCGACCTCTTTCCACTCCGATCTCCATAACTCCTTCCATACATGTTCAAATTAGTTCATTTCGGACTCTATGGACTCCTAACTCATGGGGCTACAACATATCAAAAATTTAGAAGTACCCATATACATTAACATGGCCAAATCTTAGGCCAAAGTACAAAGTTGTTACACTATTTTTGTGTTCTTGGTGTTCTTCACCAAAATAAACACCAAATCTTCGTTTTAACATCTTTTTACTCCATTCTCCATTCCAATTGGGTTAGCTTCGTAACCCATGGGACTACAATACCATAGCAACAAATAAAATTAACACACACAAAATCATAACTCTACAGTCCTCTAAAATGGTCCGAACGTCCAAAGTCCATGTTTTGTCCATTGTTCTTGCTCCTTTAAGCCAAGGTACAGATTTGTTCCATTTTTGTTCCACTTTGATGTTATTAATGTCTTACATAACCTTTTAACAACATTTACAAACATCTAGAACAAACAAAAACATCCAGAGTCACTAGAAAATCAATCCACAAGCTCAAGAGCTCAAAAACTAAGAAAATCTTGAAAACTTAACAAGAAATCGAATGGAATGGATTTAATGAGATGTTACCTCTGTAAATCTCTTATAGATGATAGAGAAGCTAGCTAGGGTTTATTAGAGTTTCTTGAAGCTCTTCCTCTTCTTCTTCTCTTCCACCCGCGCTCTTTTCTTCTTCTTTCTTCCTTTTTCCGGCGACTTTCTTTCTTTTCCGGCGACTTTTCCGGCGACCTTCTCCTTCTTTCTTCTTCATCTTGGCTGCAGATTTTCCATCTCTCTCTCTCTCTATATATTTGCTGAACTTAGCCAAGGAAGGGAATAGGAGGAAATGAATTATTTGGGAGAAGTGGAGGAATTTAGGGAGAAGTGGGAGAAATGGGTGTAAGGCTCAAGGTGGCCAATATTTCAAAGGCTTTGCCGGCAAGTGCTCTCCCCACTCTCTCATTCCTAGCAATTTGATTGGTGGAAAATGGTTTTGTGGTTCCCACTTGGAGCAATAAGCCAAATCAAATACCAGAAAATACCAAAATTATATCCGAAAACTCCCACTTTTGTACCGAAACTGGTAAATAACTCTACCCAAAATTAAAATGGGTATTACCATAAATATTGGGATGGGTAAAAATAATTATTATGGGATTTGTCCAAATATTCGGAACACCCATTTAATACATTTCGGATACGGAAAAAATTACGTATCAGCTCAAATAAAATTTCCGCCACTTGGAAAAATTATTCGTACGCATACACATATTTATGAAATTTATTAAAGTCAAAAAAGACACGAAAAATATAATGGCGTGAATAGTGCATCGGGAAACGTGCCTGGTGAATAGTGATTTTGTGATCTTTTGCAAAAATCAATTATTCACTCCTACGGTTCAACAACGCATAAAAATTCATACATTGACCTCATCCAGGTTATAAAATAACCTTAAAACACGTCGCATAAAATAATATTTAATCCATTAATAATATTAATAAACCCAAATTACAAGGGTATTCACGATTCGCGATCGCTACTCTTCCCGATTAACTCCCCATAATCATATACATCAACGTACATATATCTCACCCATATTTTGAGTTAGCGTTTTTACAATAAATAACTCGTCCAATAATATTATCCTTCAACTATTTATTTAATCCAATAAATAGTACTCTAGCGATATTTCTCGAATCCGCCAAATTAGCTAATACGAAAACTTTCATACTTACTAATCATCGTCTACACATAATCTAGGTTATAATATAACCTTTAAACACTTACCACATAATATTATCAATAAAAGTCTATTTGATTCAATTCATAAGCTCGAATTATCAAGCTACCCATGACTCGTGATCGTTACAATAATTAACTATTAACTCATTCATTCCGAATCTATGTATATATTTTACATTTATATATATACATATTAAGCTCACCAAAAATCACATAGATATATATAACACATATATATTCAAACTCGAATCATAATAAGAATTATTCTATATTAAATTCTTATTATAATTATTGTCGAAAATCCGGGTTGTCACATCCTTCCCTCCTTATAAGGATTCCGTCCTCGGAATCACAAATATCAAACCTCTTACTCGGTTTTCGTCTAATTTCCTCCGAAATTTTATCGTTGAATAATTTCAACGTATTACTATAACATAGATTTTATATAACCTATTTAATCTCTGTGTATTATCCTATGTTTAACCCATCAATTTCCTTTTCTAAAGATCATTGTATGCCACAATCATCATAATAATTTAATATCATGATTTACTAACTCATAAACATTCGGGATATTACATCCACCCATTCTTCTAAGAATTTCGTCCTCGAAATTTCAACGCATTCATCTTTGTTCATCCTACCCATCAAAACTAGGTTTTCAATCTAACCTTTACACTATCCTCTTTCAAGGATTCACTTAAAATTGTCGCACTCTACGACTACTTCTCCCTGGGAAAATTACCCTTCCCACAATCAGTTTCCCGAATAATAGGAACCTTCAACAACTGTTTAATAATTGTGAAGTAACTTGAACAAATAGGAAATAAAATATTCCTTAAAAACTTTTCATATTATGCTAAGGGGCCATAAAGACCATGGCCACAGAGGTTTACGGGTTATTACTACCCCTACCGATTTCAATTATGGAAAAAGGTAATCTACCCCTGCTGGGGGCCATAAAGAACATGAACATTGAGGTTTACGGGTATTACTACCCCTACCGATTTCAATTAAGAAAAAGTAATCTACCTCATAAAGACCATGAAACATAGAGGTTTACGGGTATTACTACCCCTACCGATTTCAATTAAGAAAAAGGTAATCTACCTCCGTACGCCAGGTGATCAGCCCTTTGTACTTTGACGTTGTGCACAACTTTCTAGCTAAACAACTATATGCGTGTTGCTTGACCACCATAGGGTCAGTCGGGATTATTCCGACATCAAATACCCCAATAATAGGGCTGTGTTCACCTCAGCTTACTACAAAATTCCGCACCAAAAACAATTTGGTTTTAGGCATAAATTCTCAAATTAATGCTTGCATAAACATATTTCAACATTTGTCTAGCCGAATCAATTAGCTTAGACTTTGTATTAACAATCCGGACATCAATCGAATTATTTATAGCCAACTCAATTGGCATGCAAATTTTTTTTTTTTTTTTTTATACTTTAGATAAAACAAAAATCATTTTATGACGTCATGATACCGCACTGTTTCTACAGTCCGTTGAGGATTCCGTCATTTCGTGTGATTTTATTCATACTACATCATACCATTGTGGGGTTGACGATACTATGATTCATATCCAACACTAGGTTAATCTGCATTGATGACTCCATCATCTGTCATTCTACACCAGATTTCATGATGCATTGATGACAATTTAAAAAATACATTTTGATATTTTCAAATTAATTTTGTCTAGCCGAAACTATTAGCATAGACATATGAATAATAGTACATTTAAAAATCCTTGGTTCCAGAAGTCTGGCCCCATACATTTTTCAAAAGAGCAAAAGTGCAACATGTCAGCACGAAGTTAATAAATTTTCGAAGTCTAGCATAGCTAGCAGATTTGGAATATCCATGTCTCCTCATTAAACTTCAATTTCTCCCATTTCTTCACTATTTTAATAATCCTATCTATTTCTAACTCCATCAATGCTCATCATATTAAGAATTCACAGTTCTCAATCCACAACCTTTCTATACCCCAATATAGTTTATTAAACTTACCACACATTATGAGTCCAGGAACTTACCACAATTATATGGGTTTAAGGACTTATCCTAGTCAGACCAAAATCGTCCATTCGCTGAGGGGTCCCACCATACGGTTATGAGTCATGAACTTACCATACGTGTGAGTTTAAAGAACTCGCACCTAATCTTAATATTCTCTAACTATCAAATATAAATATGAGAAAAGAATCACCTTCTCGTCATACGTATAATGATAGCGCGATACCAGGTTCTAATGATTATCAATATAGGAAGCTGTTGTCCGATTTGTATATGAACAATTTACGCGCAAGTATACGCGGTCAACAAGTAATAAAGAGTAAGTAGAGTGTCGATCCCACGAGGAATTATTACTAATCTTTTACAAGTACTAACCTTTTATCATTTCAATCTTATTTAAACAAATGACAATTGTTTTTGTTGTTATGCATTAATAACGATAACAAATAATCAAAGAACTATGGAAAGCTTTAATATAATGAAATCTAATATTAACAAGTCTAAGATCACAATTTCCCCCAATACTTCACTTGAATATCCTAACTCTCTCTTTTCAACTAGTTAAATCACAAGAATTGTTATCCGAGAATTTACAAGTATATACAAGCCTCTCTCGATGGTCAAATACGTATTTCCCAATGCGGTGTATAGATTATCTCTATTCTACACACTACCAAGAATCCAATATCAAGAATAATTAATAAGACACGTGTCACCAAATCTCATTAATCACCATATCAATTATCAACTTTCGCAATAGAAATCATTAAGCATGGATTCTCCAAATGATACATGTGGTATTTAGGTATATGTCTATCCTAAATACAATCAAATTATCCATTCATGAGGGTAACAAATAAAACACACGTCACTTAATTTCATAAATTACCCATAGGAATATCTAATTTTCACATGATATCATAACAAGGTCTCAACCTATACTTCCTCTCTCAATTCCATATAAGTTCCCAAGGTAATTACTAGCTAGGTAATTAATATATAAAGCACAAATTATGATATCCAATCACAAATAATTAACCAACATCAAAAAGAGAGCATTCAATTCAAACTATTTATTGGGTTCCATTGAAATCTTAGCAAATGAGTTATAGTTCATGGTAACTACAAATAACATCATATTCAATTTATATATCATGTTGAAATACAAAATCAAAGGGAAAGTAGAGATGATAAAACCCAATTTGAAGATATTCATATGTTGTTTGCTTGGTGGATGATGATTTCTAACTTTCCCCCTTCCATGGTTTTGCAATCTTCATCTTTTAGCTCCATGGCCTTGCTTGATATAGCTTGATTTTAGCACTTTGGCCCTCTAATTTGATGTATTTGGTAGCTTCCTCTCTCTAGATTTGATGTTAGATGGTGTTAGAATGAGTTGGTCTAGAGTTCTAGCCGCCCCCTTTGTGTTATATCAGTTGGGTATGTGTTACCCTAGCTATTTTTTGAGTTTTTGGTCCAAAACCTGCTGTATCCCGCGACGAGCTCGCCCCGACGAGCTTTTTGGCCTAAGTTTTCTCGCCCCGGCGAGGTCTCGCCGCGGTGAGGAATTTGTGTAGGAAATTCCCGCCCCGGCGAGCTCAGGTAAAATGACCATAACTTCTTCGTCCGAACTCGGATTTAGGCGTTTAAGTAGGCTCTAGAAAGCTAAGAAGTAGATCTACAACTTTAATAACTGAAGCTCGTCGAGATAATGGCCGGAGAAAGGTTCAAATTGATCCCGAACCAACTGCTGTATAAAAGTTATGCAAAATCCGATGGTAAAATGACCATAACTCTCTCATACTAACTTCAAATTGGATGATTCAAGATGCTCTGGAAAGCTAAGATCAAAATCTACAACTTTCGTTCTTTGAGTTTTGCGAGATTCGGATTGCATCATGGGTCAAATTGAGAAACAAGCAGCGGGAATGCTAGATTCAAGCCAAAAACGCATCGATCCAAGGGGCCTTTATTTCAATACCTACAAAACAACGTAAAAACACATAAAAGCACACAAATACATATAAAAGTACTACAAAACTACATTACACAACAATAAGATGAACACACATAAAACCAAACGAAATAGCTAAAGACTTACAAATTATTAAGGCTAAAAGTACCCAATTTGTGTATATAAAACACACTCATCAGAAGCTAAGTGATTGTCGAACCCATCACAATCCCCTGCCCATACAAGCAATTGGTCAACTCAGCCACTAATCAATATAGGAAGCTAAGCGGTTGTTACACCAAGCACAAATTCCCCGCCCATACAAGGAATTGTTCAACTCAACCACTATACCGATATAGGAAGCTAAGTGGTTCTCAAACCAAGCACGAATCCCCCGCCCATATAAGGAATTGTACAACTCAGCCACTAACATGAGTCCTCAATTGAAATCACCCCCAATCCTAGCTTACTCGTTGCTTAACAAGAATTTAATTCGTGTTTCATCATCCATAACTCTTCTCGAGTTTTACTCATACTATCTCACAGTACCATCTATCTATAGCATTGAGCTAAAATTTTCAATCATTCAATTGATCATCTGTCATTCTATGACTTAATCCAATCACATCGTGATCTTACTCTACAATCGTTCTACATTACGATATTCCTTATCCTACGATCGTTTCATCCTACGATCGTCTATACTCTTCTCTCTAATCATAATATATGATTTTATTGGCATTTACGCCTTATAGACCTCGTCCATTTATCAATACCTGTCATCTTTATTACTGGAGTCAGGTAACTCCTAATTCTCATCTTTTATAACGCATCGAGATTCTTCTTTGAATCGTCTTATATATATCTCAACTCTTACTATGAATTTTCTAAATTCATTTACTATCAATTAAACTCTATTTGAGTTTTATCACTTCACTATCTTCATAATTATCATCTTCCTTTACTACAGTTATAGCCTAAGGTACTCTTACCTAAGGTTTATAACCTATCAGCTCTGATACCAACTGTAACGCCCCCGAAACTTGGGTCTTACCTTGATCCCGGGTCCGGTACGTCACGGTACTACCCATACAACATAGGCTTACTAAAAATATGTAATTACAATAATATAACAACATATCCTCATCTAATCCCAGGCACGAAGACCTTAAATAAAACACTTATGACCAAGGTTAAATAAATACCATGATCATTTACAAAATCTCCTATGTGAACGCAAGGTTCAGATTCTGACTTTATTCAATCCCTGAATATACGCAAAGTTATTCAACAACTATACATTTGTTATAAAAAAAATGTCCTTTGTACATCATTGTCATCCTTCTAGTTTACTATAACAAGTAACTAACATAATCACATCATAAATACTATAATGGATAACCTTCATTTTTAACTCAAGGTTTACATAGACAAATTTCAGTACATCATATACCGTCATCATAGCTAAATAATTACAATAGAGGAACATTTAGCAACCTTCTTGTATCCATGCGCCTCTAATCCTTATCATCACGATGTTAAGATAATTGCATTGCATCGTAAAATCTGCAAAAGTTTTATTTTGCAAGAATGAGCACGACGGCTCATCAAGAACTGACAGTTTTCAGATTTCATGCTTCACGTAACACATAAGTTTGCATTTTATCCATGCATCATGATTCTCATACTATGCATCTTACTCATGCATTATAAATCTTATGCAATTCATCCATATATATGCATCATGTATCTCATAGCATACTTCATGCATCTCACATTGTATATTTACAATAATTCAAGTTCCACATAGAACAATATAGTCACATAATTGCACATTATGCACACTTTAATCATGCTCTCATATAATCCATATAATAGTGAAAGATTTAGTAATCAAGTCATGTACATCAATACATTTAAACAAGTTAACAAGTTACTGAAAGAACTTGCCTTTAAGCATTCCTTGCCAAATTATGATGGCTCGTCCTTCAAATATCCTACACAATTTATTTAACAATAAAATACCAATTAGCCACTAAAAGTCTTCATATAATGGTTTATATTATAAACCCACTTCATATCTTATAATGTTCGTTTTGTTTAAAACGAAACACTATTTAAGTTCTTTAACACTTTACGCGGCGTTTCGACGTTTACACGTCACACACCTAATTCGCCTCCTTTGCATGTGCTTAGCATGCTCATACATTGGTTTATAACACACTGTCATGTTTCATTATTATTAGAAACAAAATATTAAACAAGGTTATACACACTTATTACGGCGTTACGACGTTTGCACGTTCATACGCCACACTTGTCTATTCGAACGCCCAAGTCACACGCGATTGCGTACGCTTAGCACACTCATTCGAATTGTCTAATACCCAATGGTTAATATTAAGTATCACTATAAATCATAATAACCGTGTTTTAGAACTTAGAACATCATTTTACAGGGTCGGGGGCATTATGTGTGCTTACGCGCATGCCCGACACCCTCCGATTGCCCCCAATTACTCATCAGTCCTAAAAATGGCCAATTTAGGTCATGATACAGGCCTCAAATCGAAAAACTTAAAGAACGAAAGTTGTAGGGCTACTCGTTCTCTTTCCGAATCATCTTGAATCACCTAATTTCGAGTTCGTATGCAAAAGTTATGGACATTTTACTACAGGAGGTCAAAGCAGTCCACTCGGGCACGTCTGCGCCTGACACGTGTACGGCTCAGCGGCGCCCCTTTTGGCCTTATGAACAGCGCAGCTGCGCCATTCATACAGGCCGCAATCTCCAGAAATCTCCAGACGCGAATTTCCGACCTCTTTCCACTCCGATCTCCATAACTCCTTCCATACATGTTCAAATTAGTTCATTTCGGACTCTATGGACTCCTAACTCATGGGGCTACAACATATCAAAAATTTAGAAGTACCCATAAACATTAACATGGCCAAATCTTAGGCCAAAGTACAAAGTTGTTACACTATTTTCGTGTTCTTGGTGTTCTTCACCAAAATCAACACCAAATCTTCGTTTTAACATCTTTTTACTCCATTCCAATTGGGTTAGCTTCGTAACCCATGGGACTACAATACCATAGCAACAAATAAAATTAACACACACAAAATCATAACTCTACAGTCCTCTAAAATGGTCCGAACGTCTAAAGTCCATGTTTTGTCCATTGTTCTTGCTCCTTTAAGCCAAGGTACAGATTTGTTCCATTTTTGTTCCACTTTGATGTTATTAATGTCTTACATAACCTTTTAACAACATTTACAAACATCTAGAACAAACAAAAACATCCAGAGTCGCTAGAAAATCAATCCACAAGCTCAAGAGCTCAAAAACTAAGAAAATCTTGAAAACTTAACAAGAAATCGAATGGAATGGATTTAATGAGATGTTACCTCTGTAAATCTTTTATAGATGATAGAGAAGCTAGCTAGGGTTTATTAGAGTTGCTTGAAGCTCTTCCTCTTATTCTTCTCTTCCACCCGCGCTCTCTTCTTCTTCTTTCTTCCTTTTTCCGGCGACTTTCTTCCTTTTCCGGCGACTTTTCCGGCGACCTTCTCCTTCTTTCTTCTTCATCTTGGCTGCAGATTTTCCATCTCTCTCTCTATATATTTGCTGAACTTAGCCAAGGAAGGGAATAGGAGGAAATGAATTATTTGGGAGAAGTGGAGGAATTTAGGGAGAAGTGGGAGAAATGGGTGTAAGGCTCAAGGTGGCCAATATTTCAAAGGCTTTGCCGGCAAGTGCTCTCCCCACTCTCTCATTCCTAGCAATTTGATTGGTGGAAAATGGTTTTGTGGTTCCCACTTGGAGCAATAAGCCAAATCAAATACCAGAAAATACCAAAATTATATCCTAAAACTCCCACTTTTGTACCGAAACTGGTAAATAACTCTACCCAAAATTAAAATGGGTATTACCATAAATATTGAGATGGGTAAAAATAATTATTATGGGATTTGTCCAAATATTCGGAACACCCATTTAATACATTTCGGATACGGAAAAAATTACGTATCAGCTCAAATAAAATTTCCGCCACTTGGAAAAATTATTCGTACGCATACACGTATTTATGAAATTTATTAAAGTCGAAAAAGACACGAAAAATATAATGGCGTGAATAGTGCATCGGGAAACGTGCCCGGTGAATAGTGATTTTGCGATCTTTTGCAAAAATCAATTATTCACTCCTACGGTTCAACAACGCATAAAAATTCATACATTGACCTCATCCAGGTTATAAAATAACCTTAAAACACGTCGCATAAAATAATATTTAATCCATTAATAATATTAATAAACCCAAATTACAAGGGTATTCACGATTCACGATCGCTACTCTTCCCGATTAACTCCCCATAATCATATACATCAACGTACATATATCTCACCCATATTTTGAGTTAGCGTCTTTACAATAAATAACTCGTCCAATAATATTATCCTTCAACTATTTATTTAATCCAATAAATAGTACTCTAGCGATATTTCTCGAATCCGCCAAATTAGCTAATACGAAAACTTTCATACTTACTAATCATCGTCTACACATAATCTAGGTTATAATATAACCTTTAAACACTTACCACATAATATTATCAATAAAAGTCTATTTGATTCAATTCATAAGCTCGAATTATCAAGCTACCCATGACTCGTGATCGTTACAATAATTAACTATTAACTCATTCATTCCGAATCTATGTATATATTTTACATTTATATATATACATATTAAGCTCACCAAAAATCACATAGATATATATAACACATATATATTCAAACTCGAATCATAATAAGAATTATTCTATATTAAATTCTTATTATAATTATTGTCGAAAATCCGGGTTGTCACATCGTTCCCTCCTTATAAGAATTCCGTCCTCGGAATCACAAATATCAAACCTCTTACTCGGTTTTCGTCTAATTTCCTCCGAAATTTTATCGTTGAATAATTTCAACGTATTACTATAACATAGATTTTATATAACCTATTTAATCTCTGTGTATTATCCTATGTTTAACCCATCAATTTCCTTTTCTAAGGATCATTGTATGCCACAATCATCATAATAATTTAATATCATGATTTACTAACTCATAAACATTCGGGATATTACATCCACCCCTTCTTCTAAGAATTTCGTCCTCGAAATTTCAACGCATTCATCTTTGCTCATCCTACCCATCAAAATTAGGTTTTCAATCTAACCTTTACACTATCCTCTTTCAAGGATTCACTTAAAATTGTCGCACTCTACGACTACTTCTCCCTGGGAAATTACCCTTCCCACAATCAGTTTCCCAAATAATAGGAACCTTCAACAACTGTTTAATAATTGTGAAGTAACTTGAACAAATAGGAAATAAAACATTCCTTAAAAACTTTTCATATTATGCTAAGGGGCCATAAAGACCATGGCCACAGAGGTTTACGGGTATTACTACCCCTACCGATTTCAATTATGAAAAAGGTAATCTACCCCTGCTGGGGGCCATAAAGAACATGAACATTGAGGGTTACGGGTATTACTACCCCTACCGATTTCAATTAAGAAAAAGTAATCTACCTCATAAAGACCATGAACATAGAGGTTTACGGGTATTACTACCCCTACCGATTTCAATTAAGAAAAAGGTAATCTACCTCCGTACGCCAGGTGATCAGCCCTTTGTACTTTGACGTTGTGCACAACTTTCTAGCTAAACAACTATATGCGTTTGCTTGACCACCATAGGGTCAGTCGGGATTATTCCGACATCAAATACCCCAATAATAGGGCTGTTCACCTCAGCTTACTACAAAATTCCGCACCAAAACAATTTGGTTTAGGCATAAATTCTCAAATAATGCTTGCATAAACATATTTCAACATTTGTCTAGCCGAATCAATTAGCTTAGACTTTTATTAACAATCCGGACATCAATCGAATTATTATAGCCAACTTAATTGGCATGCAAATTTTTTATTTTTTTTATACTTTAGATAAAACAAAAATCATTTTATGACGTCATGATACCGCACTGTTTCTACAGTCCGTTGAGGATTCCGTCATTTCGTGATTTTATCATACTACATCATACCATTGTGGGTTGACGATACTATGATCATATCCAACACTAGGTTAATCTGCATTGATGACTCCATCATCTGTCATTCTACACCAGATTTCATGATGCATTGATGACAATTTAAAAATACATTTTGATATTTTCAAATTAATTTTGTCTAGCCGAAACTATTAGCATAGACATATGAATAATAGTACATTTAAAAATCCTTGGTCCAGAAGTCTGGCCCCATACATTTTTCAAAGAGCAAAAGTGCACATGTCAGCACGAAGTTAATAAATTTCGAAGTCTAGCATAGCTAGCAGATTTGGAATATCCATGTCTCCTCATTAACTTCAATTTCTCCCATTTCTTCACTATTTAATAATCCTATCTATTTCTAACTCCATCAATGCTCATCATATTAAGAATTCACAGTTCTCAATCCACAACCTTTCTATACCCCAATATAGTTTATTAAACTTACCACACATTATGAGTCCAGGAACTTACCGTAATTATATGGGTTTAAGGACTTATCCTAGTCAGACCAAAATCGTCCATTCGCTGAGGGGTCCCATCATACGGTTATGAGTCATGAACTTACCATACGTGTGAGTTTAAAGAACTCGCACCTAATCTTAATATTCTCTAACTATCAAATATAAATATGAGAAAAGAATCACCTTCTCGTCATACGTATAATGATAGCGCGATACCAGGTTCCAATGATTATCAATATAGGAAGCTAAGTGATTGTCGAACCCATCACAATCCCCTGCCCATACAAGCAATTGGTCAACTCAGCCACTAATCAATATAGGAAGCTAAGCGGTTGTTACACCAAGCACAAATTCCCCGCCCATACAAGGAATTGTTCAACTCAACCACTATACCGATATAGGAAGCTAAGTGGTTCTCAAACCAAGCACGAATCCCCCGCCCATACAAGGAATTGTACAACTCAGCCACTAACATGAGTCCTCAATTGAAATCACCCCTAATCCTAGCTTACTCGTTGCTTAACAAGAATTTAATTCGTGTTTCATCATCCATAACTCTTCTCGAGTTTTACTCATACTATCTCACAGTACCATCTATCTATAGCATTGAGCTAAAATTTTCAATCATTCAATTGATCATCTGTCATTCTATGACTTAATCCAATCACATCGTGATCTTACTCTACAATCGTTCTACATTACGATATTCCTTATCCTACGATCGTTTCATCCTACGATCGTCTATACTCTTCTCTCTAATCATAATATATGATTTTATTGCATTTACGCCTTATAGACCTCGTCCATTTATCAATACCTGTCATCTTTATTACTGGAGTCAGGTAACTCCTAATTCTCATCTTTTATAACGCATCGAGATTCTTCTTTGAATCGTCTTATATATATCTCAACTCTTACTATGAATTTTCTAAATTCATTTACTATCAATTAAACTCTATTTGAGTTTTATCACTTCACTATCTTCATAATTATCATCTTCCTTTACTACAGTTATAGCCTAAGGTACTCTTACTACAGTTATAGCCGAATCTATGTATATATTTCACATTTATATATATACATATTAAGCTCACCAAAAATCACATAGATATATATAACACATATATATTCAAACTCGAATCATAATAAGAATTATTCTATATTAAATTCTTATTATAATTATTGTCGAAAATCCGGGTTGTCACATTAATACTATGTTATTACAACAAAAGGCTTTAAAAGACTTAAAGTATTCAAAACAGTAATTAAACTAATTAACATGTCCTTTCCCTTTATCGACCCCAGATGTGCCGGGATTACCATTTAAAACTACAAAAGAAGATATGCGCAAGAATGAGCTACAAATGCTCGGCAAGTTCATTTGAATATGTAAACACAATGTGTTTGATTTGAAAGATGTCAATGATGTATACTGAGGGTTCTGTACAGGAACCATATATTTCATTTAGTTCTATCAGTCTTTGATGACTTAGAACCATTTGAGTTTTGGATATCTGGTAGGTGATCAGCCTTACCAATATCCTAGGAGTATGCATATCACCCTACCATTTGTGGTCAATATATAATTGATATTTATTGGCCTTCCTATGAAGGCATTTTCATTTTCTCAATATAAGATGTCTTACCAAACAATTTGGTTTGACACAACAATTTACGCTCGAATAAACAATATATGAATAATGATTCATTTCTTAAGTTATGCTTAACAAGAAGCAATAACTTCACAATAATTGATAGCAAGATGTATAATACTTGCATAATATAAGTTGAGTAAGGTTAGGACACTTGCCTGTGCGTAACACGTTAAGTTTACGCTGTTTATTTACGTTGGGTAGTCTATTCATGTCTATTTATATCAATAATAAACATTAGAATCTATAATAATACTTATCTAATTAAACTAGACAAGTTTCACGAAGGTTTGACGTCGATTCGGTATCTCGGTCGTGTCATTAGATAGCTAAACACATAGGTCTATCAATAAAACTTCATTTGGAAGCTTAAATATTAGTCTAGATAATGTAATTATCATTTCTAATATTTTTAGAACCTTAATATAATTTTTAAATAATTTTTATAAGCTTGGAAGTATTTTTAAATAATTTTACAAGCTTAGGAATAATTTTAAATGATTTAATTTATCATTTAGAATAATTTTTAGAACATTAATATGTCCTTTAAATAATTTATTTGTTATTTAGAATATTTTTGGATACCTAAAATATTATTTAAATGATTTATTTATCATTTATAATATTTTTAGAAAGATAAAATATTATTTAAATGATTTATTTTATTATTAATAATATTTTTAGAATTTATTTTATCATTAAAATAATTTATTTATTACTTATAATAATTTTCAAAACTTAGTTTAATATTTAAATGATTTAATTATCATTTATAACATTTTTAAATACTTAATATATTATTTAAATGATTTATTTATCATTAATAATATTTAAATATTTAATATTTTATTTAATTATTATATATAATAATTTTATTTACTTTAATATCATTTTTAAATAATTAATATAATTATTTAATAATTTAATATCATTTTTAAATAATTAAAAACAATTATTTAATGATTTATTATAATTATTATTCATTTTTTAATTAAATTAAATAATATTTGAGATATATATATATATAAATATTAAAAATAAATTTTTATAATTAAAAATGAATTTTCGAATATAATTATTAATTATTAATAATTATTTATTATTTTATAATTTATTTAATTAATTTTTATTTTATTTTTATTGAAAATCCGTCGCTAAAGGGCTTTAGCGACGGTCTGCATACGTTTAAAGGTTTCTAGGTTTGAACATGCATTTCATCGCTAAAGGTGTTCTTCATGAAGAACACTTGGTCAATGTCCAACAGTGACTTTTGACCTTAAATTAATCTCAGCTCGTTCATTATTTGTTCTTGATTTTTATTTGTTGTTATAGTCAACATGGCAGTGTACAACGACATGTTAGATTTTAACTCAAACAACATCAATTGATGCTCTAAAAATCATGGTCAAACTAGCCGTTCATAACTGTTCTTGAGTTTCTAGGTTACCCAGAAACTCAGTCAGTCATAACGGTCAACGTCGTTTGACCGATTATAACTTTGATTCTCTGTTAGCTTAATGTATTTTGATGATTTATACTTGTAGCTTACATGGCAAAGAATAACTACAAACATCTAAACCTCAAAAATTATCTCACATGAGCAAGATCTAGGCTTGACAAAATCTTGTCAGACTTTGTCAAGACCTTTAAACGATTTATGGGTTACCCAGAAATCAGTTTGCATGGTCGGTCAATGAGTTTTGACCATTAATAACTTCCATTCTAGAGATAATTTTGTTAGGTTTGTATATAACGCGAGCATGCAATCAAATTACATAAATAGAGCGGAAGCGCGATAAAACGGATTTTAAAATTTTATACAAACCATCACCATGATCGATCAATATGCTCAATTAACGATATAAACGAAAGAGAAAGAGAATAAGAAATTATACCCTCGTAGAACAAAGCTTCCTCGGGTACAAGTTCAACTCCTAGTCCTTCGTGTTCTCCTCGAATGCTACAGTGTGATTCCTTCCTTTGATCAACGTTAGCCACCCAAGTGTTTGGCCTCTAGAGGTGATCCACCAAGGAAGAACAAGTATTCAAGAAGTTGGGTATTTGGCAAAAACCCTAGTTTCTATCTCTATAGAAATTGTAAGTACTCTTCCACAATCTAATGCAAGAGTGTGTAACCCTAATCTATGATAAGACTCCTCTTATTTATAGATGTAGGAATAACCCTTCCCTAAACTATTTAGGATTAGGGTTTCTATTATAATTAAACCCCTTTAATTATTTATGCTCCTAATCCAATTAGGAATTCATGGAATAGTACTTCTATTAATTAATTCTCAATCCCTACTAGGATTAAATAATAGTAAAAGTAATAATAATAATAAGACTCCTCTTATTAATTTATATTTAATATTTCTAAAATATTAAAAAATAAATATTAAGCTATTTAATTTATTCTATCTCCATAGACTAAATTAAATATACATAACTTATTATTACAATTATGTCATTTACTTCTTAAATAAATATTTTTCTTTTGCGGTGTGACCCTTTAGGTTCTCCATATTAAACCGGTTGTGAATAAAACAATTAGAACAATTCTAATCTTATTTAAATAAATAAATTAAACTATTTAATTCATTTAAATAAATAATATTTATTCTACAATAAGGGTAAGCCTCCTTAGCGATCAACGACTTTCCAGATAATATAGATTTCAACATTAATCACAAAAGAACCTTTGAGCAAATAGTTACCGTACAATTCAATCCTTCTACCATACAATGTCCCAATTAAATATAAGACATGGATTTACTGTCAAGTCTTATTTTATTTAATTATATGTATTTCGATTCCCAAATGCACAACTCTGATTAATGCAAATTAGAAACTCCTTTCTAATTTCATTCTGCCTTGGCCAAGGACTACTGAGTTGTCATTTATCGAATCACATAGGACATTCACATCTTTTACTAGACGTGGTAGATTCTTTGTTGATCATTCACCTATCTCCATGTACAACTTATTATACCCAATCATACCCTTTGATATACCCTAAAGGTCTTAAGAGATATGTCAAAGTATAACTCATCATACACAAGATACTAAGATGATCTCAAGTCCAAGGATCACTTGTACTACTATCACTAGAGGAATTCCTATTGACAGGCGAGTAAAACTCCATTAGGTATTCCTTAGCGAGCCACGTTCAGTGAACTTATTCTCTAATAAGCACCTACATACTTGCTTTAGTATCTCCACACAAATGATTATGAGATCAATCATCCTCTTCTTAAGAGCAAGCAACGTATGTACTAATCTATCCGGATTCACTAATCCCCTAGTTAGTAATCCAACGATTAGGAACGATTTTAGTTTGTGAGCTATCTTGAATTTAGATCTCATTAGCATGATCACCATCATGATTCTAAAAGCATTGCTCAAAACTATGGGTTTATCACATTTAATATAACAACACTATGTAGATAATATAAAATGCCTTTTTAAGAAAATCAATTCTTTTATTAATAAATGAATAAGATTACAGAGTATATGCTACATCATATCAAATATGATTGGCTTGTGTGCATACTACTATCAATCTCCCACTTGCACTAAAGCCAATTGCCATGGTATCTAATACCCATCTTCTCTAAGTGACGATCAAACTGCTGTTGAGTTAAAGCTTTAGTAAATGGATCTGCAATGTTGTCTTGAGAGTCCACACGTTCCAGGGTGACATCTCCTCTTTCAATGATCTCTCTAATCAAATGAAATCGCCGCAACACGTGTTTGGATTTCTGATAAGACCTGGGTTCCTTAGCCTGCGCAACAGCTCCAGTGTTGTCACAAAATAAAGGTATGGCTCCTCTAATGCTAGGAACCACTCCAAGTTCAGTTATGAACTTCTTCATCCAAACAGCTTCCTTTGCAGCTTCACTTGCAGCTATGTACTCTGCCTCTGTCACTGAATCAGCAACTGTTTGTTGCTTGCAACTCTTCCAACTCACTACGCCACCGTTTAAGGTAAACACATACCCTGAAATGGATTTATAGTCATCTTGGGCTGTTTGAAAACTTGAGTCTGTATAGCCCTCTAGTTTCAATTCAGACCCACCGTAGACAAGAAATACATCCTTAGTTCTTCTCAAGTACTTTAGGATGTTTTTCACAGCCTTCCAGTGCTCTTCTCCTGGATTCGACTGATATCTGCTTATTACACTAAGTGCATGAGCGACATCTGGTCTAGTACATATCATACCGTACATGATATATCCTATTGCGGAAGCATAAGGAATCTTACTCATCCGGTCTCTCTCCTCAGGTGTCTTTGGGGCCTGTTTCTTGGAGAGATGTATTTCATGGCTCATCGGCATGAGACCTCTCTTGGAATCTTTCATGCTAAACTTCTTTAGCATCGAGTCAATGTACTTTCCTTGGGTCAAGCCCAGCATCCTTTTCGATCTATCTCTATAGATCTTTATCCCCAAAATATAGGATGCCTCACCCAAGTCCTTCATGGAGAAGTGTTTAGATAACCAAATTTTGATCGACTGTAGCATAGGAACATCATTCCCTATCAGTAATATGTCATCAACATATAATACAAGGAATGAAACAGCGCTCCCACTAACCTTCTTGTACACACAAGGTTCATCCTCATTTTTGATAAAATCAAACCTTTTGATTATCTCATCAAAACGGATGTTCCATCTTCGAGAAGCTTGCTTCAATCCATAAATAGATCGTTGTAGCTTACAGATTTGGTTTGTTCCAACCGTTGAAACAAAACCCTCTAGCTGTATCATATATACATTCTCCTCAAGCTCTCCATTGAGGAAGGCCGTTTTCACGTCCATTTGCCAGATCTCATAGTCATAATAAGCTGCAATTGCAAGCAAAATCCGAATGGACTTGAGCATAGTTACTGGTGAGAAGGTTTCATCATAGTCAACTCCTTGTCTTTGTTTGAAACTTTTTGCAACCAGTCAGACCTTATAGGTCTCTACCTTGCCATCTGCTCCAGTATTTCTCTTAAAAACCCATTTACACCCAATAGGCTTAATGCCCTCAGGTGGTGAAACCAAAGTCCATACTTGGTTTTCATACATGGAGTCCATCTCGGATTTCATGGCTTCTAGCCATTTCTCTGAGTCTTCACTACTCATAGCCTCTTCGTAAGTCAATGGATCATCATTATCTATGATGCGTACCTCATCATCATCCTCTATGATGAATCCATACCTTTCAGGTATCTTCGGTACTCTTCTAGATTTACGAATAGGTAGTGATACAGTAGGTTCTTCTACTTGGTCAGGTACCTGACTTTGATCCATAGTATTTTGTGGTTCTTGAACTTCTTCAAGATATATCTTACTCCCATTAACCCCTTCAAGGATAAACTCCTTTTCCAAGAAGGCAGCGTGTTTCGCAACAAACACCTTTTGATTAGTAGGATGATAGAAATAATATCCTAAACTTTCTTTAGGATGTCCCACAAATCTACAGTTATCGGATCTAGTCTTCAACTTTTCATGCTCAAACCTTTTGACATAAGCTGGACAACCCCAAGTCTTAACATGCTTAAGACTAGGTTTCCTCCCTGTCCATATCTCATATGGGGTCTTTGGGATGGATTTGGTAGGTACCTTGTTAAGTAGGTATGCAGCCGTTTCTAGGGCATAACCCTAGAAGGATATTGGAAGGTCGGTAAAACTCATCATGGAACGAACCATGTCCAACAATGTTCGATTTCTCCTTTCAGATACACCATTCAACTGTGGTATCCCTGGTGGAGTCCATTGTGAGATTATACCATTTTCTTTGAGACAATTGAGAAACTCATTGGTCAAGTATTCCTCTCCTCGATCCGATCGAAGAATCTTAATACTCTTACCAGTTTGCATCTCTACTTCACTTCTGAATTCTTTGAACTTTTCAAACGATTCAGATTTATATTTCATTAAATACACATATCCAAATCTAGAATGATCATCAGTGAAAGTAATAAAATAAGAATACCCTCCTCGTGCATTCGTTGCCATAGGTCCACAAACGTCTGTGTGTACCAACGCTAATAACTCTGTAACTCTTTCTCCTTTTCCACTAAAAGGAGATTTAGTCATCTTACCCATGAGATAAGATTCACAAGTTGGATATGATTCGTAATCAGATAGCTCTAAAAGCCCATCTTTATGCAACTTGGATAATCTTGTTTCATTGATATGACCGAGTCTACAGTGCCACATAAAGGTATAATTAACATCATCTCTTTTTATTTTCTTAGTTTGTTCAATTTGAAGTATATTTTCATGCAAGTCAAGTATTTAAAGTCCATTCAATAAATTGCTAACACCATATAAAACATTTTCATTATAAATAGAACAACTGTTGTTCTTTATTATAATATCAAAACCATCTATATCCAATACAGAAATTGAAATAATGTTTCTAATGAGTGTTGGAACATAATAACAATTATTTAAACTAATGAACTTACCCGAAGGCAGTGCTAAACAATAAGTCTCTACAGCCAATGCAGTAACCTTTGCTCCATTTACCACTCGTAGGACGACATCATCCTTGTTCAGCTTTCTACTTCTGCTTAGTACCTGCATATTATTACATATGTGAGAACTACAGCCGGTATCCAATACCCAAGTAGAATTTTGACTTTCAAAAAAATTAATTTCAATCATGAACAAACCTAGATCGGAAGTCGAAGCTTCTCCAAGCTTCTTTTGGTCTGCAAGATACTCCTTGCAGTTCCCCTTCCAGTGTCCCGGCTTATTGCAATGGTAGCAAATTCCTTTGCTATCTGGATCATGTTTCTTTTTATCCTTTCCCTTCGCCTTGCCCTTAGCCTTCTTGTTTTTCTTCTTTTCAGAAGATACCTTGGGCCTCTTCCTTTTCTTGGAAGAATCAGCCACTAGTAAGACTTGGTTCTTGTTGGATGAGAAGTGACCCTTAGTAGTTTTCAGCATGTTAAGTAGCTCAGGCAAGCTGACATCCAACTTATTCATGTGAAAATTCACAACAAAATTGTGAGAAGGTGTCTGGGAGTGACTGCAAGATCAAATCTTGGCTTAACTCCCCATCCATCACGAACCCTAGTTGTCCAAGTTATTTAATCAAATTGATCATCTTAAGGACATGAGTCTCAACAACAATGCCCTCGGTCATACGAGATCGGAAGAGCTCCTTAGATATCTGATATCTAGCAGTCCTACTTTGCTCACCATACAACTCTTTGAGGTGCAGCAATATAGTAGGAGCATCCATAGTTTCATGCTGACGCTGAAGCTCGTTACTCATGGATGCGAGCATGATGCATTGAGCCAGGATTGCATCATCTTGCCACTTTCTGAAAGTAGCAATCTCTTCCGCAGAGGCTGTTTCTGCAACACTTGCAGGGACAGGCGAATTTAGGACATAAGAAATCTTTTCAGCAGTGAGAACAATTCTCAGATTCCTTAACCAGTCCGTGTAATTCGGCCCGGTCAGTTTGTTAGCATCAAGTATGCTATGCAGTGATAGTGAGTTTGACATTTTTAAATTCTACATGTGAAATAGACAACATTTTATCATACATTCATTTAATTAATTACCAAAATAAATTCGGTCTTTATTTAAATTGGTATCTCCCACTATTTTCATCAAACTATATTACCCTCAATATATATAGTTCGGCAAATCTAATTAAAGATTTGCTAGTGAGATTAAGGATCTCATTTTAAATGTATATAGCCTTGTGTGTGCACAACAAACTATATATAAATAAATAGGTAGACAACTATTGTCAATTACATCACTGTGTAATTCCTTGTATTTTGCCTCTTAGATTATAATGGTCAAGTTTGTGCACATCCGAACTAAAATAATCTAAGTTAAGTCCAACCTAGCACTTCCATATATGTGAAGAGAAAAAGACCGCCCTTGTGTGTGCACAACAAAGCAATAATGTTCAATTCCTTAATAAGCATCAAATGTTATAAAACAAAATCTTAAATATTTAATACTCGCCTTGTGTGTGCACAACAAACTTATATTAAATATTTAATACTCTATCGTTTTACCATGCTAGAAGGCGACGTTCGATATTCCAAATATCTTTGAACGCTTAGGACTTAATATGATTTCTATGAGGGATTTGTTATTATTAGTCTCATCTTGTTTAGCGCGCATGCACATATATATATATATATATATATATATATAATACGCATCATATTATTTTAAATGCGAAGCATGTTGGATAATATATAATATATATATAGTAAGCATGCACATATAGAATATTATATTCTACCCGGATTGATTATGGACTTTTATTCTAGTTTGGTTCACTAGAGCCACCAAGTGAACCAAAAGGTCAAACCTAGGGTGCAAGAATTAAATTTAAATATAACTATTACATTTAAACCCGGGCTCTAATACAAACGGGTGTTCAAGCGCTCCTTGCTCCTTTGTCTCCAATTCTTCAAAAAATTAATTCTAACTAGTCCTATTACATAAACTATTTACAATAAATAGAAACCTTGATCAGCAGTCAAGGGGAAGTACATAGGAGGGAGATAGAATTTACATTAAGAAAAATTAGAGAAGACGAGGTACGCAGACCCCATTTATAAAAACCCATACATTTCAGCATCCACTAAAATAAATCTAATCATACATTAGTCAACAGTCCATAATCAATCCCTATTTATTATCATACATATCTCTATATGTATCAATAAATAACATTCATCCCATGAATAATAAAACCATTCCATATATGCATTGATATCAATTAATGGGCAAAATTTTTGCTAATATTTAGTTTTGAAACAAAATAAACTCTTTTATTTTAATCAAAAACCAAATCCAAATTAAACTCCTTTAATTTTAGCAATCTGAAATCCTATTCCAGATAAAATAAACTCTTTTATTTCAAACTTTTATCAATTAAATAAACCATTTATTTTTAATTGAGAAAAATAAAAAAAATTTAAAGTCTGGACACCGGCGCGGTCGCGCTCCATTTTGAACTAGGAGCGGCGTGGCCGCGCTGCACCCTAGGAAACGTTTTTCTGGTTTCGGGCGCGGCCGCGCTCCAGAATGAACTGGAAGCGGAGCTGCCGCGCCGCGACGCAGAATCAGAAAAATTTTCTTGCCCAAAAAATTCGAACGTTTCGCATATCAATTCATACATGGAATCATCAAGATCGATAATTAGCACATGATTAGGCTCTGATACCACTGTTAGGTTTATATATAACGCGAGCATGCAATCAAATTACATAAATAGAGCGGAAGCGCGATAAAACGGATGTTAAAATTTTATATAAACCATCACCATGATCGATCAATATGCTCAATTAACGATATAAACGAAAGAGAAAGAGAATAAGAAATTATACCCTCGTAGAACAAAGCTTCCTCGGGTACAAGTTCAACTCCTAGTCCTTCGTGTTCTCCTCGAATGCTACGGTGTGATTCCTTCCTTTAATCAACGTTAGCCACCCAAGTGTTTGGCCTCTAGAGGTGATCCACCAAGGAAGAACAAGTATTCAAGAAGTTGGGTATTTGACAAAAACCCTAGTTTCTATCTCTATAGAAATTGTAAGTACTCTTCCACAATCTAATGCAAGAGTGTGTAACCCTAATCTATGATAAGACTCCTCTTATTTATAGATGTAGGAATAACACTTCCCTAAACTATTTAGGATTAGGGTTTCTATTATAATTAAACCCCTTTAATTATTTATGCTCCTAATCCAATTAGGAATTCATGGAAGAGTACTTCTATTAATTAATTCCCAATCCCTATTAGGAATTAAATAATAGTAAAAGTAATAATAATAATAAGACTCCTCTTATTAATTTATATTTAATATTTCCAAAATATTAAATAATAAATATTAAGCTATTTAATTTATTCTATCTCCATAGACTAAATTAAATACACTTAACTTATTATTACAATTATGCCATTTACTTCTTAAATAAATATTTTTCTTTTGCGGTGTGACCCTTTAGGTTCTCCATATTAAACCGGTTGTGAATAAAATAATTAGAACAATTCTAATCTTATTTAAATAAATAAATTAAACTATTTAATTCATTTAAATAAATAATATTTATTCTATAATAAGGGTAAGCCTCCTTAGCGATCAACGACTTTCCAGATAATATAGATTTCAACATTAATCACAAAAGAACCTTTGAGCAAATAGTTACCGTACAATTCAATCCTTCTACCATACAATGTCCCAATTAAATATAAGACATGGATTTACTGTCAAGTCTTATTTTATTTAATTATATGTATTTCGATTCCCAAATGCACAACTCTGATTAATGCAAATTAGAAACTCCTTTCTAATTTCATTCTGCCTTGGCCAAGGACTACTGAGTTATTATTTATCGAATCACATAGGACATTCACATCTTTTACTAGACGTGGTAGATTCTTTGTTGATCATTCACCTATCTCCATGTACAACTTATTATACCCAATCATACCCTTTGATATACCCTAAAGGTCTTAAGTGATATGTCAAAGTATAACTCATCATACACAAGATACTATGATGATCTCAAGTCCAAGGATCACTTGTACTACTATCACTAGAGGAATTCCTATTGACAGGCGAGTAAAACTCCATTAGGTATTCCTTAGCGAGCCACGTTCAGTGAACTTATTCTCTAATAAGTACCTACATACTTGCTTTAGTGTCTCCACACAAATAATTATGAGATCAATCATCCTCTTCTTAAGAGCAGGTAACGTATGTACTAATCTATCCGGATTCACTAATCCCCTATTTAGTAATCCAACAATTAGGAACAATTTTAGTTTGTGAGCTATCTTGAATTTAGATCTCATTAGCATGATTACCATCATGATTCTAAAAGCATTGCTCAAAACTATGGGTTTATCACATTTAATATAACAGCACTATGTAGATAATATAAAATGCCTTTTTAAGAAAATCAATTCTTTTATTAATAAATGAATAAGATTACAAAGTATATGCTACATCATATCAAATATGATTGGCTTGTGTGCATACTACTATCAAATTTAACCATTCTACAAGTTGGATCTTAAAGCTAACATGGCATATTACTGATTCATGCTTTAAAACACATCAAACAAACATTTTAAGCCGATCAAAAGCTCTGACAAAATAGCTTGTTAGACTGTTCTTGACTGCCAAGAACAGTTTGGGTTATTCACCAAATTCGACCCTTTAATTGTTATGGTTACTTGTTTAACCAACCCAGATCATCATATAACATGTTTATACATACTCCTAAACATCTAAAACATAAATTTTTTGCAGGCTTGAAGATCAAACATAAAATTAGGGTTTTGCACCTTTTTCTTCAAATTTTGATTTCTGGCTTTTGATTCTGAGCTTGTGATTGCAGGGGCTTGTTATGGTATGTTTATAAGTGTATAAGCTTTGTAAAATTCGTAGGTTAAATGGTCAGAATCTCATTCTATTTATAGCAACTTAGAATTAGGATTTTATTAAGTTTCTTTCCCATTTTAACCTCCAAAATATCTTAGCTTGTGAACTTGTGCTGCTCCAATCTAATCTTGGTTGACATGCTTGTGCTGGAGTGTGTTGAGCACAAGCTTGCACACTCCTAGCTTCATTTTCATTGGTTTAGATTTTATTTTTGATTTATTTACTTACTAATTAAACTTAGATTTTTGCTAATCATGATTAGGGTGTTTAATCATGTTTAGTAATACTTTAATTAAGTTAATATATCATAATTAAGGTTTATCATTTCATAATTTAATGTTATTGAATCAAATTAGGGTTTAGGGTTTTCAATCCTATAATTAGGGTTTTAATCTTCAATTAGGGTTTTAATAGAAGTTCAATAATTCATAATTAATATTATGATTCATTATTTAGAATCTAATTATATCAATTAAGATTCTTGTACAATAATTAGGGTTTTAATTGACCAATTCGGATAACTTTTACTGATTAGGGTTTTCAAATTAGGGTTTCTAATTCAGTTTAACATTTTAAACCCTAATTAACTTATTTTTAGAATTTTATCAGTTAATATAATATTATATTAACTCCGTAGCACGACAAATCACTTTGTTATTTCGAAGCACGACATAGCAGCTTACAAAAATAATTTGTCGATATGCTTCTCGGTGAATTCGCCGGAAGCACGACAAATCATTTTGTCCGTGTAAGCACGACACAGCTGTTTGGCGAAAAAAAATTTTATTCGACCTAATTCTTTAACAAAATACACAATCACATAATACCAAGTCGGAACAGGAAATTTCATTTAATAAACATATAATTTACATATACAATCTTATTAGGGTTCGGAATATTACATTCACCCCCACTAATAAGAATTTCGTCCTCGAAATTATGGTACGGGTTATAAAAACAAGTGTGGGTAATTATCTCGCATTTTTCTCTCGAGCTCCCACGTAGTTTTCTCTATGTTTTGATTTCCCTAAATAACCTTGACTGAAGGTATCACTTTATTCCGTAGATTTTGTTCGTTTCTATCTATGATACCAACCTGTGACTCATATCCATAAAAGGATAGCATCTTACAAGTGTACCTATCAATTTGTCAGTGACTTCTTCGGCGTCCTACATTTCCTTCAGTACAGAGCTTCAAATGGTGGCATTCCTATTCTTGCATGGTAACTATTGTTGTAAGCAAATTCTACCAAAGGTAACTGATTTTCCTAACTTCCCTTGAAGTCCATGAAACAAGTTCGCAACATGTCCTCTAGTGTTTGAATCGTGCTCTTACTCTGATCGTCTGTTTGTGGTGATAAATTGTGCTTAATCTCAATTGGGTTCCTCAGTGTTTTTGGAGACTTGTCCAAAAATTCGAAGTAAATCAGGAATCTCGGTCTGATACTATAGAAACAGGGACTCCATGACTAGAAATAATTTTATTGATATAAAGTTTGGCTAACTGGTCACGACTGAAGTTAACTTTTATAGGTAGGAAATGAGTAAACTTGGTAAGACGATCTACAATTACCCAAATGGCATTGTGACCTTTCTGTGTGTTTGGAAGACCTAATATGAAATTCATGATAATATATTCCCATTTTCACTTAGGAATTTCTAAGGGCTGCAGTAATCCACTCGGTTTCTGGTGTTCAGCTTTAACCCTTTGACATGTTAAACATTTACTTACCCATTCCGCTATTTCTCTTTTCATGTTAGACCACCAAAAGTGTCAACTTAAATCTTTGAACATTTTTCTCCTACCTGGATGTGCAGCGAACTTAGAACTATGAGCTTCATTTAGTATTTCATCAGTTAGTTCTTGTACTGAGGGTACCCAAATTATATCCCCGTACCTCAGTACTCCATCCTTGTCTATTCTGAATTTGATGTTCTTTTTATGAGTTATTTTGGTCTTACACTTCCGACACTCTTCATCTGTCTCCTATAGTTCTCTGACTCTATCCAATAAAGTCGAACTACTCTCTACAACGAATAACTTCTGGATAGAGTTAACTGGAACTCTCATTTCTATCTCAAGTTTGTTAAACTCTTTTATCAATACCTTGTTATTAGTTATTACATTCAACTTCTCTTGATTCTCTCTACTTAACGCGTCTGCTAGGACATTGGCTTTCCCGAGGTGATATAAGATTTCATATTCGAAATCCTTTATCAACTCTAGCCACCTCCTCTGCCTCATTTTTAACTCTTTCAACTTGCCGGATTACCCAATCCAGCTTACTGGATTCATAAATTCAGCTTGCTGAATTACCCAATTCAGCTTGCTGGATTCCCAAATTCAGCTTGCCGAATTTCAATTTTATCAATTTAAACAACATACCATCTTAATCAAATATATAACCATACTATTTCATTTATATTCATATTCTTTTAAATAGTACCAAGTACTTTTCATTACACAACATGCCGCTATAACCATTTACTATACCTTAATGACAACAAAAGTCGGGAGTAGTACATTACACACACATCATATCATAGATAATTTTAGAGCACTTATCCTATTTATTCCCTACACCGTTCTTAGATCCTGGGCAATCCTTTGCCTGGTGACCTACTATTCTATATACAAAACATACGCATTGCTTCAGTTTGGGACAATGAGAAGAAACATGTCCTACACGTCCACAATTATAACACACATTCTGTCCTTTCATACATATACCTTCATGTTTCCTATTGCAATTTGCACACCTTAATACTTTCTTAAAGTTTCCTTGGTCAAAATTTCCAATGTCACAGTCGTTTATCTTTCTTTTTCCTTTATTGCTTGGAGTTACAGACGATTTGCTGCATTTAGCTCCCATTACATCAATTTGACTTTTTAGCTTATCTTGCTCTTCCATTATTTCCATTAACGCTTTTCGCATTTGACTATTTAACACCCTTTCCAATTCCAATAACTTTTCCAAACATAACACCTTATTCTTTAGATTCTACACTGCCGTTGATGCCTGATCAGCTCCAACTTCAGTATCCGAATCACTATCTGTCAGCACTACCGTTACTGGTTCTGGTACAATATTTTCCAAAAAGATTACTATAACGATCCCAAATTCTGAACAATCTAACTTTCCACATCGGTCGTTAACAATACATCCTCATTCCGACTTTACAACATTGTTCAATGTTAAACTTAATAAAAATGCGGAATAATTTAAACTTTTCTATTACAAATCATTCTCGATCCCAAAATTTTCAACCTTTACATCTAAATGTCTTAGAATCATGTTAATATCATGACTCGCCTTGTCGAACTTATTACAAAAGTTTACACCTCAATACATACTTTACAACTCAACATAAATATATTTATTGAAAACTTAACATAATCCAGGTAATAACTTCAACTAAAACATTTAATCTTCATGCATCATTTTGATCCATGTCATTTGGGTAGCACATAATGTTACCTTGAATCTTTAACCTGCAAAAGTAGTTATTTGCAAGAATGAGCTCAACAGCTCAGCAAAATCTAACAGTTTGCATGCATCACATAGCACATAGATAACATGCTCATCATCTAAATCATAATCATAATCATTTGACTAAACATATCATACATAATGATCAATACATATCAAGTAAAGATTGAGTTTCATAACTCAATTAGCATTCTTTACTTAACGAATGTAGTCATATTTTGACTTTGTCGTTTCATAATTGCAATATATATAAAAATACAACATGCTTTTACACCATAAATTTAAAACAGTTAATCATTTAGTTCACACAATAATCAGCTTATACTTATCTGCACTTCATGTATCCTACACGATATATATAATCATGCACAACATTTATTAGTCACATAGCAACAGTTAGTATTAACTCTACTTTGCATTTCATAATCCTTCATTTTATTAGTTCCACTTTAATCGCCACTTAATATTTAGTTAAGTCTTAAACCTTTCTTTACAATAGATGTATAATACTTATAAGTAAATCTTTGGCTTGTTACAATACTATTGTCACTTCAGAACTCACTTTCATTCAATCTCATTTTAATATCTCAATTTGTTATCTGATAATTCATGGGTAATTGTTACCATCGATCACAATATCTTAGTGTTTATTTAATACCTTAGTCTAAGCTTTAAACATACACATGGCCATATAGCATAATTAAAAAGAAATTTTTTTTTCTGTTCCACCGCCGGGGCAGTGGATTTCTTCACAAATCATCGTCGGAGCGACAAAACCAATTCATTTCTACCACCGGGGCGAGGACACTGCCGGGGCGACAACTCTAGTACATTTCTACCGCCGGGGCGGTAGACTCGACTGACTGTTCCTGTAATTCGCGAACCAATGCAATTCCAGACCAAAATTTTCCAATTTCTTCATTTTATCAACAAATTAGACATACCCAAACATTATAATCTTTGTATAATTAATACCCAACATGTATACAATGATTCTAACATTTTAGATAACTAAAACAACCAATTTAGAGGCTTAAAAACCACAATTTATACTGGTTTTATAAACTTTTATAAATTTAGGCGCATAAAATCGCTACGGATTCGATACTCAACCAAATTGGTCCGTTCAACTTCCGTTGTTTTCGTTTATTAATATATTATCATAATCAACAATCAATTGCAGATTATAACATGAACTAATCCCTAATTTTTTGACTCCAACATAAGCAAAAATGTACATATTCCAACCAAAAACTCAATTTCTTCTTATTTAACAAACTTTCATAAATTTGATACTACAAACATCATCTACTAGCAACATATATCAAATTAAGTAAACTCAATAACACATGAACCCAATTCCTCAACAATTTGACCCTATAAATTTAATTACAGAGAACTTAGAAAACAAACTAAGAACTAAAAACTTTTAAACTAAATTGCTTACCTTTAATTAGCTAGATAATTAGAGAAGCTTGATTAATCTTCTTCCTCTTCTTTGATTCTCAAAATTTTCTTCTCAATTACAAAGAACTCTCTCTCAATTTCTCTCTTTCTCTCCTCTATGCTTTTGGCTTACCAAGCCAACTGATGAAAGAACGTGACCTTTAGTGAGGAGTTTTGCCAGTTGAGAAAACCAAAGGCCACAAGGCCTTGTTTGGCCAAACTCTAAAACCCTTTTTTTCTCTTTATTTTAATATTCCTTCTTACTATATGATATTTTGTCACACTTTAATTTAATTAAACTTATTATATTAATAAATCTAATTAAATCTTATTAACAAAATTTATAATATCTAATTAAACAATTATATTTATAATTTCATTTAATAAATCATTATTCCTCTAATTTAATTATTAAATTAAATTAGAATATTACTCGTGTAATAAAATACAATAATTTCCATCAAATGTTTATTCGATTAATATTTTAATTTATGAAATTCACAATCATACTATACTAATATGTTACATTTATATGTAACACATTACTTTCTCATTTTATTAAAAATAAATATATATATCTTCATTTAAGTGAATTACTCTCACTATTCATGAAATTTAATTCATAACAATTTCATTGCCCACACGACATAACAATAGATTATATTATTTCATAATATAATTTTCAACTCACTAATATTTAGTAAATATCCTTTTTCGTAACAATTTCCTTCACTTCATTCAATGGTTTAATTAACTATTAAACCTCTTTTCCCAAATATACGAATATATAATTCTCTTCACATCAAATCACATATTTCACAATATATATATATATATATATATATATATATATATATATATATATATATATATCACATATATACATATACTCAAACTCAAAACGTCACATAATAAAAATTTTATTTACTAAATTCTTATTTAATAATTCCTGAAAATTCGGGTTGTCACATCCTACCCTCCTTATAAGGATTCCGTCCTCGGAATCAACGAAACCTCTCCTACTTAGTTTTCACTACATCTCTTTCACAATTATCGTTGAATAACTTAACGCATCACCTTAGTGTAGGTTTTATTTCATCACCTTCACTTAAACTTGGAACACTTCGAGTATTAAATATTCTTTAACCCTTTAACGCATTCATTTCCTTTCTCTAAGGATCATTGCACATCATACTCATTGTAATCATAAAATATCTTGATTTAGCATCGTATAAATATTCGGGATATCACATTCACCCCTTCTTCTAAGAATTTCATCCTCGAAATTTTTTAGTTTACTGATATTTGTTCCTTCCATCTATCCAAATAGACTTTACGTTAATCTTTACTTATTCATTGGGTTCTTTGACCAAGTTCTTTCTTTAATGATCTTTCTAAGATCGTTGCATTCTTCTCATCTTCCTCTTCTAAAAATTTCTCATCATTAGTCATCATCAACTAAATTTATCTCTTCCCTTTCTCGAATTTCTTTTCTTTCTTGGATTTATTATAGTTATTTAATTTAATCATTACCACATGTCGCATTCTACAACTTACCTCTTCTTAAGGAATATCCTTCTTTCCACTTCTATCTTTCAAAAGAATAAGAATGTTCCACAATTGTTCAATAATTGGAAAACAGTATGAATAGCTCAGGAATTTAAAAGATTCATTCAAAACTTTCAATATCATGCTGAGGAGTCGTAAAGACTTGAATCTTGTCCTAGGTTAACAGATATTTCTACTGTAACCTTTAGCAGTCAAAAGACTATGGACCATCTCTTCTCGTACTCCAGGTGATCAGCCCTTCGTACTATGTATTGTGCACATACATATTAACGTTATTGTGTATCCCCTATTATAGGGTTGGTTCACCTCAAACTTGTAATATCCCGAATGTTTATGAGTTAGCAAATCATGATATTAAATTATTATGATGATTGTGGCATACAATGATCCTTAGAAAAGGAAATTGATGGGTTAAACATAGGATAATACTCAGAGATTAAATAGGTAATATGAAACCTATGTTATAGTAATACGTTAAAATTTATTCAACGATAAAAGTTCGGAAGAAATTAAACGAAAACCGAGTAAGAGGTTTGATATTTGTGATTCCGAGGACGGAATCCTTATAAGGAGGGAAGGATGTGACAACCCAGATTTTCGAGAATAATTATAATAAGAATTTAATATAGAATAATTCTTATTATGAGTCGCGTTTGAATATATATGTGTTATATATATTTGTGTGATTAAATAGATGAGCTTAATATGTATATATATATATATATAAATGTGAAATATATACATAGATTCGGAATGAATGAGTTAATAGTTAATTATTGCAGCGATCGCGAGTCATGGGTAGCTTGATAATTCGAGCTTATGAATATTATTGAATAAAATAGACTTTTATTGATAATATTATGTGGTAAGTGTTTAAAGGTTATATTATAACCTAGATTGTGTGTAGACGATGATTAGTAAGTATCAAAGTTTTCGTATTAGCTAATTGTAGACACCCAAATTTTGCGTTCCTTGTACTAACCATGACAGGAGGGCAAAATCGTCAATTGAACCGGCTTGCGGGAGCGAAGGAGTGGGCATAAGTGCGAGCGCCCGACACCACCGCAATGTTTTGGCGACCAAGGCTGACGTGACAATAAAGCCGTCTGAAGCAGGCATTCCCGAATGAGGTGGCATGTCTCCCGGAGATTCCCGGACTGCCGAATACGAGCCTGTCAGCGAAAACCGATGTTACAGCACGAAAATCGAGGCGTGGCACGGAAAACGAGAAAGTCAAACCGTCCAGCCGCGGATTGATCTGCGGCCAAGTAGTGCGCCTTTTGAAAACACGGAACTCGAAACACGGAACTCAAAATCGGGGTGAGTGGAAGGCAGGCGGCCAGCCTATTTCAACTCAGCTTCGTGCAGCATACAGGGAGTTCAGCAAATTGGGAAGAAGAAAGGTTTCAGCAGCAGCCAAGCACGGAAATAGAGGAAAGAATAGCCAATTTTGCAACAAAAATAGGAAGAAAAGAGAGAAAAAAAGAGAGAATTTAATTCTTTTGATTTTGATTGTATCAAATACACTCCTTATCCTATTCAAATACACAAGTTCACATCCATTTGAGATCATTTGCAAGGTGAAAATTCCTATTTGTTCTAGCAATTTATATCATATCATTTGGTTGAATTAAACGTAGTTATCATGAAATTTATGGTGGGATAATGGATTAGGGATTATTAGTGAGGGTTCCATTGGAACGAAATTTCCTCCTAATAACCCGAGGATATCCAATTGGTGAAATTTCTAGTTTGTTTATGATAATTTATTGGGTGTAATTTATTTAGATTGTCAATTTCGATTATCATGGTGTGTTAGGCAAACCCGTATTGGTTAGTTATGTAGTATTCATTTTGTGGGTATGTAATAATCTCGTGTGAGCCTAGGTATGCGACCCCGTGGTCCAAATCCGATGATGGACTTTTTGATGCATGTAATAGATCCAAGGTGCTCGTTTTTTGTAACATGTAATCATCGGGCCTTAAAACGACGTTAAGGCGAGAATCGGTTTTAAGGCCCCGTAGTAGTGGAATATGTGATTGTTGGCGTTCGGGGATATTGTAATGGCTTACATGCCCGTGAATAGCCCCGACGCGTGTTTATGCTTGATTAGATTTCGTGACGCCAAAATGATTTCAAAAGATTAAACGATAAAGATATTTTCTAAAATCAATCAAAGTAGGATATTAGCATCACGAGGCTAAAAATTGGAAATGCTAATGAAAGTTGATTCCTATTCTACGAGAAAGCTAAAAAGAAGTTATTTTCAAATGTCACAAAAATGGGTTTTATAAAAGAAATTAAAGGTTTTATTAAACCTTGATGAATAGGGCGAAAGAGATCCTAGAAATTGCCCATCATTTATGAAAGCAACGTATAAATCTCGATTCCTATTTTTGCTAAGGCTTAATAAACTCCTCTTTTGCCAAAACGTCACCTAATGAAAATCTCCTAATTTTGACAATTTAAATCAAACCTTTTTCATAAAGCTTTCTCGTGTATACCGAAAAGACATTCCGAAGCGTTCCCAAATTAAAGCACGACTTTCCCTAAAATCCAAATGATTCTATCGTACAAACTCACCCCAACATTCATATAGGCACACACACACACACAAACTCGCACGTATACACAATTTCATGAATCAAAGGATAAGAAAGCATCAAGATTGCGGTAACCGTGTTTCACAGAAGTCGAGGGGTGCCTAACACCTTCTCCTCACTTAAGCAAGCCCCGAACTCTATGAATCTCGATTCGCAGACCAACTAAATTCGGAGTCATATATGAGCCAGCGATTTATAAAAAGCGAAAACTCGGATGAGTTGGTACATCCATTTCAAATATACCAACTGGCGACTCTGATTAATTGGCTCATCATAAAAAACGATCTTTCAAAACCCCGTCGACATTAATGCCGACCTTTTCCAAAAATCATTTAATCAAGAGGCTAAAATTGGAAAAGACTAAAAAAGACACACGAAGTGAAAACTCGGCGTCGACAGCTGGCGACTCTGCTGGGGAGCATTAGAGGGCTTAAGCCGCTTTCAAATCTTGATGCTACCTTATCCTTTAAAAATCATGAATATGTGTGTGTGTGTGTGCGATATCGTGACCTTTTGTACGTTTTATTGTGTGAATGTGCGTTTTGTCCAATAAGTGAATATTTGAATGGGATTGCTTTACTTTTAAGTAATCATTTGCATACGGTGAGGACGATGAATGTGAATGTACGTTGAGAGAGTACCTCCTACTGAGGCGAACCTGTCGGTTGCTTATTACTGGACTCGAAGGGGCTGCTCCCCGGAGATGGCTCAGGAAACGCACCACCCAAATCCGCTCCAATCGAAAGGGCTCAGACGAGTAGATTGCGAAGATTTGGGGACCTTTATGCCGAAAAGCCCGTGAGAGTAACCCTAGGATAGATCAGCCTCAGATTAACCCTACGCAGGAAAAGTTTCTTCACGCTTTTTACATTGCACGCGTAAATGTCATGACCTCATTCATATATGCCTCCCTGTTCGTCAAGAAAAAATTACTAACCTCTATCTTTTGCAGGGAACGGCTGAGGAGCATATTAAAGCCATGTTTTTGTCATTGCATTAGAGGACTACTAACTTTCTGTTTTACAGGGAAAGATTAAAAAACCCCAAAACATAAAAGATTACAACTTTAGCATGCATCCACATTTTTTATTCCCCAGGACTAAACTTCGAACCCTGATTTCTGTAGGATTGCTCCTCAAACCCGTTCGCAATCTAAAAGGGCCCAAAACACTATATCTGAAATGGCTGATATTCCATCTACCAATTCCGGTTCCATATCCAGGGAGGAATTTGATGACTTTAAGAAGCAGATGTTAGAGATGGCCATAATGCTAAGGGAGCAGTTGATGCCCAGACAGGAACCACCTAAGGAGGCTCCACCTCAACTTAAGGGCGAGCCAGTCGTCCCAAAAGCCATTCCTGTACCAAACAAAACAGTGATTACTATCCCGGAAGAGGGAGATACAGATGACCTGCGGAAGAAAATGAGACAAATGGAGGAAACCATCCAATCTATGAAGGGCATAGGGTCCCTCGGCAGGGTTAACTATTCAGATTTATGTGTCTTCCCCGGAGCCAGATACCCGGAGAAATTTAAAATCCCCGAGTTTGAAAAATACAATGGGAAGGGGGACCCCTACACACACTTGAAAATATACATTGGAGAGCTCGGGTCTTATGCCGAGGACGAGGGGTTGAGAATGTAGCTGTTCCAGAAAAGCTTAACAGGGGAGGCAAGAATCTGTTACGCCCGCCTTGACAACGCCCGAATCCACAACTGGGAGGAATTGGCCCATACCTTCTTAACCCAATACAGTTTTCAGGCCCAGATGGCCCCTGACAGGTACCAAATGACAAAGGTTAAGAAACAACCTAGGGAATCCTTCAGGGAATATGCGCAACGATGGAGGGGCATGGCCGCACAGGTGAACCCCCCGATGAGCGAATCAGAGATGGTGATGACTTTCGTAGACATTCAGGAGGCACCGTATTATGAACGAGTCATTTCGGGGATTGGAAGACCCTTTGCTGAAATGATTAAACATGGAGAGATGGTAGATATGGGGTTGAAATCGGGTAAAATCCGGGATTTTACTACTTTAGAAACTGCTGCCGAGCAAATACAGAATGGAAACTATGGCAGCACTTCCCGGAGGGTCCAAAAGAAGAAGGAAGAGGATGTCTCCCTCATCCTACAGGGGTCATCCAGAAAAACAGAAAGCCATCTTCCGGTACAGGTGCAGAGGGTAGGGCCACCCCGACAGCCAAACTTCACAGATCAAAGGGTAGAGGGGCGAAAAAGATATGAGACCTCGCAAAATCGAGTATTCACCCCGCGCGGGGAACCGCTTGAACGGGTATTAGCGGTATTAGTAGCCCAAAAGAAGATAGTTGGTTTGGCACCCCCGAGTGACCCAAAGGGTAGAAGGTTTGACCCGAGCAAGCGATGTGCATACCACTCCAGTTCCCCTGGCCATGACACACAGGACTGTTGGACGTTGAAGCATCGAATCCAAAACCTGATTGACAGTGGGGAAATTGTGGTGGAACAGCCAGACTCCCCGAATGTTAAGGCAAATCCCCTGCCAAGACATGATGGAGGGGGAGTCAATGCGACGGAGGCGAGTGAAGCTGGGGGGCCGCCAAGGTTGAACTATGTGCAGAAAATTGAGGAAATGATCAACGTGATACATGATCATGGGAGTGCACGGGAAGCGCCCATCAGGTTGATAGGGGTAAGTATGAATAGCACGGAGGGACCTGTCAAGTTGACAGCTCCGAGGCCCATCATCCTTGCGGCAAGGCCGCAAATCCCTATCAGTAGTCTAAATACTGTACCCTGGAATTATGGGGGAATGCCAGAGGAAGCGGCCAGTTGTGCTTCTGTGACGACAAAGGGGAACCCCTTATATCTCCCAGGGCGAGTTCTTGAAAGCTAAAAGAGGAAAAATGAAGAGATTTCCGAAGAAAGGGCCATAGAATTCTTGAGAAGGATGGATCATCCGGAAACGAGGGGGATCCAGATTTTAAATGAGGAGTCAACCCTAACATCAGTCATGGACTTGGTGTTGTCATCCAATGAGCATTGCAAAACCCTGACGAAGGTTCTGGAGGAGGCATACGTGCCCAAGGAAATTAGTGAGGAGAGTTTCGGCCAGCTGGTGGGTCACCTATTGGAAAGCGATGCAATATCCTTTACGGATGAGGACATACCCAAAGAGGGAAGGGGGCACCAGAGACCGCTACATATTGCGGTAATCTCCTCAGGGTATATCATGAATGGGGTGCTGATTGATGGAGGATCGGCATTGAATATCTGTCCCCTCAGTACCTTGCAGAAGATGAACATCAATCCCAAGCGCCTACGGGCCAGTCATGTGGTGATACGAGCTTTCGATGGTTCCCGGAGGGATACAATGGGAGAAATCGAGTTGCCGGTGGAGATATGACCCTGTACTTTTGATATATCTTTCCAGGTCCTAGATATTGCAGCCAGTTATAACATGTTATTGGGGAGGCCATGGATACACATGGCCGGGGCAGTTCCTTCTACGCTCCACCAACAAATCAAGCTAATCATCGATGGGAATCTGGTAACAATTTGTGATGACCCTTCTCCTCCCAGGAGTGGCCTACCGGTGATCAATGTAGATGAGTCGGCGACACCTGCCAGCTTTCAAGCACTGGAGATTAGCACTCCCCACTATAGATGCCTGGGAGCTCCAGCTGTGAAACCTAGGGTCTCTCCAGAACTTACCTTTGTGGCAAAGGAAATGATAAAAATGAACTTCCAGCCTGGACAAGGACTGGGGAGGAGCAGTCAAGGAATCACCGAGCCCATCCAACTACCACAGCAGATAGGCAAAGCGGGATTGGGGTATCGTGGAGGCGTAGCGCGGAGACACCGTCAGGGGGCGGCTCCGGTTCGGCTGGTTGGCAATCTGGTGACCGGGGTTAATAGTGAGCAAGGGATCAATAAACCCGTAATTGAGTCTGGGGATGAAGAATTGACCTCCGCAAATGATGAATCGGCCAGGAGGGAAAATTTCCTGCAAGAGGTCGCGAAAGAGTTTGAAACCAAGTGCTATATCCCGGGACAATCAACAAGCAGTAGGGAGGGGACGAATATTATCACACCACCGTTAGCCCAACAAGTGGTGCCTGTCATCGATTAGGCAGGGCTAGTTATTCCTGGAGAGGATAGGAAGGAGGACTCAGGCGACGTATCCGTAATCATCGGGGAAGTGTCCGATGTAAAGCCCCCTTTTATCCAGCGCATTTCATCTGACCTGGCCATCGACAATTGGACCCTGAAACCAGTGATATCCAAACAAGGGTAAAACCCGTCGTCAGGGTGGTAGACCCCAGAAAACGGGGGAATGAAGAAGTTTATTTTTGTTGTTGTTTTATTTCTGCATAATTATGTCGTTTCTTCGTGTTATTTGAAAATGCGATCGTCGTGGAAAATGATTTATATATGACAAGTATTTTGTTTCATGTCAGGTGTACCAATTTGAGTAATCCTTGCCTAACAAACGGTCTTTCAAATTTGAATGATGATTATGATTTTGACATTGAGCTGGATTTTGATTTAATGGGCATTGAACAAGACGAGACAGATTACGACGACGCGCCTGACGAGATCAAAGGATGGGTCGAGGATAAACCCAAACCCAACTTGGACCAAACCGTCACCATTGACATTGGAACCCCTGACAAGCCAAAAGAACTCAAGATAGGGACGGACCTTACCCCTAGCCAAAAAGTTGAAATGACTGAGTTGCTAAAACAATATGAGGATGTCTTTGCCTGGTCTCATGAGGATATGATCGGATTGTCCACCGACATTGTGGTACACCGATTACCCATCAAGGAGGGTTTTAGGCCTGTCAAGCAAAAATTAAGAAAGTTGAAACCGGAATGGAGCTTAAAAGTAAAGGAAGAGATCATCAAGCAGTTCAGGGCGGGAATCATTATGGTGTCCACTTACTCAGAATGGCTATCCAATGTAGTCCCAGTGGCTAAGCCTGGAGGAAAGGTGAGGGTATGTGTAGACTACAGAGATCTAAACAAGGCCAGTCTCAAAGATAACTTCCCGGTGCCTTTCATACACATCCTGGTGAATAACACTGCCCAGTACGAAATGTACTCTTTTGTGGATTGCTTCACGGGATATCATCAAATAATGGTGGCGGAAGAAGATCGGGAAAAGACCGCATTCATCACCCCTTGGGGCACTTTCTGCTACGGACGATTGGCTTTTGGGCTCACAAATGCGGGGGCTACTTATCAGAGAGCATTATTGGTTAACGCTGAAAGCCGATTGCGATGATCATGTCAAACGGTGTTATCAATGTCAGGCGCACGGTAATGTGATCCATACGCCTCCTAATGAACTGCACTGTATGACCTCCTCGTGGCCATTTTCAATGTGGGGAATGGATGTGATCGGACCAATAGAGCCCAAAGCGAGCAACGGACACCGATTCATTTTCGTCATGATCGATTATTTCACCAAATGGGTAGAGGCAGCTTCTTTCCCCAAAGTAACTCAGGAGGTCATTGTCGGTTTCATCAGGAATAATGTCATTTGTCGATACGGGCAACCTGAGGTTTTGGTCTCCGACAATGCCAAGAATTTAAACAACGCCCTCATGAAGGGACTGTGTGACCAATTCAAGATCAAGCACCTCAATTCCGTCATTTACCGTCCTAAGATGAATGGGGCAGTGGAGGCTGCCAACAAGAACATCAAGAGGATCATGGCCAAAATGTCTTCTAATCATCGGGGATGGCCGGATTTATTACCCCTCACCCTGCTGGCATACCGAACGTCAGCGCGTACGTCTACAGGGGCAACCCCTTACGCTTTGGTGCATGGAATGGAGGCTGTTCTACCAGTTGAGGTTGAGATGGCATCCCTCAGAATAGTGATCGATGCTCAGATAAGCGAGGAGGATTGGATGCAATGTCGATACGACCAATTGGCCCTAATTGATGAAAGGAGGGTGGCTGCCGTTTGGCATGGTCAGCTATATCAACAAAGGATATCTCGATCATATGACAAAAGGATAAGACCTCGGAAATTCAAAGAAAGTGATTTGGTGCTGAAAAGAGTCATGCCTTGTCAAGACGAAGCCAAGGGGAAGTTCGCCCCGAACTGGGAAGGGCCGTTTGTGATTAAGAAAGTGTTATCCGGAGGTGCCATCATATTGCAGGAGATGGATGGTGAGGTATTTCCACAACCCCTCAATTCTGACTCGGTGAAGCGGTTCTACGCTTGAATCATCAATTTCCTTTTTCCTTTGGGAGCGAACTACGTAGGACCTGATCTCCCAACTTGTGGGGGTACGTAGGCAGCCATCATGGCGCGGTCCGATTTCTTAAAAAATAATCCTGTCCCTAACCAAAAAACCAATTTTCGATAACCAGATAAAACCTTCCTGCACCCTCAAAACCTTCCCGAAACCAGCTGCCTAACCAGCTTCATCCCAAAGGACATAACCCTGATCCAACCGAACAGTTATCCAAAATCTGAGATTCAATCCGATGAAATCAAAAGGTGTGCGGCAATATCTGTCAAATCTCCATCAAGACTTGAGAAAAGAAAGAAGGCGAAATGTCAAAATCGTGGTCAACTGGATAAAATGAGGATCCAATGAAAAGCAATGATACGACAAAAGGGAAAATGACTAAATTTAAATGCATGTCTATATATATAGTTCATTTTATTACAAGATTTCTCTTTCGATAACCAATGAAACTAACATAGTCTATGCAGGAAATAAAATAATCTACAAATCTGAAACTAGCTGAAGCAGGATGGACAGGGTGGTGGATAGATCTGAAGCATCAGCATCTCCTGCAATCTGCTGCCCCACCATATCAATGCGATCCAGTAAAGCAGTGGCTCGGCTGACAGTCCCAATATGAGCATCTACAACTGCCCTGGTCTGAAATACAATGGTCTCTTTGTCAGCAATGGCATCGTCTCTAGCCCGAATGGCATCATCTCTCTCGACAAGAGCGGCATCCCTCTCGGCCTCAGCGGTAATCAGGGCCAGGCGGAGTCGGGTATCCTCAGTAACCCGACTTGGGGCAGAATCAGCTGAGATGGGGCGGTCTGTGGTATCCTCTGAGAAAATCACTCCAGAGTCATCAAAAGCCCCAGTCTGACTCAAACCAGCCGGATCCAAGTCTCCGCGCAACCACTGCACGTAAGCAAATGTCTGGATGTGACGGCTCTCACTATATTCAGCGGAGATCCTGCGAGACCAAAGGTCGTATACCCGCAATAGTTCCCTCTCTGTCTGGGATGATATAAAGAATCGGTAGGCGGCTACTCCCGTGAAAGGGTGAAAATCCTGTGTCTGATTAAATTGCCCTGTAACCGCCAGGGGATGATAAGTCGTCACACCCCTCAAGCCAGCAATAGGGATGAAATCTAGGGTGGGCACGTGAGTCAAGAAGCTCATAAAGGAGCAATAGCCCGAGTAGACCAATAGATGAAAGGGATCCTCAATGACAGACAAAAATGATGTCCAGGAGGCCACATCAGTACAGCTCACGGGACGAAACGAAAACTGCGTGGTTATGTCATGGCTGAAGCAAAACCCTTGACGACGGAAATGGCCGATGGGACTAAGATGACTCATGAACCACATATACAATAAGGTCGAGCTCCCTCTGAATACCCTGCCTCGGAAGGATTGACAGTATGAAGCTGACATGTAGGTATCCGCCAATATCATGGGAAGAATGGTGTGATCCTCCTGAAGAGCTCGAACGGCCGCTACAACCCGCATGTCCAACTGATCATGTCCTGCGGGCAAGTACAAAACTGAGACGACGTAGGCCATCAGAACGTCTACTCTTGAAGCGCCCCAGCGCTCCTCATATACAGAAAAATCGCCGAAGAAAAGACGAAAACTGTCAGGTGAACCAAATCGGTCAATCAAGAACTGAAGGGGAACCATATGGTCTGATGTGATCACCGGTAACAAGACAGCCCTCCGCAAACCGGTAAAGGTCAAGAACTGACGGCGCATGGAACCAGCCATGACCCTGGCACAAGGTCTATCCAAAGGCAAGCCGGTGAAGCGAGCATACTCCTCGAGGGTGGGGGTCAGCTCTGCCATCCCTAACCTGAACACCTGACGGGCAGGCGCCCAATAGCTCAGAATACCCTCCACAAAGCCCACTGGCACCTGAAAGGTTAATAAGGACCAAGAATGGCCCAAAAGACCATCTGCGATGACCCTGTCGGCCGGCAATAAATTGTCCAACCAGCGGAGGAAACTGCCAACCAACCCTGTGGAAGGAATGAAATCCAAACGTACCACGGCATCTGAGGACAACATCTGTGGAAAAATAGTATCAAAAGACTGTACAGGGGTCATTTTCTATTTCATAAATAAGAAAAGCATGCATTATACAGTTAATAATAAAGCAAATGAAGTTCATAGAGATAAAAGAGAAAAGTTGTGCATAAATAAATAAATGAGTTCAATACATAGTGCATAAAATGAAAAATAAATCCAAGCAGGTGCAGATACAAAAGCCCTATCCAATCCTGATCTAAATAAAATCAATCTCATCTATGAAGGCGGGGTCCTCGAACTGATCCCCTGGGGTCGTTGAGGTCGGAGGCCCAAAGTTCATGTCAGGAATATATGGCTGCGCTGTGGCATCAGATGAGCTCGGGCCCGCATCAAAACCCGCACCATCGGGATCGTAGGCATAAGCATCCTCTGGAGTCCGGCCCAACACCCGAAGATATAGAGACAACTGGTCTACCTGCCGGGTCAAGGTGGCGATCTGCTCGGCATGAGTGGGAGTCCGAACGCAGGCGGCCCAGTCAGTCATCATCACCGAGCCGGGGACCATATCCCCGAGGAAGAATGTGGCCCGGGTCTGAGGACCGATGGTGCGGGGCACCCACCAAGTACGGAAAGCGTCACTGGTACTGGGACCCGTCAAAAGCATCCGGTCGTCCTCCCCGGCAAGCATGATTTCTGAAGGCTGAGAATCCAGCGGCCAGGAAGTAGTGAAAGGAAGGGAGTGCGGGATGCAGATCTCTCCAGTAACGCATCTGAAGGCGCGCTCCCCCAGGTACATCACCCATCCTCCAACACTCTGTAAAGTGAGGCGGCGGGTGGAAAGTGCAAACTCCGGGCCGGTAGGATGCCCATCTATAAACCCCACATCCAGATGCTCAGAAAGATAAGGCCTCCAGACGACCCCTGCAGCCGTGATCAGCTCCAGCTGGATGCGGCAGTGTGCAAAGCTGCCAGATACCAGGACCTCCTCCAGGGTGCTATGATGCCATCGCCGACCCCGGGGATAGGTGTCCAAGCCAAGGGTGGTGACAGACCTCAGACATGGGAGACGCTCGTAGGCCCAGAACTGCGAACAGAAACAGTGAAAAGCATGAGTAACCTATAAATACAGAAAAGGGAAATAAATGAAGGAAAGTCCAATAAGAAGAGGGAAAGAGAAACCTCACCAGCAGGAAGTGATAAAATCCGAGCCAAGCATCTGTCTGGCCCTCCGAGCGTAGACGCATATCGTGGAGGAAATAGGTAAAGGTGAATGACCCCCAGTCATAGTCACGGATGCGGTCCACGTCTCTGACCGCTCCCACGACGCTGAAATGAATGGTGGAGGAGTTGTTCCCTAGGAAACAACCCCTCATGATGGTCAGGAACAGGCGGCGGAGCAGAATGTCCCGAGTACCCTGATCCGCTGGAATGGGCAGCGCGTAGAGACCCCCGACAGCATCAACAGCCAAGGCACTGGATCGAATACTATGGGCCTTAAAGACCCGGTCCTCAGCAGCGAAGCCCAATAAAGCCCGGACCTCCGCAGGAGTGATGTCAAGATCTAGAGGAACGCGGGACCCGGTGAACTCTATGCCCGTAATGTACCTCCAGTCCCAGGGGGTCAACACAACCTCACAGTCCAGAAGGTGAAGGGACTGGGTCTGGTGAAACCATCTCTCGGACAAAGCCCTCATGTAACCCCAGGGGCACTGCTGGGGGATGATAGTGAAGAAGTGACGGAAGCCCCAAGAATCCACCATCTCCCGGTAGTCGCTGTGCAGAGCCGTGTAGAGGGAGTAGATGTTGAACCAGTTGCCCCTCGGCTGAGTAAACTCGGGCACCTGGGACAATCACTAATGGGTCAGTCCAGATAAAAGGAGAATTGAGAAATTGAAAATGAAGTAATAATGGAATTGAATGTACCTCGTTAGCCACGAGAGATGCTGAGGGGTGACGACTGAGATCCCGACCCAATAGGTCGGGGATCTGCACAGGGGCGCCAGAGGGAGCAGGATGAGGAGATGGAGCCGGTGTGCTGGAGGATGGCCCCTCTGCCGCAACCTCCGGAGGAACAGCCTCCTCAACGTCCGGATGATCGGAACGAATGACAGCCTCCGCCAAGCGGCGAGCCTGACGAGTCCGAGGAGGAACAGGGGCAGGTGCAGCCCTACGACGGCGAACACCCGAGGTCCGTGATGCGGAAGAGCTACTATGTGCATTGGGATCCATAGCTGGAACAGAACAGGCAAGGAGGAAGGTAAGTTCCCTTTTGAATTATGTCACGAATATTCTAAATTCCTATCCTCATCATATAATTAATGCAACATGATGCATGTTTATGGTATGTGCATAAAAAAAAAATCGGCAGAGTTCCGTTTGTAAAATGGACATCCCAGGCATTAGCCAAACATGTTTTCCGTCAATCCAAGCCTCAAACAGATCAAAATTGCATTCATATGTGTAATTACAGCATGTAAAGGACCATAATGCATGATTTTCTTTCAAAAAAGGAACAACGGATATGTGGGACTGCATCATGGGCATAAAATAGGACTCGCGCAGTTGATACATAGCATGTATATATGATCATACATAGCATAGCATTGTAAAGCATACATTTCTATCTCTAAACATGTAAATAGCAAATGTATAGCAAAACATTGACGAAATTGAAAAGTGAACGGTCAAAGTGTTACCTGTAGCGCGTAGAACGATCCTACCGGAGCGGTTTTTGCAGAAAAGTTGGAGAAATCGACAAAAGGCCCTTGCAAACGAGCAAAATCTCAAGAATCTATGTGGGGTACGAAGTTGAAAGTGACAGATCTGGAAGCGGCGAGCCGCTTATGAATCCCGATCTTAGTCGCAGATCTATCTGCGGCTGGCCCTGGTGGGTCCCCTTGGTTCCCTTGCAACCGTTTGATGTGTCTAGTGAAAATGAATTACGAGATGGGTGACCGGTGACGATACCCGGCCCCGACAAGACAATCGACCGGCGACGATAACCGGCGATGACGAGATGGATGTCCGGCGATGAAAACCGGCTCCAACAAGATAACCAACCGGCGACGATAACCGGGGGTTACGAGATGGGTGACCGGCGACGATACCCGGCCCCGACGAGACAATCGACCGGCGATGATAACCGGCGATTACGAGATGGATGTCCGGCGATGAAAACCGGGGGCTACGAGATGGGTGACCGGCGACGATACCCGGCCCCGAAAACACAATCGCCGGCGACGATAACCGGCGATTACGAGATGGATGTCCGGCGACGAAAACCGGCTCCGACAAGATAACCAACCGGCGACGATAACCGGGGGTTACGAGATGGGTGACCGACGACGATACCCGGCCCCAACGAGACAATCGACCGGCGACGATAACCGGCGATTACGAGATGGATGTCCGGCGACGAAAACCGGCTCCGACAAGATAACCAACCGGCGACGATAACCGGGGGTTACGAGATGGGTGACCCACGATGCCCGGCCCCGACGAGATAATCGACCGGCGATGATAACCGGCGATTACGAGATGGATGTCCGGCGACGAAAACCGGCTCCGACAAGATAACCAACCGGCGACGATAACCGGGGGTTACGAGATGGGTGACCGGCGACGATACCCGGCCCCGATGAGACAATCGACCGGCGACGATAACCGGCGATTACGAGATGGATGTCCGGCGACGATAACCGGCGATTACGAGATAACCAACCGGCGACGATAACCGGGGGTTACGAGAGGGGTGACCGGCGACGATACCCGGCCCCGACGAGACGATCATCAGCCTCGACACCCTTTTCTAAATGTTTTGCATCAATGGCATCTTGCGTTGCATCATAAATCATATGTGTTGCATCACGTATCCATTGTCATCCTTGTGCATTGTCATTCATGCATCGAGTGTCTATTCTTTATCCTGTTCATTTCATTAAACATTGCATGAACATGATAAAGAGGGGCAGCTGTAGACACCCAAATTTTGCGTTCCTTGTACTAACCATGACAGGAGGGCAAAATCGTCAATTGAACCGGCTTGCGGGAGCGAAGGAGTGGGCACAAGTGCGAGCGCCCGACACCACCGCAATGTTTTGGCGACCAAGGCTGATGTGACAATAAAGCCGTCTGAAGCAGGCATTCCCGAATGAGGTGGCACGTATCCCGGAGATTCCCGGACTGCCGAATACGAGCCTGTCAGCGAAAACCGACGTTACGGCACGAAAATCGATGCGTGGCACGGAAAACGAGAAAGTTAAACCGTCCAGCCGCGGATTGATCTGCGGCCAAGTAGTGCGCCTTTTGAAAACACGGACCTCGAAATCGGGATCAGTGGAAGGCAGGCGGCTGGCTTTGGCCAGCCTATTTCAACTCAGCTTCGTGCAGCATATAGGGAGTTCAGCAAATTGGGAAGAAGAAAGGTTTCAGCAGCAGCCAAGCACGGAAATAGAGGAAAGAATAGCCAATTTTGCAACAAAAATAGGAAGAAAAGAGAGAAAAAAAGAGAGAATTTAATTCTTTTGATTTTGATTGTATCAAATACACTCCTTATCCTATTCAAATACACAAGTTCACATCCATTTGAGATCATTTGCAAGGTGAAAATTCCTATTTGTTCTAGCAATTTATATCATATCATTTGGTTGAATTAAACGTAGTTATCATGAAATTTATGGTGGGATAATGGATTAGGGATTATTAGTGAGGGTTCCATTGGAACGAAATTTCCTCCTAATAACCCGAGGATATCCAATTGGTGAAATTTCTAGTTTGTTTATGATAATTTATTGGGTGTAATTTATTTAGATTGTCAATTTCGATTATCATGGTGTGTTAGGCAAACCCGTATTGGTTAGTTATGTAGTATTCATTTTGTGGGTATGTAATAATCTCGTGTGAGCCTAGGTATGCGACCCCGTGGTCCAAATCCGATGATGGACTTTTTGATGCATGTAATAGATCCAAGGTGCTCGTTTTTTGTAACATGTAATCATCGGGCCTTAAAACGACGTTAAGGCGAGAATCGGGTTTAAGGCCCCGTAGTAGTGGAATATGTGATTGTTGGCGTTCGGGGATATTTTAATGGCTTACATGCCCGTGAATAGCCCCGACGCGTGTTTATGCTTGATTAGATTTCGTGACGCCAAAATGATTTCAAAAGATTAAACGATAAAGATCTTTTCTAAAATCAATCAAAGTAGGATATTAGCATCACGAGGCTAAAAATTGGAAATGCTAATGAAAGTTGATTCCTATTCTACGAGAAAGCTAAAAAGAAGTTATTTTCAAATGTCACAAAAATGGGTTTTATAAAAGAAATTAAAGGTTTTATTAAACCTTGATGAATAGGGCGAAAGAGATCCTAGAAATTGCCCATCATTTATGAAAGCAACGTATAAATCTCGATTCCTATTTTTGCTAAGGCTTAATAAACTCCTCTTTTGCCAAAACGTCACCTAATGAAAATCTCCTAATTTTGACAATTTAAATCAAACCTTTTTCATAAAGCTTTCTCGTGTATACCGAAAAGACATTCCGAAGCGTTCCCAAATTAAAGCACAACTTTCCCTAAAATCCAAATGATTCTATCGTACAAACTCACCCCAACATTCATATAGGCACACACACACACACAAACTCGCACGTATACACAATTTCATGAATCAAAGGATAAGAACGCATCAAGATTGCGGTAACCGTGTTTCACGGAAGTCGAGGGGTGCCTAACACCTTCCCCTCACTTAAGCAAGCCCCCGAACTCTATGAATCTCGATTCGCAGACCAACTAAATTCGGAGTCATATATGAGCCAGCGATTTATAAAAAGCAAAAACTCGGATGAGTTGGTACATCCATTTCAAATATACCAACTGGCGACTCTGATTAATTGGCTCATCATAGAAACGATCTTTCAAAACCCCGTCGACATTAATGCCGACCTTTTCCAAAAATCATTTAATCAAGAGGCTAAAATTGGAAAAGACTAAAAAAGACACACGAAGTGAAAACCCGGCGTCGACACTAATTTGGCGGATTCGAGAAATATCGCTAAGTACTATTTATTGGATTAAATAAATAGTTAAAGGATAATATTATTGGACGAGTTATTTATTGTAAAGACGCGAACCCAAAATATGGGTGAGATATATGTACGTTGATGTATATGATTATGGGGAGTTAATCGGAAAGACTAGCGATCGCGAATCGTGAATACCCTTGTAATTTGGGTTTATTAATAGTATTAACGGATTAAATATTATTTTTATGCGACGTGTTTTAAGGTTATTTTATAACCTGGGTGAGGTCAATGTATGAATTTTTATGCGTTGTTGAACCGTATGAGCGAATAATTGATTTTGCAAAAGATCGCCAAATCACTATTCACGGGGCACGTTTCCCGATGCACTATTCACGCCCGAATATTTTTACGTCTTTTTCGTTTTCTATAAATTTCATTAAGACGTGTATGCGAAGGAATAATTTTTCCAAGCGTCAGAAAATTTATTCGAACAGATACGTGATTTTATCCGTATCCGAATTGTATAATAAGACTGTTCCGAATAAATGGACAAACCCCGTAACAATTATTTTTATGTATCCCAATATTTATGGTAATGCCCATTTTAATTTTGGGTAGAGTTATTTACCAGTTTTGGTACAAAAGTGGGAGTTTTCGGATATATTTTTGGTGCTTTCGGGTATTTATTTTGGCTTGTTACTCCAAGTGGGAACCACCCAACCACATTAGACCAATCAAATGAGAGCAAAGAGGGAGAGATTGCTGGCTAGCATTTGAATTTGTTAGCCAACCTTGAGCACCTAACCCACTCTTCCAAAAATCACTCCTCCACTTCTCCCAAATCATTCATTCTTTCTTGCATTCCTTCTCTCCCATACCATCAGCTCAATTAGAGAGAGAGAGAGGGAAAATCTGCAGCCAAGAGGAGGAAGAAAAGAGAAGGAGAAGTTCGCCGGAAAAGTCACCGAAAAAGAATAAAAGTCGCCGGAAAACGAAAGGAGGAAGAAGAAGGCACGGGTGGAGGAAATCCAAGCAAGGAGAACCCCAAAACAAAGCCTAACCGAGTTTCTTAGCACATAGAAAGAGATTTACAGAGGTAAACATCTCATTCAAACCCATTTCATTTAAGTTTGTTAAGATTTTTGGGTTTTGAAGGTTTTTGAGCTCTTAAGCTTGTGGGTTGGATTTGTGATGCGATTCTTGTTGTTTTTGTTTGTGTTGGATGTTTGTAAATGTTGTTAAGAGGATATGTAAGCTATTAATAACATCAAAGTGGAACAAAAACGCAATAAATCCGTACCTATGCTTAAAGAGGATGAAGAACACGAAGAACACGAAAATATAGCATGAGTTGATACTTTGGCCTAAGATTTGGCCATGTTAATGTTAATGGATAGCTCTGAATTTTTGATATGGTGTAGCCCTATGTCTTAGGAGTCCATAGAGTCCAGAACGGACCAATTTGAACGTGTATTGAGGGAGTTATGGTGATTGGAAGCAAGATAGGTCTAGAACACCAAAACAGAGCATTCCGGGAAGAAAAACGGGCTGGGAGCAAAGGCTGGGCGCTGTAGGCGCTGGCCACGGGGTCCAGCTACTGCATAGGAGCGCTGTAGGCGCTGGCCATAGGCCATTGTGAGCGCCAATGGCGCTGGTAAGGAAACTGTGCAAAACTGCTCCAACGTCCTTTAGTAAAATGGGCATAACTTTCTCATACGAACTCGGATTGAGGCGATTCAAGATGATTCAGAAATAGAACGAGTATACCTACAACTTTTGTTCTTTAAGTTTTTCCATTGGAGGTCGGGATCAATTCCCAAATTGACCATTTGTATGACTGATGTGTTTTTGGGGCAATCGGAGAGGGTCGAGCATGCGCTTAAGCACGCGTAATGCTCCCGACAATGTTAAATGATGTTCTAAGTTTTATAACATGAATGTTATGATTTATAATGATACTTAACATTAACCAATGAGTATTAGATAAATTGAATGGGCATGTTAGGCGTACGCAAATGCATGTCGCCTAGGCGTTCGAATAATCAAGTTTAGCGTATAGACGTGCAAGCGTCGTAACGTCGTAACTAGTGTGTATAATCTTGTTTAATATTTTGGTTCTAATAATAATGAAACATGATAGTGTGTTATAAACCAATGCATGATCATGCTAAGCACATGCAAAGGAGGCGAATTAGGTGTGTGACGTGTAAACGTCGAAACGCCGTGTAAAGTGTTAATGAACTTGAATAATGTCTCGATTCAAATGAAACGAACATTATAAGATACGGGATGGGGTTAATGTAACCAATAAGTATTGATGGTGATAAGGGTCGTAACGTTTTCAAACGATGCGACGCCGAGTAACGTTTTAGAGTTAATCGCATTATTAATTTATAATGCGCGAACAATATGAGATAAGAGTTGTATATTGTAAACCATTATATGAAGCCTTTTTAGTGGCTAATTGGTATTTTATTGTTAAATAAATTGTGTAGGATATTTGAAGGACGAGCCATCATAATTTGGCAAGGAACGCTTAAAGGCAAGTTCTTTCAGTAACTTGTTAACTTGTTTAAATGTATTGATGTACATGACTTGATTACTAAATCTTTCACTATTATGTGGATTATATGAGAGCATGATTAAAGTGTGCATAATGTGCAATTATGTGACTATATTGTTCTATGTGGAACTTGAATTATTGTAAATATACAATGTGAGATGCATGAAGTATGCTATGAGATACATGATGCATATATATGGATGAATTGTATAAGATTTATAATGCATGAGTAAGATGCATAGTATGAAAATCATGGTGCATGGATAAAATACAAACTTATGTGTTACGTGAAGCATGAAATGTGAAAACTGTTAGTTCTTGCTGAGCCGTCGTGCTCATTCTTGCAAAAATAAAACTTTTGCAGATTTACGATGCAATGTAATTATCTTGATATCGTGATGATGAGGATTTGAGGCGCATGGAAACAGGAAGGTTGCTAAATGTCCCTTTACTATAATTATTTAGCTACGATGACGGTATATGATGTACGTGAATTTGACTATGTAAACCCTGAGTTAGAAATGAAGGTTATCCATTATAGTATTTATGATGTGATTATGTTAGTTACTTGTTATAGTAAACTACAAGGATGTCGATGTTGTGTAAAGGACATTTTTATAACGAATGTATTGGTTATTGAATAACCTTGCGAATATTCAGGGATTGGATAAAGTCAGAATCTGAACCTTGCGTTCACACATGAGATATTGTAAAGGATCATGCTATTTATTCAACCTTGGTCATAAGTGTTTTATTTAAGGTCTTCGTGCCTGGGATTAGATGAGGATATGTTATTATATTATTGTAATTACATATTTTTAGTAAGCCTATGTTGTATGGGTAGTACCGTGACGTGCTGGAATCGGGTTCAAGGTAAGACCCGAGTTTCGGGGGCGTTACAAAACTTAATACAAATTCCGCACCAGAACAATCTAGTTTGACATAAATTCTCAAAGAATGCTTGAATCTGGTAAAACATCTTTCAATAGTCGTCTAGACGAATCAATTAGCTTAGACCTTGAACAACAATTCAGACATCAGTCAAAATATTTTTAGCCAATTCAATTGGCATATCTTTTAATAACTTAACAGAAAAATAAAATTCTTTTATGATGTTATGATACCATACCGTTTAATAGTACGTTGAGGATGCCGTCATTTTAGGACTTTGTCATAGTACATCATACCATAGTAGGCTGACGATCCTTCGATCACATCCAACACTAGGTTCGATTGCATTGATGACTCCATCGTTCAAAATACATTTTGATAATTTCAAATCGTTTTTGTCTTGCTGAAACAATTAGCATAGACGTACGAATAATAACACCTTTTTAAAACTCATTGGCTTAAACATTGACCTAATATACTATTGAGAATTCAAAATTGCGAATTTCAGCACGATGTTAATAAATTTTCGAAAATCTAGCATAGCTAGAAGATTTAGAATCTCCATTTCTCTCCATTAACTTCAATCTTTATTCCATTGCTTCATTACTCAATCATTCTATCATTCTTTACTATCATCACTGCTCTCTATACTATAACTTTTCTATACCCAATATAGTTCATCAAACTTACCACACTTTGGAAGTTCAGGAACTTACCACAATCATACGGTTTTAGGAACTTATCCTAGTCAGACTAAAATCGTCCATTCACTGAGGGGTTCCACCATACGATTATGAGTCACGAACCTACCATAAGTATGAGTTTTAAGAACCACATCTAATCTTATATATTCTCTAACTATCAAATATAAATATGAGAAAAGAATCACATTCTCGTCATATGTATATCGATAGTGCGACACCAATATTTCAATGATTATCAATATAGGAAGCTAAGTGGTTGTCAAACCAACTCGACCACTAATCAATATAAGAAGCTGAGCGGTTGTTAAACAATGGACAAATCCCGTCCCATACCAGGATTTGTTCAACTCAACCGCTATATTAATATAGGAAGCTAAGTAGTTTTCAAACTAACCACAAATTCCCGTCCCATACCAGGAATCGTACAACTTAACCACTAACATGAGTCCTCAATTGAAATTCCTTCTAATTTCATCTTGCTCTTAACTTAACTCTTTGCTTGATACAAATTTCTCGTATTTCATCATCCATAACTCTTCGTGAGTTTATCTCGTACTATTTTATAGTACCATTTATTTATAGCATCATGCTACAACTATTCAATCATTTAAGATCCTCTGACATTTTACAACTTTAACAGATCACGTCGTGATCTCTATCATGAACTCTTCTTTCTTACGATTCTTTCTTATCTTATGATCATCTCATCCTACGATCTTCTTTATTCTTCTCTTTAATCACGTTATCTTATGATTAATCAACTCAGGTGCTCCCTGATCTTTTAGCTCTTCAGGTTCTTCTTTAAACCTAATCATTTTATCATAATCTTGTCTCACATGAATTCTCTAAACTCTGTTTGAGTTCATTCTTATGATTATATCATTCTCATCTTATAGATATTGTCTATTTATTATTACCATCTTTATTGCTGGAGTCAGGTATCTCCTGGTCCTCATCTTTCATAACTCTTCAAGATTCTTCTTTGAATCTTCTTGTTTATATCTCAAATCTTCCTTTAAGAATTTCTAACTTCATTCATATTATTCACTATTTTATTCAAGTTTACTATGCGTCATTCGCGTCTTCTTCTTGTAACGTTTCTAGGACTTAACTCATCTCATGCATCCACCTGTATGAAAAGAATCACTTCTTAATCATACACATCCATAATTCTATACTCGGTACACCTCGAGTCTCTAATAGTGTTCAGTATAGCACCTGAGTGGTTTCCCACAAACAACCAACAAACTAGTTCCCGTCTCGTCTACACTGTCTTGCATAGCGAGTTAGATCGGTTGCTAGTTCGTATCAACCTCCGCTCTCTGAAGGAATTGTTTAGCCCAGTTACTATACATCAACCATTAAACAATACGATTGCACCATAATTATTCTTAACTTATTATTCTTTTAACTCTATCACCTTCACCTCTATTCTCTAAGGTTATAGCCTAAGGTACTCTTACCTAAGGTATCTAACCTATCAGCTCTGATACCAACTGTAACGACCCCAAATTCTGAACAATCTAACTCTCCACATCGGTCGTTAAATAATACATCCTCATTCTGACTTTACAACATTGTTCAATGTTAAACTTAATAAAAATGCAGAATAATTCAAACTTTTCTATTACAAATCATTCTCGATCCCAAAATTTTCAACCTTTACATCTAAATGTCTTAGAATCATGTTAATATCATGACTCGCCTTGTCGAACTTATTATAAAAGTTTACACCTCAATATAAACTTTACAACTCAACATAAATACATTTATTGAAAAATTAACATAATCCATGTAGTAACTTCAACTAAAACATTTAATCTTCATGCATCATTTTGATCCATGTCATTTGGGTAGCACATAATGTTACCTTGAATCTTTAACCTGCAAAAGTGGTTATTTGCAAGAATGAGCTCAACAGCTCAGCAAAATCTAACAGTTTGCATGCATCACATAACACATAGATAACATGCTCATCATCTAAATCATAATCATTTGACTAAACATATCATACATAATGATCAATACATATCAAATAAAGATTGAGTTCTATAACTCAATCAACATTTTTTACTTAACGAACGTAGTCATATTTTGACTTTGTCGTTTCATAATTGTAACATATATAAAAATACAACATGTTTTTACACCATAAATTTAAAACAGTTAATCATTTAGTTCACATAACAAATAGGAACTGAAAGATTTGCCTGGTTCGTAAATTACCAACTACCATAATCAGCTTATACTTATCTACACTTCATGTATCCTACACGATATATATAATCATGCACAACATTTATTAGTCACATAGCAACACTTAGTATTAACTCTACTTTACATTTCATAATCCTTCATTTTATTAGTTCCACTTTAATCGCCACTTAATATTTAGTTAAGTCTTAAACCTTTCTTTACAATAGATGTATAATACTTATAAGTAAATCTTTGGCTTGTTACAATACTATTCTCATTTCAGAACTCACTCTCATTCAATCTCATTTTAATATCTAAATTTGTTATCTGATAATTCATGGATAATTGTTACCATCGATCACTATATCTTAGTGTTTATTTAATACCTTAGTCTAAGCTTTAAACATACACATGGCCATATAGCATAATTAAAAAGAATTTTTTTTCTATTCCACCGCCGCGGCGGTGGATTTCTTCACAAACCATCGTCGGGGCGACAAAACCAATTCATTTCTACCGCTGGGGCGATAACTCTAGTACATTTCTACTGTCGGGGCGGTAGACTCGACTGACCGTTCCTGCAATTCGCGAACCAATGCAATTCCAGACCAAAATTTTCCAATTTCTTCATTTTATCAACAAATTAGACGTACCCAAACATTATAATCTTGGTAGAATCAATACCCAATATGTATACAATGATTCTAACATTTTAGATAACTAAAACAACCAATTTAGAGGCTTAAAAACCACAATTTATACTAGTTTTACAAACTTTTATAAATTTAGCGCAAACAATCGCTACGGATTCGATACTCAACCAAATTGGTCCGTTCAACTTCCGTTGTTTTCGTTTATTAATATATTATCATAATCAACAATCAATTACAGATTATAACATGAACTAACCCCCAATTTTTTGACTCCAACATAAGCCAAAATGTACATATTCCAACCAAAAACTCAATTTCTTCTTATTTAACAAACTTTCATGAATTTGATACTACAAACATCATCTACTAGCAACATATATCGAACTAAGTAAACTCAATAACACATGAACCCAATTCCTCAATAATTTGACCTTATAAATTAAATTACAGAGAACTTAGAAAACAAACTAAGAACTAGAAACTTTTAAACTAAATTGCTTACCTTTAATTAGCTAGATGATTAGAGAAGCTTGATTAATCTTCTTCCTCTTCTTTGATTCTCAAAATTTTCTTCTCAATTACAGAGAACTCTTTCTCAATTTTTCTCTTTCTCTCCTCTGTGTTTTGGCTTGCCAAGCCAACTGATGAAAGAACGTGACCTTTAGTGAGGAGTTTTGCCAGTTGAGAAAACCAAAGGCCATAAGACCTTGTTTGGCCAAACTCTAAAACCCTTTTTTTCTCTTTATTTTAAAATTCTTTCTTACTATATGATATTTTGTCACACTTTAATTTAATTAAACTTATTATATTAATAAATCTAATTAAATCTTACTAACAAAATTAATAATCTCAAATTAAATAATTATAATTATAATTTCATTTAATAAATTATTATTCCTCTAATTTAATTATTAAATTAAATTAGAATATTACTCGCATAATAAAATACAATAATTTTCATCAAATGTTTATTCGATCAATATTTTAATTTACGAAATTCACAATCATACTACATTAATATGTTACATTTATATGTAACATATTACTTTCTCATTTTATTTAAAATAAATATATATATCTTCATTTAAGTGAATTACTCTCACTATTCATGAAATTTAATTCATAACAATTTCATTGCTCACAAGACATAACAATAGATTATATTTGTAATAACCAAGAATTTCTAAGTCATTGTAAATAAATATATTAATTCAATATTAATAATATTGTAAATCTTGTGATGTATAAAGAAGGATATGTGACTATATTATATCATGATAGTTGTCAATAATGATAAATATGTAGAAAACATGTGTGAATAAATATATGTATATATAATAAATATGTATATATGTTTATTTATTAAGTAAAGTGTAAAAAAAACACTTATAACCTAATATTATATATATTTGGAATGTAGACTAAATAACCTAAGGGTTATAGAAATTAAGGTATACTAGTATGAAATTATATACTAGTACCCTAACTCTATAGATTTAATTTATACATCTTTAGTAGTTGATTTTATAACTTGATTAAAGTAAGTCTAATTAGGTTATGAAAATAAATTACAAATATTGATGTAATAGTATATGCAATAGCCCAATTGATTTAATTATCAAGCCTACTTAATTATTTTATTTTGTGGACTTGAAGGATTATTATATAGAGTGGATAGGTTAATTAAATTAGCCCATTAGAATTTAATTAACCCATATAAAGAGAGCCCAATAGGTTAATATACTAAGTAGTCTAATAATGATAATAAATAAATTTGATTTCAAGTGGCCCAATCAAGTTAGTTCTAGCCCAAAAGAATTAATCAAAGGCCCAAATCCTTAGCCCAATCAAGGAGAGACATTTTAGTCATGTGGTAAGTATATTAGCCAAAAAAAAAACTCCTTGATATGGCCGGATATGTGAGGGGGTATTAAGAGAGAGGACTTCATCATCATTATTATTATTATTATTATATTTTCAAGCTTATCTTTTAGCTTATGTGTCATTCAATTAATTACCCATGTGGTTAATTTAACTTGTCATGCACTAACGAGATAAAGATGAAGGTAAAGGATAAGGAAAGAGAGAAATATTAGGATAAATTAGATAGATACAAAAATCTATATCTATCATTAAGAACAAATATACCATCTTTGAACATTTCAAGTTCATTTCATTTATTCCATATTTCTAAGTGAGCTAAAGAAATCAAGGAGAGAAAGAGAGAGGAAGGAACTCACGGTTAGGAGGAGGAAGAAGAAGTGAGCTAGCTTGTATGCATCCTAAGTTTATCACATATTTTGGGAAGAAAAAAAGGGTTGCACTTAAGGGAAGGTAATGAAAATTTTATAACTTTAATTAAAAGTTTATATAGTTTAGTTCCTTATTTTTAGATCCATGAGATGTTATGATTTTGTTAGTTAAAACCTTATGAAAAGGTTAGATCATGAAGTTATATTAAATATCATGTTGATATATATGATTATATGTTACAAATGATAGAGAAAAATTTAAGGTTAGTAAGTTAGAAATTTTTTTGTTTAAATGAGAAGTATGCTTTATTTTGTGGAATCTAAAAATTTTGGTTCCAGGGTGTTATGATATACTCTTAGGAGTTATAAACATCACCCCATGTGGAATGGAGGAAAAAGCTTAAGTAACGAAGTCATGGCGAAATTTTTGTGAAACTAGTTAAAAGTTGGAAAATCAGTTGGTACATTGACTTTAGAGTCAGTTTTTCAAGTAGTTAAAGTTTATGGAAATGGGTTATTTTCTATGGGTTTTGTAGTCTGTAATATAAGGAAGCCGTAGGCTCAAGAACGGACTTATTTTGATAAGAAACGAGTAAGTTTTAAAGGCGTAAAGTAGGCCCGAGAAAACTGTCAAACAACCCAGTTGCTAATTCTTATGCAGTGAGTTTTGTTCTAATACAGACACCTGAAACAGACGGGTTATACTGTCTGGATATTAACCGAAGAAAAACTTGGCCTAAAGCAGACGAGCTTTACCGTCTGGTTAACAACTAAAATAGATTTTAACCTAAAGCAGACGAGCTTTACCGCTGGATAACAACTAAAATAGATTTTAACCTAAAGCAGACGAGTTAAACTGTCTGGATTAGGGTAAGGTCACCTACAGTAGGTTTTGTTAGTAAGCAGACACCAAAGTTAATAGATTTTATCCGTCTGGATGTTAACTAAATCAGAACTAACCTAAAGCAGACAGTCTTAACTATCTAGATTAGAACTGTAGCACAAAGACTAACAGTTTGGACACGTTGTCTAAATTTATAAAACGCAAATAAACTAAAATGATTAATATTGTAACGTAATCCAATAATAGAGTCGTAATGTGACTAATTTGATATGATGACCCTAATATTATATATAGGTCAATTGAAGGGCGATATATTGGCAATCCGGTAAATCGCGTAGTAGGCAAGTTTCCTAAACTTACACATATTGAAAGTAGTATGCACGCAAGCCAATCATATTTGATATGATGTAGCATATACTTTGTAATATTATTCGGTTATTAAAGGAATTTTACATTATCTACATAGTGTTGTTATATTAAATGTGATAAACCCATAGTTTTGAGCAATGCTTTTAGAATCATGATGTTGATCATGCTAATGAGATCTAAATTCTAGATAGCTCACAAACTTAAATTGTTCCTAATCGATGGATTACTAAAAAGGGATTAGTGAATTCGGATAGATTAGTACATACGTTGCTTGCTCTTATGAAGAGAATGATTGATCTCATAATCATTTGTGTGGAGACACTAAAGCAGGTATGTACGTGCTTATTAGAGAATAAGTTCACTGAACGTGGCTCGCTAAGGAATACCTAATGGAGTTTTACTCGCCTGTCAATAGGAATTCCTCTAGTGATAGTAGTACAAGTGATCCTTGGACTTGAGATCATCATAGTATCTTGTGTATGATGAGTTATACTTTGACATGTCCCTTAAGACCTTTAGGGTATATCAAAGGGTATGATTGGGTATAATAAGTTATACATGGAGATAGTGAATGATCAACAAAGAATCTACCACTTCTAGTAAAAGGAGAGAATGTCCTATGTGATTCGATAAATGACGACTCAGAAGTCTTTGGCCAAAGCAGAATGAAATTAGAAAGGAATTTCTAATTTACATTATCAGAGTTGTGCATTTGAGAATCGAAATACATATAATTAAATAAATAAGACTTGACAGTAATTCCATGTCTTATATTTAATTGAGACATTGTATGGTAGAATGATTGAATTGTACGGTAACTATGCACTGAAAGGTTCTTTTATGATTAATGTTGAAATCTATATTATCTGGAAAGTCGTTGATCGCTAAGGGGGCTTACCCTTATTGTAGAATAAATATTATTTATTTAAATAAATTAAATAGTTTAATTTATTTATTTAAATAAGATTAGAATTGTTCTAATTGATTTATTCACAACCGGTTTAATATGGAGAACCTAAAGGGTCACACCGCAAAAGGAATATATTTATTTAAGAAGTAAATGGCATAATTGTAATAATAAGTTAAGTGTATTTAATTTAGTCTATGGAGATAGAATAAATTAAATAGCTTAATATTTATTATTTAATATTTTAGAAATATTAAATATAAATTAATAAGAGGAGTCTTATTATTATTATTACTATTACTATTATTTAATTCCTAATAGGGATTGGGAATTAATTAATAGAAGTACTCTCACATGAATTCCTAATTGGATTAGGATTTTAATTTAATTAAAGGAGTTTAATTAGAATAGAAACTCTAGTCCTAAATAGTTTAGGGAAGGGTTTTCCTACATCTATAAATAAGAGAAGTCTTATCATAGATTAGGGTTACACACTCGTACATAAGAATTGTAGAGAGTACTTACAATTTCTATAGAGATAGAAACTAGGGTTTTGCCAACACCCATCTTCTTGAACAAGTATTATTCCTTGGTGGATCACCTCTAGAGGCCAAACACTTGGGTGGCTAACGTTGATCAAAGGAAGGAATTTAATCGGTGGAATTCAAGGAGAACGCGAAGGAATTGGAGGTGAACTTGTACCTGAGGAAGCTAGAATTCTACAAGGGTATAATTCTTATTCTCCATCTCTTTCGTTTAATTAATAATTGTGCATAAAGAAAGATCATGGTGATGGTTTGTATAAAATTTTAAAATCTGATTTTATCGCGTTTCCGCTTTATTAATGTAATTTGATTGCATGTTCGCGTTATACAAACCTAACAGTGGTATCAGAGAGCCAAACTTTATGCGAATTATTAATTGTTTTGATTCTGTATATACATTGATATGTGTTAAGAACAATTTAATTGGGCATAATTATTTGTGTAAAATTATTTTATTTATTTTATTTATTTTATTATTTATTTTAATTTTATTTATTTTCAGTTAAGATAAAAGGTTTATTTTGAATTGGAATATAATTAAAATTAAAAGTTTTATTTGAACTTGGAATTGGATTCTACGTTAACTAGAATAAAGGAGTTTATTCAGATATGGAATAGGATTCTATGTTTCCTAGAATAAAGGAGTTTATTCACATATGGAATACGATTCCATGTTTCCTAGAATAAAGGAGTTTATTCACATATGGAATAGGATTCCATGTTTCCTAGAATAAAAGAGTTTATTCACATATGGAATAGGATTCCATGTTTCCTTAAAAAATAAAGATGTTTATTTTGATAAGGAATATGATTCAACATATTTTATTTTCCAACAATTTTAAGTTAAAAATAAAGGTGTTTATTTTAAACTTGAAATTGGTTTCCATATTAATTAAAATAAAGGAGTTTATTTTGATTTAGAATTTGATTAAAAATAAAGGAGTTTATTTTTATTCAAAAAATTGGATAAATTAAAATAAAAGAGTTTATTTTGATTTGGAATATGATTAAAATAAAGAAGTTTATTTTAATTGAAATTTGATTTCATGATAACTAATTAGAGTTGGAATTGGATTCCATGATAACTAATTGGAGTTGAAATTGAATTTTATACTAACTAATATTGCCCATTAAATGATATTAATGCATATATGGAATGATTTTATTATTCATGGGATGAATGTTATTTATTGATACATATAGAGATATGTATGATAATAAATAGGGATTGATTATGGACTATTGACCAATGTGTGATTGGATTTATTTTAGTGGATGCTTGAATGTATGGGTTTTTATAAATGGGGTCTGCGTACCTCGTCTTCTCTAATTTTTTCTTAATGTAAATTCTATCTCTCTCCTATGTACTTCCCCTTGACTGCTGATCAAGGTTTCTATTTGTTGTAAATAGTTTTTGTAATAGGACTAGTTAGAATTAATTTTGAAGAATTGAAGACAAAGGAGCAAGGAGCGCTTGAAGACCCGTTTGTAATGGAGCCCGGGTTTAAATGTAATAGTTATATTTAAATTTAATTCTTGCACCCTAGGTTTGACCTTTTGGTTCACTTGGTGGCTCTAGTGAACCAAACTAGAATAAAAGTCCATAATCAAACCGGGTAGAATATAGTATTCTATATGTGCATGCTTACTATGTATATATTATATATTATACAACATGCTTCGCATGTTAAATAATATGACGCTTATCCTATATATATATATATGTGCATGCGCGCTAAACAAGATGAGACAAATAATAACAAACCCCTCAAAGAAATTATATTAAGTCCTAAGCGTTCAAAGATATTTGGAATATCGAACATCGCCTTCTAGCATGGTAAAGCAATAGAGTATTAAATATTTAATATGAGTTTGTTGTGTCACCACAAGGCAAGTATTAAATATTTAAGATGTTGCATTATCACATTTGATGCTTATACATAGACTGAACGATGCTGTTTTGTTGTGTCACCACAAGGACAGTGTTTTTCTTTCGAATATATGGAAGTGCTAGGATGGACTTAACTTGGATAATTTTGATTCGGATGTGTCACCACTTGATCAAAATAATCTAAGAGGCAAAATACAAGGAGTTACATAGAGATGTAATTGACAATAGTTGTCTACCTATTTATTTATATATCGTTTGTTGTGTCACCACAAGGCTATATACATTTGAAATGGGATCCTTAGTCTCACTAGCAAATCTTTAATTAGATATGCCGAACTATATAGGGAGGGTAATATAGTTTGATGAAAATAGTGGGAGATACCAATTTAAGATAAAGACCTAATTTATTTTGGTAATTAATTAAGAAATGAATGTATGCGAAAATGTTGTTAAACTACAAATTCATTTACAGAATTTTACGATGTCGAATTCACTATCACTGCGGAGCATATTAGATGCTAATTAATCGGACCAAATTAAAAGGACTGGTTAAGAAATTTGAGAATAGTTCTCAAGGCTGAAAAGCTATCTTATGTCCTTAATATGCATATCCCTGCAATGGTTGCAGATGATGCCTCTGAGGAAGAGATTGCTACTTTTAGAAAGTGGCAAGATGATGCACATTTGGCTCAATGCATCATACTCGCATCCATGAGTAACGAGCTTCAGCGTCAGTAGGAAACTATGGATGCTCCTACTGTACTCCGGCACCTTCAAGGAGTTGGATGGTGAGGAAAGTAGGACTATTAGATATCAGATATCTAAGGAGCTTTTCCGATCTAGAATGACCGCTGGCACTACAGTATAGACAAATGTCCTAAAATGATCAATATGATTGAACACAACTGGGTTTTAATGGATGGAGAGTTGATCCAAGATTTGATCTTGTAATCACTTCCGGACTCTTTCTCACAAATTGTTGTGAATTTCCACATGAACAAACTATATGTCAGCCTGCCTGAGTTACTTAAACATGTTGAAAACTGTAAAGAGTCACTATTCCAACCAAGAAAGACCAAGTCTTACTGGTAGATGATTCTTCCAGGAAGCGGAAGAGGGCCAAAGGATCTTCTTAAAAGAAGAACAATTCAAAGAAGGCAAATGGAAAGGCAAAAACAAAGGACAATAAGAACAAGACTGATGCAGATAGCAAAGGAGTTTGCTTCCACTACAATAAGCCTGGATACTAGAAAGGAAACTGTAAGGAGAATCTTACAGAGGCTAACCAAAAGAAGCTTGGTGAAGCTTCGGTTACAAATATGGTTTTGTTCATGATTGAAATAAATTTTTCTATAAGTCAAGGTTCTACTTGGGTATTGGATACCGGCTGTAGTTCTCACGTATGCAATCCAATGCAGAGACTAAGCAGAAGTAGAAAGCTAAACAAAGTAGTAATTTTATATGTGGGAATGGAGCAAAGCTTGCTACATTAACCATATGCACTTATAGTTTAACATTGCCTACGGGCAAGTCTATTAAGTTAATAAGTTGTTATTATGTTCCAGTTCTCTTTAGAAACATTATTACTTCCGTTGTTGGACAAGGAAGGTTTTGGTATTATATTTAAGAACAATTGTTGTTCTATTTATAATGATAATGTTTTGTTTGAAACTGAAATATCACTTGATAGACTTTGTAAACTTGACTTACATGAAAAATAATTTTGCAAATTGAACAAACTAGTAAAAGAAAAAGGAGATGATCATTCAAAGAGTTGAATATGTGTATTTGATGAAATACAAGTCTGAATCATTTGAAAGGTTCAAAGAATTCAGAAGTGAAACAAATTGACAAAGTATTAAGATTCTTTGATCAGATCGAAGAAAGAATACTTGAGCAATGAGTTTCTAGATCATCTCAAAATGGTATTTTCTCATAATGAAAACCTCCTGATACGCAATAATTGATTGGTGTATCTAAAAGGAGAAATTGTACCTTGTTGGACATGGTGCAGTCCATAATGATTTTTACCGACATTCTAGTATCCATCTGGGGTTATACCCTAGAAACGGCGGCATATCTACAAAATAAGGTAACCTCAAAATCTGGCCCCAAGACTCCATAAAGGTTATGGATAGGAAGGATTCCTAGTCTTAAGTAAGTTAAGATAAGGGGTTGTCCAACTTATGTGAAAAAGGTTTCAAAGATAAGTTTGGGACAAAATTTGACAAGTGCAGACTTGTGGGATATCCTAAAGTAAGTTTAGGGTATTATTACTATAATCCTACACGCTGCCTTCTTAGATAAAGGTGTTTATCATTGAAGGAGCTAGTGGGAGGGTAATAGATCTTGAAGGAGTTCAGGAACCACAAAGCACTTTAAGTCGAACCGAAGAACCTGTAGATAGACCTATTGTACTACAACCGAATCGTAAATCTGGAAGAGTACTGAAGATACCTGGGAGGTATGGATTCATCATAGAGGATCATGATGAGGTACGCATCATAGAGGATGGTGATCCAGTTATATATGATGAGGCTATGAGTAGTAGACACTCAGAGAAATGGCAGATGGCCATAAAATCCGAAATGGACTCCATGTATAAGAACCAAGTATAGACTCTGGTGTATATGGGTCTTTAATAGAAAGACTGGGGCAAATGGCAAGGTGGAGACCTATAAGACCAGACCTATTTAAAAGGTTTTTCAAGTCAAGGAGTTGACTTTGATAAAACCTTACTACCGGGTAATGCTCAAGTCCATTTGGATTTTGCTTGTGATTGCAGCTTATTACGAAATCTGGCAAAATGGATGTGGAGACGTCCTTCCTCAATGAAGACTTGAGGAGAATGTATATATGATACAGCCAGATGAATTTGTTTCAAAGGTTGAAGCAAATCGTGTTTTAAGCTACAATGATCCATTTATGGATTGAAGCAAGCTTCTCAAAGATGAAACATTCATTTTGATGAGACAATCAAAAGAGTTTGATTTTATCAAAAATGAGAATGAACCTTGTGTGCACAAAAGGGTCAGTGGGAGCGCTGTGATATTCTTAGTATTATATGTTGATATACTACTGATAAGGAATGACACACCAATGCTATAATCAGTAAAGATAAAATTGTCTAAACATTCCTCCATGAATGACTTGGGAGGAGCATCCTATAAATTGGGGATATAAATCTATATAGATATATTTAAAAGGATGCTCGGCTTGACCCAATAAACGTATATTCATTTGATGCTAAAGGCGTTTAGCATAGGAAAACTCCAGGAGAGATCTCATGATGATGAGCCATGGAGTGTATCTCTCTAAAATTGTCCCCAATTGAAAGAGAGATCGCATGAGTTAATATCATGTATGCAATGAATATACTAGGCTTAATATTGATCAGTCATATTCTGGAGAAGATTACTGTAAGACAGTGATAAACATCTTTAAGTACTTAACCGGTATTGAAGATGTAATCATGATTCATGGTAGGTCTAAATTAAAACTAGAGGGCTAAACAGACTCAAGTTTTTTCAGACTGACCTAGACGATAACAAATCCACTTTATGGTAAGTCGTTACCTTGAAAGGTGGTGCAGTGAATTGGAAAGGTTCCAAACAGCAAAGAGTTGCTGGTTTAGTGACAAAGACAAAGTATATAGCTGTAAATGAAGCTGCAAGTTGATTGTTTGGATGAAAAGTTTATTACAGAACTAGGAATAGTTCCTAAGTCTCATCTTGGATTCAAACATGTGTTGCAGCACTTTCATTTGATTAGTAGAATCATTGAAAGAGGAGAAGTCATTATAGAGATAGTGGACTCTCAAGAACAACATTGCATATCCATTTACTGAAGCTTTATCCAAACAGCAGGATGATCGTCACTTAGAGAAAAAGGGTATTAGATACCATGACGATTGACTTTAGTGCAAGTGGGAGATTGAAAGTAGTATGCATGCAAGCCAATCATATTTGATATGATGTAGCATATACTTTGTAATCTTATTCGGTTATTAAAGGCATTTTACATTATCTACATAGTGCTGTTATATTAAATGTGATAAACCCATAGTTTTGAGCAATGCTTTTAGAATCATGATGTTGATCATGCTAATGAGATCTAAATTCTAGATAGCTCACAAACTTAAATTGTTCCTAATCGATGGATTACTAAAAAGGGGATTAGTGAATCCGGATAGATTAGTACATACGTTGCTTGCTCTTATGAAGAGAATGATTGATCTCATAATCATTTGTGTGGAGACACTAAAGCAGGTATGTACGTGCTTATTAGAGAATAAGTTCACTGAACGTGGCTCGCTAAGGAATACCTAATGGAGTTTTACTCGCCTGTCAATAGGAATTCCTCTAATGATAGTAGTACAACTGATCCTTGGACTTGAGATCATCATAGTATCTTGTGTATGATGAGTTATACTTTGACATGTCCCTTAAGACCTTTAGGGTATATCAAAGGGTATGATTGGGTATAATAAGTTATACATGGAGATAGTGAATGATCAACAAAGAATCTACCACTTCTAGTAAAAGGAGAGAATGTCCTATGTGATTCGATAAATGACGACTCAGAAGTCTTTGGCCAAAGCAAAATGAAATTAGAAAGGAATTTCTAATTTACATTATCAGAGTTGTGCATTTTAGAATTGAAATACATATAATTAAATAAATAAGACTTGACAGTAATTCCATGTCTTATATTTAATTGGGACATTGTATGGTAGAAGGATTGAATTGTACGGTAACTATGCACTGAAAGGTTCTTTTATGATTAATGTTGAAATCTATATTATCTGGAAAGTCGTTGATCGCTAAGGGGGCTTACCCTTATTGTAGAATAAATATTATTTATTTAAATAAATTAAATAGTTTAATTTATTTATTTAAATAAGATTAGAATTGTTCTAATTGATTTATTCACAACCGGTTTAATATGGAGAACCTAAAGGGTCACACCGCAAAAGGAATATATTTATTTAAGAAGTAAATGGCATAATTGTAATAATAAGTTAAGTGTATTTAATTTAGTCTATGGAGATAGAATAAATTAAATAGCTTAATATTTATTATTTAATATTTTAGAAATATTAAATATAAATTAATAAGAGGAGTCTTATTATTATTATTACTATTACTATTATTTAATTCCTAATAGGGATTGGGAATTAATTAATAGAAGTACTCTCACATGAATTCCTAATTGGATTAGGATTTTAATTTAATTAAAGGAGTTTAATTAGAATAGAAACCCTAATCCTAAATAGTTTAGGGAAGGGTTTTCCTACATCTATAAATAAGAGAAGTCTTATCATAGATTAGGGTTACACACTCTTACATAAGAATTGTAGAGAGTACTTACAATTTCTATAGAGATAGAAACTAGGGTTTTGCCAACACCCATCTTCTTGAACAAGTATTATTCCTTGGTGGATCACCTCTAGAGGCCAAACACTTGGGTGGCTAACGTTGATCAAAGGAAGGAATTTAATCGGTGGAATTCAAGGAGAACGCGAAGGAATTGGAGGTGAACTTCTACTTGAGGAAGCTAGAATTCTACAAGGATATAATTCTTATTCTCCATCTCTTTCGTTTAATTAATAATTATGCATAAAGAAAGATCATGGTGATGGTTTGTATAAAATTTTGAAATCTGATTTTATCGCGCTTCCGCTTTATTAATGTAATTTGATTGCATGTTCGCGTTATACAAACCTAACACATATATTTATTCTGTGCAAGTTTTCTAACTCAACTCGAGATATTATTATTCAAAGCATATTAGTGAATAATTATTGATGATTATTCGCATCTATAATATTTATTGACATTCGCACTTCGTGCAATTAAATTCCTGTTCTATTATTTTGGACTGTGAATTGTTTAAAGTTCTTCCATCAATAAACTGATATGGGCTAGATCTATGCTAATTGTATCAGCTAGATCTAACATGTTAAATTAATAAACTCAAATCATTTTAAAAGTTAATCCTACCAGTTGATTGGTATGGATTCTTCGACTGAGATAAAGAACATTTTTATTAAAGCATTAATTGGAAAATAATTATTGCTCGATTATTAAGTGTTTATGCATAATCACCGGGTATGAAAGGCTGATCCCCTTGATTACCAAAACTTATTAAAAGGACCAGTTTAAATACTGACCACTCAATATCCATTATTCAATTATTAAACCTTGTTAGATGTTCTTTCAACTGAATTTCATTGTTGAATATTGAATGATAAATTCCTTCTGATCATGATATATCTCCTTTGTATTTAAACTTGCTAAGCAAATTAGTTGCTTAAGCAAATTAGTTGCTTACCCTTGCTATATCATGACGTTTATTTCAGCTAAACCCGAAGGTTCGATGAAGAAAGATAAAGGAAAAGAAAAAGTACGAGAGTAGTTTATTATAAACTCTTAATTAGTCTTAAGTTTGATGTAGTTATTTATGTAAACCTTTTGTAATATTAAAGGTATGTATTAAGTTACAGTTAAGGAGACCTTGGGACTGTGTTACAGACTTTATTTAACAAACAATGTATATTATTATTCCGCAATAGATTATAGAATGTATATAATGGTGTTGAATCGTGAGCACCGAATTTGAGGTTAGAGAACTCGGATTTGGGGGCGTCATAGGTTGGTATCAGAGCTGTAGATTATATACATTAGGAATGCGAAATTTGACCTTAGTAGGAAACTCATATTAAGCATGTTAAGTGATGAATTATGGAAATTCATCTAGTATAGATTGTACATCATAAAATATCATTTCATTTTGTCAATGAATGTATTCTATTGTGATACTGATGTTATCCTTATTTGCTTATAGGATGTCTGAAGAAAAGCAAGATAGTTATACTGTGGAGCAAGAGCTGAGGGATCATGTTGAGGAGCATAAGGTGATGACAGATACCTCACAAGATATCATGATAACAGACTTGATGTATAGGAACCATGAGTTAGAAAAAAGGGTGGCTCACTTAGAGGAGCAGAACCACATACATCAGCATACAGAGCAGCAATACAAGGATGCTGCCAGTCAGGCATTGGCAGAGTTAGCGGAGCAGAAAGCCAAAGTGGAGTTGCTAGAGTTTCAGCTGAGTTAGAGGACATTGGAGAATCAGGTGATGAAGTTGGAGTTCGATGTAGAGATAGCTGAAAAGATTAGAATCTCAGACGCATGGGAAAGGGCAGCCAAGTGATGAGTGTGTTTTATACACACAATTTGGGTACTTTTGGCCTTGATAATTTGCAAGTCTTTAGGTATTTTATGTGGTTTTTATGTATTTTTATCTTATTTCTACATAAATTAGTTTTTAGTTATTTTTACATGTTTTATGTTACTTTGATGCATTTTCATTATGTTTGTAGGAATTGAAATAAATACCGCTCGGATCGTTGTTCGTATTGACTCAATGTCCGTGCCTGGACGTCTGTGCCCGAATGGTAGTATGATGGAAATTTGTGCTTGGCGACGCTCAGTGCTTAATTTGATAACAATTGGTAGTTGGGCGTGCATGGCGTCAGAATGCATGCATGGTGTCAGGATGTGTGCACGGCGTGCGGCGTCGCCAAGCCACGAGGGCAAGCCCGTGCTTAGATATCCATGCCCAAATGATAACACGGTGAAAATTTATGTTTGGCGATGCTCGAGGCTTAATTTGATGACATTTGGTAGTTGGGCGTGCACGGCGTCGGAAAGCGTGCACAGCGTGCGGCGTCGACCAAGCCGCGGGCACGGCGTGCGGTAGACGGGGGCGCCAGCGTGCGGCCCAGGCGCATGGGCGCGGCGTGCGGGCGCGCGCTGGGTGTGCGGGCATGTTGGCGGGCTGGGCGTGCGGGCGTGTGCGGCGGGCGCGGGCGCTGGGCGCTGGGCAGTCTCGGCGTTGGTCGAGCGCGCGCGGGGCTCGGCGGGCTCGGCGGCACTCGACAGTTGGGCGTCTGGTCAGCGCGCGGCCTAGGCGCTTGGCACGGGCGCGCGCGCTGGCGTGCGAGCGCACGACGCGGGCGTGCGGGGCAGCAGGCGTGGGCGTGCGGCCAGCGTGCGGCCCAGGCGCTGGGCGCGGGCGCGCGCGCTGGCGTGCGGGGCAGCAGGCGTGGGCGTGTGGCCAGCGTGCGGCCCAGGCGCTGGGCGCGGGCGCGCGCGCTGGCGTGCGGGCGCACGACGTCGTGCTGAGTGCGATTCCAGCTGGCCTTTTGGTGCGATCTGAGCGGATTTTTGACCCATAATCTGATTTTTGCTAGGGTTTTCATGGAGGCACTATATAATATCTCATTGGGGCTTCATATTTCAAAAACTAGGGATTGGGTGGCTACACTAAAACACCAATTTGAGAGCAAAAGTGCTGCAATACAAGGAAAAACTCAGCACAAGCCAAAGAACCAAGAAGGAAGGGATTGTCAAGGCATATCTAGACCTTGGGAGGCTGCACATATGTCATCAAGAAGAGCTCGAGGGCTACAAATAAAGAAAATTCCAGCAACAAGCTCAGGAGCAAAAAGAGAAACGAATGCCAAATGAAGAGGAAAAGCTAGAGATTGACATCAACCAAGAAAGCAACATATGAATATCTTCTAAATGGGTTTTATCATCTCTTGCTTTCCTTTGAATTTGTATTTCAATTTTATGATGAACACCATGTGTTTGATGTTTTGCTTAGCTACCATGAACTAAAGCTTGTATTCTAAGATTTCAATGGAACCCAACACATAGTTGAATTGAATTCTCTCTCTATTGATTTTAGTTATTCATTTGTGAATTGATTGTCATAACCTTTGCTTTCTAGATTAATTGCTTGGGCAAAAACTTGTTGGTCGATTTAGCTATCGATAAACACACACGTGCAAGTATACACGGCCCACAAGTAATATATGATAAGATAAGAGTCGAACCCACAGGGAATTTTGAGGAATAATAACCAAGTGCCAATTGTAAATTAATTTGATCTAATTTAAACAAAGAAGGTTTGATTGTTTGTTGATTATTGAGTTCACAAATCGAGTAATGAGTAAAATGCGATGAAATATCAAGATATAAAGGTCTAAGATTACAATTTTCCCTAACACGTCATTTGAATCTCCTAACTCTCTCTTTTCAATCAGTTATAACATACGAATTGACAACCGAGAAATCAAAACTACATAAGAGCCTCTGTCGATGGTCAATCACGAATTTTCCTAAGCGGTGCATAGGTATATTTCTATCCTATACACTATCAAGAGACTAATTTCAGGAATGATTTAAAGACACGTGTCACCAAATCTAATTAATCCTCCCTTCCATTACCAACTTTCACCTCGGAAGTCATTAAGACTAGATTCTCAATAGGTTGCATGCGGTAATTAGGTATATATCTATCCCAACTACTATCAAGATACCTATTATTGCAGATAATTAATAAGACACCTGTCACTTAATCCAATTAATAACCCACAACAATCTATACTTTTGCATGTTATCATAACTAGGTCTTAACCTATAATCCGTTCGTCAAGTTTATATAGGTTCCCACGGTAATTACGGGCCAAGCAATTAATCTAGAAGCAAAGGTTATGACAATCAATTCACAAATGCATAACTAAAATCAATAGAGAGAGAATTCAATTCAAATTAAGTGTTAGGTTCCATTGCAATCTTAGAATAGAAGAAGGTTAGTTCATGATAGCTACAATAAACATCATTTTCAATTGATACATTATCAAATTCGAATTACAAAGGAGATGGAAATCTAGAAATGAAACCACTTTTGAAGCTATTCAGATGGTGTTCCTTTAGTTGTTGATGGTTTCTAGCTCTCCACCTTGGCCTTGCAATTCTTCTTGACTGAGTTCCTTGGCTTTTGGCTTGATTCAGCTTGATTTGCAGCCTTGAGCTCTGTTGGTTGATGTATTTTGTAGCCTCCATCTCTCTAGATATCTGATATGTAGCTTATAAGAGAATATATATAGTCTTCATCAAGAAACCCTAGCCAAAATCGGACAAAATAGAGCTCAGATCGCACAATGACTGAGTCAGATCGCACTCAGCACGGCGGCGTGCGCCCGCACGGCGCCTGGTGCCCTGCCTGCCCCCCGCTGGCTGCCGCGCGCCGCGCCGTGTGCCCGCACGCCCAGGCGTGCGCCCGCGCCCATGTGCCTGCATGCCGCTCCGCCTGCCGAGCCATGCGCCGAGTGCCGCCCGTACGCCCGCGCCTGCATGTCGCCCAGCTGTTGAGGCCCCGCGCCCAACGCCTGTCGAGTGCTGCCCGTGCGCCCGCACGCCCGCGCCTGCACCTGTCGAGTGCCAACGCCGAGTCCGCCCGTGCGTGCCCACACGCCAGCGCCTGCCGAGTGTCAGCGCCCAATGCCAACGCCGTACGACACGCCGCCCGACGCCGTGCACGCAATCCAACACCGTGCACGCCCAACTACCACATGTCATCAAAATCAATGTCGAGCATCGCCAAACACAACTTTTCACTGTATTATCATTCGGGCATGGATATCAAGGCATGAGCTTGCCCTCGTGGCTTGGCCGACGCCGCACGCTGTGCACGCTTCCCGACGCCGTGCACGCCCAACTACCAAATGTTATCAAATTTAGCACCGAGCGTCGCCAAGCACAAATTTCCATCATACTACCATTCGGGCACAGACGTCCAGGCACGGACATTGAGTCAATACAAACAACGATCCGAGCGGTATTTATTTCAATTCCTACAAACATAATGAAAATACATCAAAGCAACATAAAACATATAAAAATAACTAAAAACTAATTTATGTAGAAATAAGATAAAAATACATAAAAACCACATAAAATACCTAAAGACTTGCAAATTATCAAGGCCAAAAGTACCCAAATTGTGTGTATAAAACACACTCATCACCCGTAATTACCTTGGGAACCTATATGAACTTGACGAACGGATTATAGGTTAAGACCTAGTTATGATAACATGCGAGAGTATAGATTGTCGTGGGTTATTAATCGGATTAAGTGACTCGTGTCATATTAATTATCTGCAATAATAGATATCTTGATAGTAGTTGGGATAGATATATACCTAATTACCGCATGCAACCAATTGAGAATCTAGTCTTAATGACTTCCGATGTGAAAGTTGGTAATTGAGGGGAGGATTAATTAGATTTGGTGACACGTGTCTACTAATCATTCCTGAAATTAGTCTATTGATAGTGCATAGGATAGACATATACCTATGCACCGCTTAGGAAGATTCGTGATTGACCATCGACAGAGGCTCTTATGTAGTTTTGATTTCTCGGCTGTCAATTCATATGTTATAACTGATTGAAAAGAGAGAGTTAGGAGATTCAAACGAAGTGTTGGGGGAAATTGCAATCTTAGACTTGTTAATATTAGATTTAATTATCTTTTACTTGATTATTATTATCTTATTCACTACCAACAACAAAAATATCAAATCATCATTTGTCTAATTAAAATCAAGACGATATATAGTTGGTACTTGGGATACACTAGAACAATTCTCTGTGGGTTCGACAACTCTCTTATCATTTGTTGGTACTTGGGATATTACTTGTTGACCGCGTATACTTGCGCGTATTTATCGGTTGCGAAATCGACCAACACCAAGCTGGTGGATCAGCTCGGGGAGGAGCTGCAGGCTAAGGAGGTTAGGATTGACTCATTGGGGCGAGCTTTAGATACCGCCTATATAAGCCAGAGGTCAGGACTGAGGAGGGGTTCCATGGAGGTAGGTGAGTCGAGCCGATCAGTTCGACGTCGACTTATGGACAGATTTCTTCCACCGGAGCAGGAGCATATAGATGCAACACCTCCTGATGTGCATTGATAGCTGGTGGTCCTATATGTATATAGATGCAGTAGTACCCATTTTGATTGTTAGGGTTATATGATGTATTAAGTGAACCTGAAATGGTGTGAGGTAGTATGTAAATATATTGTATCCCCACTTCTGAGATTAGGGGAGTTTTAGTTTTTGACTAATCCCATATTTTGTTGTTAAATAGGGATTGATGGCATTTATAGCAATATGCCAGTTATGTAAAGAAGTTGGTATATGAATATAAATGCGATATTTTGATAAACGTATTAAATATAGTAAATTGTATATGAGTAATATGTTAAATTCAGCAAGTTAATTCAGCAATTCATCAGACCATATTGATTATAATAACAAGCCATCTTATAAACTCATAAGTCTGGGCTAATATAATGATTAAGATTTACACATATGATTAAATTTTTTATAAAACCGCTATTAAATTGTGGCATAAAAGTGCAAATGATGCATAAATGATATAATTTTTATTGAATCAGAAAATGCCGCCAGTATGGAGAGGAAGAGGAAGGGGAAGAGGAATACCAAGAACCTCACCGTCAACCCAAGAGGAATCTGTAAATAATTCTGTGGGTCCAGAAAATCCGATGCAACAGTTTGTTGATCTGTTAACCCAAGCACTACAAGGTAGAAACACCGCACCACCAGTAAACCCAAACCCTCCTCAGGGTCACTTGGCAAACTTCAAGGACTTTAAGGAAGTAGGCCCGCCAGAGTTTAAGGGGACAACTGACCCTATTGAAGCACAAACATTGATAAAGGAGATTGAGAAGGCTTTTGTTATTGCTAGAGTTGCAGAGGAGCAAAAGACAACTTTTGCTACCTATTTGATGAAGGGCGAGGCTAATTTCTGGTGGAAAGCAAATCAGAGTAGAGCTGGAGAAGGTGTGATAAGCTGGGAACGATTTAAAGAATTATTTCTTGAAAACTACTTTCCAAGGAGTATGCAAGAAAGAATGGAAGTTAAGTTTTTGGAGTTAAAACAAGAAAATATGTCAGTCTCTGAGTATGCAGCCAAATTTAATGAATTAGCAAGATTTGCACCACATCAGGTGGATACCAAAGAAAGAAAGGCGCGAAGATTTGAGAACGGGTTGAAACCCTGGATTTTCAGCAAACTGGCGGTGTTATAAATCGATTCCTTTACGACTTTATTGGAAAACGTTATCATTGCAGAAGGTGGTAGTGAGGTAGTATCCAAGTATAATCGAGATAAGAACAACAAGAGGACTGAAGGTGGGAATCAGAGTACCAGCAGTGGTGGCAACAACAATAAGAAGCGCAAATGGAGCAGTGGTGGCAGTAACCCAGAAAATCAGCAAGGGAGTGTTCAACAGAAGAAGCAAGCATGTGGAAAGTGTGGAAAGAATCACTCAGGAGAGTGCATGAAAGGGAAGAATGTCTATTACAATTGTGGTCAAGAAGGACATATTTCACCAAATTGTCCTAAGCCAAGGAAAAATAGTTATTTTTCTTGTGGAGGAATGGGTCATCGATTCAAGGAATGTCCATTAAAGAAGAATGCTGAGGGAGGTAGCGGTAACAGGAGCAGTAACTCCAAACTATCCATTGGAGGGCCAGTACAACCAAGCAAGCCGACAACCAAAACTTTCAACATTACGGTACAAGATGCAGTGGCGTCGAAGGAAGTGGTGTCAGGTATAATTTCGATCAATAATATAAAAACATATATGTTATTTGATTCGGGAGCTACCTGTTCTTTTGTATCTGACGAATTTGCTAGAAGATTAAACTTACCTCGCAAACAGTTAGAAAACCCAATGCATATAGAAGTTGCAAACAAAGAAGTGATCCTTGTTGAGTATATACATAAAAATTATGATGTGGAAATAAGGGGACACAAGTTAAGCGTGAATTTGATTCCGATACGCTTAGGAGAATTTGATGTGATCCTAGGAATGGATTGGTTGTTTAACCAAGAGGCAGTAATTGACTGTCAAAAGAAGAGCGTACACCTTAAGACACCAAATAAGTCTAAGGTTGTATTTTATGGTAGCAAGTCATCGAGACAAATAAATTGTCTGACGATGATGCAGGCCAGGAAGATGTTACGGAAAGGATGTGAGGGTTATTTGGCTCATGTAGTGGATACACGAATGGTGAATCCTGAAATTGGGCAGATACCTGTAGTCAATGAGTTTGGGGATGTCTTTCCAGATGAACTGCCAGGACTTCCACCAGACCGAGAAATAGAATATGTGATCGATTTAATACCGCGAACAACACCAATATCGAAAGCACCGTACAGAATGGCTCCGGTAGAAATGAAAGAATTAATGGTCCAGTTGCAGGAACTGTTGGACAAGAAGTACATTCAACCTAGTGTATCTCTGTGGGGAGCACCAGTGTTGTTTGTAAAGAAGAAGGATGGATCGCTGAGGTTATGTGTGGATTATAGAGAATTGAATAAGGTCACGATCAAGAACAAATATCCGTTACCGAGAATAGACGATCTCTTTGATCAACTTAAAGGGGCAAGATATTTTTCGAAGATCGATTTGAGAACAGGTTATCATCAGTTAAAGGTGAGACCGGGGGATGTACCAAAGACAGCATTTAGGACTAGTTACGACCATTATGAGTTTCTAGTGATGTCTTTTGGACTGACGAATGCGCCAGCTGCATTTATGGACTTGATGAACAGAGTATTTAAACCTTACCTAGATAAGTTTGTGGTGGTGTTCATTGATGACATACTGGTGTATTCGAAGACTGAAGAAGAGCATGCCGAACATTTAAGGATAGTGTTAGAGACATTGAGGAAGGAGAAATTGTACGCCGAGTTTTCAAAATATGAATTTTGGTTGAAGAGAGTTCAGTTTTTGGGACACGTCATAGATAATGAGGGAATTTCTGTTGATCCAGCAAAGGTCAAAGCAGTGAAGAATTAGGGACAACCAAAGACGCCTACAGAAATCAGAAGTTTCTTAGGATTGGCAGGATATTATCGTAGGTTTATTCAGGATTTCTCGAAGATTGCTTCGCCGTTGACAAATTTGACCAGGAAGACGGTTAAGTATGTGTGGACAGAGAAGTGTGAACAAAGTTTTCAAGAATTGAAGAAAAGATTAAGTGAAGCACCTGTGTTATCCTTACCAGATAGTACCGGGGGTTTTACAGTGTTCAGTGATGCATCACACAAGGGATTAGATTGCGTACTGATGCAACATGGTAAAGTCATTGCGCACGCGTCAGGACAGCTGAAAGACTATGAGAAGGGATACCCTACCCATGACTTAGAATTAGCAGCGGTACTGTTTGCTCTTAAAATATGGAGGCATTATCTCTATGGAGAAAAGTGTGAGATATATACAGACCACAAAAGTCTAAAATATATGTTTACACAAAAGGAGTTAAACATGAGACCAAGGAGATGGATAGAACTAATCAAGGAGTACGATTGTGAGATTTTATACTATCCAGGAAAGGCTAATGTAGTAGCAGATGCTTTAAGCAGGAAGAATAGAGAAAAGTTATTTGCGTTAACCGAGCAAGAAGAACTAGTAAGAGAAATGGAGAAACTGGAGCTGGAAGTGAAAAATCCGAAGGATTCAAAGACAGTAAGTGAAATGGAAGCAAGTCCGACTTTATTAGATAAAGTAAAAGAGGCTCAGGAAAACGATGAAGAATGTGGAGTCATTAAGAAGCGGTTGGCTGAAGGTGAAAAGTTAAAATATAAGATCGATGGCACTGGGTTATTGAGATTTGAAAGCCGAGTTTGGGTACCTTCCGTACCAGAATGAAAGGAAGAAATTTTGCAAGAAGCACACAACACAAGATATTCGATACACCCAGGGAGCACAACAATGTACCAAGACTTACGCCAACACTTTTGGTGGCCAAACATGAAAACAGAAGTTGCCGAATGTGTCAGCAGATGCCTAACTTGTCAGAGGGTCAAAGCAGAACATCAACGACCAAGCGGACTATTACAGCCGTTGGAGATTCCAAAATGGAAATGGGAGCACGTCACAATGGATTTTGTAGTGGGACTTCCAGCAACGCAGAAAGGATTCGATGCGATATGGGTCATAGACGATCGTCTTACAAAGTCAGCGCATTTTTTACCGATCAAGATTAGGTATAATTTGGACCAATTAGCCAAATTATATATCTGATAGTACATTTCTACCGTCGGGGCGGTAGACTCGACTGACCGTTCCTGCAATTCGTGAACTAATGCAATTCCGTACCAAAATTTTCCAATTTCTTCATTTTATCAACAAAGTAGACATACCCAAACATTATAATCTTTGTAAAATTAATACCCAACATGTATACAATGGTTATAACATTTTAGATAACTAAAACAACCAATTTAGAGGCTTAAAAACCACAATTTATATTAGTTTTACAAACTTTTATAAATTTAGCGCAAACAATCGCTACAGATTCGATACTCAACCAAATTGGTCCGTTCAACTTCCGTTGTTTTCGTTTATTAATATATTATCATAATCAACAATCAATTACAGATTATAACATGAACTAACCCCCAATTTTTTGACTCTAACATAAGCCAAAATGTACATATTCCAACCAAAAACTCAATTTCTTCTTATTTAACAAACTTTCATGAATTTGATACTACAAACATCATCTACTAGCAACATATATCGAACTAAGTAAACTCAATAACACATGAACCCAATTCCTCAACAATTTGACCCTATAAATTCAATTACAGAGAACTTAGAAAACAAACTAAGAACTAGAAACTTTTAAACTAAATTGCTTACCTTTAATTAGCTAGATGATTAGAGAAGCTTGATTAATCTTCTTCCTCTTCTTTGATTCTCAAAATTTTCTTCTCAATTACAGAGAACTCTCTCTCTCAATTTCTGTCTTTCTCTCCTTTGTGCTTTTGGCTTACCAAGCCAACTGATGAAAGAACGTGACCTTTAGTGAGGAGTTTTGTTAGTTGAGAAAACCAAAGGCCATAAGACCTTGTTTGGCCAAACTCTAAAACCCTTTTTTCTCTTTATTTTAATATTCCTTCTTACTATATGATATTTTGTCACACTTTAATTTAATTAAACTTATTATATTAATAAATCTAATTAAATCTTACTTACAAAATTAATAATCTCAAATTAAGCGATTATAATTATAATTTCATTTAATAAATCATTATTCCTCTAATTTAATTATTAAATTAAATTAGAATATTACTCGCGTAATAAAATACAATAATTTACATCAAATGTTTATTCGATCAATATTTTAATTTACGAAATTCACAATCATACTACATTAATATGTTACATTTATATGTAACACATTACTTTCTCATTTTATTAAACACACACACACACACACACACACACACACACATATATATATATATATATATATCTTTATTTAAGTGAATTACTCTCACTATTCATGAAATTTAATTCATAACAATTTCATTGCCCACACGACATAACACTAGATTATATTTGTAATAACCAAGAATTTCTAAGTCATTGTAAATAAATATATTAATTCAATATTAATAATATTGAAAATCTTGTGATGTATAAAGAAGGATATGTGACTATATTATATCATGATAGTTGTCAATAATGATAAATATGTAGAAAACATGTGTGAATAAATATATGTATATATAATAAATACGTATATATGTTTATTTATTAAGTAAAGTGTAAAAAAAACAGTTATAACCTAATATTATATATATTTGGAGTGTAGACTAAATAACCTAAGGGTTATATAAATTAAGGTATACTAGTATGAAATTATATATTAGTACCCTAACTCTAGAGATTTAATTTATACATCTTGAGTAGTTGATTTTATAACTTTATTAAAGTAAGTCTAATTAGGTTATTAAAATAAATTACAAATATTGATGTAATAGTATATGCAATAGCCCAATTGATTTAATTATGAAGCATACTTAATTAATTTATTTTGTGGACTTGAAGGATTATTATATAGAGTGGATATGTTAATTAAATTAGCCCATTAGAATTTAATTAACCCATATAAAGAGAGCCCAATAGGTTAATATACTAAGTGGTCTAATAATGATAATAAATAGATTTGATTTCAAGTGACCCAATCAAGTTAGTTCTAGCCCAAAAGAATTAATCAAAGGCCCAAATCCTTAGCCCAATCAAGGAGGGACATTTTAGTCATGTGGTAAGTATATTAGCAAAAAAGAAAAAAAAACTCCTTGATATGGCCGGATATGTGAGGGGGTATTAAGAGAGAGGACTTCATCATCATTATTATTATTATTATTATTATATTTTCAAGCTTATCTTTTAGCTTATGTGTCATTCGATTAATTACCCATGTGGTTAATTTAACTTGTCATGCACTAAAGAGATAAGGATGTAGGTAAAGGATAAGGAAAGAGAGAAATATTAGGATAAATTAGATAGATACAAAAATCTATATCTATCATTAAGAACAAATATACCATCTTTGAGCATTTCAAGTTCATTTCATTTATTCCATATTTCTAAGTGAGCTAAAGAAATCAAGGAAAGAAAGAGAGAGGAAGGAACATGCGGTTAGAAGGAGGAAGAAGAAGTGAGCTAGCTTGTATGCATCCTAAGTTTATCACATATTTCTAGAAGAAAAGACGGGTTGCACTCAAGGGAAGGTAATTAAAATTTTATAACTTTAATTAAAAGCTTATATAGTTTAGTTCCTTATTTTTAGATCCATGAGATGTTATGATTTTGTTAGTTGAAACCTTATGAAAAGGTTAGATTATGAAGTTATATTAAATATCATGTTGATATATATGATTATATGTTACAAATGATAGAGAAAAATTTAAGGTTAGTAAGTTAGAAATTTTTTTGTTTAAATGAGAACTATGCTTTATTTTGTGGAATCTAAAAATTTTGGTTCCAGGGTGTTATGATATACTCTTAGGAGTTATGAACATCACCCCATGTGGAATAGAGGAAAAAGCTTAAGTAACGAAGTCATGGCGAAATTTTTGTGAAACTAGTTAAAAGTTGGAAAATCAGTTGGTACACTGACTTTAGAGTCAGTTTTTCAGGTAGTTAAAGCTTATGGAAATGGGTTATTTTCTATGGGTTTTGTAGTTTGTAATATAAGGAAGTCGTAGGCTCAAGAACAGACTTATTTCGATAAGAAACGAGTAAGTTATAAAGGCGTAAAGTAGGCTCGAGAAAACTGTCAAACAGCCCAGTTGCTAATTCTTATGCAGTGAGTTTTGTTCTAATACAGACACCTGAAATAGACGGGTTATACTGTCTGGATATTAACCGAAGAAAAAACTTGGCCTAAAGCAGACGAGCTTTACCGTCTGGATAACAACTAAAATAGATTTTAACCTAAAGCAGACGAGCTTTCCCGCTGGATAATAACTAAAATAGATTTTAACCTAAAGCAGCCGAGTTAAACTGTCTGGATTAGGGTAAGGTCACCTGCAGTAGGTTTTGTTAGTAAGCAGACACCAAAGTGGACAGGTTTTACCTGTCTTGATGTTAACTAAATCAGAACTAACCTAAAGCAGACAGTCTTAACTATCTGGATTAGACCTGTAACACAAAGACTAAAAGTTTGGACACGTTGTCTAAATTTATAAAACACAAATGAACTAAAATGATTAATATTGTAACGTAATCCAATAATAGCGTCGTAATGTGACTAATTTGATATGATGACCCTAATATTATATATAGGTCAATTGAAGGGCGATATATTGGCAATCCGGTAAATCGCGTAGTAGGCAAGTTTCCTAAACTTACTCATATATTTATTCTGTGCAAGTATTCTAACTCAACTCGAGATATTATTATTCAAAGCATATTAGTGAATAATTATTGATGATTATTCGCATCTATAATATTTATTGACATTCGCACTTCGTGCAATTAAATTCCTGTTCTATTATTTTTGGACTGTGAATTGTTTAAAGTTCTTTCATCAATAAACTGATATGAGCTGGATCTATGCTACTTGTATTAGCTAGATCGAACATGTTAAATTGATAAACTCAAATCATTTTAAAAGTTAATCCTACCAATTGATTGGTATGGATTCTTCGACTGAGATAAAGAACATTTTTATTAAAGCATTAATTGAAAAACAATTATTACTCGATTATTAAGTGTTTATGCATAATCACCGGGTATGAAAGGCTGATCCCCTTGATTACCAAAACTTATTAAAAGGACTAGTTTAAATACTGACAACCTTCGCATATGTTCATGGTTATTTATAACCACTCAGTATCCATTATTCAATTATTAAACCTTGTTAGATGTTCTTTCAACTGAATTTCATTGTTGAATATTGAATGATAAATTCCTTCTAATCATGATATATCTCCTTTGTATTTAAACTTGCTAAGCAAATTAGTTGTTTACCCTTGCTATATCATGACGTTTATTTCAGCTAAACCCGAAGGTTCGACGAAGAAAGATAAAGGAAAAGAAAAAGTACGAGAGTAGTTTATTATAAACTCTTAATTAGTCTTAAGTTTGATGTAGTTATTTATGTAAACCTTTTGTAATATTAAAGGTATGTATTAAGTTACGGTTAAGGAGACCTTGGGACTGTGTTACAGACTTTATTTAACAAACAATGTATATTATTATTCCGCAATAGATTATAGAATGTATATAATGGTGTTGAATCGTGAGCACCGAATTTGAGGTTAGAGAACCCGGATTTGGGGGCCTCACAATATTATTTCATAATATAATTTTCAACTTACTAATATTCAGTAAATATCTTTTTCGTAACAATTTCCTTCACTTCATTCAATGGTTTAATTAACTATTAAACCTCTTTTCCCAAATATACGAATATATAATTCTCTTCACATCAAATCACATATTTCACAATAGATATATTTATATATATAGATCACATATATGTACATACTCAAACTCAAAACGTCACATAATAAGAATTTTATTTGCTAAATTCTTATTTAATAATTCCTGAAAATTTGGGTTATCACAATTACCTCATCTAGGTTGCTTTTAAGGTGAGCCTCCATTTCAGCTATTGGCTTAGATATTGGCTCAGTCGGAGTGATTTGCTCCTTATTTACGATATGAGAGTCACCTAATCCTTTCTTAACTGACATCTATACACAAATTATTTTGATTAGTACATAATATATACACATAACAAACAATAGTTTATATAATTTGCTTTTTATTTTGTTTTACGATGAATTTCCTTAATTCATCTCCTTTAAACTCGATTTGATTTATTTATTTTTCAACGCTTCTATCTGAAAGTAGTATGCACACAAGCCAATCATATTTGATATGATGTAGCATATACTTTGTAATCTTAATCATTTATTAATATAAGAATTGATTTTCTTAAAAGGCATTTTATATTATCTACGTGGTGCTGTTATATTAAATGTGATAAACCCATAGTTTTGAGTAATGCTTTGAGAATCATGATGGTGATCATGCTAATGAGATCTAAATTCAAGATAGCTCATAAACTAAAATCGTTCCTAATCGTTGGATTACTAAATAGGGGATTAGTGAATCCGGATAGATTAGTACATACGTCGCTTGCTCTTAGGAAGATGATGATTGATGTAACGACCGAGAATTCTGAAATTTCCTTGTAATTCAAATTTTTGAATATTAATGATTATGTTATATTTTTATTAATATTATATTTGTGTTACGTGTTTAAAGGTTGTGTGACAATCTAGGTTATGTGAATGTATGAAATTTTACGTGTTATAGTTTTGTTTAAGTGAATAATTCATTTCGCTTAGCGTCGCTAAATCACTATTCACGGGGCACGTTTCCCGGGGCACTATTCACGCCATAATATTTTTGTGTCTTTTTCGATGTTAATAAATTTCATAAATACGTGTATGCGTACGAATAATTTTTCCAAGTGTCGGAAATTTTATTTGAGCTGATACGTGATTTTATCCGTATCCGAAATGTATTAAATGGGTGTTCCGAATATTTGGACAAATCCCATAATAATTATTTTTACCCATCCTAATATTTATGGTAATACCCATTTTAATTTTGGGTAGAGTTATTTACCAGTTTTGGTACAAAAGTGGGAGTTTTCGGATATATTTTTGGTATTTTCGGGTATCTAATTTGGCTTATTGCTCCAAGTGGGAACCACCAAACCACTTTCAACCAATCAAAATGCTAAGGAGTGAGAGAGTGGGGGGGGGGTGCCGGCGCCACCTTGAGTTCCAAACCCATTTCCTCCCTAAATTCCTCCACTTCTCCAATAATCATTCATTCAACTCTCAATCCATTCCATTCTATTCCAAGTTGCTCAGCTGATAGAGAGAGAGAGAGTGAGAGAGAGAGAGAGCTGCTGATAGAGAGAAGGAAGAAGGAAGAAGGAGGAAGGAAGAAGAAGAAGAAGTCTAGAGAGAGAGAGGTGGTGCACGGGTGAAGAAGAGAAGGAAGCCAAAGCAAGCAAGAAGGACTCAAAGCAAAGCCTAGCAGTCTTCTTAACCTCTAGAAGAGATTTGTAGAGGTAAACCATCAACCAAAACTGATTTCATTTGATTTTGTGAAGATTTTCGAGTTTTGAAGGTTTTTGGAGCTTTTTAGCTCATGGATGATCTTTGCTGCGATTCTTGTTGTTTTTGTTTGTGTTGGATGTTTGTAAATGTTGTTAAGAGGTTATATAAGACATTAATAACATCAAAGTGGAACAAAAATGCAAGAAATCCGTACCTTGGCTTAATGGAGCAAGAACAATGGACAAAACATGGACTTTGGACTGTTGGACGATTTAGAGGACCTTGTAGCTATGATTTCGTATTTGTTTGATTTGTTTGTTGTTATGATGTTGTACTTCCATGGGTTATGAGTTTAACCCAGTTGGAATGAAGTAAAAAGGGATTAAAACAAAGATTTGGTGATGATTTTTGTAAAGAACACGAAGAACACGAAGAACACGAAGAACACGAAAATATAGCATGAGTTGATACTTTGGCCTAAGATTTGGCCATGTTAATGTTAATGAATAACTCTAAATTTTTGATATGTTGTAGCCCTATGTCCTAGGAGTCCATAGAGTCCGGAATGGACCAATTTGAACTTGTATAGAAGGAGTTATGAGGTTTGGAGTGAATGAGGGTCAAAATCGCGATGCTGGGCAGACGAGCACCATAACCTGCTGCATACCAAAGCCGGGGCTTTGGTATTAAGCTTAGTTTGGACGCCGGGGCTTTGGGCCTCAGGTGGTAAAAGTCAGTTTTGACCTCCTGTAGTAAAATGACCATAACTTTCTCATACGAACTCGGATTAGGACGATTCAAGATGATCCGGAAAGCTTAGAGATAGACTTACAACATCCATTAATTAGAATTGAAATTTATTACCTGGAACAATTTTGAAATTAACCGTTTTTAAGGCTATTGCGCAAACGGTAGGTGTCGGGCATGCACGTAAGCACATGTAATGCTCCCGACAATGTAAAGTGATGTTCTAACTTTCATGATGTGGTTTTTATGATTTATAATGATACTTAGCATTAACCAATGAGTATTAGATGAATCGAATGGGCGTGTTAGGTGTACACAATTACGTGTCGCTTGGGCATTCGAATAGGCAAGTTGGGCGTATAGACGTGCAAGCGTCGTAACGCCGTAACTAGTTGGTATAACCTTGTTTAATATTTTGTTTCTTATTTTAATGGGACATTATAGAGTTGTGTAAGCGAATATTTGGTATTCCGTATGTGACTAATTGTATGTGAATATGTACCTAATTGTGTAGGATATTAAGGAGCGTGTGTTGTAATATTGTAGCAGCGCTTCAGGCAAGTTTCCTAACGCTTGTCTAACCCTTGTGTTGGGCAAGTTCCCTAACTTCATTCTTTTTATATATTGAATGCAAGCTTCCTTACCCTAGCTCAAATTAACATTCGGGCAGGTTTCATATTTTATACAGGTGTTGTATATTGTTGCAAGTTTCATGACTCAAATGGAGTTATTACTATTGAATCATATTAGTGGATTAATTATTGTCAATTACTCCACCTCCAAGATAATTATTGATATTCGCAGCTTATGCATTTGAATTCATTATTTGTTGTTGGATTGTGAAACGTTTAAGTTCTTCATTCATGAACTGTTTAGGGAAATAGTCCTATGCCATTCGTTTCGGCTAGACATGTACAGGTTATTATTTTAAAAGCTATCCAAACCGATTGTCGGTGCGGATTCTTGGACTGAGAGAGCAACCCTTATTAGGGGACTATAATGTGTCGGTTTTTCGATGCAGTCAGAGTTAAATGTTATGCATATACATGGTGTACGAGAGGCTGATCCCCTCGAGTACAACTGACGGGGCCAGGTTTTAAAAGAGTTAGTCAAATGATCGACTCTTTGGCCAAAAGTTCAGGGTCGGTTGGACCACTCAGCAGTAAATAGTCATTATTCATTGTTTAATTTGAACCTTGATTATGTCATTTCAGCTATTTCATCAATGTTCATAAATTGTTGATCTATGCAGCTATTATTCTTATTCATTCATGATATATCTTCATTCTTGCTTTTAAACTTGCTGAGCAAAGTAGTTGCTCACCCTTGCTATATCATGAACCTATTGCAGTTAAGCCGGAGAGTTCCAAAGCGGGCAAAGGCAAAGGAAAGCTTAAGGGATAGTTATATGTACTATCCGATATGTAATCGTGGAATAGTTTTGTATTATTAATTTATTCTGCGATGTATTTATTTAAGGTTATAGACCTTGGGACCGTAGTGAACCTTTTTGTAATGAACAACATATGTTTATTTATTCCGCATTAGTTGATTTATGTTGTTTAGAGGCGTATGGATGTATTTTATCGTGAGCACCAAATTCGAGGTATTGGTACTTGAATTTGGGGGTGTCACAGGTTGGTATCAGAGCTTTAGGTTATAAACTTTAGGATTTGCGAAACCTAGGTTATAACCTTAGTATTAAACTCGTATTGAGTACGCTAGGGGATGGATCGAGGAGATTCATTTGATGGTCATGTCTGGAGGTGGATTGTGGAAATCCATCGAGCCGAGTTTTGCATGATAAAATATCATTTCATTTTATCAATGAATATATTTTATTGTAGCACTGACATCTTGCTGTCTATTTGTTTCTGTTTGTGGCTGTAGGATGTCTGAGACGGGAGAGTACAGTCCTGCTGGAGTAGAGTTCACAGACATTCATGTGGACGCAGGGCAGTTAGTGGAGGTACAGCCGAGTGACCCAGAGATGATGGACACTAGGGCTGAGTTTGAGGCCGAGTATGGTTCTGAGGAGGACCCCGAGGAGGACCCAGTGATGGAGGATGAGGAGCCGCCTGAGTATACAGATGGCATGGGCACTACTGCTAGTGACATCATAGAAGAGCTAACAAATAAGAACGAAGAGCTCGAGAATCGAGTAGCACACTTAGAGGAGCAGAATCAGGATCACCAGGACCGAGAGGAGTAGTACAGGTCATTGGCATATCAGACTTTAGGAGAAAAGACTGAGTTAACCGAGAAGCTGCAGGAAAAGGACCAGCGGATTGCCGAGCTAGAGGCAGTGGCTCACGGTCGGCGTGGGGTTTCTGTTCAACTTGGTGTGATGGTTTATGACCTCTTAGAGAGGAATGTGATGCTGGTAGGACAGATAGAGCGGGTAGAAGATCAGTTGGAGACTACTTGTCTGGAGCGAGATGAGGCTATAGGGCAGTTGGCAGCCCGGACTGCAGAGATTGATTCCCTCCGTTTAGGCTTAACCACTTCCATCGGCAGACTAAGGGACAGGGTGAGGAGGTACCCCAGGGATGAGGGGAGTATCAGGCGCGTGATTAGGCGCCGAGTAGTCGACAGGCTGGCTCGACGGGAGCTCAGGGTTGCAATTCGCCGCAGCAGGCGGTGATGTGTTATTTTAGCATTATGTTTGCAGTAGGTCCCACTTTTGTTGTATTAGGGGCTTACTTATGTTGTAAATCCCTATGCTTGTAGCGTGCATGGGATAGTAGTTGAACCCCAATTTTGCTTCTAGTATAGGGGTGGAAGGTTATTATTCCCCACTTTTGTGTGTTAGGAAATAGTTAATGGTTGGCAGGCTATGTCATTTAGCATTTGTAGAAGTATGCCACATGTTGAGTCTGATTGTATTAAGACAGTGACATATGGTTATGAATGCAGTTGTTTTATTTAAATCAAACATGTTTGGTAGATGCTTTTACTTTTTATTGTTGACTTAAATGATTTCTGCACATGGAATAAATCTATTAGTAAACGCCGACGATTTTCTTTTAGCAGATCATGGCACCAAGAGGACGACCGCGTAACCAAAGGGTGGAAGAGTCGGTGAATAACGAGGGGGGTCAGGCAGACCCTATGAGGACTTTTGTGAACTTGTTAGCTGAAGCAATGCAGGGCAGACAAGCCGCTGCGGTTGATCAGCCAAGAAGTCACACGATGAACTTTAAGGACTTCAAATTGGTAGGACCGCCAGAGTTTCGCGGGACTACAGACCCTATAGAAGCCCAGACATGGGTAGAAGAAATGGAAAAGGTGTTCGAGGTCGCAAGGGTGGCCGAAGAGCAGAAGACATCGTTTGCCACTTTCATGATGAAAGGAGAGGCAAATTACTGGTGGAAGGCGAACAAGGGTCGAGCTGGGGAAGGCACGATTGCATGGGCTCGTTTCAAGGAGCTGTTTTTCGAAAATTACTTTCCAGCAAGCATGCAGGCAAGCATGGAGATAAAGTTCTTGGAACTAAAGCAAGGAGGCATGTCAGTTACGGAGTATGCCGCAAAATTTAACGAATTAGCTAGGTTTGCTCCACATCAGGTGGACACCGAGGCTAGGCGAGCAAAGAGATTTGAACAAGGATTGAAACCTTGGGTGTATAGTAAGGTTGCGGTTTTGCAGATCAACACATTTTCTACGTTACTTGAGAAAGCAATCATTGCTGAGGGAGGAAATGAAGCTTTGGCAAGGCACAACCAAGATCAGAAAAAGAAGAAGAGCCATGATGGTCATAAGGAAGGTAGCAGTGGGGGAAGTAACCCAAATAAAAGGAAATGGAACGACAGTCAGATGACAGGAAGCAAATCCGGAGGGGATGCAAAGAAGGGTAATAAATGCGAGAAATGTGGAAGGAATCACTTTGGAGAATGCATGAAAGGAAAAGGAGTTTGTTTCAACTGTGGTCAACCGGGGCACCTTTCCCCACAATGCCCAAAGGCGAAGGCAGGAAGTTGTTTTTCTTGTGGCGCTTCAGATCATCAGAAAAAGGATTGCCCAAAGAGGAAGAGTGATGCAGGTAGTGCTAACCAAGGGAACAACAGTAAGCTGACTATCGGAGGACCAACACAGCAGAACAGACCAGTAGCACGCACCTTCAACATGACAGTGCAGGATGCGATGGAATCAAAGGATGTGGTGTCAGGTATTATTTCGATCAATAATATTAATGCATATGTATTATTTGATTCGGGAGCTACCTGTTCATTTGTGTCGGATGAATTTGCTAAACGGCTAAACTTACCTCGTGAGAAATTAGAGAATCCAATGAATGTGGAAGTAGCTAATAAAGAAGTTATTCCTGTGGAATATATTCATAGAAATTGTTGTGCTGGGATAAACGGGTATAAACTGAGCGTAGATTTGATTCCGATACGACTAGGAGAATTTGATGTAATTCTTGGGATGGATTGGTTGTCTAGTCACGGGGCTATGATTGATTGTCAGAAGAAAAGTATACACCTAAAGACTCCGAATAAGTCGAAGGTCGTATTTTACGGTAGTAAATCGCCGAGACAATCTTGTTGTCTGACGATGATGCAAGCGAAGAAATTACTACGGAAAGGTTGTATAGGTTATTTGGCTCACGTGGTTGATACCCGAAGAGTAGAGGGTGAACTAGGTCAGATACCTGTAGTAAGGGAATTCCCAGATGTTTTCCCAGATGAGATACCGGGGTTGCCGCCGGATAGAGAAGTGGAATTTGTGATCGACTTAGTACCGGGAACCGCACCGATCTCAAAGGCACCGTATAGGATGGCACCTGTAGAGATGAAAGAACTGATGGTTCAACTGCAGGAGCTGCTAGATAAAGGATATATTCGTCCGAGTGTATCTCCGTGGGGAGCGCCTGTACTGTTCGTAAAGAAGAAAGATGGATCGCTTAGGCTTTGCATTGACTATCGGGAGTTGAATAAGGTCACGATTAAGAACAAGTATCCATTGCCCAGGATTGATGATTTGTTCGATCAATTGAAGGGAGCGAAATACTTCTCGAAGATTGACCTGAGGACGGGATACCACCAACTGAAGGTGAGGCAGGAGGATATTCCAAAGACAGCATTCAGAACTCGATATGGACACTTTGAGTTTTTGGTGATGTCGTTTGGGCTGACGAACGCGCCAGCAACATTTATGGACATGATGAACAGAGTATTCAAGCAATACCTAGATAAATTTGTTGTCGTTTTCATAGATGACATTTTAGGCTACTCGAAGACGGAGGAGGAACACGTCGAGCATTTGAGGATCGCCCTAGAAACGCTGAGGAGGGAGAAGTTGTATGCAAAGTTTTCCAAGTGTGAATTTTGGCTACAGAGAGTGCAGTTTTTGGGGCATGTAATTGACAAGGATGGTGTGTCAGTGGATCCTGCCAAGGTAGAAGCAGTAATAAACTGGGAGCAGCCAAGGACGCCGACAGAAGTTCGAAGTTTCTTGGGATTAGCGGGTTACTATCGGAGGTTTATTCAGAATTTTTCAAAGATAGCGACACCGTTGACAAATTTGACAAGGAAGACTGTGAAGTTTGCATGGACGGACAAGTGCGAAGAGTGTTTCTTGGAGTTGAAGAAGAAACTTAGTGAAGCACCTGTGTTATCACTGCCAGATAATACAGGGGGATTTGTGGTTTATAGTGATGCATCACACAAAGGCCTTGGGTGCGTACTGATGCAGCATGGGAAGGTCATTGCATACACGTCACGGCAGCTGAAGGATTATGAGAAGGGATATCCGACTCATGACCTGGAACTAGCAGCAGTGGTGTTTGCTCTAAAGATTTGGAGGCACTATCTGTATGGGGAGAAGTGTGAAATATACACAGACCACAAAAGTTTGAAGTATATTTTCACTCAAAAGGAACTAAACATGAGGCAGAGGCGATGGTTGGAGTTGATCAAGGACTACGATTGTGAGATCCTATACCATCCCGGTAAGGCCAATGTAGTAGCCGATGCTCTAAGTAGGAAGGGCAGAGATAAGTTGATGATGTTGACAGCTCAAGAGGAACTGATCAAGGATATGGAAAGACTGGAGTTGGAAGTCAAGTATCAGACAAATGCAGACGAGAAACTGTTCGCGGTAGAGGCGAGTCCGACTTTATTAGACAAGATAAAAGAGGCTCAAGAAATGGATGATGAATGTGTCGCCATAAAGAAGCGAATCTCAGAAGAAGAGGAATTAAAGTACAAGTCTGATAGCACGGGATTGCTAAGATTTGAGGGAAGGATCTGGATACCAATGGTTCCGGAGTTGAGAGAAGAGATTCTGCAAGAAGCTCATTCTACAAAGTATTTGATACACCCTGGTAGTACCAAGATGTATCAGGATTTGCGCCAACACTTCTGGTGGCCGAACATGAAGAGGGAGGTCGCAGAATGTGTTGGGCGATGTTTGACATGTCAAAGGGTAAAAGCAGAACATCAGAAACCAGGTGGACTGCTACAACCACTGGAGATTCCGAAGTGGAAGTGGGAGCATATCACGATGGATTTTGTGACGGGGCTTCCACCAACTCAGAAAGGTTACGACGCGATTTGGGTGATCGTGGACCGTTTAACTAAATCTGCACATTTTCTACCGATCAAGATAAGATACAATCTAGAGCAGCTAGCAAAATTATATGTGAAAGAGATTGTGTCGCGACATGGGGTGCCGGTATCTATTGTATCTGACAGAGATCCGCGCTTCACGTCGAATTTTTGGAAGAGCTTACAAGAAAGATTGGGAACTCAGTTGAGGTTGAGTACGGCATATCATCCTCAGACGGATGGGCAAAGCGAACGAACGATTCAGACGCTTGAGGACATGCTTAGGGCATGTGTGATGGATTTTAAAGGCAGCTGGGACGATCATCTACCACTGGTGGAGTTTGCCTACAATAACAGTTATCATGCGAGCATTGGCATGCCGCCATATGAAGCATTATACGGAAGAAAGTGTCGAACACCTCTGTGTTGGAACGAAGTCGGTGAACGGAGACTGTTGGGACCTGAAATGGTGCAGCAGACCGTGGATGTCGTCAAAGTGATAAGAGCTCGATTGGTAGCGGCTCAAGACCGACAGAAGAAATACGCCGATTTGCATCGACAGAAGCGAGACTTTGAAGTTGGGAGCTTTGTATTTTTGAAAGTATCTCCCTGGAAGGGGAAGATCAGATTTGGAAAGAAGGGAAAATTGAGTCCCAGGTTCGTAGGACCCTTTGAAGTTTTAAAGAGGGTAGGTGAAGTGGCGTACGAGGTAGCTCTACCCCCTGAACTTGAGCATATTCATAATGTGTTCCACGTTTCGGTGTTGCGGCCATATAAACCCGACTACAAGCATGTGATATCCTATGAACCAATTCAAGTTGAGAAAGACTTGTCATATGAAGAGATTCCTGTCCAGATATTAGATAGGAAAGAGCAGACGTTAAGAAATAAAGTCATCCATTCGGTCAAAGTACTTTGGAGGAACCACGCAGCTGAGGAAGCTACGTGGGAGCTAGAAGAGAGGATGAGGAAGAATTATCCGTATCTTTTTGAGTGAACCCGTTAAGTTTTCCGTACCTAGACTGTAATTCTGGGGACAAAATTCTTATAAGGGGGGGAGGATGTAACGACCGAGAATTCTGAAATTTCCTTGTAATTCAAATTTTTGAATATTAATGATTATGTTATATTTTTATTAATATTATATTTGTGTTACGTGTTTAAAGGTTGTGTGACAATCTAGGTTATGTGAATGTATGAAATTTTACGTGTTATAGTTTTGTTTAAGTGAATAATTGATTTCGCTTAGCGTCGCTAAATCACTATTCACGGGGCACGTTTCCCGAGGCACTATTCACGCCTTAATATTTTTGTGTCTTTTTCGATGTTAATAAATTTCATAAATACGTGTATGCGTACGAATAATTTTTCCAAGTGTCGGAAATTTTATTTGAGCTGATACGTGATTTTATCCGTATCCGAAATGTATTAAATGGGTGTTCCGAATATTTGGGACAAATCCCATAATAATTATTTTTAACCCATCCTAATATTTATGGTAATACCCATTTTAATTTTGGGTAGAGTTATTTACCAGTTTTGGTACAAAAGTGGGAGTTTTCGGATATATTTTTGGTATTTTCGGGTATCTAATTTGGCTTATTGCTCCAAGTGGGAACCACCAAACCACTTTCAACCAATCAAAATGCTAAGGAGTGAGAGAGTGGGGGGGTGCCGGCGCCACCTTGAGTTCCAAACCCATTTCCTCCCTAAATTCCTCCACTCCTCCAATAATCATTCATTCAACTCTCAATCCATTCCATTCTATTCCAAGTTGCTCAGCTGATAGAGAGAGAGAGAGTGAGAGAGAGAGAGCTGCTGATAGAGAGAAGGAAGAAGGGAGAAGGAGGAAGGAAGAAGAAGAAGAAGTCTAGAGAGAGAGAGGTGGTGCACGGGTGAAGAAGAGAAGGAAGCCAAAGCAAGCAAGAAGGACTCAAAGCAAAGCCTAGCAGTCTTCTTAACCTCTAGAAGAGATTTGTAGAGGTAAACCATCAACCAAAACTGATTTCATTTGATTTTGTGAAGATTTTCGAGTTTTGAAGGTTTTTGGAGCTTTTTAGCTCATGGATGATCTTTGCTGCGTTTCTTGTTGTTTTTGTTTGTGTTGGATGTTTGTAAATGTTGTTAAGAGGTTATATAAGACATTAATAACATCAAAGTGGAACAAAAATGCAAGAAATCCGTACCTTGGCTTAATGGAGCAAGAACAATGGACAAAACATGGACTTTGGACTGTTGGACGATTTAGAGGACCTTGTAGCTATGATTTCGTATTTGTTTGATTTGTTTGTTGTTATGATGTTGTACTTCCATGGGTTATGAGTTTAAACCCAGTTGGAATGAAGTAAAAAGGGATTAAAACAAAGATTTGGTGATGATTTTTGTAAAGAACACGAAGAACACGAAGAACACGAAGAACACGAAAATATAGCATGAGTTGATACTTTGGCCTAAGATTTGGCCATGTTAATGTTAATGAATAACTCTAAATTTTTGATATGTTGTAGCCCTATGTCCTAGGAGTCCATAGAGTCCGGAATGGACCAATTTGAACTTGTATAGAAGGAGTTATGAGGTTTGGAGTGAATGAGGGTCAAAATCGCGATGCTGGGCAGACGAGCACCATAACCTGCTGCATACCAAAGCCGGGGCTTTGGTATTAAGCTTAGTTTGGACGCCGGGGCTTTGGGCCTCAGGTGGTAAAAGTCAGTTTTGACCTCCTGTAGTAAAATGACCATAACTTTCTCATACGAACTCGGATTAGGACGATTCAAGATGATCCGGAAAGCTTAGAGATAGACTTACAACATCCATTAATTAGAATTGAAATTTATTACCTGGAACAATTTTGAAATTAACCGTTTTTAAGGCTATTGCGCAAACGGTAGGTGTCGGGCATGCACGTAAGCACATGTAATGCTCCCGACAATGTAAAGTGATGTTCTAACTTTCATGATGTGGTTTTTATGATTTATAATGATACTTAGCATTAACCAATGAGTATTAGATGAATCGAATGGGCGTGTTAGGTGTACACAATTACGTGTCGCTTGGGCATTCGAATAGGCAAGTTGGGCGTATAGACGTGCAAGCGTCGTAACGCCGTAACTAGTTGGTATAACCTTGTTTAATATTTTGTTTCTTATTTTAATGGGACATTATAGAGTTGTGTAAGCGAATATTTGGTATTCCGTATGTGACTAATTGTATGTGAATATGTACCTAATTGTGTAGGATATTAAGGAGCGTGTGTTGTAATATTGTAGCAGCGCTTCAGGCAAGTTTCCTAACGCTTGTCTAACCCTTGTGTTGGGCAAGTTCCCTAACTTCATTTTTTTATATATTGAATGCAAGCTTCCTTACCCTAGCTCAAATTAACATTCGGGCAGGTTTCATATTTTATACAGGTGTTGTATATTGTTGCAAGTTTCATGACTCAAATGGAGTTATTACTTTTGAATCATATTAGTGGATTAATTATTGTCAATTACTCCACCTCCAAGATAATTATTGATATTCGCAGCTTATGCATTTGAATTCATTATTTGTTGTTGGATTGTGAAACGTTTAAGTTCTTCATTCATGAACTATTTAGGGAAATAGTCTATGCCATTCGTTTCGGCTAGACATGTACAGGTTATTATTTTAAAAGCTATCCAAACTGATTGTCGGTGCGGATTCTTGGACTGAGAGAGCAACCCTTATTAGGGGACTATAATGTGTCGGTTATTCGATGCAGTCAGAGTTAAATGTTATGCATATACATGGTGTACGAGAGGCTGATCCCCTCGAGTACAACTGACGGGGCCAGGTTTTAAAAGAGTTAGTCAAATGATCGACTCTTTGGCCAAAAGTTCAGGGTCGGTTGGACCACTCAGCAGTAAATAGTCATTATTCATTGTTTAATTTGAACCTTGATTATGTCATTTCAGCTATTTCATCAATGTTCATAAATTGTTGATTTATGCAGCTATTATTCTTATTCATTCATGATATATCTTCATTCTTGCTTTTAAACTTGCAAAGTAGTTGCTCACCCTTGCTATATCATGAACCTATTGCAGTTAAGCCGGAGAGTTCCAAAGTGGGCAAAGGCAAAGGAAAGCTTAAGGGATAGTTATATGTACTATCCGATATGTAATCGTGGAATAGTTTTGTATTATTAATTTATTCTGCGATGTATTTATTTAAGGTTATAGACCTTGGGACCGTAGTGAACCTTTTTGTAATGAACAACATATGTTTATTTATTCCGCATTAGTTGATTTATGTTGTTTAGAGGCGTATGGATGTATTTTATCATGAGCACCAAATTCGAGGTATTGGTACCTGAATTTGGGGGTGTCACAATTGATCTCATAATCATTTGTGTGGAGACACTAAAGCAAGTATGTAGGTGCTTATTGGAGAATAAGTTCACTGAACGTGGCTCGCTAAGGAATACCTAATGGAGTTTTACTCGCCTGTCAATAGGAATTCCTCTAGTGATAGTAGTACAAGTGATCCTTGGACTTGAGATCATCATAGTATCTTGTGTACGATGAGTTATACTTTGACATGTCCCTTAAGACCTTTGGGGTATATCAAAGGGTATGATTGGGTATAATAAGTTGTACATGGAGATAGGTGAATGATCAACAAAGAATCTACCACGTCTAGCAAAAGATGTGAATGTCCTATATGATTCGATAAATGACAACTCAGTAGTCCTTGACCAAGGCAGAATGAAATTAGAAAGGGTTTCTAATTTGCATTATTTAGAATTGTGCATTTGGGAATCGAAATACATATAATTAAATAAAATAAGACTTGACAGTAAATCCATGTCTTATATTTAATTGGGCCATTGTATGGTAGAAGGATTGAATTGTATGGTAACTATTCACTGAAAGGTTCTTTTGTGATTAATGTTGAAATCTATATTATCTGGAAAGTCGTTGATCGCTAAGGGGGCTTACTCTTATTGTAGAATAAATATTATTTATTTAAATGAATTAAATAGTTTAATTTATTTATTTAAATAAAATTAGAATTGTTCTAATTGATTTATTCACAACCGGTTTAATATGGAGAACCTAAAGGGTCACACCGCAAAAGAAAAATATTTATTTAAGAAGTAAATGGCATAATTGTAATAATAAGTTAAGTGTATTTAATTTAATCTATGGGGATAGAATAGATTAAATAGCTTAATATTTATTATTTAATATTTCAGAAATATTAAATATAAATTAATAAGAGGAGTCTTATTATTATTACTATTACTATTATTTAATTCCTAATAGATATTGAGAATTAATTAATAGGAGTACTCTCCCATGAATTCCTAATTGGATTAGGAGCATAATTAATTAAAGGAGTTTAATTATAATAGAAACCCTAATCTTAAATAGTTTAGGGAAAGGGTTATTCCTACATCTATAAATAAGAGGAGTCTTATCATAGATTAGGGTTACACACTATTGCATTAGATTGTGGAGAGTACTTGTAATTTCTATAGATATAGAAACTAGGGTTTTTCCAATACCCAACTTCTTGAATATATATTCTTCCTTGGTGGATCACCTCTAGAGGCCAAATACTTGGGTGGCTAACGTTGATCAAAGGAAGGAATCTCATCCGTGAAATTCAAGGAGAACGCGAAGGAATTGGAGTTGAACTTGTACCCGAGGAATCACGGTTCTACGAGGGTATAATTTCTTAATCTCTGTCTCTTTCGTTTATATCGTTAATTGAGCACATAGATTGATCTTGGTGATGGTTTGTATAAAAATTTTAAAATCCGTTTTATCGCGCTTCCGCACTATTTATGTAATTTGATTACATGTTTGCGCTATATACAAACCTAACAGTATCTAGCTTAAGGTTATAACCTAAAGTAATCCCCCACCTAAGGTTTCAAACCTATAGCTTTGATACCAAGCTGTGACACCCCCAAACCCGGGTACTTAAAACCCGTATTTGGTGCATCACGATACCATTTCTTTAAGCTGTTTAATATATTACAAACTTAATATTTATATCAGAGTTGTCTATTCCCCAGGTATGGTAACCTTTAATTACATTCCTTACATGTTACATAATATATATGATCATAATACAAAAGACTAATTATTACAGATAACACCATACAACTTATTCCTTCAGCTTTCCCTTTCTCTTGTCTTTGTTAGAGCCTTCTGGTCGATTGCTCAGCAAGTAATAATAATTAATAAACATTCGTTGAAAGAAGTAAATGTTTTCTTTGAGGAGTACTTCTACCACGAATCAATAGTGGTGAAGTTATTTGAAACCATTCTTAACAACAGATCAAATCATTTTAAGATTTTTGAAACAACTGAGTGACTTTTGAATACTGAGTGGTCAAAAGACCATGAACTGTTATTTTTCATTTTTGAAAAGGTTTAAACAGAAATTCATTTGTAAACCATTTGGTCTTACGGACACGGAGGATGATTAGTCCTGTTGTGCCCTATATTGATCAACACTATATAATACATCACCGCTATTGGCGCATAAAAATTAAATCACCGCTATTAGCGTATAAAATTTCCCATTTAGGGTTGTTCATACTCAGCCTGGAGTCCTAACTAAAACAATTTAATTGGACGACTTTATCATAACCAATAATATTCGACAAATACTTTTCAAACCATGTCTAGCTGGGACAAATAGCTTAGACAATCTTTAAACTAGGTATACATACCGAAATGTAATAGTATGTATCAGAATTTGTTAACGAATTTCGAATTCAAGGGTAATTGATAATATACAATAGTTCATACAAGTGGAGACACTTGCATAACCAAACTTAGACTACAAATTTTCAATATGAGTCATAGCAATTCAGTAATGAGATACTTTTAACAAACGAATCGATGGAATTTCGAATTTGTAATAATTTTAACCATTTGTATAAGTGAGGACACTTGTACAAAGAACAGGATAATTTTAATTATAAATGCATCACATGAGACAATATTGAGATATTTGAAATGAATAGATAGCTTGAATAAAGTTTAAGAATACTTGCATAAAATATGGATCCATTGCATAAAGTAAATGCAAGGGTTACGATAATTGCATAAACGAATAACAAAGATCATTATGGATATGAATAATTAACAATAATTATTCACGAGCATGCTTTGAAATTAATAACTCAGGTTGAGTTAGGAACTAGCATAACATATATCTGTTTGCACAAAATAAAAACAGTGCATAAGATTCAGATACTTGCACAGTAAAGAAGGAGTTCAGATACTTGCACAACATACGGATCCAGTTCATAATGTAAATGAAAAGGATGGGATACTTGCATAATAAAAGATTGAGTTAAGATACATGCATACATACACCTATTGCATAAAATAAATGCGTAGGTTCGGATACTTGCCTTGGTCGTTGACTACTGCTACGCAATTTAATTTAACTTCTTTCATAAGACCTACCAGTCATAAGATTGATCTTTCAATTAGCAAATCATATTATACCCTATAATATCACTTATTTATAAGTAAATTATCTAACATGCAACCACATAATCACATATTAGATAACACATTAACACCATACACATTCAATTCTAAAGTTAGCACACATCGAGTCTTTAAAAGTGTTCAATATAGTATGTTGAGTGGTTTCCCACAAACAACCAACAAACTAGTTTTCGTCTCGTCTACACTGTTTTCACAGTGAGTTAGATCGGTTGTCAGTTCGTATATACCTCCACTCCCTAAAAGAATTGTTTAGCCTAGATACTATACATCGACTATTAAAGAGTACAACTGTACCACTACTTTATGAATTAACACTAAGTCTTTTTTATGATCCCGTAGGTTAAATACCTAATTCAGCAAATTGGATTCCAAATCCAGCAAACTAGATGGCAATCCAGCAAACTAGATTCCAATCTAGCAAACTAGATTCCAACCTAGATTACAATCTAGTAACCTGGATTCAAATTATTCAATTCAGCTAACTATTTTTGCAATTCAGCAACCTGGATTCAAACTATCCTATAATACAGCAAACTAGATTCACTAATTCAACAAACTGGATTCAAATTGTTTTCTATTTTATTAAATAATTCATTTAATCATTCTAAAATGCAATAAACATTATACAACCTTACAAATGACCAAAACCCATATCAAAATTCTGTATAGACCATATATAGGGTTCTCAAGTCATAAAAACCCATTTTTCAAATTTTCAACTTCACATACTTAATTAAATTCATTTATACATAACTTCATCATTTACATGAAAAATAACAAACCATCTTCAAAATCATTTATTTTCTAAAAATAGACTATATATACTCCCTTATGAAAATATATTTTTCTCAGAATTTTTAAAATTCATTTACTATATTTAAATAGTCCAAAATAGCCAAATATTACTACATTTTTCATAAATCGAAATTGCATCCAAAAATTCTGAAATGTACAGGGTATGTTCTTGCTATATATATATATATATATATATATATATTTTATATATATATATATATATATATATATATATATATACTCCCAGTAATTATTTCATAATTTTTGGAGTTAACCACAAAGAGTTATTCAAGAATACTCTTGACAGTGGTCCCTCACGATAAAATCCATAACTTTCATTCTACATTGTCAAAAATCCTCAAATTTTTACAGGACTCACATAATTCCCATATTATCATCCTAAATTTTCCTAGAATTTTTAGAGCACAAAAAGTTAACAAAATTATCCCTGGATCCCAACAGTCGGCAGCCTTTATTCCAATTTTGTTCACTACCCGGACTATTTTGACTAAAACAGTCCATACGAATGTTGTACTAACTATTTTTGAGTTCTACCACTTAGGTTTAATACTTAACTTATATATCTAGCACTACTCTTTGACGGATCGCAAAAAGAGTTTATAGATCTCAAATGGTAACTATATAAAATGACCAAAAGTTAGGGTTTTCTAGCCCTTTAAAAACTAGTTTTACTTTTCTTGCTTTTTATAAAACACTTATTAACATATAGATATAAGGTTTTAGACCTCAAGATTATAAACTTCATATCACAAAAAATTAAACCAAAATAACTGAAAATAAACTAGATTAAGGTTAAAAAAATTATACCTTTGCTTGATTTTCCTTCCCTTCTTTCTAGGCTTGATTATGGAGTTAGATAACAAAAAAAAAAAACTCACTCCCTTCTTAACTCTATGGCTGCCGAAATCCTCCCTTCTCTCTCTCTTGTTTTTTTCTTTTTAGCTAAATGGAGAATGATAGATGAGAGAGAAATAAGATGGGTTTTGTTTTATAAAATAATTAGTTACTTGTAATACCTATAGATATATAAATTATATCTATATGTTTTAGCATCATTAGGAAGTAAAATTTCTTACACCTTTTTGACAAGCTAGTGATGGACCATCATTACATTTTTGTACTTTATTATCCATACTTACAAGTTAGCTTTTAAACATTTAACACATCACTCCCATGTGGTACATGTATGGCCGGCAATTCCTTCCTCATTTTGTCCCACTTTTAGTCTTCTTTTGTTGCTTTAATATAATAAACAAGTTCCTAAAAACCTTTTCCAAGTGGGCTAACATTTGGGCTTGGTTTTAAATCAATTTGGGTTCACTTTCATAAGTTTGGGCTACTAGTTTTCTAATTTTATTAACCCATGCTTGGTTACTAGTTTATTTAATGTTGGGCCAATTTATTAAGTCCACACATTAATTATCTTAGTCTATGATTAATTAAATGAGTGGGCTTGGTTAGTAAACTAATTAGGCTAGTCTATTAGTATTTTCTTACTACTTGGACTATTAAAAAGATTTATCCATATAGCACATAATTCTCATTAATCAATACCCATATTAATTAATGTACAAAATTTATTCACTTACTATATTCACTTTAATGGAATATTTAATTAACTAACTATCTTATCAATTGTTTAATATTAATATTTTTATGTTAGTCCACTAATTTAAATAACTATTAGTGGGACATGCTTTAAGTAACAATTAGTCACATGCATTATTCACATAAGTCATAACATATTTATCATCATTGATAAATAATTATCATACATATTGAACCACGTGTTGTGTATACATGCATTCAAGTATAATCAATACTTATATTTAGTATTCAAATTTCCTTAAGAAAATAAATTCTTATTATTCATAATACACACATACATCCATTTAAATACAATTATAACAATAATTGTATTAATCATTAAAATTCATAACCATAGATCAAATTAGGTTTTGACCATCCCTTTATCTTTGTCTCATTTACCATACTTAGTCAATCTAAAATAAATTGACTAATCTTACAAATTCCTATCATAAAGAAATAACCATAGTAATAATAATAATAATAATAATAATAATAATAATAATAATATTAACAATCATTTCTTAAAATATACATTTATCCTTTAAATAATATAGTAATCATATATCTTTAGTATAAAAATTAATTTATTAACAGAATATAATTTATAATTGACAACAATTTCTTTAATAAGAAATTTACTTGAAACCATATATGAAATAAATATATATGTACATATTACAAATTCACATTCCTTTTCTTGCACACATTCCTATACTTGCTTTAATATATAATAAAAATAATTTTATTATATAAAAAAAATCATACGCAAAATTTCTTATTTTAATATATCGAAAATCTTAGGTTATTACAGAAGTTATGGTCATTTTCCCAACAGATGTAGCAGCTGAAATTAGACCAACGCTGCAGCGCCAATTCCTAGTGTAAATGGTGGCGTCGCAGCGCCAATATGCAGTAGTCGAAGTCATGGTGACGCCGCAACACGAGTTTCAGGCTAAATGGCAGTGCCGCATCACCGGACACGGATTCTGGACAGAACAGGGTTGTTAAATGCCTAACCTAATGACCCAAAAACACATATATTTCATTCTATCTTGCAACCTAGAGGGAGAAAAGAGAGAGGAGGCGGAAGAGCTTGGAGCAAGGAGAGGAGGCCATGGCCTTATGCCATGGTTCTTCAAGAGCTTCAATGGTGCTTCAATGGCGGAGCTTCATGTGCAACAATGGAGGAGTTTCATCTACCAATTAAGGGAAGCCTTCCTTTCTTTCTTTTTCCTCTAGTGGCTAGAACTCATTCTTGGGGATCTAGTGCAAACAATTGTAACACCAATGGAGACAAGGAATTGAATTAAACTTCTAGTTTTTATTTGATACTTGTATTATCCATGGATGATTACCTAATATTTGGAATAGTTTGATTTATTTGTATGAATTAAACTTGTATCGTGTTTTCCTTTTGATTGGTGGCATATGAATTGGTTCTTTATATTTTGTGCTTAATGTTTAATTGCTAAGGAATTGGTGTTTGCTTGGTAATCTATATGAAATTGGAAAAATGGATTAAAGATTCATACCATGAATATAATGTCATATAATTGTGTTATACATAATTTGTGTATTGTCAATTCATTGTGACCACCATGATCAAAAGGAGAGTTAAGAGATTTGAACAAAATGATTCATGCCAAGTGTTTGACAAAATGCTTGTGTGTGGATATTGTGTTCTTAGCTCTTTACCTATCCATTTATGTTTTAAAATAAGTGTTTAATTAAGATCGAGGTGACTTGAAGTTGATAATTGGGATACGTCAGAGATAATTCCTCCTAGGATCGACTTTTACTTATCACTCTATTACTTATTGATCGCGTATACTTGCGCGTATTTATCGATTGTAAAATTGACCAACAAGTTTTTGGCGCCGTTGCCGGGGAATTAGTTTTCTAGTGTTTTCCAATATAGATTTTAATCGAGTTGATCTTAAGTTAAACTCTTATTTATGTATTTATGTTTTGTTAATTATTTGCACGTGTTTACCAATTGCGATAAATAGGCTGACAAGATGTATGTATATGCGGCTCTTGTTCAAGACTTAGCATAAGCTGGGGCCTTACAGTTCTATTTATTGTTATCATTTGTGAGATTCAGCGTAACTGTTGGAGCCTTACAGTCCGATTTTGCATAACACGTCTAAAAAAAGAAAAAAAAAGAAAGAAAAAAAATATTAATAATTAATAATAACGAGATTTATTTGAATGATTTAGCTTTGTGATAATCATGTGAAATATCATCAAAATATTTGTCTTCTTGCTCTTGAAGTTTGATGAGTGTGTTTTATATACACAAATTGGGTGCTTTTAACCTTAATAATTTGTAAGTCTTTAGCTATTTCGTTTGGTTTATGTGTTTTCATCTTATTGTTGTGTAATATAGTTTTGTATTACTTTTATATGTGTTTGTGTGTTTTTATGTGTTTTTACGTTGTTTTGTAGGTATTGAAATAAAGGCCCTATGAATCAATGCGTTTTCGACGCAATTTTGGCATTTCATCTGCTTGTTTCTCAATTTCCCTCATGATGCAATTCGAATCTCTTAAAACTCAAAGAATGAAAGTTGTAGATCTTTGTCTTAGCTTTCCAGAGCATCTTGAATCATCCAATTTGAAGTTAGTATGAGAGAGTTATGGTCATTTTACCATCGGATTTTGCATGACTTTTACACAGCAGTTGCTTCGAGCTCAATGTGAACCTTGCTCCGGCCATTTACTCGTCAAACTCCAGTTATGAAAGTTGTAGAGCTACTTCTTAGCTTTCCATAGCCTATTTAATCGCCTTAATCCGAGTTGGGACGAAGAAGTTATGGTCATTTTACTGGAGCTCGCCGGGGCGGGAATTTCCTACACAAATTCCTCGCCGCGGCGAGCTCTCGCCGGGGCGAGAAAACGCAGGCCAAAAAGCTCGCCGGGGCGAGCTCGTCGCGGACAGCAGCAGATTTTTTGGGTTTTTTGGTCATTTTGGAGGTGCTAAGCTAGGTTAGGGCATCCAGGGACTTGTATCAGCTCTTGGAGGCACGAAATAGGAGGAGATAGAAGATAGAAATCAGCAACTAAGGAGTAGAGGAGGCTTGGAGCAAAGAGAGGGAGGCCATGGCCCTAGGCCATGGTTCTTCTAAAGCTTGGAGGAGCTTCAATGGAGGTGCTTCAATGGAGTTTCATCCAACAACAATGGGGAAGCCATCCTTTATCTTTTTTTATCTTTTTCTCTATGTAATTAGTGTTTAATTTAAGATTGCAATTGAACTCATTGCTTAATTTGAATGGATTTTATCTTCCTTTTGATTATTGTTGCTCATATGAATTGGTTATCATAACCTATGCTTATAGATTAATTGCTTGGCTCGTAATTACCTTGGGAACCTATATGAAATTGACGAACGGATTATAGGTTGAGACCTAGTTATGATATCATGCGAGAGTTAAAGATTCTTGGGGGTGGATAATAAGATTATTGTGACGTGTGTCTTATTAATTATCTTTGAGAATAGGTGACTTGCTAGTATTTAGGATAGATATATACCTAAATGCCGTGTGTAACCATTATGAGATTACAAACTTAATGACTCCCTATGCGAAAGTTCATTTGTTTGATGGGTGATTGACTAAGATTTAGTGACGTGTGTCTTGTTGATTATTCATAGAATTGAATTGCTTGCTAGTATGTGGGATAGACATATACCTATGTGCCGTGTATGGGTGATTTTCATATGACCATCGAGAGAGGCTTATGAATATGGTGAATTTCTCGGTTGGTAATTCTATGTGGTTAATTGATCTAAAGGAGAGTTAAGAGATTTGAACAAAGCATTGCACACCAAGTGTTTGACAAAATACTTGTATGGGGGAAATTGTAATCTTAGACCCTTATTTATCTATTTATGTTATTTATTTCATACAATTTAGATGTAACCTTTATCTATCACTTCAATCAAATTGTTTAAATAAGATCGAGACGATATAAAGCTGGTACTTGGAAGTTCATTAGAGATAATTCCCTGTGGGTTCGACAACTCTCTCTTATCACTTTATTACTTGTTGACCGCGTATACTTGCGCGAAAATTGTCATATACAAAAAGGACAACAAGTTTTTGGCGCCGTTGCCGGGGAGTTAGTTTTCTAATGTTTTTCCAATATTAATTTTAATTGAATTGATCTTACTTTGAACTTGTTTTCCTATTTTAAATAAAGTCGGGCCAAGGACTATAAACCAAGCGCTAATTGAGAGGCAACCCAAGTTTATTGTTTTGCTATTGAGTTTGTTTGATTGTTTCTTTTTAGTGTGTTTAATAGCATTTTAATTTCTTTAGTCAATTGCTCTCAGGCACCGAGTATTAAGCAAATTGGATTGCGCTCCCAACTTAGAGGATTTGGAAGATGACATCTATGAAGTTTGACACGTTCTCAGGGAAGTCCTCTATTTTAATTTTTCCTATTTCAAACATTGAGGACAATGTCAAATTTAAGTTTGGGGGTATTGGCTTAATACTTAGTGTTTGTGTGTTTTTAATTCGATATTTGTGTGTTTCCAGTTTGTTTTCGTTGTAAAAAAAAAATTATTTATTTTTAGGATGTGTCTCTTGAGCATTGTTTTAATTTGATTTGAACTACAATCCATGGTCTATGATAAGAATTTGATTGAATTGGTCTAACTCATGGAAAATGGATAAATGTTGCTTAATCTTTGTGCTTAATCGTTATTATTGTTTCTTGTTTTGCTTATGCGTCTTTTCACTCTTTTACACTTACCCATGAGTATTGAGCTAGTTGTATGCTTAGAGAAGGCTTTTATAACCGAATGCTTATGGGAAATATCTATAAACTCTAGAACTCGTTTAAACATCACTCGAAACAAGGTGTCCAAATTTATTGTGTTTGAATTTTTGGTCATATGGTGAGTTGAGATGGAGCGTAAAACGCACTCACTCATGGATACATGTTTAGGGGAGATAGAGCGTAAGACGCACTCTCTTATAATTTGATGACAAAAGAAAAAAAAGTTTTTTATATCAAATCTTGTGTTGGGTTGAGATGGAGCGTAAAACGCACTCACCCACAAGAGTGGACTTAGGATAAGATGGAGCATAAAATGCACTTACCTAGAGTCCTTTGATTTCATATTTTTGGAAATTGCGATTTGTATAGAGTGATGTGTTAAACATGTTGTTTCGGGGTTTATTTTGATTATTTCATAAGGTAATGTGGTTGCATAGCTTCATCCGAGCTTGATTGGTTTGGTGCTATTGGGTACACACACACACGGAAGGGACCTAAAGCAAGCTATAACTAGCTAATTGTAAATCTAGACTTGCAACGTTTTGAAAGTTTCCTTGAATTTTATTTGTGTTTATGCTTTGAGACCATTGTTCAAACTTATTAACTCATTGCTCAAGATAGTTTTTATTTAGAAATGTTTAATTTTTATAGTTTGTGTGTTTTGCTTGAGGACAAGTAAAGGTTTAAGTTTGGGGGTATTTGATGAGTGTGTTTTATATACACAAATTGGGTGCTTTTAACCTTAATAATTTGTAAGTCTTTAGCTATTTCGTTTGGTTTATGTGTTTTCATCTTATTGTTGTGTAATATAGTTTTGTATTACTTTTATATGTGTTTGTGTGTTTTTATGTGTTTTTACGTTGTTTTGTAGGTATTGAAATAAAGGCCCTATGAATCAATGCGTTTTCGACGCAATTTTGGCATTTCATCTGCTTGTTTCTCAATTTCCCTCATGATGCAATTCGAATCTCTCAAAACTCAAAGAATGAAAGTTGTAGATCTTTGTCTTAGCTTTCCAGAGCATCTTGAATCATCCAATTTGAAGTTAGTATGAGAGAGTTATGGTCATTTTACCATCGGATTTTGCATGACTTTTACACAGCAGTTGCTTCGAGCTCAATGTGAACCTTGCTCCGGCCATTTACTCGTCAAACTCCAGTTATGAAAGTTGTAGAGCTACTTCTTAGCTTTCCATAGCCTATTTAATCGCCTTAATCCGAGTTGGGACGAAGAAGTTATGGTCATTTTACTGGAGCTCGCCGGGGCGGGAATTTCCTACACAAATTCCTCGCCGCGGCGAGCTCTCGCCGGGGCGAGAAAACGCAGGCCAAAAAGCTCGCCGGGGCGAGCTCGTCGCGGACAACAGCAGATTTTTTGGGTTTTTTGGTCATTTTGGAGGTGCTAAGCTAGGTTAGGGCATCCAGGGACTTATATCAGCTCTTGGAGGCACGAAATAGGAGGAGATAGAAGATAGAAATCAGCAACTAAGGAGTAGAGGAGGCTTGGAGCAAAGAGAGGGAGGCCATGGCCCTAGGCCATGGTTCTTCTAAAGCTTGGAGGAGCTTCAATGGAGGTGCTTCAATGGAGTTTCATCCAACAACAATGGGGAAGCCATCCTTTATCTTTTTTTATCTTTTTCTCTATGTAATTAGTGTTTAATTTAAGATTGCAATTGAACTCATTGCTTAATTTGAATGGATTTTATCTTCCTTTTGATTATTGTTTCTCATATGAATTGGTTATCATAACCTATGCTTATAGATTAATTGCTTGGCTCGTAATTACCTTGGGAACCTATATGAAATTGACGAACGGATTATAGGTTGAGACCTAGTTATGATATCATGCGAGAGTTAAAGATTCTTGGGGGTGGATAATAAGATTATTGTGACGTGTGTCTTATTAATTATCTTTGAGAATAGGTGACTTGCTAGTATTTAGGATAGATATATACCTAAATGCCGTGTGTAACCATTATGAGATTACAAACTTAATGACTCCCTATGCGAAAGTTCATTTGTTTGATGGGTGATTGACTAAGATTTAGTGACGTGTGTCTTGTTGATTATTCATAGAATTGAATTGCTTGCTAGTATGTGGGATAGACATATACCTATGTGCCGTGTATGGGTGATTTTCATATGACCATCGAGAGAGGCTTATGAATATGGTGAATTTCTCGGTTGGTAATTCTATGTGGTTAATTGATCTAAAGGAGAGTTAAGAGATTTGAACAAAGCATTGCACACCAAGTGTTTGACAAAATACTTGTATGGGGGAAATTGTAATCTTAGACCCTTATTTATCTATTTATGTTATTTATTTCATACAATTTAGATGTAACCTTTATCTATCACTTCAATCAAATTGTTTAAATAAGATCGAGACGATATAAAGTTGGTACTTGGAAGTTCATTAGAGATAATTCCCTGTGGGTTCGACAACTCTCTCTTATCACTTTATTACTTGTTGACCGCGTATACTTGCGCGAAAATTGTCATATACAAAAAGGACAACAAAGTTCATAAGGGGTCTTATTTTCTTGTTTTAAATAAAGTCGGGCTGAAGACTATAAAACAAACGCTTCTTGGGAGAAACCCAAGTTTAATGTTTTGTGTTAGCTACTTTCAGACACCAAATAGCTACGAGCACGATTCGTCAACGAATTGCCATGCACAGTAAGGGCAAGGCACAAGTCAAGGCCAAAAGCAAGGCATGAGCTAGGCAAGGCATTTTGTTGGCGCTTTTGAATGTAAATGGCTCCCAAACGACTTACGGTGGAGAGGATGTCGTCGATGACGATTGACACAGCCTCAGGTAAGTTCTCTATTTTAATTATGTCTATCTTTACATTGATGGCAACGTTTGTCTTAAGTTTGGGGGTACTCGTGATGCATGGGGTGCTTAAGTTAGTATTATGTTAGTTATTTTGATGTAGTATGTTTAGTTATGGATATTAGATAAAAATTTGAAAAATTTTGAAAATTTTAGAATTTCGCCAACTCTCGTGAAATCTTTGAGCATACTAGTTTAAATTCTACATTGCGTGTTGGTTCTATAATAGTTATGAACCTTTTTCGCTTTCTTGGCATTTTTATTCAACTGTTGAGTTAATTGTTTCTTAGAGAATTTATATAGCTTATTCTTGTGTAGAAGATATTGTTGAGACTTTATGATCTTGTTTAAACATCAATTAAAGCAAAGTTTGGCATTCATATAAGTTTGGGGGTATTCTTGGATTGTTCTGCATCTTGGCTTGTTTTTTTAAAAAAAATGTCTTCCCGAGTTGCACTTTGAATCATATAGTGAGTTGAGATGGAGCGTAAAACGCACTCACTCATGGATACATGTGAAACAAGATGGAGTGTAAAACGTACTCGTTCATTTGAAGGTGAGATAGAGCATAAGATGCACTCATTAAATTCAAAATGAAAAAAAAGAAGGAAAAGAGAAAAGAAAAAGAAATCTATGGCATTTGTATGCGATGCTAGGGAAGCCAGCTTATTTGATAATGCATATCCTTCTTATTCCCCAGATTTATATGTTGTTATCTTAGTTGAGATTGATGTGGTAATAAGATTTAAGAGTTGATGTATTTATGTCTTTTATGTAGAGTTTGTTATATGTCTTATCTGAGTATAATGGCGAATACAGTTCGGATGTGCTCAAATTTTGTGGGTCGTGATTGTCATGGAACTAGTGTATAGGTTAAAATTGTTAAACTTGCATGCTCTTGGATTTTGTTGAGAGTTTTTGGTTTGGAAATCGTTGAGGCCATCTTTGAAAGTAGTATGCACATAAGCCAATCATATTTGATATGATATAGCATATACTTTGTAATTTTATTCGGTTATTAAAGGCATTTTATATTATCTACATGGTACTGTTATATTAAATGTGATAAACCCATAGTTTTGAGCAATGCTTTTAGAATCATGATGGTGATCATGCTAATGAGATCTAAATTCAAGATAGCTCATAAACTAAAATCGTTCCTAATCGTTGGATTACTAAATAGGGGATTAGTGAATCCGGATAGATTAATACATACGTTGCTTGCTCTTAGGAAGATGATGATTGATCTCATAATCATTTGTGTGGAGACATTAAAGCAAGTATGTAGGTGCTTATTGGAGAATAAGTTCACTGAACGTGGCTCGCTAAGGAATACCTAATGGAGTTTTACTCGCCTGTCAATAGGAATTCCTCTAGTGATAGTAGTACAAGTGATCCTTGGACTTGAGATCATCATAGTATCTTGTGTATGATGAGTTATACTTTGACATGTCCCTTAAGACCTTTGGGGTATATCAAAGGGTATGATTGGGTATAATAAGTTGTACATGGAGATAGGTGAATGATCAACAAAGAATCTACCACGTCTAGTAAAAGATGTGAATGTCCTATATGATTCGATAAATGACAACTCAGTAGTCCTTGGCCAAGGCAGAATGAAATTAGAAAGGGTTTCTAATTTGCATTATTTAGAGTTGTGCATTAGGAGCATAATTAATTAAAGGAGTTTAATTATAATAGAAACCTTAATCCTAAATAGTTTAGGGAAAGGGTTATTCCTACATCTATAAATAAAAGGAGTCTTATCATATATTAGGGTTACACACTATTGCATTAGATTGTGAAGAGTACTTGTAATTTCTATAGAGATAGAAACTAGGGTTTTGCCAATACCCAACTTCTTGAATATATATTCTTCCTTGGTGGATCACCTCTAGAGGCCAAATACTTGGGTGGCTAACGTTGATCAAAGGAAGGAATCTCATCCGTGAAATTCAAGGAGAACGCGAAGGAATTGGAGTTGAACTTGTACCCGAGGAATCACGGTTCTACGAGGGTATAATTTCTTAATCTCTGTCTCTTTCGTTTATATCGTTAATTGAGCACATAGATTGATCTTGGTGATGGTTTGTATAAAATTTTAAAATCTGATTTTATCGCGCTTCCGCTTTATTAATGTAATTTGATTGCATGTTCGCGTAATACAAACCTAACAGTGGTATCAAGAGCCAAACTTTATGCGAATTATTAATTGTTTTGATTCGGTATATACATTGATATGTGTTTAAAACAATTTAATTGGACATAATTGTTTGTGTAAAATTATTTTATTATTTTTTTTATTTTGATTTTATTTATTTTCAATTAAGATAAAAGGTTTATTTTAATTGGAATATGATTAAAATTAAAAGTTTTATTTTAACTTGGAATGTGATTCTACGTTAACTAGAATAAAGGAGTTTATTCATATATGGAATATGATTCCATGTTTCCTAGAATAAAGGAGTTTATTCATATATGGAATAGGATTCCATGTTTCCTAGAATAAAGGAGTTTATTCATATATGGAATAGGATTCCATGTTTCCTAGAATAAAGGAGTTTATTCACATATGGAATAGGATTCCATGTTTCCTTAAATAAAGGAGTTTGTTCATATATGGAATAGGATTCCATGTTTCCTTAAAAAATAAAGATGTTTATTTTGATAAGGAATAGGATTCAACATATTTTATTTTCCAACAATTTTAAGTTAAAAATAAAGGTGTTTATTTTAAACTTGAAATTGGTTTCCATATTAATTAAAATAAAGGAGTTTATTTTGATTTGGAATTTGATTAAAATAAAGGAGTTTATTTTTATTCAAAAAAAAAATTTAAATTAAAATAAAAGAGTTTATTTTGATTTGGAATATGATTAAAATAAAGAAGTTTATTTTAATTGAAATTGGATTTCATGATAACTAATTAGAGTTGGAATTGGATTCCATGATAACTAATTGGAGTTGAAATTGAATTTTATACTAACTAATATTGCCCATTAAATGATATCAATGCATATATCGAATGGTTTTATTATTCATGGGATGAATGTTATTTATTGATACATATAGAGATCTGTATGATACTAAATAGGGATTGATTATGGACTATTGACCAATGTGTGATTGGATTTATTTTAGTGGATGCTTGAATGTATGAGTTTTTATAAATGGGGTATGCGTACCTCGTCTTCTCTAAATTTTCTTAATGTAAATTCTATCTCCCTCCTATGTATTTCCCCTTTACTGCTGATCAAGGTTTCTATTTATTGTAAATAGTTTTTGTAATAGGACTAGTTAGAATTAATTTTGAAGAATTGAAGACAAAGAAGCAAGGAGCGCTTGAAGACCCATTTGTAATGGAGCCCGGGTTTAAATGTAATAGTTAAATTTAAATTTAATTCTTGCACCCTAGGTTTGACCTTTTGGTTCACTTGGTGGCTCTAGTGAACCAAACTAGAATAAAAGTCCATAATCAATCCGGGTAGAATATAGTATTCTATATGTGCATGCTTACTATGTATATATTATATATTATACAACATGCTTCGCATGTCAAATAATATGACGCGTATTTTATATATATGTGCATGCGCGCTAAACAAGATGAGACTAATAATAACAAACCCCTCAAAGAAATTATATTAAGTCCTAAGCGTTCAAAGATATTAGGAATATCGAACGTCGCCTTCTAGCATGGTAAAACAATAGAGTATTAAATATTTAATATGAGTTTGTTGTGCACACACAAGGCGAGTATTAAATATTTAAGATGTTGTTTTATCACATTTGATGCTTATAAATAGACTGAACGATGCTGTTTTGTTGTGCACACACAAGGACAGTGTTTTTCTTTCGAATATATGGAAGTGCTAGGTTGGACTTAACTTAGATTATTTTAGTTCGGATGTGCACACACTTGACCATTATAATCTAAGAGGCAAAATACAAGGAGTTACATAGTGATGTAATTGACAATAGTTGTCTACCTATTTATTTATATATAGTTTGTTGTGCACACACAAGGCTATATACATTTGAAATGGGATCCTTATTCTCACTAGCAAATCTTTAATTAGATTTGCCGAACTATATATTGAGGGTAATATAGTTTGATGAAAATAGTGGGAGATACCAATTTAAAATAAAGACCTAATTTATTTTGGTAATTAATTAAAAATGAATGTATGCTGAAATGTTGTTAAATTACAAATTCATTTATAGAATTTTACAATGTCTAATTTACTATCACTGCGGAGCATATTAGATGCTAATTAACTGGACCAAATAACACGGAATAGTTAAGAAATTTGAGAATAGTTCTCAAGGCTGAAAAGCTATCTTATATCCTTAATATGCCTATCCCTGCAATGGTTGCAGACAATGCCTCTGAGGAAGAGATTGCCACTTTTAGAAAGTGGCAAGATGATGCACAGTTGGCTCAATGCATCATGCTCGCATCCATGAGTAACGAGCTTCAGCGTCAGCATGAAACTATGGATGCTCCAACTATACTCTTGCACCTTCAAGGAGTTAAAGGGTGAGGAAAGTAGGACTATTAGATATCAGATATCTAAGGAGCTCTTCCGATCTAGAATGACCGACGGCACTACAGTATAGACAAATGTCCTAAAATGATCAATATGATTGAATAATTGGGACAACTGGGTTTTAATGGATGGAGAGTTGATCCAAGATTTGATCTTGCAATCACTTCCGGACTCTTTCTCACAAATTGTTGTGAATTTCCACATGAACAAGTTATATGTCAGCCTGCCTGAGTTGCTTAAACATGTTGAAAACTGTAAAGAGTCACTTTCTCACCAAGAAAGACCAAGTCTTACTGGTAGATGATTCTTCCAGGAAGCGGAAGAGGGCCAAAGGATCTTCTTAAAAGAAGAACAATTCAAAGAAGGTAAATGGAAGGGCAAAAATAAAGGACAATAAGAACAAGACTGATGCAGATAGCAAAGGAGTTTGCTTCCACTGCAATAAGCCTGAATACTAGAATTAAAACTAGAGGGTAACCAGAAGAAGCTTAGTGAAGCTTCGGTTACAAATATGGGTTTGTTCATGATTGAAATAAATTTTTCTATAAGTCAAGGTTCTACTTGGGTATTGGATACCGGCTGTAGTTCTCACGTATGCAATCCAATGCAGAGACTAAGCAGAAGTAGAAAGCTAAACAAAGAATAAGTAATCTTACGCGTGGAGAATGAAGCAATGGTTCCTGCATTAACCGTAGGAACTTATAGTTTAGCATTGCCTACGGGCAAGTCTATTAAGTTAATAAGTTGTTATTATGTTCCAGTTCTCTTTAGAAACATTATTACTTCCGTTGTTGGACAAGGAAGGTTCTGATATTATATTTAAGAACAATTGTTGTTCTATTTATAATGATAATGTTTTGTTTGAAACTGGAAGATTACTTGATAGACTTTGTATACTCGACTTACATGAAAATTATTTTGCAAATTGAACAAACTAGTAAAATAAAAGGGGGTGGTCATTCAAAGAGTTGAATGTGTGTATTTGATGAAATACAAGTCTGAATCATTTGAAATGTTCAAAGAATTCAGAAGTGAAAAATATTGACAGAGTATTAAGATTCTTTGATCAGATCGAGGAAAGAATACTTGTACAATGAGTTTCTAGATCATCTCAAAATGGTATTTTCTCATAATGGACACTTCCTGATACGCAATAATTGATTGGTGTATCTAAAAGGAGAAATTGTACCTTGTTGGACATGGTGCAGTCCATAATGATTTTTACCGACATTCTAGTATCCATTTGGGGTCAAACCCTAGAAACGGCTGCATATCTACAAAATAAGGTAACCTCAAAAATTCGAGCCCAAGACTCCATAAAGGTTATGGATAGGAAGGATTCCTACTCTTAAGTATGTTAAGATAAGGGGTTGTCCAGCTTATGTGAAAAGGTTTCAAAGATAAGTTTAGGACAAAATCTGACAAGTGCAGATTTGTGGGATATCCTAAAGACGTTTAGGGTACTATAATCCTACATGCTACCTTCTTAGATAAAGGTGTTTATCATTGAAGGAGCTAGTGGGAGGGTAATAGATCTTGAAGGAGTTCAAGAACCACAAAGCACTTTAAGTCGAACCGAGGAACCTGTAGATAGACCTATTGTACCACAACCGAATCGTAAATCTGGAAGAGTATCGAAGATACCTGGGAGGTATGGATTCATCATAGAGGATGATGATGAGGTACGCATCATAGAGGATGATGATCCAGTTATATACGATGAGGCTATGAGTAGAAGACATTCAGAGAAATGGCAGATGGCCATAAAATCCGAAATGGACTCTATGTATAAGAACCAAGTATAGACTCTGATATATATGGGTCTTTAAGAGAAAGACTAGGGCAAATGGAAAGGTAGACACCTATAAGACCAGACCTGTTTAAAAGGTTTTTCAAGTCAAGGAGTTGACTGTGATAAAACCTTACTATCGGGTAATGCTCAAGTCCATTTGGATTTTGCTTGTGATTGCAGCTTATTACGAAATCTGACAAAATGGATGTGGAGACATCCTTCCTCAATGAAGGCTTGAGGAGAATGTATGTGTGATACAGCCAGAGGAATTTGTTTTAAAGGTTGAAGCAAATCGTGTTTTAAGCTACAATGATCCATTTATAGATTGAAGCAAACTTATCAAAGATGGAACATTCATTTTGATGAGACAATCAAAAGAGTTTGATTTTATCAAAAATGGGAATGAACCTAGTATGTACAAAAGGGTCAGTGGGAGCGCTGTGACATTCTTGGTATTATATGTTGATATACTACTGACAAGGAATAACACACTAATGCTACAATCAGTAAAGATAAAATGTCTAAACATTCCTCCAAGAATGCCTTGGGAGGAGCATCCTATAAATTGGGGATATAAATCTATATAGATAGATTTAAAAGGATGTTCGGCTTGACCCAAGGAACGTATATTCATTTGATGCTAAAGGCGTTTAGCATGGCAAACTCCAAGAGAAGTCTTGTGATGCCCCCAAATTCGGGTCTCCAAATACCCGGATCTGGTCATCACGATCCAATACAAACATTCACCTCTACAACATATGATATCTAATAGTGCGGAATATAATAAACATACGTTGTTCATTACAAGGTGTTACTAGTCCTAGAATACAAATAACCTTAAACATTTACACAGATTCATACCCTAAATAGCCATTAGGGTTTAAATTACATTAACAGAAATTAACTATATGTAAATCTAAAATCTGCTACATGAAGTCTATTACTTCATCCTTTCTTTTCCTTTGTTCTTCCCTGACGTCTCGGGTCTAGCTGCAATAAAATCATGATATAGCAAGAATGAGCAACGAGTTTGCCCAGAAGTTTAAAGTGCAACAATAAAGATATATCATGATGAATGGATATTAAAGGGATTTCAACAATAGAATAATCAGAAGCAAGAACATTAAATGCTTTTAGAACAATTGATAGTCAAATAGACTTTGAACGATAACTTCCAGAGGAGTCAATAGCTAGTTGACCCTCTGGTTACTGGCTACAGAATAACGTACTTGAGGGGATCAGCCTCGCGTACCCTATGTATATGCATAACACTTAATTCTGCTATTTGTACCTTATATACGGTACGTGGGGTACTCCCCTAGAAATAAAGGGGTGTTCATACAGTCTAAGAATCCTTATCATTGATTGGTTCGGATAGCTTTTATAAACTCTCACATAATTGTCTGACCGAACAAGGGTTCAGACTTAACCATGAATAGTTTATAAATTTCTGAATTTAAATATACGAATTCAAATGCACGAATGTCAATAAATATACAGATGTGGAATAATTTGAAAAGTAATTAGACCACTTCAGGCATGCTTGGAGATAAAAACTCAAGCTTAAAAAATAACTTGCAACAGTATATATATACCTTTTTGCATGAATTAGAAATAGTGCATAAGGCTTAGAAATTTGCTCAATGTGAAAGTTGAGTAAGAAAGAACTTGCAATAATGTAGGAAGTTTAGGGTTAGGAACTTGCCTGTTTGCTCAGCTACAATTAAATCTTAGCTTTAATTACTTGACCTTGGATAACCTATCAGTTGGTAGAGTTGGTTTATCCATTAGCATTGCGTAATTATAAACAATTCACCGAATTTAATTACTACCTAGCCATCAGCTAACAAAATTTAATGGCCTCTAGTTATTATTTAAGATACACAATAGTTAGTCATGGTTACCTATCATTTGAGTACCCTTCTAAATGTGGGTTAAAATTCCTTATCTATCAGTTACAAGATAATTAATGAATTTAACATGATTTGATAATAACCAAATAGTAATTGATCCCTTACTTAATCTTTTATTTATTAAGGGCCACCGATAATCTTATTAATCTCCCTCATACTTAATCATTATTTCAGTAATGATTAAGTAGTTATTTATTATTAATAAATAATTCTTTTATTATTATTCGTACCTAATTATTAATAAGTATTATTTTAAGTAATAACAATTAATTTTATCATTTGTTCATATTTAATTATTATTATTATTTAATAATTAAATATTTATAACACTAAATTATTAGTTGGGGTTGAATAATAATTACATAGTTATGAAAGTAGTATGCACACAAGCCAATCATATTTGATATGATGTAGCATATACTTTGTAATCTTATTCGTTTGTTAAAGGCATTTTACTTTATCTACATGGTGCTGTTATATTAAATGTGATAAACCCATAGTTTTGAGCAATGTTTTTAGAATCATGATGGTGATCATGCTAATGAGATCTAAATTCTAGATAGCTCACAAACTAAAATTGTTCCTAATCGTTGGATTACTAAAAAGGGGATTAGTGAATCCGGATAGATTAGTACATACGTTGCTTGCTCTTATGAAGAGGATGATTGATCTCATAATCATTTGTGTGGAGACACTAAAGCAAGTATGTAGGTGCTTATTAGAGAATAAGTTCATTGAACGTGGCTCGCTAAGGAATACCTAATGGAGTTTTACTCGTCTGTCAATTAGAATTCCTCTAGTGATAGTAGTACAAGTGATCCTTGGACTTGAGAATCATCATAGTATCTTGTGTATGATGAGTTATACTTTGACATGTCCCTTAAGACCTTTAGGGTAATATCAAAGGGTATGAATTGGGTATAATAAGTTATACATGGAGATAGGTGAATTATCAATAAAGAATCTACCACTTCTAGTAAAAGGAGAGAATGTCCTATGTGATTCGATAAATGACGACTCAGAAGTCCTTTGGCCAAAGCAGAATGAAATTAGAAAGGAGTTTTCTAATTTGCATTAATTAGAGTTGTGCATTTGAGAATCGAAATACATATAATTAAATAAAAATAAGACTTGACAGTAATTCCATGTCTTATATTTAATTGGGACATTGTATGGTAGAAAGATTGAATTGTAACGGTAACTATGCACTGAAAGGGTTCTTTTATGATTAATGTTGAAATCTATATTATCTGGAAAGTCGTTGATCGCTAAGGGGGCTTACCCTTATTGTAGAATAAATATTATTTATTTAAATGAATTAAATAGTTTAATTTATTTATTTAAATAAGATTAGAATTGTTCTAATTGATTTATTCACAACCGGTTTAATATGGAGAACCTAAAGGGTCACACACGCAAAAGGATAATATTTATTTTAAGAAGTAAATGGCATAATTGTAATAATAAGTTAAGTGTAATTTAATTTAGTCTATGGAGATAGAATTAAATTAAAATAGCTTAATATTTATTATTTAATATTTTAGAAATATATAAATATAAATTAATAAGAGGAGTCTTATTATTAATTATTACTATTACTATTATTTAATTCCTAATAAGGGATTGGGAATTAATTAATAGAAGTACTCTCACATGAATTCCTAATTGGATTAGGAGTTTAATTTTAATTAAAGGAGTTTAATTAGAAATAGAAACCCTAATCCTAAATAGTTTAGGGAAGGGTTTTTCTACATCTATAAATAAGAGAAGTCTTATCATAGATTAGGGTTACACACTCTTGCATAAGAATTGTAGAGAGTACTTACAATTTCTATAGAGATAGAAACTAGGGTTTTGCCAACACCCATCTTCTTGAACAAGTATTATTCCTTGGTGGATCACCTCTAGAGGCCAAACACTTGGGTGGCTAACGTTGATCAAAGGAAGGAATTTAATCGGTGGAATTCAAGGAGAACACGAAGGAATTGGAGGTGAACTTGTACATGAGGAAGCTAGAATTCTACAAGGGTATAATTCTTATTCTCCATCTCTTTCGTTTAATTAATAATTGTGCATAAAGAAAGATCATGGTGATGGTTTGTATAAAATTTTAAAATCTGATTTTATCGCGCTTCCGCTTTATTAATGTAATTTGATTGCATGTTCGCGCTATGTACAAACCTAACAAGTTATTACCCTTATTTATTATTTATTGGGAGATAATGAATGATTATTAACTTTATCCATACTTGACTATTATTTACCAATAATCAAATATTTAAAATAAAAATTTATTTTATTAACCTTATTCATTATTATTTAATATAAATTAAATAATAATTAACTATTTATTATCTTTATTTATTATTTATCGCTAAATAATAAATAATTATTTAGAATTTATATTCATACTTATTTATTATCTAGTACTAACTAGACAATAGATATTATAAATAAATAACTATTTTATAAATTGTATTCATTTATACCTTGAACAATAATTATATTCTTATTTTCTTTGTTTTATATAATAATTATTTCTTTACTGAAATCAAATGAGTTAGACAACCAACCTTGGAAAATATTTCAAGTATTACTAAGTCACTGCTATCGAATAATATAACGAGCTCCTACAATGTCTACTTCAAGTTGTCCAGATTTATCAATCATTGCAATAGAAAAATCCCAAACAGATTCATATGACACACTGAGTTGGGTTCTATAACTTGTTAAAGATTAATTGCTATATATACAAGACTGTTAATGAACACAATGAGCACCAATCTGAAAAAAAAGAAATCTGGCCCAAACACACTACATTAGGCTTGGTTGCATTAACCAAAAATACAACACACATGTGTTCCAGTTTCTGTGAACAGCCCAGATTACTAGCTCATATTAAACAGGGGTTAAGTTTTGCCTTCACAATGGTTGTTGACAGCACATTTGACTCTAATAAGGAACATCCCATTCAGGCATTATCACAAACATTTGGTAGGCAACTGAGACTCGGCTCAAGCTAACCATTGTTCCTTATTGAGCTGTCAGAGAAATACAACCCAAAAAGGAGCAACACAGCACAGTTTTCCCAAATCAATTCCAAACAAAATTAGCACATATTACAACTAATATCGTGTACTCATGGTTCAACCAACCAAAACATCAATACCAATTTAATACAGATTCCAAATTAAAACTAAACCACAAACAAAGAAATCTAATACTAGGTTTTTAAACCCTAACACTATCATACAAGGTCTGATTTTCAACCCAAGCAATTACAAAATTACACAGTGTAACTTAAATTAACAAAACCATTACAGTATTTTAACAACCTATTTCTATACCTTGTGTTTGATCGCGCCGCTGTCCTCCTCCTTCTCCCACAGTACACAACCCAGTTGGGCATCAACAGTGGCTTCTTGCTACAATTACTTCCTCTGAGATTTTCGAACCCTAATTTCTAACTGAGAACTCTCAACAAAGGAATTGATGATTTCAGGGGTTTGGGGGTTTAATTTATAGTAAATCTTTTACCCAATTACCTGGGTATTACCCCTAATTAACTGGTCACTGACCGTCGGTAGGAAGGAGGGCTGTGATGGTGACTCACCGGCTAGCCTTTGAGCCGTGTGCCTCGCCGGTCACTTCGCCGAAAAGCTGGGACCTTTGGTCCGTTCGATTCTTCTGCTCAGTCGCTTCCTCAAACCCTCGATTAACCGCCGGTCGACGTTCCTCCCGTCCTTCGCTTGTCTGGTCGATTGCTTCACGTTGTCGCCGGCGCACGCCTGGCGACTCTTCCTTCAGTCAAATCGTTTCCCCCGTTCGATTGATTGAAAAGCCAAAGGTTATCTTGGTTGGGTTTGAGGGTATGAGCTCTGATTTGGCTAAATCCCCAAATTGATTTCCATTGGCCTCATATTACCCCATTTACGCTACCAGTTTCCCTTATCAGCTAGGAGATCCGACCCATGCCCCATGATTTAACTCGACTGGACTGGGCGATTGGTTGGGCTCAACCCAAGGAAGTTTGGTCGGTTGGAATAAATAAAAAAAAATGGCCCAAAAGAAATAAAAAGAATTGGGCTGGGTCAACTAATAGAAATAAAAGAGATGGTCCAAATGAATTATCCACCTTATATTTTATCATTTTAAAATTAAATCCTTAACAAGTTAATTAAGTATTTAAAGTATTTATTTTAACCATAATTCTTTATTTGAATTATTTAATACGATAATGATAAAATTATTTATTTAATTTTCCAAATTTGATGCCAATCAAATGCTTAGGTTAACCCACTAATTTATTCAACCTACTAGTGAGCCCCCTTAAGGTAAGGAAAATTATTGAACCATATAGTTATTTAATTAAATAATAATTATTACAGGGATCCAATTAAATTGGTAAAATTAATTAAAGTGAATTTCAGTTATTAAAATAATCTGATACAATGTTTAAAAAATTTCTGGGCATTACAAGTCTCATGATGATGAGTCATGGAGTGTATCTCTCTAAAATTGTCTCCAATTAAAAGAGAGATCGCATGAGTTACTATCATGTATGCAGTGAATATACAAGGCCTGATGTTGATCAGTCATATTCTGGAGATGAGCACTATAAGACGGTGATAAACATCTTTAGGTACTTAACCGGTACTGTAATGTCCGAAAATTTTAAACATTATATCAAATTTTATTTTTATAAATAAATTCATTTCATATAATTTTATAAAGTTAATTGGATCCATGTAAGTAGTATTATTCAATTTACAAATTTATCCTAACATTTAATTACAAGAAAATTTGGAAAAATTAATTTATGTTACTAATATCGGATCTAAATAATTTGCATAAACAATTATTGTTGAAATAAATATTATAAATAATTAATTAATTTAAGTAATTAATTCAATTCAAATATTAGGGGAATAATGTTAATAATTTTAATAAACCAGTTTGGCTATTTTCTTTTATCTCAATTGACCCAAATTTTTTTTTATTTGAGTAAAGCCCAATTTCCTTGTATTTCCAATTGGGCTGAGTTCATTTTTTTTTATTTATTCCCTGTTGGGTCAAACCTTATAGTAAGCTGAGCTCATTTCCTTTATTTTCCGTTTTGGGCCATTTGTTTTAATGCAGCCGGCCCAATCCAGTTTCCTTTCCAACCGGGTTGAACCCGTTTCTGTTAAGTCGGGTTGGATCCGTTTTGCTTAATAAGGGGTAACCGGCGAATTCGTTTGGGAAGGGTTTCAAAGAAACGAAATCAGTTTGGGGGAAAAAACCAAATCCAAGGAAAATCAATTGAATCAAGCCCTCAAATCAACTGCCAAGCAAGGAACGATCGAAGCAAATCAATCGAGTCGGACGGTCGAGGGGTAAAGCCGGCGACAGCGTGAGTGACCAACGGTTGGAGCAGAGAAGGGCGTCGACGACCGAGCGAACACGGGTTGGACCAAAGGTCCCAGAAATCCGGCGACACGACTGGTGGAGACGCACGGCTCGAGGGTGCCGGCCGACGCTAGCTGGGTGATTGATGGGGACGACCGGTTGTTGCCCCTCTCCTTACCGTCAGTCATTGACCAGCCACTAAGGGTATTGCCCAAATAATTAGGGCAAAAGTTTCTCTATAAATTGGACCCTCAAATCCCTAAACCAAGCTGTCGAATCTCTGTTTGTGCGTCCCAAATTAGGGTTTGAAATTAGAAATTTAGGGTTCCAAATTTGAGAGAGGAGAGAAGTCGCAGCAAGGAGGGGAAGCAGGGGAGGCCAATAGGGGATGTCCGACTTTGTTTCGTATTTTGGGAGAAGAAGGAGACAGGCAACTCGATCAGCCACAAGGTATAGCAACGGGATCATCAAACCACTGTGATGGTTCTTATTTAGTTTTGTATGAATTTTCCTTCTTCCATACTTGAGGTTGTGTGCTGATTTCTATTGTAGTGTATTGGAATAAAATCTTGTTCTCTGTAATGGGGTACATTGTTCTCTATATTGAGTTTAATTGTCTTGGTACTGCTTGGTTGTATTTCTCAAATTGGAAATCTGGTGTATAATAGAACCTAAAGGTTCGGGCAGTACACCTTGTGTAGCATATATATGCCAGTGTTGGTTCTCATTAAACCCATATATGTTGCTGTAATGCCTAAACCAAGTTTTGACCTTCATTTTTGGTATTAATTTGTTCTGACAGTAATATAGATATAAAATCAAACCTTGGTAGTCTTTTGGTGTGATAATGTTGGGCTAAATTACAGACTGTGAAACTAGTGTGGTATACATATTTGTCAATCTCGGCTTGTGTTATGAATCCCAACTGTGAGTAGTAAACGTAATAGGGTGTGTGTTTTGCAAGTCTGGGAACAGGGGAGGATATACATTATAACTCAGTAACTCTGTAATTTTTTTTTGAATGGCTTGGGTGGCTGGGAATCGAACCCAGCTACTGGGTAATAAATGGTTGAGCAACTGTTAACGAACGAAGCTAATAAAACAATTATTTATTATTTATCTAAAGATAATCAATGTTTAATTATTATCTACTTAATATTAAATAATTAGGTATGAGTAAAGTTAATAAATGATTATTTATTATTGATCAATAAATAATAAATAAAGATAATAATTACTTAATTATTATTTATATTAAATAATAATTAAGTATAACTAGAGTTAGTAATAAATTTGTTTTAGCAATAAATATTAATAAAGATAACAGATATTAAATTCTTATTTGATTAATATTAAATAACAATTAAATATGAACAAAGTTAATAAGATTATTATTAATAAATATAATAAATATTGAATTTTTATTTAACCTACATTAAATAATAATGAGTAAATTAATTTTAAATTAAGATAATAAATCTTTAATTATTATTTATGTAATATTAATAAAGATAATAAATATCTAATTATTATTTGATTAATAATAATTAGGTATGAATAAAGCTAATAAGGATAATAATTACTTAATCATTAATGAAATAATGATTAAGTATGAGTAAGATTAATAAGTTAATTATCTGTGGCCCTTAATAAATAAAGATAATAAGTACTTAATAATTATTCAATAAATATTTAATAATAATTAAGTGTGTGTAGAATTAATTCATTAAGTAGTTAATTAATGTTGAATAAGGAACAAGGCATAATAATTACTCAATTACCCTTGTGGGTGAATGGTAATTACGAGTAAAACCAAATAAGTGATACATTAATTTTCTAGTTAATGTTAAATAAGGGAAATAATTTCGAAAGTGAATAATAGCTAAGCAACCTATTTAGTTGTTGCAACTGTTAGCTAGTGATGCCTTAATTATTTAGTGCAGTAAATAATAACTTGGGTTACTAAACATTGCTAAGTTGAATAAGCATGATTAGTTGTCGAAATAATAACTAAGGTCATTAACTTAATTTCTTTTAGTTAATGATTAAATAGTAATTAAAGGTATTCGGTGAATTGTTTATCTGCTAAATAAATAACCTAAATGAGTATAGTTACGCAATGCTAATTGATAAACCAACTCTACCAATTGATAGGTTATCCGAGATCAATTAATTAAAGCTAGATCTTATCTGTAGCTGAGCAATCAGACAAGTTCTTCCTTACTGAACTTTTACATTGAGCAAATTCTAAACCTTATGCACTATTTTAATTCGTGCAAAAAGGTATATATATATTGTTGCAAGTTATTCTTTAAGCTTGAATCTTATCTCCAATCATGCTTTAAGTGGTCTAATTACTTTTAAAATTATTCAACCTCTGTGTATTTATTGACATTCGCACTCGTGCATTTGAATTCGTACATTTATTAAAGTTCCGAGATTTAGGAATTATTCATAATTAAGTCTGAGCCTTTGTCCGGTCAGACAAGTATGTGAAAATTTATAAAAGCTATCCGAACCAATCGAGGGTAAGGATTCTTAGACTGTATGAACACCCCTTGTATTATAGGGGAGTACCCCAGGTACCGTATATAAGGTACAACTAGCAGAATTAAATGTTATGCATACACATAGCGTACGCGAGGCTGATCCCCTCAAGTACTTATTCTGTAGCCAGTAACCAGAGGGTCAACTAGCTATTGACTCCTTTGGAAGTTATTGTTCAAAGTCTATTCGACTACCAATTGTTCTAAAAGCATTTATTGTTATTGCTTCTGATAATTGCTGAATTCTCCTTCTATATTCCCTTCATCATGATATATCCTTATTGTTGTACTTTAAACTTGCTGAGCAAACTCGTTGCTCATTCTCGTTATATCATGATTTTATTGCAGCTAAACCCGAGACATCAGGGAAGAACAAAGGAAAAGAAAAGATGAAGTAATAGACTTCTTGTACTAGAATTTAAATTCACGTATAGTTAATTGCTGTTAATGTAATTTAAACCTTAACTTTTATTTAGGGTATGGATTTGTGAAAGTGCTTAAGGTTTTTGTATTCTGGGACGAGTAACACCTTTGTAATGAACAACATATGTTTATTATATTCTACATTTTAGTTACCATATGTTGTTAGAGGTGAATATTTGTATTGGATCGTGATGACTGGATCCGGGTAATTAGAGACCCGAATTTGGGGGCGTCACAGGTACTGAAGATGTGATTATGATTCATGGTAGGTCTGAATTAAAACTAGAGGGCTAAACAGACTCAAGTTTTTCAGACTGACCAAGACGATAACAAATCCACATTAAGGTAAATCGTTACTTTGAAAGGTGGTGCAGTGAATTGGAAAGGTTTCAAATAGGAAAGAGTTACTGGTTTAGTGACAAAGACAAAGTATATAGCTATAAATGAAGCTGCTAGTTGATTGTTTGGATAAAAAGTTCATCACAGAACTAGGAATAGTTCCTAAGTCTCATCTTGGATTCAAACATGTGTTGCGGCACTTTCATTTGATTAATGGAATCATTGAAAGAGGATAAGTCACTATAGAGATAGTGGACTCTCAATAACAACATTGCATATCCATTTACTGAAGCTTTTTCCAAACAGCAGGATGATCGTCACTTAGAGAAGAAGGGTATTAGATACCATGACGATTGGCTTTAGTGCAAGTGGGAGATTGAAAGTAGTATGCACACAAGCCAATCATATTTGATATGATGTAGCATATACTTTGTAATCTTATTCGGTTATTAAAGGCATTTTATATTATCTACATGGTGTTGTTATATTAAATGTGATAAACCCATAGTTTTGAGCAATGCTTTTAGAATCATGATGGGGATCATGCTAATGAGATCTAAATTCTAGATATCTCACAAACATAAATTGTTCCTAATCGATGGATTACTAAAAAGAGGATTAGTGAATCCGGATAGATTAGTACATACGTTGCTTGCTCTTATGAAGAGAATGATTGATCTTATAATCATTTGTGTGGAGACACTAAAGCAAGTATGTAGGTGCTTATTAGAGAATAAGTTCACTGAACGTGGCTCGCTAAGAAATACTTAATGGAGTTTTACTCGCCTGTCAATAGGAATTCCTCTAGTGATAGTAGTACAAGTGATCCTTGGACTTGAGATCATCATAGTATCTTGTGTATGATGAGTTATACTTTGACATGTCCCTTAAGACCTTTAGGGTATATCAAAGGGTATGATTGGGTATAATAAGTTATACATGGAGATAGGTGAATGATCAATAAAGAATCTACCACTTCTAGTAAAAGGAGAGAATGTCCTATGTGATTCGATAAATGACGACTCATAAGTCTTTGGCCAAAGCAGAATGAAATTAGAAAGGAGTTTCTAATTTGCATTAATTAGAGTTGTGCATTTGAGAATCGAAATACATATAATTAAATAAAATAAGACTTGACAGTAATTCCATGTCTTATATTTAATTGGGACATTGTATGGTAGAAGGATTGAATTGTACGGTAACTATGCACTGAAAGGTTCTTTTATGATTAATGTTGAAATCTATATTATCTGAAAAGTCGTTGATCGCTAAGGGGGCTTACCCTTATTATAGAATAAATATTATTTATTTAAATGAATTAAATAGTTTAATTTATTTATTTAAATAAGATTAGAATTGTTCTAATTGATTTATTCACAACCGGTTTAATATGGAGAACCTAAAGGGTCACACCGCAAAAGGAAAATATTTATTTAAGAAGTAAATGACATAATTGTAATAATAAGTTAAGTGTATTTAATTTAGTCTATGGAGATAGAATAAATTAAATAGCTTAATATTTATTATTTAATATTTTAGAAATATTAAATATAAATTAATAAGAGGAGTCTTATTATTATTATTACTATTACTATTATTTAATTCCTAATAGGGATTGGGAATTAATTAATAGAAGTACTCTCACATGAATTCCTAATTGGATTAGGAGTTTAATTTAATTAAAGGAGTTTAATTAGAATAGAAACCCTAATCCTAAATAGTTTAGGGAAGGGTTTTCCTACATCTATAAATAAGAGAAGTCTTATCATAGATTAGGGTTACACACTCTTACATAAGAATTATAGAGAGTACTTACAATTTCTATAGAGATAGAAACTAGGGTTTTGCCAACACCCATCTTCTTGAACAAGTATTATTCCTTGGTGGATCACCTCTAGAGGCCAAACACTTGGGTGGCTAACGTTGATCAAAGGAAGGAATTTAATCGGTGGAATTCAAGGAGAACGCGAAGGAATTGGAGGTGAACTTGTACCTGAGGAAGCTAGAATTCTACAAGGGTATAATTCTTATTCTCCATCTCTTTCGTTTAATTAATAATTGTGCATAAAGAAAGATCATGGTGATGGTTTGTATAAAATTTTAAAATCTGATTTTATCGCGCTTCCGCTTTATTAATGTAATTTGATTGCATGTTCGCGTTATACAAACCTAACAATCTTTTGATTTTCATTGATTCATTGCTCGCGTTATATGTTATTATTTAGTATATGAAGTTTTTGTATTTTGGTTTTGCTTGAGGACAAACAAAGATTCAAGTTTGGGGGTATTTGATGAGTGATTTTTATAACTACGAATTGGGCACTTTTGACTTGATGAATTTGTATGTTCTTAAGTACTTTATATTTATTTTTATGTATTTTTATCTATTTATTATACAATGTGGTTTTATATTACTTTTATATGTTTTTGTATAATTTGTATGTGTTTTTACGTTGTTTTGTAGGAATTGAAATAAAAGCCCGTTTGGATTGATGGGTTTTTGGCTTGAATTTAGCATTCCAACGACTTGTTTCTCAATTTCACCCATGATCCAATCCAAATCTCTCAAAACTCAAAGAACAAAAGTTGTAGATCTTTGTCTTAGCTTTTCACATCTTGAATAATCCAATTGGAAGTTTGTATGAGAGAGTTATGGTCATTTTACCATCGGATTTTGAATGAATTTTACACGTCAGCTGCTTCCCGGCCGGCCACTTTAAGCCTAGCGCCGGTCCGTATCTAGACGACCTCCAGCTATAAAAGTTGTAGAGCTACTTTTTAGCTTTCCGTAGCCTCTTGAATCGCCTTAATCCGAGTTCGGACAAAGAAGTTATGGTCATTTTCAAAACAGTTGTTGCAACTAAAATTAGACCCACGCTGCAGCGCCACCTCCTAGTGTAAATGGTGGCGCCGCAGCGCCAATATGCAGTAGCCGAAGTCATGGTGACGCTGCAGCGCGAGTTTTAGGACAAATGGCGGTGTCGCAACACCGGACACGGATTCTTGGCAGAACAGGGTTGTTAAATCCCTAACCTAATGACCCAAAAACGCATATCTTTCATTTTATCTTGCAACCTAGAGGGAGAAAAGAGAGAGGAGGCAGAAGAGCTTGGAGCAAGGAAAGGAGGCCATGGACTTATGTCATGGTTCTTCAAGAGCTTCAATGGTGGAGCTTCATGTGCATCAATGGAGGAGTTTCATCTACCAATTAAGGGAAGCCTTCCTTTCTTTCTTTTTCCTCTAGTGGCTAGAACTCATTCTTGGGGATCTAGTGCGAACAATTGTAACACCAATAGAGACAAGGAATTGAATTAAACTTCTAGTTTTTATTTGATACTTATATTATCCATGGATGATTACCTAATATTTAAAATAGTTTGATTTATTTGAATGAATTAAACTTCTATCTTGTTTTCCTTTTGACTGGTGGCATATGAATTGGTTCTTTATATTTTGTGCTTAGTGTTTAATTGCTAAGGAAGTGGTGATTAGCTTGGTAATCTATATGAAATTAGAAAAATGGATTAAAGATTCATACCATGAATATAATGTCATGTAATTGTGTTATACATAATTTGTGTATTGTCAATTCATTGTTACCACCATGATTAAAAGGAGAGTTAAAAGATTTGAACAAAATGATGCACGCCAAGTGTTTGACAAAATGCTTGTGTGTGGATATTGTGTTCTTAGCTCTCTTTACCTATCCATTTATGTTTTAAAATAAGTGTTTAATTAAGATCGATGTGACTTGAAGTTAATAATTGGGATACGTTAGAGATAATTCCTCCTGGGATCGACTTTTACTTATCACTTTATTACTTGTTGATCGTGTATACTTGCGCTTGTTTATCGATTGCGAAATCGACCAACAGCTTACAAGAAAGGTTGGGAACTCAGTTGAGATTGAGTATAGCTTATCATCCTCAAACGGATAGGCAAAGAGAACGAACGATTCAGACACTTGAAGACATGCTTAGAGCATGTGTGATGGATTTTAATGGCAGCTGGGATAATCATCTACCATTAGTGGAGTTTGCCTATCATAATAGTTATCATGCGAATATTGGCATGCCGCCATATAAAGCATTATACGGGAGGAAGTGTCGAACACCTTTGTGTTGGGACGAAGTCGGTGAACAGAGACTGTTGGGACCTGAATTGGTGTAGCAGACCGTGGATGTCGGCAAAGTGATAAGAGCTCGACTGATAGCGGCTCAGGATAGACAGAAAAAATATGCTGATTTACATCGTCAGAAGGGAGACTTTGACGTGGTCAGTTTTGTATTTTTGAAGGTATTTCCCTGGAAAGGGAAGATCAGATTTAGGAAGAAAGGAAAATTGAGTCCCCGGTTCGTAGGGCCATTTGAAGATTTAAAGAGGGTAGGTGACGTGGCGTACGAGGTAGCTTTACCTCCTGAACTTGAGCACATTCACAATTTGTTTCACATTTCCGTGTTGCGGCCATATAAACCCGACTACAAGCATGTGATATCCTATGAACCGATTCAAGTAGAGCGAGACTTGTCATATGAAGAGATTCATGTCCAGATATTAGATAGGAAGGAGTAGACGTTAAGAAACAAGGTCATTTATTCGGTCATAGTCCTTTGGAGGAACCACAAGGCTGAAGAAGCTGTGTGGGAACTCGAAGAGAAGATGAGAAAGAATTATCCGCATCTTTTTTAGTGAACCCATGTTAAGTTTTTTGTACCTAAGTTGTAATTCTGGGGACATAATTCTTATAAGGGAGGAGGATGTAACGACTGTGAATTTTGGATAGCTTTGTAATTTGAATTTATATATATTAATGAATATTATGAATTTTAATAACATTGTTGTGCGTTACGTGTTTAAAGGTTTTGTGGCGACCTGGATTATGTGAATGCATGAAGTTTACGTGTTATAGTTTTGTATAAGTGAATAAATTAATTTCGTGGGATATCGCTAAATTACTATTCACGGACATTATTCACGCCATAATATTTTTACGTATTTTTCGATTTCTATTATTTTCGTTAAAGCGTGTATGTGATGAGATAATTTTTTTAGGCATTAGAATATTTATTTGAGCTCGTTAGTGATTTAATTTGTATCCGAATTGTTTTATATGGGTTTTCCAAATAATAATGGACAAACCCCGTATTTATTATTTTTATCCATCCCAATATTTTATGGGATAATCTATTTTAATTTTAGGTAGAGTTATTAAGCAAATTTGGTACAAATAAGGAAGTATTCGGGTATGGGAGACCAAATGGGTGTATTAATTTGAGTGTGTTGCTAATTTGGGGAACTGATAAGTGTGTTTTATATACACAAATTGGGTACTTTTGGCCTTGATAATTTATAAGTCTTTAGCTATTTCGTTTGGTTTGTATGTATTTTTCCCTTATTGTTGAATTGTGTGGTTTTGTATGCTTTTATGTGTTTTTACTTTGTTTTGTAGGAATTGAAATAAAAGTCACTTGGATCAATGCGTTTTTGGCTTGAATTTGGCATTCCAGCTACTTGTTTCTCAATTTGACCCATAATCCAATCTGAATCTCTCAAAACTCAAAGCACGAAAGTTGTAGATCTTTGTCGTAGCTTTCCAGAACATCTTGAATCATCCAATTTGAAGTTCGTATGAAAGAGTTATGGTCATTTTACCATCGGCTTTGGCATGAATTTTACACAGTAGTTACTTCGGGCTCAATTTGAGCTTGCTCCGGCCAATTTCTCGACAAATGCCAATTCTGAAAGTTGTAGAGCTACTTCGCATCTTTCCGTAGCCTTTTGAATCGCCTAAATCCGATTTCGGACGAAGAAGTTATGACCATTTTTCCAACAGACATTCGAAACAGATTCGGGGTACAAAGTTTCAGCGTCGGGGCGCGGATTTTCAGGCTTATTTTTGGCGCCGAGGTGAGCTCAGCACCGAGGTGGGAAATTTCAGGCCATTTTTGGGTGTCGGGGCGGGAACTCCCTCGATGTTGTCGGATTTCGCGATTTTTGACCCAAATTTGAATGCTAGGATAGGGTTTCTCATATCCAACTCATATAACATCTTGGGGGCAGCTGGAATAGGCATTCTTACACCATCTAACACTTCTAACATCAAATCTAGAGAGGGGAACATACCAAATACATCCAATTAGTAGGCCAAAGTGCTAAAATCTAGCTACATCAAGCAAGGACAAAGAGCAAACACATCAAGGATTGCAAAATCAAGAAGAAGCTAGTGTTCATTTTCAACCCATCAAACATCATATGAAAATATACAAAAGTGGTTTTATCTCTAGTTTCACTTCTATTTTGTAATCCAACATGATGTATAAGTTGAATATGATGTTATTTGTAGTTACCATGAACTAGAACTCATTTTCTAAGATTTTAATAGAACCCATCACATAGTTTGAATTGATTTCTCTCTTTGATATTTGTTAATTATTTGTGAATTGGGTATCATAATTTGTGCTTTATATATTAATTACCTAGCTAGTAATTACCTTGGGAACCTATATAAAATTGAGAAATGGATTATAGTATTAAGACCTTGTTAAGATATCATGTGAAAATTAGATATTCCTATGGGTAATTTATAAAATTAAGTGACGTGTGTTTTATTTACTATCCTCATGAATAGATAATTTGATTGTATTTAGGATAGACATATACCTAAATACCACATGTATCCATTTGAGAATCCATGCTTAATGATTTCTATTGCGAAAGTTCGTAATTGATAGGGTGATTAATGAGATTTGGTGACACGTGTCTTGTTAATTATTCTTGATATTGGATTCTTGCTAGTGTGTAGAATAGAGATATATTTATACACCGCATTAGGAAATACATATTTGACCATCGAGAGAGGCTTGTATATACTTGTGAATTCTCGGATAACAATTTTTCTGATTTAACTAGTTGAAAAGAGAGAGTTAGGATATTTAAATGAAGTGTTGGAGGAAATTGTGATCTTAGACTTGTTAATATTAGATTTCATTATCTTAACGCTTTCCAAAGTTTTCAATTACTTGTTTTCCTTTATTAATGCAAAATAACAAAAACATTAATCGTTTGTTTAAATAAGATTGAGATGATAAAATGTTAGTACTTGAAAAAGATTAGTAATAATTCCTCGTGGGATCGGTACTCTACTTACTCTTTATTACTTGTTGACCGCGTATACTTGCGCGTCTTTGTCATTATATAAATCGGACAACAAGTTTTTGGCGTTGTTGCCGGGGAATTGTTTTTCTAGTGAGTTTCCAATATTAATTACAATCAAATTGATCTTTAAATCAAACTTGTATATAAATTTGTTTTTTCTTTATTTTAACATTTTTCTGTTTTAATGCATTACGAGGTACACCATGGATAGCTATAATGAGCAATGACCTTACACGTGCATGACTCAACCAAGTGCGGTAGGAAGGTTTGGACTCGAGGAACTTTCACCACAAACGGAGTTAGTTTTGAGGATTCGTGAGGCGTTTGAAGCATAATCTATTCAAAAAGATAGCAGTTACGTATGATTATTATGCTGACAATCATCCGAGTCGTCAATGCACTGTCAGTTTTGGACCGGTACAATACGGTGGTGATTACCTCAATAACTATGCTTATCCCGATTATCACCAAGATTTGGGGTATCACCTGGATTCTACATGGACCTACAATTATGAAGATCAATACTATGCTCCAAGTCCAACATATGCACCAGAATTCTCATGTCCACCTCCATTGCCACAAGAAGAAAATTCAAGTTTTGTGGAACTCATGTCTAGGATCATAGCAAACCAAGAGGAGATAGTGATGAGTCAGGAAACATCAACCCAATACCTTAATAATCAGATGGAATAACTCATCAATACCTCAACCAATGGTCCTCATTTTATGGAAGTCAAAATTGATGGAAAGCCCGAGCAAAATCTGCAACTGGATTAGCCTCAAAAGATAGAAATAGAGGAGACAATTGGGGATAAGGAGAACACAGTCGTCGAAGAGTTTTGTATGAGCTCAAACGAAGATGAGTCAATTGTGTTAGTGCTCCAAGTGCCTTCTCCACCAAAGTTCACGAATCCAGTCAGTTTTGCAAAACCGTGTCTACTTGGTAGTCATGTCGTCGGCAAGGCTCTTTATGTAATGAGAGCTAGCACAACTTTGAAGCCATAGTAGGCCGAGGAAAAGAAGATAGAAGAAGAGCCCATTGTTCTTGACAAGTCCCAATGCCCCAATCTTATCACAGACACAACGGAGGAAGCACCTAGTTTTTTGACATTTAAAATTGAGAACTTATCTACAAAAAGCAAGCTAGGTGACTTTAACTCAGTGGCTATCACCAATGGGAACCTCCCAAAAGCTATATGGCTATTAATGGATGGTGGGTTCCTCAATTATCGAAGGGAAATTGGATAAAAAGAGGGAGTTAATCAGGCCGAAGACTTTAAAACAAGCGCTTCTTAGGAGGTAACCCAAGTTTATTGTTTTGCTTTTGATTTTATATAATTGCTTTTTAGTTTGTTTAATTTCATTTTAATTTCTTTAGTCAATTGCTTTCAGGTACTGAATACTAAGCAAATTGGTGTGCGCTCCCAACTTAGGGGACTTGAAAGATGATATTAATGGTGTTTGACACGTTCTAAGGGAAGTCTTCTATTTTATATTTTTTTCTATTTCGGACATTGAGGACAATGTCAAGTTTAAGTTTGGGGGTATGGGCTTTAGTATTTAGTATTTATGTTTTTAATTTAGTATTTGTGTGTTGTCAGTGTGTTTTTCTTTTGAAAAAAAAAATTTATTTATTTTTAAGATGTGTCCCTTGAGCATTGATTTAATTTGATTTATCCATGGTCAATGATAACAACTTGTTTGAATTGATTATAACTCATGGAAAATGGATAAATATTGCTTAGTCTTTGTGCTTAATCGTTATTGTTGGTTATTATTTTTCTTATGCGTCCTTTCACTCTTTTGCACCTACCCATGAGTAAGGAGCTAGTTGTATGCTTAGAGAAGGCTTTTATAACCGAATGCTTGTGGAAAATATCTATAAACTCTAGAACTCGTTTAAACATCACTCGAAGCAAGGTGTCCAAATTTGTTGTGTTTGAATTGATGGTCATGTGGTGAGTTGAGATGGAGCATAAAACGCACTCACTCATGGACACATGTGTAGGAGAGATAAAGTGTAAAATGCACTCTCTTATAATTGTGATTAAAGAAAGAAAATTGTATATTGCAAATCTTGCAAGGGGTTGAGGTTGAGCGTAAAATGCACTCACCCATATGAGCGTGCTTAAGGTTGAGATGGAGCATAAAATGCACTCACCTATAGCCCTTGGTTCTCAAAATTTTTGGAATTGTGATTTGTATACCTTTTGTATTGAGTGATGTATTAAGCATGTTGTTTTGGGGTTTATTTTGATTATTTCATAAGGTAATGTGGTTGCATAACTTCATCCGAGCTTGATTGGTTTAGTGTTATTGGGTACTCGCACACACACGGAAGGGACTTAAAGTAAGCTATGACTAGTTAATTGTAAATCTAGACTTGCAACGTTTTGAAAGTTTCCTTGAGTTTTCATGTGTTTATGCTTTTTGACCATTAGTTAGCTTTTTAATTCATTGCTCAAGTTAGTTTATTTAGAAATGTTTAATTTTGATAGTTAGTGTGTTTTGTTTGAGGACAAACAAAGATTTAAGTTTTGGGGTATTTGATGAGTGTGTTTTATATACACAAATTGGGTACTTTTGGCCTTGATAATTTGTAAGTCTTTAGCAATTTCGTTTAGTTTGTATGTATTTTTCCCTTATTGTTGAATTGTGTGGTTTTGTATGTTTTTATGTGTTTTTACTTTATTTTATAGGAATTGAAATAAAAGCCCCTTGGATCAATGCATTTTTTGGCTAGAATTTGGCATTCCAGCTGCTTGTTTCTCAATTTGACCCATGATCCAATTCGAATCTCTCAAAACTCAAAGAACAAAAGTTGTAGATATTTGTCTTAGCTTTCCAGAACATCTTGAATCATCCAATTTAAAGTTCTTGTCAAAGGGTTATGGTCATTTTACCATCGGATTTGGCATGAATTTTACGTAATAGTTACTTCAAGCTCTATTGGAGCCTTGCTCCGGCCAATTTCTCGACGAGCTCCAGTTATGAAAGTTGTAGAACTACTTCTTAGCTTTCTGTACCCTTTTGAATCGCCTAAATCTGAGTTCGGACGAAGAAGTTATGACTATTGTTTCAACAGACGTCGAAACTGATTCGGGGTACAGAGTTTCAGCGCTGGGGCGCGGATTTTTAGGCTTAGTTTTGGCGCCGGGCGGGAAATTTCAGGCCATTTTTGGGTGCCGGGGTGGGAACTCCCTGGATGCAGTCGGATTTCGCGATTTTTGACCCAAATTTGATGGTTAGGTTAGGGTTTCTCGTACCCAACTCATATAACATCTTGGGGCGGCTGAAATAGGCATTCTTACACCATCTAACGCTTCTAACAACAAATCTAGAGAGGGGAAGCTACCAAATACATCCAATTAGAGGGCCAAAGTACTAAAATCAAGCTACATCAAGCAAGACCAAAGAGCAAAAATATCAAGGATTGCAAAATCAAGAAGGAAAATCTAGTGTTCATTTTTAACCCATCAAACATCACATCAAAATCTACAACAGTGGTTTTATCTCTAGTTTCCCTTTTATTTTGTAATCCAACATGATGTATAAATTGAATATGATGTTATTTGTAGTTACCATGAACTAGAACTCATTTTCTAAGATTTTAATAGAACTTATCACATAATTTGAATTGATTTCTCTCTTTGATGTTGGTTAATCATTTGTGAATTGGGTAACATAATTTGTGCTTTATATATTAATTACCTAGCTAGTAATTACCTTGGGAACCTATATGAAATTGAGAAATGGATTATAATGTTCAGACCTTGTTATGATATAATGTGAAAATTAGATATTCCTATAGGTAATTTATGAAATTAAGTGACGTGTGTTTTATTTACTATCATCATGAATAGATAATTTGATTGTATTTAGGATAGACATATACCTAAATACCATATGTATCCATTTGAGAATCTATGCTTAATGATTTTTAGTGCGAAAGTTGGTAATTGATAGGGTGATTAATGAAATTTGGTGACACGTATCTTGTTAATTATTCTTGATACTAGATTCTTGGTAGTGTGTAGAATAGAGATATATCTATACACCGTATTAGGAAATACGTATTTGACCATCGAGAGAGTCTTGTATATACTTTTGAATTCTCGGATAACAATTCTTGTGATTTAACTAGTTGAAAAGAGAGAGTTAGGATATTTAAATGAAGTGTTGGGGGAAATTGTGATCTTAGACTTGTTAATATTAGATTTCATTATCTTAACACTTTCCATAGTTTTCGATTACTTGTTTTCCTTTATTAATGCAAAAAAACAAAAACATTAATCGTTTGTTTAAATAAGATTGAGATGATAAAATGTTAGTACTTGGACAAGATTAGTAATAATTCCTCGTGGGATCGATACTCTACTTATTCTTTATTCTTTGTTGACCGCGTATATTTGTGTGTATTTGTCATTATATAAATCGGACTATAGGAACCACCTAACTCTTTAGACCAATAGAAATTTAGGAGGAGACATTCTAAGCCAATGAGGAGTGAGCAAGAAGGGAGTGGTCGGATGAAGTGGCCTTGAGCCAAGTATTTTGCCTTGGAATTCCTTATTTGCACAATATTCTTCTTGAATGTTAAACCCACTCGAGTGAACTCCCTTCATTCTCCTGAAGTTCCCTTCAATCTCCCATTCCATTCCAATATTCTTCCCCTATCATTTCCAAGTTGCTGCAGAATTAAGAGAGAATATAGAGAGAGAAGGAGAAGAAATAAAGAAGAAGAAATAGAGAGAGAAAGAGAGTTTCTACAGAGAGAAATATGTGGGTTTGTTCAGGAGAAAGCCAAGAAGAAGAAGAAGAGAGAGCTTCAAGCTCTAACCAAGTCTTTTTTCATCAAAGAGCAAGAATCAAGAGGTAAACATCAACCATAACCCTTTTCTTTCAATATTTCAAGCTTTCTTGGTTTTGAAGCTTATATGCGTTCTTCCAAGCCTCATATCAGATATCTAGAGAGAGGGAGGCTACAAAATACATCAACCAACAGAGCTCGAGGCGGCAAATCAAGCTGAATCAAGCCAAAAGCCAAGGAACTCAGTCAAGAAGAATTGCAAGGCCAAGGTGGAGAGCTAGAAACCATCAGCAACCAAAGGAACACCAGCTGAAGAGCTTCAAAAGTGGTTTCATTTCTAGATTTCCATCTCCTTTGTAATTCGAATTTGACAATGTATCAATTGAAAATGATGTTTATTGTAGCTATCATGAACTAACCTTCTATTCTAAGATTGCAATGGAACCCAACACTTAATTTGGATTGAATTCTCTCTCTATTGATTTTAGTTATGCATTTGTGAATTGATTGTCATAACCTTTGCTTCTAGATTAATTGCTTGGCCCGTAATTACCGTGGGAACCTATATGAACTTGACGAACGGATTATAGGTTGAGACCTAGTTATGATAACATGCGAGAGTATAGATTGTTGTGGGTTATTAATCGGATTAAGTGACGTGTGTCTTATTAATTATCTACAATAATAGGTATCTTGGTAGTAGTTAGGATAGATATATAGCTAATTACCGCATGCAACCTATTGAGAATCTAGTCTTAATGACTTCCGAGGTGAAAGTTGGTAATGGAAGGGAGGATTAATTAGATTTGGTGACACGTGTCTATAAATCATTCCTGAAATTAGTCTCTTGATAGTGCATAGGATAGACATATACCTATGTACCGCTTAGGAAGATTCGTGATTGACCATCGACAGAGGCTCTTATGTAGTTTTGATTTCTCGGTTGTCAATTCGTATGCTATAATTGACTGAAAAGAGAGAGTTAGGAGATTCAAATGACGTGTTGGGGGAAATTGTAATCTTAGACCCTTCTATCTTGATATTTTACCGCATTTTACTCATAATTTGACTTGTGAACTCAACCAATCAACAAATTATCAAATCTTCATTGTTTAAATTAGATCAATTTGATAGACGATTGGTACTTGGTTATTATTTGTCACAATTCCCTGTGGGTTCGACTCATATCTTATCATATATTACTTGTTGACCGTGTATACTTGCACGTGTGTGTTTTTCGATAGCTAAATCGACTAACAATGGTCATTCAAACAGTTGAATATGTGTATTTGATGAAATATAAGTCTAAATCATTTGAAAAGTTTAAAGAATTCATAAGTAAAACAAATTAATTAAGTATTAAGATTCTTTGATCAGATCGAGAAAAGAATACTTGTGCAATGAGTTTTTAGATCATCTCAAAATGGTATTTCTTATAATGGACGCCTCCTGATACGTAATAATTGATCGGTGTATCTAAAAGGAGAAATCGTACCTTGTTAGACATGGTGCAGTCCATGATGATTTTTACCAATATTCTAGTATCCATCTGGGGTTATGCCCTATAAACAGCTACATATCTACAAAATAAGGTAACCTAAAAAAAAGTTAAAATAAAATTTTGGCCCCTAGATTCTATATGGGTTATGGATAGCGAGGATTCCTAGTCTTAAGTATGTTAAGATAAGAGGTTATCCAGCTTATGTGAAAAAGGTTTAAAAAGGACAAGTTTGAGACAAAATCTGACAAGTGCAGATTTGTGGGATATCCTAAAGAAAGTTAGGATATTATTTCTATAATCCTACTAAGCGAAAGGTGTTTGTTGCAAAACACGCTGCCTTCTTAGATAAAGGTGTTTATCATTGAAGGAGCTAGTGGGACGGTAATAGATCTTGAAAGAGTTTAAGAACCACAAAGCACTATAAGTCAAACCGAGGAACCTATAGATAAACCTATTGTACCACAACCGAATCGTAAATCTGGACAAGTACTGAAGATACCTAGGAGGTATGGATTTATCATAGAGGATGATAATGAGGTACGCATCATAGAGGATGATGATCCAGTTATATACGATGAGACTATGAGTAGTAGACACTCAGATAAATGACAGATGGCCATGAAATCCGAAATGTACTCCATGTATGAGAACCAAGTATAGACTCTAGTTACTCCATCGAAAGGCATAATGCCTGTAGATAATAAATGGGTCTTTAAGAGAAAGACTGGAGCAAATGGCAAGGTGGAGACCTGTAAGGCTAGAATGGTAACAAAAGATTTCAAATAATGGCAAAGAATTATCCATTGTGACGCCCCCAAATTCGGGTCTCCAAGTACCCGGATCCGGTCATCACGATCCAATACAACCATTCACCTCTAACAACATATGGTAACTAAAATGCGGAATATAATAAACATACGTTGTTCATTACAAAGGTGTTACTAGTCCCAGAATACAAAAAAAAAACCTTAAACACTTACACAAATCCATACCCTAAATAAAAGTTAGGGTTTAAATTACATTAACAGTAATTAACTATACGTAAATTTAAAATCTGCTACATGAAGTCTATTACTTCATCTTTTCTTTCCCTTTGTTCTTCCCTGACGGCTCGGGTTTAGCTGCAATAAAGTCATGATATAGCAAGAATGAGCAACGAGTTTGCTCAGCAAGTTTAAAGTACAACAATAAGGATATATCATGATGAAGGGAATATAGAAAGAAAATTCGACAATCATCAGAAGCAAGGACAATAAATGCTTTTAGAACAATTGATAGTCAAGTAGACTTTGAACAATAACTTCCAAAGGAGTCAATAGCTGGTTGACCCTCTGGTTACTGACTACAGAATAAGTACTTGAGGGGATCAGCCTCGCGTACGCTATGTGTATGCATAACATTTAACTCTGCTATTTGTACCTTATACACGGTACCTGAGGTATTCCCCTATAATAAAAAGGGTGTTCATTCAGTCTAAGAATCCTTACCATTGATTGGTTCGAATAGCTTTTATAAATTCTTACATACGTGCCTGACCGAGACAAGGGTCCAGCCTTAATCATGGATAGTTCGTGAATTTCAGAACTTAAATAATTATACGAATTTAAATGCACCAGTGCGAATGCCAATGAATACATAGATGTGGAATAATTTCAAAAGTAATTAGACCACTTAAAACATGCTTGGAGGTAAGATTCAAGCTTAAAGAATAACTTGCAATAATATATACCTTTCGCACGAGTTAAAAATAATGCATAAGGTTTAGAAATATTGCTCAATGTAAAAGTTGAGTAAGATAGAATTTGCATTCAATATACTGAAAGAATGAAGTTAGGGAACTTGCTTGTTTGCTTAGCTACAGATAAAATTTAGCTTTAATTAATTGATCTTGGATAACCTATCAGTTGATAAAGTTGGTTTATCCATTAGCATTGTATAACTGTCTATCGATACACTCACTTATGTTATTTATTTGGCAGACAACCAATTCACCATATACATTTAATTACTAGTTAACATTAGTTAAACAGAAATTAATTTAATGGCCTCTAGCTATTAAATAATAGTTAATCATGGTTACCTATTATTTGAGTACTCAACTATTACCATTATTCCCTTCTAAATATGGGTTAATAATAATAAATTTACTATGGTTTAATAGCAACTAGAAAATAGTTGATCACTTATTTAATTTTATTTACCCTTAATTACCCTTCACCCTTAAGGGTAATTGAGTAATTATTATTCTTGTTCCTTATTCACATTAAATACTTATTGTATTAATTCTACACACACTTAATTATTATTTAATATTAATAATCGTTAAGTGTTTATTATCTTTATTTACACTTTATTATTATTAGTAATAGTTAAAAATTCCATATCTTTATTTATTATTTATTGCTAAATAATAAATAATTATTTGTTAACTTATTCATACTTAATTATTAATAAATATTCACTACCCTTATTTATTATTTATGATAAATAATAAATAAGTAATTTACTCATTTATTATTACTTAACATTGGTCAAATAATAATTTAAATATTTATTATCTTTATTCATTATTATTCTGATAAATACATAATTACTTTATTAATTTTATTCATACTTAATTATTATTTATTATTAAAATAATAATTAAATATTTGTAACACTTACTTATATTTAATTATTATTTAGGATTAAATAATAATTACATAGTTAATACCTTTATTTATTATTTATGGATAAATAATAATTAATCTATTAATTTATCCATACTTGGTTATTATTTAATAGTAGTTAAACAATAATAAAATATTTATTAGCTTTATTTATTATTTAAAGATAAGTAATAATAATTAACTTATTAACTTTATTTATATTCAATTATTATTCAATATCAAATAATAATTAAATAATTATTTTATTATTAAATATTTACTAGCTTTATTTATTAATTATTGATAAATAATAAATAATTACTTTGATAACTAAATATTTATAACATTTACTTATACTTAATTATTATTTAAGATTAAATAATAATTAAATATTTATTTCCTTTATTTATCATTTATGGATAAACAATAAATAATTATTTAGTTAACTTGTTTCTAATTAATATTGATTAAACAATGGTTAATTATTCATTATCTTTATTTATTATTTATGGATAAATAATAGTAATTATTATATTAGCTTTGTCCCTTAACAGTTGCCCAAACATTTACTACCCAGCAGCTGGGTTCGATTCCCAGTCACACCCAAATAAAAATTTTGCAGAGTACTGCTTCATAATATATCCTCCCATGTTTCTAGGCTTGCAAAACATGTATAATACCCAAAATCCAGCTTCCTACAACAAGCTACAACAACATAACCCAACAGTATGCTACCATCAATAGCCCATCCAAACCCAGTCAATATTACCAATCCTAGTGCAGAAAAATTTTCAAGGAAACCAAGTTACCAGAACCATCCCTTTAATCTAATACAGAGAAATACAATATCCAAATACAGAGATAGAGTTCAATTCAATCCCAATACTCAGAACGAAATAACCCAATACAAAGAAATGAACCACCCAAAACAGAGGAAAATACCATACACACAGTTGACAACACAAATTCGAGTTCGAAAAAAGGAAAATTTATACAAAACCTAAAAACTATCACAGTAGCTCATTAACCCAATGTTGTACCTTGGGTTCGATCGACTTGCTGCCTTTCTTCTTCTCCCACAATACAACACCCAGTCGGACATCCGCCGCCGATGGTTCCCTTGATCCCTCCCCTTTGCTGCGACTGCCTTCTCTTTGTAAGTAAAAAAAAAATATTTAACAGCTTCGTTTAGGGTTTGGGGGAAAAGGGTTTCAATTTATAGTAGAACATTTACCCAACTTACTGGGTAATGCCCTAGCCAGTCAAATCAGTGACCGACGGTAGGAGGTGTGGACCTATGGCCGCCTGCAGACCCTCACAGCCCCCCTCTATGCCGTCCAATCGCCTCGGTTGATGCTCCTTGACTTAGCCCCTTGGTCCGACCGATTGGCGCTCGGTTGCCCACCTCGAACCCTCGATTAACCTACCGGTCGTTGAGTCCCTCTCTCAGCCCAACAGCCGGTCTCTACACACTATCGCCGGCGCACGGCTTGGTGTGACCTTCTCCCCTGCACCTGTCTTGTTTTCGCCTGATCGATTGAGGGGTTTGCCTTCTTCTTGCTCAGTTAGCCTCAATTGCACCCTCGATTGGCCTTTCCCCCAATTAATCTACCGATTTCCCAAACCCACAAAAAAACGGACCGACCCGAGTGGACTTTGCCCTGCCCGCTGGAAATAAATTTGGGCTTATCCCAATGGTTGGGTCGGCTGAAATAGAAAGGAGAGATGGCCCAATGGGAAAATAAGGAGATTTTGGGCTCAGCTAAAACTGGTTCGGCCCAGCAGGGAATGGAAAGGAGTTTTGGCCCAATCAAATTTAGAAAGAACTTGGGTCAGTCCAATTAAGAGGAAAATGACCCAATTAAATTAACCACCTTGTATTACTACTATTTTAAACTAATAACTACTTCAATTAATTAATTGTTTTAAAATATTTACTCTAGCCATAGTTCTTTATTCGAATTATTTAATCCGATAATGATAGGATTATTTATTTAATCCTTCCAAGTTTTCTTGCTAATAAATTTGTAGGGTTGACTCATTAATTTATCCAGACTATTAGTGAGTCCCCTTAATGCAAGGAAATTTTATTGGACCATATAATTATATAATTTAAATAATAATGTTTACACAGATCCAATTAAATCCGAAAAATTATATAAAATGAATTTCATTTGTCAAAATAAATTGTACAATGTTTTGAAAATTCCTGGACATTACATCCTCTCCCCCTTATAAAAATTCCGTTCTCGGAATTTCAATCTAAGGTTACTCAAATAACTGGGGGTAATTTGCTCTCATCTTTTCTTCGAGTTCCCATGTGGCTTCTTCCACCGCGTGATTCCTCTAGAGAACTTTAACGGAATGAATGATTTTATTCCTCAGCTTCTGCTCCTTCCTATCCAATATTTGAACAGGAATTTCCTCGTATGATAAGTCCCTTTCGACTTGAATTGGTTCATAGGAAATGACATGCTTGTAGTCTGGCTTATACGGACGCAACACTGATACATGGAACACGTTATGGATGTGCTCAAGTTCAGGAGGTAATGCTACCTCGTATGCCACTTCACCTATTCTTCTTAATATTTCAAAAGGTCCTATGAACCTAGGGCTCAATTTGCCCTTCTTTCCAAAACGGATTTTTCCTTTCCAGGGAGATACCTTCAGAAACACAAAGCTACCAACTTCAAAGTCTCGTTTCTGACGATGTAAGTCGGCATACTTCTTCTGACGGTCCTGGGATGCTACTAACCGTTGTCTTATTACTTTAATGATTTCCACGGTTTGTTGTACCAATTCTGATCCCAACAACCTCCGTTCACCAACTTCATCCCAACACAACGGCGTTCGACACTTTCTTCCGTATAGCGCTTCGTACGGTGGTATACCAATACTAGCATGGTAACTATTATTGTAGGCGAACTCTACTAGTGGCAAGTGCTCGTCCCAGCTGCCACTTAAGTCCATCACAACTGCCCGGAGCATATCCTCTAGAGTCTGAATTGTTCGCTCACTCTGACCATCAGTCTGAGGGTGATACGCCGTACTCATTCTTAACTGTGTTTCCAGTCTCTCCTGTATACTTCTCCAAAAATTTGACGTGAAGCGCGGATCCATGTCAGACACAATAGATACCGACACTCCATGTCGTGGTACTATTTCCTTCACGTAAAGTTTCGCCAACTGTTCCAATTTGTACCTGATCTTGATTGGTAGAAAGTGGGCAGACTTGGTCAAACGATCTACGATCACCCAGATGGCGTCTAGACCCTTTTGTGTTGTCGGGAGTCCTACCACAAAATCCATAGTAATGTGCTCCCACTTCAACTCGGGAATCTCTAAGGGTTGCAACAATCCGCTTGGTCGTTGGTGCTCTGCCTTGATCCTTTAACAAGTTAAACATCGGCTGACGAATTCTGCAACTTCCCCTTTCAAATGCGGCCACCAATAATGTTGACGAAGATCTTGATACATCTTGGTGCTACCCGGATGTACCGAAAATCTCGTATTATGGGCCTCCTGTAAAATCTCTTCCCTTAGGTCCGGTACGTAGGGTATCCATATTCTTCCCTCGAACCTCAGCAATCCTGTGTTGTCAATCTTGTACTTCAATGTTTTTCCCTCCGATAGTTGCTCCTTAATGACGAGGCACTCTTCATCAAATTCTTGAGCCTCCTTTATCTTATCCAGTAGAGTCGGACCTGCTGTTACAGTAAACAATTTTTCGTCCGTCTCCATTGAATACTTAACCTCCAGTTCGAGACGTTCAAAGTCCCTTATCAACTCCTCTTGAACTGTCAGCTGAATCAATTTCACCTTTCCTTTTCTACTTAAGGTATTAGCCACTACATTCGCTTTGCCCGGATGGTACAGAATTTCACAGTCGTAGTCCTTGATCAATTCTAACCATCGGCGCTGCCTCATGTTCAGCTCCTTTTGAGTGAAGATATATTTCAGACTTTTGTGATCTGTATATATTTCGCACTTCTCCCCGTATAGGTAGTGCCTCCAAATCTTTAAGGCGAAAACTACCGCTGCTAACTCCAAGTCATGAGTCGGGTAACCCTTCTCATAGTCTTTCAGTTGACGTGATGCGTACGCCACGACCTTGCCGTGTTGCATCAGTACACAGCCCAGACCCTTGTGTGACGCATCGCTATACACTACAAAACCCCCAGTGTTGTCGGGTAAGGTCAACACTGGTGCTTGGCTAAGTCTCTTCTTCAGCTCCATGAAACTTTCCTCACATTTCTCCGACCAAACGAACTTAACTGTTTTCCTGGTGAGATTGGTCAATGGCGATGCTATCTTTGAAAAATCCTGTATGAACCTTCGATAGTATCCTGCCAATCCTAAGAAACTCCTAATCTCTGTTGGGGTTTTCGGTTGCTCCCAATTGATAACCGCTTCTACTTTTGCTGGGTCCACCGAAACACCATTTTTGTCGATGACGTGACCCAGAAACTGTACCCTCTGCAACCAAAACTCACACTTCGAAAATTTTGCGTACAACTTCTCCTTCCTGAGAGCTTCCAATACAATCTTCAAATGTTCAGCATGTTCCTCCTCTGTCCCTGAATACACCAAGATGTCATCAATGAATACGACTACGAACTTGTCCAAGTACTGCTTGAATACTCTGTTCATCATATCCATAAATGCTGTTGGTGCATTCGGCAATCCAAAAGACATTACCAGGAACTCGAAGTGCCCATAACGAGTCCTAAATGCAGTCTTCGAAATATCTTCCTGCCTCACCTTCAACTGATGATAACCTGTTCTTAGGTCGATTTTTGAAAAGTACTTTGCTCCCTTAAGTTGATCAAATAGATCGTCAATCTTAGGAAGCGGATACCTATTCTTAATCGTAACTTTGTTCAACTCCGGTAGTCGATACAAAGTCGCATAGAACCATCTTTCTTCTTTACAAACAGAACCGGCGCTCCCCATGGGGACACACTCGGTCTGATATAACCTTTATCTAACAATTCCTGTAGTTGCACCATCATCTCCTTCATTTCTACAGGTGCCATTCGATATGGCGACTTCGATATTGGTGCGGTTCCTGGGGCCAAATCGATAACAAACTCGGTTTCCCTGTCCGGCGGCAGTCCCGGAAGTTCATCGGGGAAGACATCAGCGAATTCCCTCACGATTGGTATTTGACTCATCTCATCCCTGACCTGACGAGTGTCAATTACATGTGCCAGATAACACACGCAACCTTTCTTAAGCAGTTTCTTGGTTTGCATCATAGTCAGACAACAAGATTGTCTTGGTGACTTATTACCGTAAAATACCACCTTCGACTTATTAGGAGTCTTCAGGTGTACACATTTCTTTTTACAGTTAATAACTGCTCCGTGAATTGATAGCCAATCCATTCCCAAGATTACATCAAACTCTCCCAGCCGAATTGGTATCAAATCCACATTGAGCTTAAATCCTCGCAGTTCAGCACTACAATTCCTATGAATGCATTCTACGAGTATAATTTCCTTGTTTGCTACTTCTACGTTCATAGGGTGTTCTAACTTTTCACGAGGTAAATTTAACTGACTAGCAAATTCTTTGGAAACAAAAGAGCAAGTAGCACCCGAATCAAATAACACATATGCATTTACATCATTGATTGGGATGATACCTGACACCACGTCTTTGGATTCCATGGCATCCTGCACAGTCATGTTGAACGTGCGGGCTGTTGGCCTATTGGCTTGACTGGCTGGTGGCCCGTAGTTTAATCGGTTGTTGTTTCCACTGTTGTTGTTGCTTCGGTTGCCACTCCCGGCGTCGCCCTTCCTCTTCGGGCAATCCTTGATCTGGTGGTCAGGTGATCCACAGGAGAAACAACCTCCTTTCGGCTTGTTAGGGCACTGTGGGGCCATGTGCCCAGGTTGTCCACAACGGTAACACACGCTTTTCCCTTTCATGCATTCTCCCGTGTGGTTCTTGCCACAATTGTTGCACCTACCTGGCTTCTTCACCTCCCCTCCAGATTTGTTTCCCCCGGAGGACTGACTCTCGACCCATTTTTGTTTGTTGGGGTTACTGCCCCCGCTGCTTCCTTCCTTCTGACCCTCGTGATCCTTCTTCTTTTCCTGATTATACTTAGTCAGGGCCTCACTGCCACCCTCTGCAATGATCGCCCTCTCCAACAATTCTGCAAATGTCTTGATTTTCAATACCGCAACGGAACAGTATAACCATGGTTTCAACCCTTGTTCAAATCTACGAGCTTTCCTTTCCTCTGTGTCGACTTGGTGAGCTGCAAACCGTGCCAACTCATTAAACCTAGCCGCGTACTCAGCCACGGACATGTTTCCTTATTTTAGTTCCAGGAACTTGATCTCCATCTCTTGCTTCATGCTCTCTGGAAAGTAATTTTCCAAGAACATCTCCTTAAAGCGTTCCCATGCGACAATGCCTCCTTCCACTCGGCCCCTGTTGGCCTTCCACTAGTAGTTTGCCTCGCCCTTTAACATGAAGGTAGCAAAACTTGTTTTCTGTTCCTCTGCCACTCGTGCTACCTCGAAGACTGTGACGCCCCCAAATTCGGGTCTCCAATACCCGGATCCGGTCATCACGATCCAATACAAACATTCACCTCTAACAACATATGGGAACTAAAATGCGGAATAAAATAAACATACGTTGTTCATTACAAGGTGTTACTAGTCCCAGAATACAAATAACCTTAAACACATACACAATTCGTACCCTATTAACTATCAGGGATTTAATTACACTATAGTAATTAACTACACAAAATTTTATCTTCTGCTACATGAAGTCTATCACTTCATCTTTTCCTTCCCTTTGTTCTTCCCTGACGTCTCGGGTTTAGCTGCAATGAGATCATGATATAACAAGAATGAGCAACGAGTTTGCCCATCAAGTTTAAAGTATGACAATAAGGATATATCATGATGAAGGGATATTAAGGAATTTCAACATTAGAAAAATAAGAAGCAAGAACAATAATTGCTTTTAGAACAATTGATAGTCAAATAGACTTTGAACGATAACTTCCAAAGGAGTCAATAGCTGGTTGACCCTCTGGTTACTGGCTACAGAATAACGTACTTGAGGGGATCAGCCTCGCGTACCCTATGTATATGCATAACATTTAATTCTGCTACTTGTACCTTATATACGGTACGTGGGATACTCCCTTATAAATAAAGGGGTGTTCATACAGTCTAAGAATCCTTACCATTGATTGTTTCAGATAGCTTTTATAAATTCTCACATATTTGTCTGACCGAACAAAGGTTCAGACTTAACCATGAATGGTTTATAAATTCCTGAATTTAAATATACGAATTTCAATTGCACGAGTGCGAATGGCAATAAATATACAGATGTGGAATAATTTTGAAAGTAATTAGACCACTTAAGGCATGCTTGGAGATAAAAACTCAAGCTTAAAGAATAACTTGCAACAATATATATATATACCTTTTTGCACGAATTAAAAATAGTGCATAAGGCTTAGAAATTTGCTCAATGTAAAAGTTGAGTAAAGAAGAACTTGCAATAATGTAAGAAGTTTAGAGTTAGGAACTTGCCTGTTTGCTCAGCTACAAAAAATTCTAGCTTTACTTAATTGATCTTGAGTGACCTATCATTGGGTAAAGTCGATTTTATCAATTAACAGTTGTATATTGGCACCTCTCACTATACCTTTTACTCAACAGGTAAAATTCACCATCTATATTTAATTACTATTCCACATTAGCTAAACAGAAATTAATAATCTTTAGCTATTAAATGGATGGTAGCTAATCATGATTACTTATTCTTTGGTTTCCCCGGATTTATTACCCTTATCAGTCCCTGAACATGGTTTAACAATCCTTATTTATTACGATAATAATTATCTCATTACCTTTAGTCATACTTAATTATTATCAAATATTATTTGAATAACAATTAAATATTTACTATCTTATTTATTATTTATTGATAAATGATAAGTAACTATTTATTAACTTTACTTATACTTAATTATTATTTACGATTAAATAATAATTAAATATTTATTACCTTTATTTATTATTTATCGATAAATAATAAATAATTATTTGTTAACCTTGTTCATTATCATTTAATATTAATTAAATAATAATTAAATATCTATTATCTTTATTTATTATTTAATGTTAAATAATAAATAATCATTTTATTAACTATATTCATACTTAATTATTATTACTTAAATAATAGTTAAATATTTATTATCTTTATCTATTATTTATTGATAAATAATAAATAATTTATTTCATTGAATATTTGTTATCTTTATTTATCACTTATTGACAAATAATCAAATTATTAACTTAATTCATACTTGATTATTATTTAATAGTAATTAAGCAATAATCAAATATTTATTAGCTTTATTTATTAGTTAAGGATAAATAATAAATGATTAAATTATTAACTGTATTCATATGTATTTATTATTCATTAATAATTATTTTATTAGCTTTATTCATATTTAATCATTATTATTATTAAATAATAATTAAATATTTAGTACTTTGTATTTATTGATAACTAGTAATAATTTTATTTATTGGTTTTAATAGCTAGATAATTACAAGAGCATTTTAACTAAAACTAGTTAACCAATAATTTAGCCATTACTAGCATAGTTAATTTAACAATTTAGGCAACCATTAGACTTCATTTGTTAATTATTTTTGCTTGAATAATCCAATGAATTACAACCAATTTGGAAATTGACTAACTTATTGCCTAACACCACTAAACATCACAGTTCCTGCAATAACCTTTCAAGCTCATTGCAGCCCAACAAGAACAACACAGTACTGATTCCCCACATTAAAACCAACCCAGACAAGGTAACCCCGTACCAGTCTCTTAACTGAGGGGACCAACACAATGAAATGCTACTATATGTATAAATTTCACAATAGTACAGTCCCAAAACAGGCATATAAAAACTAATTTCACCGGCTGCTAGAACCTTTAAGGTTCATAATTAACAGCTTCTCAATCAACTATGGAATACCATACACTGTATAGTAGAATCAATGCCAACACAGCACAGTTGGTAATACAAAAACCAAGTATACAAGAAAAAAAATTTTTGTACAAAACCCAAAACAGAGGACTATCTCAGTGCTATAAACGAATCCAATATCTTATTACCAGGTTTCCCAAATCAAAACCAAACAAGGATATTAACAATTCATTACCAGATTTTAAACCCAAAAATTATAATACAATGTTCTGAGTTCTCAAACCCAAGCAGTTACAATACTTATAAAGTGTAACCTAAATCAACAAGACCATAACAGTAGCTTAATAGCCTATTTTCTATACCTTGTGTTTGATCGCGCCGCTGTCCTCCTCCTTCTCCTACAGTACACCACCCAACCAGTGGACATTCACGGCTAGTCTTCCCTGCTCCCTTTCTTCTCTGAATTTCCTCTTCCTCTAATTTGAAACCCTAATTTTTGTCTAAATTTCAAACCCTGATTTAGGACTCACAATCAAAGGGTTCGGCAACTATGGTTTAGGGGATGGGGGTCCAATTTATAGAAGAAATTTGACCCAAATGGATTTGGGTATTACCTAGATGACCGGTTAAGGACCGTTGGTAGGAAGGGGGACAGCGACGGCGACTCACCGGCTGGCCTTTGAGCCGTGTGCCTCGCCGGTCACTTCGCCGAAAACCTGGGACCTTTGGTCCGTTTGATTTCTTCTGCTCGGTTGCTCCCTCAAACCCTCGAGTAACCGTCGGTCGACGTCCCTCCCGTCTTTCACTTGTCTGGCCAATTTGTGACGCCGCCGGCTCCTTCCTCGCGTGCCGTCCAGCTCGATTGATTGAAGTCTGGGGTCGGACGTTCCCTCCCGTCTTTCGCTTGGCTGTGGATTTGAGGGGCTAGGGATTGCTACTTGAGAGATTAGGCTGATAGGATTTCCCCCAATTTGATTTCTTTGTCGGTATGAACCCCTCCCCATATGCGTTTACCAGTTGACCCAATTTGAGGGGAACGGGTACAACCCGTGGCTAGACAACCCGACTGAAGAGAGGATTGGCTCAACCCAATTGGTTTAGTGACCAATTCAGTCCACTTGGGTTGGACCCAACTGAAATGAAGAAATTGGGGTCGGCCCAATTAGAAACACAATAGTTATGGACTCAGATTATCAAGATGGAAATTTGGGCCAATCCAATAAAAATGACCCAATTTAATTACCTTGACTAGCCCACTCATTTGACTCAATCAGGAAAGGGATTTGGCCCAATCCGGAAATGAAATAAAATAAAAGGAAAGAAATGGGCCAGTTCAATCAAAATAACATTATGGTTTTATTATTTTAATTGAATAATTAATCAAATTAATTAGTTAAATGTTTGTTTTACCCATAATTCTTGCCCCGAATCCTTTAATAAAATATCTTTATTTATTATTTTCCCAAATTCCTGGCAAATCAAATCTTAGGGTCAACTCACTAATTTAATTAAACTATTAATGAGTCCCTTTAATGCACAGAAAATTATTGGACCACGTATTTATATAATTAAATAATAATAATACTCACATGGATCTAATTAAATTCGAAAAATTTAGTATAGTGAATTTATTTATTAAAATAAATTCGATACAATGTTTTAAAAATTCTCGGACATTACATCCTCTCCCCCTTATAAAAATTCCGTCCTCGGAATTTCAATCCAAGGTTACTTGAATAACTGGGGGTAATTCGCTCTCATTTTCTCTTCGAGTTCCCATGTAGCCTCTTCTACCGCGTGATTTCTCCAGAGAACTTTCACCGAGTGAATGATTTTATTCCTCAGCTTCTGCTCTTTTCTATCCAGTATTTGAACAGGAATCTCCTCGTACGATAAATCTCTTTCGACTTGAATTGGTTCATAGGAGATAACATGTTTGTAATCTGGCTTATACGGACGCAACACTGATACGTGGAACACGTTGTGGATGTGCTCAAGTTCAGGAGGTAATGCTACCTCGTACGCCACTTCGCCTATTCTCCTCAGAATCTCGAACGGTCCTATGAACCTAGGGCTCAGCTTGCCCTTCTTCCCAAAACGGATCTTCCCCTTCCATGGAGATACCTTCAGAAACACAAAGCTACCAACTTCAAAGTCTCGTTTCTGACGATGTAAGTCGGCATACTTCTTCTGACGATCTTGAGCTGCTACTAACCGCTGTCTTATTACCTTAATAATTTCCACGGTTTGTTGTACCAATTCTGGTCCCAACAACCTCCGTTCACCAACTTCATCCCAACACAACGGTGTTCGACACTTTCTTCCGTATAATGCTGCGTACGGTGGCATACCAATGCTAGCATGGTAACTATTGTTGTAGGCGAACTCTACCAGTGGCAAATGATCGTCCCAGCTGCCACTTAAGTCCATCACCACTGTTCGGAGCATATCCTCTAGAGTCTGAATTGTTCGCTCACTCTGACCATCAGTCTGAGGGTGATATGCTGTACTCATTCTTAACTGTGTTCCCAGTCTTTCTTGTAGACTTCTCCAAAAATTTGACGTGAAGAGCGGATCTCTGTCAGACACGATAGATACCGGCACTCCATGTCGTGATACTATTTCCTTCACGTAAAGTTTCGCCAACTGTTCCAATTTGTACCTGATCTTGATCGGTAGAAAGTGGGCAGACTTGGTCAACCGATCTACGATCACCCAGATGGCGTCTAGACCCTTTTGTGTTGTTGGGAGTCCTACCACAAAATCCATAGTTATGTGCTCTCACTTCCACTCGGGAATCTCTAAGGGTTGCAACAATCCGCTCGGCCGTTGGTGCTCAGCCTTGATCCGTTGACAAGTTAAACACCGGCTGACGAACTCTGCAACTTCTCCTTTCAAATGCGGCCACCAATAATGTTGACGAAGATCTTGATACATCTTGGTGCTACCCGGATGTACCGAAAATCTCGTATTATGGGCCTCCTGCAAAATCTCTTCCCTTAAGTCTGGTACGTAGGGTATCCAGATCCTTCCCTCGAATCTCAGCAATCCTGTGCTGTCAACCTTATACTTCGAGGCTTTTCCCTCTGATAACTGTTTCTTAATGTCAATGCATTCTTCGTCAAATTCTTGAGCCTCCTTTATCTTATCCAGTAGAGTCGGGCCTGCCGTTACGGTACACAACTTTTCGTCCGTCTCCATCGGATACTTAACCTCCAGTTCCAGGCGTTCGAAGTCCCGTATCAATTCCTCCTGGACTGTGAGCTGCATCAATTTCACCTTGCCCTTTCTACTCAAGGCATCATCCACTACATTCGCTTTTCCCGAATGGTATAGAATATCACAGTCGTAGTCTTTGATCAATTCCAACCATCGGCGCTGCCTCATGTTCAGCTCCTTTTGAGTGAAGATATATTTCAGACTTTTGTGATCCGTATATATCTCGCACTTCTCACCGTATAGGTAGTGCCTCCAAATCTTCAAGGCGAAAACTACGGCTGCTAACTCCAAGTCATGAGTTGGGTAACCCTTCTCATAGTCCTTCAGTTGACGTGATGCGTACGCCACGACCTTACCGTGCTGCATCAGCACACAGCCAAGACCTTTGTGCGACGCATCGCTATACACTACGAAACCCCTAGTGTTGTTGGGTAAGGTCAACACCGGTGCTTGGCTAAGTCTCTTCTTCAGCTCCATAAAACTTTCCTCACATTTCTCCAACCAAACGAACTTGACTATTTTCCTGGTGAGATTGGTCAATGGCGATGCTATCTTTGAAAAATCTTGTATGAATCTTCGATAGTATCCCGCTAATCCCAAGAAACTCCGGATCTCTGTTGGCGTCTTCGGCTGTTCCCAGTTGATAACTGCTTCTACTTTTACTGGGTCCACCGAAACACCATTCTTGTCTATGATATGACCCAGAAACTGCACTCTCTGCAACCAAAACTCACACTTAGAAAACTTTGCATACAATTTCTCCCTCCTGAGAGCTTCTAATACAATCTTTAAATGTTCAGTATGTTCCTCCTCTGTTCCTGAATACACCAAGATGTCATCGATGAATACAACTACGAACTTGTCCAAGTACTGCTTGAACACTCTGTTCATCATATCCATGAATGCTGCTGGTGCATTCGTCAATCCAAAAGACATTACCAGAAACTCGAAGTGCCCGTAACGAGTTCTGAATGCAGTCTTCGGGATATCTTCCTGCCTCACCTTCAGCTGATGATAGCCTGTCCTTAGGTCAATTTTTGAAAAGTATTTCGCTCCCTTAAGTTGATTAAATAGATCGTCAATCCTAGGAAGCGGATACCTATTCTTAATTGTAACTTTGTTCAACTCCCGATAGTCGATACACAGTCTCATCGAACCATCTTTCTTCTTAACAAACAGAACCGGCGCTCCCCATGGGGACACGCTTGGTCTGATGTAACCTTTATCTAACAGTTCCTGTAGTTGCACCATCAACTCCTTCATCTCTACAGGTGCCATTCGATACGGCGGCTTAGATATTGGTGCGGTTCCCGGTGCCAAATCGATCACGAACTCGGTTTCCCTGTCCGGTGGCAGTCCTGGAAGTTCATCGGGGAAGACATCAGCGAAATCCCTCACGATGGGTATTTGACTCATCTCATCCCCGACCTGTCGCGTATCGACCACATGGGCCAAATAACACACGCAACCTTTCTTAAGTAATCTCCTTGTTTGCATCATAGTAAGACAACAAGATTGTCATGGTGACTTACTACCATAAAATACCACCTTCGACTTATTAGGAGTCCTCAGGTGTACACATTTCTTTTGACAGTCAATAACTGCTCCGTGAATTGATAACCAATCCATTCCCAGGATTACATCAAACTCTCCCAGTCGAATTGGTACCAAATCCACATTGAGCTTAAATCCTCGCAATTCAGCACAACAATTCCTATGAATGCATTCTACGGGGATAATTTCCTTGTTTGCTACTTCTACGTTCATAGGGTGTTCTAACTTTTCACAAGGTAACTTTAATTGACTAGCAAGTTCTTCGGAAACGAAAGAGCAAGTAGCACCCGAATCAAATAACACATATGCATTTATATCATTGATTGGGATGATACCTGACACCACGTCCTTGGATTCCATTGCATCCTGGACAGTCATGTTAAACGTGCGGGCTGTCGGCCTGTTAGCTTGACTGGCTGGTGCCCCATAGCTCAGCCGGTTATTGTTCTCGCTGTTGTTGTTCCTGTTGCCACTCCCGGCGTCACCCTTCTTCTTCGGACAATCCCTCATTTGGTGGTCGGGTGCTCCACATGAAAAACATCCCCCCTTTGGCTTATTTTGACATTGGGGAGCCATGTGTCCCGGTTGCCCACATCGGTAACAAACACTCTTTCCCTTCATGCATTCTCCCATGTGGTTCTTGCCACAATTACTGCACCTGCCTGGCTTCTTCGCCTCCCCTCCAGACTGGTTTCCTCCGGGTTTATTACTCCCGAGTGATTGGCTTTCATTCCATTTGCGCTTATTGGGGTTGCTGCCCCCGCTGCTTCCTGACTTCTGGCCTTCATGACCCTTCTTCTTTTCCTGATTATACTTAGCCAGGGCCTCACTGCCACCCTCTCCAATGATTGCCCTCTCCATCAACTCTGCAAATGTCTTGATTTTTAGTACCGCAATCGAACGGTATAACCATGGTTTCAACCCTTGCTCAAACCTACGAGCTTTCCTTTCCTCGGTGCTGACCTGGTGAGTTGCAAACCGTGCCAACTCATTGAACTTAGCTGCGTACTCCGCCACAGACATGTTCCCTTGTTTTAGTTCCAGGAACTTGATCTCCATCTCTTGCTTCATGCTCTCTGGAAAGTAATTTTCCAAGAACATTTCCTTAAAACGATCCCAAGCGACAGTGCCTTCTTCCACTCGGCCTCTGTTGGCCTTCCACCAGTAGTTTGCCTCGCCTTTTAACATGAAGGTAGCAAAACTTGTTTTCTGTTCCTCTGCCACCCGTGCTACCTCAAAGACCTTCTCCATCTCTTCTATCCAGGTCTGCGCTTCGATTGGGTTAAGAGTTCCCTTGAACTCAGGTGGTCCGACCAATTTGAAATCCTTGAAATTTGCCAGATGATGCACTGGCCCGGCCGCTGCTTGGGCCCCTCCCTGTGGCGGCCTTGATTGCATGGCTTCTGCAAGCATTTCGGCGAATATCCTCATTGGGTTGGATTGATTTCCAACTTCGCTCTCTGATTCCTCAACTCGTTGGTTACGTGGCCTTCCTCTCGGCATGATCTGAATAAGGAATTTGATGACTTTTACCTATAGATTTACATTTCGCACGACATGTCATTAAAATTAGTAATCAAGGGCAAAATATCTATCAACACATTTGATTTAAGTGAAACATTTGCATTTATATTCATATACCACTGTTTTATTACAAGACTAAACCTGTGGCATACTGCTATAAATGCGCCACTGCGTGCCCTATCCCTCAATAACCTTTCCCCCTAGACAAAAGTGGGGAATCCTAATCTTTCATCCCTAAAGATCACAAAAGTTGGGGTTTAACTGCTACCCCAAGTCTAAATACAATATAAAGTTTCACAAATCACACATGAATACGTCCCTAATATAACAAAAAGTGGGACTGACTATACTAAAGAAATCAACTGCTCCATCAAATCACTGCTCATCACGACAGATCCGAGCCTGCTGACCAGAGAATGCTCCATTCCTGACCCTGCGACGAACAGAGCGACTGGACTCCCCTACCTCAGTCCGGGATCTCCTGTAAGCTGCATCTAGGGCATGGCCTAGGGACTCTATCCTCACAGATCTGGCCTCCAGCTGGTCCTCTAGCTGATCAACCCTCCTGGCCTCGCTGGCCCAGGCCTCCCTGGCCCAGGCCTCCCTGACGCGCATCCTCGCAGCCACCTCCAGTCCAGCCTCGAACCTCATAGCCTCCTGTTTCGCCCTCAGGTGGGCGATCTGTAAATCCCTCTGCTCCAGTCTCTCCCTCAACTCAGCGTTTCGGGCCGCTAACTGATGTAGCAGTGGTCCGACCTGCTGTGCTGAGGACTCGTAGCCCTGCAGCTGTACCTTAGCCACCCCTAAGTCATGCTCGAGCTGGTAGGCCAGGTCTCTGTACTGGTCCTCCATAAACTGATGGGTCTGGTTTGTTCCTCCAAATGAGCAATCCGAGCCTCCAGCTCCTCATTTTTGTCAGTCAACCCCTCGATGATATCATCGGCAGTGGACCCCATGCCATCAACATCAGTAGGTGGCTCCTCTCCCTCGGTCTCGGGGTCCTCCTCCTCAGCCTCTGGATCCTGACTGCCCGACCTCATGACTCTACCTACCACCGGCTCTGGTAGCTCCCTCTGGTAGTCCTCCTCCGACTCGGACTCCTCCTGTAGTAATCCTGGGTCAGTAGGAGCATAGCCCACCAGCTGCTCTGAAACTACTGGTATGTCTGTAAATATCTCCTCCTCTCGGACTCCACTAGTCTCCCCTACGACAGCCATCCTACAAACACACAAAAACTAACGTTAGTACAGCAATAAAATATATTCATTGAAGAAATGAAATTATATTTCATTGGGTACTACTCGACTCGATGAATTCCCCAATTTATCAAAACCACATATGATAAATCTCCTCGATTTATCTCCTAACACTCGATACGAGTTTACTATGAAGGTTATGACCTAGGTTTCGCGATCCTAAAGTTTATAACCTACAGCTTTGATACCAACCTGTGACGCCCCCAAATTCGGGTCTCCAATACCCGGATCCGGTCATCACGATCCAATACAAACATTCACCTCTAACAACATATAGGAACTAAAATGCGGAATAAAATAAACATACGTTGTTCATTACAGGGTGTTACTAGTCCCAGAATACAAATAACCTTAAATACATACACAATTCATACCCTGTTGGCCTGTTGGCTTGACTGGCTGGTGGCCCGTAGTTCAATCGGTTGCTGTTTCCACTGTTGTTGTTGCTTCGGTTGCCACTCCCGGCGTCGCCCTTCCTCTTCGGGCAATCCTTGATCTGGTGGTCAGGTGATCCACAGGAGAAACAACCTCCTTTCGGCTTGTTAGGGCACTGTGGGGCCATGTGCCCAGGTTGTCCACAACGGTAACACACGCTTTTCCCTTTCATGCATTCTCCCGTGTGGTTCTTGCCACAATTGTTGCACCTACCTGGCTTCTTCACCTCCCCTCCAGATTTGTTTCCCCCGGAGGACTGACTCTCGACCCATTTTTGTTTGTTGGGGTTACTGCCCCCGCTGCTTCCTGCCTTCTGGCCCTCGTGATCCTTCTTCTTTTCCTGATTGTACTTAGTCAGGGCCTCACTGCCACCCTCTACAATGATCGCCCTCTCCAACAATTCTGCAAATGTCTTGATTTTCAATACCGCAACGGAACAGTATAACCATGGTTTCAACCCTTGTTCAAATCTACGAGCTTTCCTTTCCTCTGTGTCGACTTGGTGAGCTGCAAACCGTGCCAACTCATTAAACCTAGCCGCGTACTCAGCCACGGACATGTTTCCTTATTTTAGTTCCAGGAACTTGATCTCCATCTCTTGCTTCATGCTCTCTGGAAAGTAATTTTCCAAGAACATCTCCTTAAAGCGTTCCCATGCGACAATGCCTCCTTCCACTCGGCCCCTGTTGGCCTTCCACTAGTAGTTTGCCTCGCCCTTTAACATGAAGGTAGCAAAACTTGTTTTTTGTTCCTCTGCCACCCGTGCTACCTCGAAGACTGTGACGCCCCCAAATTCGGGTCTCCAATACCCGGATCCGGTCATCACGATCCAATACAAACATTCACCTCTAACAACATATGGGAACTAAAATGCGGAATAAAATAAACATACGTTGTTCATTACAAGGTGTTACTAGTCCCAGAATACAAATAACCTTAAACACATACACAATTCGTACCCTATTAACTATCAGGGATTTAATTACACTATAGTAATTAACTACACAAAATTTTATCTTCTGCTACATGAAGTCTATCACTTCATCTTTTCCTTCCCTTTGTTCTTCCCTGACGTCTCGGGTTTAGCTGCAATGAGATCATGATATAACAAGAATGAGCAACGAGTTTGCCCAGCAAGTTTAAAGTATGACAATAAGGATATATCATGATGAAGGGATATTAAGGAATTTCAACATTAGAAAAATAAGAAGCAAGAACAATAATTGCTTTTAGAACAATTGATAGTCAAATAGACTTTGAACGATAACTTCCAAAGGAGTCAATAGTTGGTTGACCCTCTGGTTACTGGCTACAGAATAACGTACTTGAGGGGATCAGCCTCGCGTACCCTATGTATATGCATAACATTTAATTCTGCTACTTGTACCTTATATACGGTACGTGGGATACTCCCTTATAAATAAAGGGGTGTTCATACAGTCTAAGAATCCTTACCATTGATTGGTTCAGATAGCTTTTATAAATTCTCACATATTTGTCTGACCGAACAAAGGTTCAGACTTAACCATGAATGGTTTATAAATTCCTGAATTTAAATATACGAATTTCAATTGCACGAGTGCGAATGGCAATAAATATACAGATGTGGAATAATTTTGAAAGTAATTAGACCACTTAAGGCATGCTTGGAGATAAAAACTCAAGCTTAAAGAATAACTTGCAACAATATATATATATACCTTTTTGCACGAATTAAAAATAGTGCATAAGGCTTAGAAATTTGCTCAATGTAAAAGTTGAGTAAAGAAGAACTTGCAATAATGTAAGAAGTTTAGGGTTAGGAACTTGCCTGTTTGCTCAGCTACAGATAAATTCTAGCTTTACTTAATTGATCTTGAGTGACCTATCATTGGGTAAAGTCGATTTTATCAATTAACAGTTGTATATTGGCACCTCTCACTATACCTTTTACTCAACAGGTAAAATTCACCATCTATATTTAATTACTATTCCACATTAGCTAAACAGAAATTAATAATCTTTAGCTATTAAATGGATGGTAGCTAATCATGATTACTTATTCTTTGGTTTCCCCGGATTTATTACCCTTATCAGTCCCTGAACATGGTTTAACAATCCTTATTTATTACGATAATAATTATCTCATTACCTTTAGTCATACTTAATTATTATCAAATATTATTTGAATAACAATTAAATATTTACTATCTTATTTATTATTTATTGATAAATGATAAGTAACTATTTATTAACTTTACGTATACTTAATTATTATTTACGATTAAATAATAATTAAATATTTATTACCTTTATTTATTATTTATCGATAAATAATAAATAATTATTTGTTAACCTTGTTCATTATCATTTAATATTAATTAAATAATAATTAAATATCTATTATCTTTATTTATTATTTAATGTTAAATAATAAATAATCATTTTATTAACTATATTCATACTTAATTATTATTACTTAAATAATAGTTAAATATTTATTATCTTTATCTATTATTTATTGATAAATAATAAATAATTTATTTCATTGAATATTTGTTATCTTTATTTATCACTTATTGACAAATAATCAAATTATTAACTTAATTCATACTTGATTATTATTTAATAGTAATTAAGCAATAATCAAATATTTATTAGCTTTATTTATTAGTTAAGGATAAATAATAAATGATTAAATTATTAACTTTATTCATATGTATTTATTATTTATTAATAATTATTTTATTAGCTTTATTCATATTTAATCATTATTATTATTAAATAATAATTAAATATTTAGTACTTTGTATTTATTGATAACTAGTAATAATTTTATTTATTGGTTTTAATAGCTAGATAATTACAAGAGCATTTTAACTAAAACTAGTTAACCAATAATTTAGCCATTACTAGCATAGTTAATTTAACAATTTAGGCAACCATTAGACTTCATTTGTTAATTATTTTTGCTTGAATAATCCAATGAATTACAACCAATTTGGAAATTGACTAACTTATTGCCTAACACCACTAAACATCACAGTTCCTGCAATAACCTTTCAAGCTCATTGCAGCCCAACAAGAACAACACAGTACTGATTCCCCACATTAAAACCAACCCAGACAAGGTAACCCCATACCAGTCTCTTAACTGAGGGGACCAACACAATGAAATGCTAATATATGTATAAATTTCACAATAGTACAGTCCCAAAACAGGCATATAAAAACTAATTTCACCGGCTGCTAGAACCTTTAAGGTTCATAATTAACAGCTTCTCAATCAACTATGGAATACCATACACTGTATAGTAGAATCAATGCCAACACAACACAGTTGGTAATACAAAAACCAAGTATACAAGAAAAAAAAAATTGTACAAAACCCAAAACAGAGGACTATCTCAGTGCTATAAACGAATCCAATATCTTATTACCAGGTTTCCCAAATCAAAACCAAACAAGGATATTAACAATTCATTACCAGATTTTAAACCCAAAAATTATAATACAATGTTCTGAGTTCTCAAACCCAAGCAGTTACAATACTTATACAGTGTAACCTAAATCAACAAGACCATAACAGTAGCTTAATAGCCTATTTTCTATACCTTGTGTTTGATCGCGCCGCTGTCCTCCTCCTTCTCCCACAGTACACCACCCAGCCAGTGGACATTCACGGCTAGTCTTCCCTGCTCCCTTTCTTCTCTGAATTTCCTCTTCCTCTAATTTGAAACCCAAATTTTTGTCTAAATTTCAAACCCTGATTTAGGACTCACAATCAAAGGGTTCGGCAGCTATGGTTTAGGGGATGGGGGTCCAATTTATAGAAGAAATTTGACCCAAATGGGTTTGGGTATTACCTAGATGACCGGTTAAGGATCGTTGGTAGGAAGGGGGACAGCGACGGCGACTCACCGGCTGGCCTTTGAGCCGTGTGCCTCGCCGGTCACTTCGCCGAAAACCTGGGACCTTTGGTCCGTTTGATTTCTTCTGCTCGGTTGCTCCCTCAAACCCTCGAGTAACCGTCGGTCGACGTCCCTCCCGTCTTTCACTTGTCTGGCCAATTTGTGACGCCGCCGGCTCCTTCCTCGCGTGCCGTCCAGCTCGATTGATTGAAGTCTGGGGTCGGACGTTCCCTCCCGTCTTTCGCTTGGCTGTGGATTTGAGGGGCCAGGGATTGCTACTTGAGAGATTAGGCTGATAGGATTTCCCCCAATTTGATTTCTTTGTCGGTATGAACCCCTCCCCATATGCGTTTACCAGTTGACCCAATTTGAGGGGAACGGGTACAACCCGTGGCTAGACAACCCGACTGAAGAGAGGATTGGCTCAGCCCAATTGGTTTAGTGACCAATTCAGTCCACTTGGGTTGGGCCCAACTGAAATGAAGAAATTGGGGTCGGCCCAATTAGAAACACAATAGTTATGGACTCAGATTATCAAGATGGAAATTTGGGCCAATCCAATAAAAATGACCCAATTTAATTACCTTGACTAGCCCACTCATTTGACTCAATCAGGAAAGGGATTTGGCCCAATCCGGAAATGAAATAAAATAAAAGGAAAGAAATGGGCCAGTTCAATCAAAATAACATTATGGTTTTATTATTTTAATTGAATAATTAATCAAATTAATTAGTTAAATGTTTGTTTTAACCATAATTCTTGCCCCGAATCCTTTAATAAAATATCTTTATTTATTATTTTCCCAAATTCCTGGCAAATCAAATCTTAGGGTCAACTCACTAATTTAATTAAACTATTAATGAGTCCCTTTAATGCACAGAAAATTATTGGACCACGTATTTATATAATTAAATAATAATAATACTCACATGGATCTAATTAAATTCGAAAAATTTAGTATAGTGAATTTATTTATTAAAATAAATTCGATACAATGTTTTAAAAATTCTCGGACATTACAAAGACCTTTTCTATCTCCTCAATACAGGTCTGCGCTTAGATTGGGTTAAGAGTTCCCTTGAACTCGGGTGGTCCAACCAATTTGAAATCTTTGAAATTTGTCAGATGATGCGCTGGCTCGGCTGCTGCTTGGGTCCCTCCAGGTGGCGGTCTTGATTGCATGGCTTCTGCCAGCATCTCCGCGAACATCCTCATTAGGTTGGATTGATTTCCAACCTCACTCTTTGACTCTTCAACCTGTCGATTACGTGGTCGTCCTCTTGGCGACATGATTTGAATTCTCGCTGATTTTTACCTATAATTTTATATTTTACACAATATGTCATTAAAATCAGCAATCAAGGTTAGAAGCATCTATCAAACACATTTTATTTAAATGAAACATCTGCATTTATATTGATATACCACTGTTTGTTACAAAGACTAAACCTGTGGCATACTTCTATAAATGCGCCACTACATGCCCTACCCATCATTCCCCCTGAGACAAAAGTGGGGAATCCTAACCCTTCATCCCTCAAGACTACAAAAGTTGGGGTTTAACTGCTACCCCAAACCTAAATACAAATATAATGTTTCACAAGACAAACATGTCCATAATCTAGCAAAAGTGGGACCTATGGTACCCAAGAAAATACAACCATCCATATCATATCTCTGCACGTCGTGCCGGATCCGAGCCTGCTGACCAGAGAATGCTCCATCCCCTACCCTGCGACGAACAGAGCGGCTAGACTCGCCTACCTCTGTCCGGGGCCTCCTGTAGGCTGCGTCTAAGGCATATCCTAGGGTCTCTATCCTCACTGCGCTGGCCTCCAACTGATCCTCTAACTGATCAACCCTCCTGGCCTCCCTAACCCAGGCCTCTCTGACATGCCTCCTCTCAGACACCTCCAGCCCAAACTCAAACCTCATAGCCTCCTGCTTCGCCTTCAGGTGGGCGATCTGTAGATCCCTCTGCTCCAGCCTCTCTCTCAACTCAGCATTTCGGGCCACAAGCTGATGTAGCAGTGGTCCGATCTACTACGCTGAGGACTCGTATCCCTGCAGCTGCATCTTCGCTACTCCCAGGTCATGATCGAGCTGATAGGCTAGGTCTCTATACTGGTCCTCTCTGATCTGGTGGGTCTGGTTCTGCTCCTCCAGATGAACTACCCGGCCCTCCAGTTCCTCATTCCTGCTGGTCAGTCCCTCTATAATATCGTCGGCAATGGAACCCATGCCATCCACGTAAGCAGGTGGCACCACTCCCTCGGTCTCGGGGTCCTCCTCCTCATCATCTGGGTCCTGACTGCCAGACCTCATAACTCTACCTACCTCCGGCTCTGGTAGCTCCCTCTGGTAGTCCTCCTCTGGCTCGGACTCCTCTAGCGGTACCCCTGAGGCAATAGGAGCATACCCCACCAGCTGCTCCGCAACTACGGGTATATCTAGGAATGTCTCCTCCTCCTGGGTCCCACTAGTCCCTTCCCTGTTAGCCATCCTACAAACACAGATAGAGATAACAGATATCAGTATCATAATAAAATATGTTCATTGATAGAATGAAATGATATTTTATCATGTACAACTCGGCTTGGCAGATTTCCACAATCCACCCCCAGACAAGACCATTACCTGAATCTCCTTGATTCATGTCCTAGCGTACTCAATACGAGTTTAATGCTAAGGTTATAATCTAGGTTTCGCAATCCTAAAGTTTATAACCTACAGCTTTGATACCAACTTGTGACGCCCCCAAATCCGGGTCTCCAAGTACCCGGATCCGGTCATCACGATCCAATACAACCATTCACCTCTAACAACATATGGTAACTAAAATGCGGAATATAATAAACATACGTTGTTCATTACAAAGGTGTTACTAGTCCCAGAATACAAAAAAAAAAATCCTTAAACACTTACACAAATCCATACCCTAAATAAAAGTTAGGGTTTAAATTACATTAACAGTAATTAACTATACGTAAATTTAAAATCTGCTACATGAAGTCTATTACTTCATCTTTTCTTTCCCTTTGTTCTTCCCTGACGGCTCGGGTTTAGCTGCAATAAAGTCATGATATAGCAAGAATGAGCAACGAGTTTGCTCAGCAAGTTTAAAGTACAACAATAAGGATATATCATGATGAAGGGAATATAGAAAGAAAATTCGACAATCATCAGAAGCAAGGACAATAAATGCTTTTAGAACAATTGATAGTCAAGTAGACTTTGAACAATAACTTCCAAAGGAGTCAATAGCTGGTTGACCCTCTGGTTACTGACTACAGAATAAGTACTTGAGGGGATCAGCCTCGCGTACGCTGTGTATGCATAACATTTAACTCTGCTATTTGTACCTTATATACGGTACCTGAGGTACTCCCCTATAATAAAAAAGGGTGTTCATTCAGTCTAAGAATCCTTACCATTGATTGGTTCGGATAGCTTTTATAAATTCTTACATACGTGCCTGACCGAGACAAGGGTCCAGACTTAATCATGGATAGTTCGTGAATTTCAGAACTTAAATAATTATACGAATTTAAATGCACCAGTGCGAATGCCAATGAATACATAGATGTGGAATAATTTCAAAAGTAATTAGACCACTTAAAGCATGCTTGGAGGTAAGATTCAAGCTTAAAGAATAACTTGCAATAATATATACCTTTCGCACGAGTTAAAAATAATGCATAAGGTTTAGAAATATTGCTCAATGTAAAAGTTGAGTAAGATAGAACTTGCATTCAATATACTGAAAGAATGAAGTTAGGGAACTTGCCTGTTTGCTCAGCTACAGATAAAATTTAGCTTTAATTAATTGATCTTGGATAACCTATCAGTTGATAAAGTTGGTTTATCCATTAGCATTGTATAATTGTCTATCGATACACTCACTTATGTTATTTATTTGGCAGACAACCAATTCACCATATACATTTAATTACTAGTTAACATTAGTTAAACAAAAATTAATTTAATGGCCTCTAGCTATTAAATAATAGTTAATCATGGTTACCTATTATTTGAGTACTCAACTATTACCATTATTCCCTTCTAAATATGGGTTAACAATAATAAATTTACTATGGTTTAATAGCAACTAGAAAATAGTTGATCCCTTATTCAATTTTATTTACCCTTAATTACCCTTCACCCTTAAGGGTAATTGAGTAATTATTATTCTTGTTCCTTATTCACATTAAATACTTACTGTATTAATTCTACACACACTTAATTATTATTTAATATTAATAATCGTTAAGTGTTTATTATCTTTATTTACACTTTATTATTATTAGTAATAGTTAAAAATTCCATATCTTTATTTATTATTTATTGCTAAATAATAAATAATTATTTGTTAACTTATTCATACTTAATTATTAATAAATATTCACTACCCTTATTTATTATTTATGATAAATAATAAATAAGTAATTTACTCATTTATTATTACTTAACATCGGTCAAATAATAATTTAAATATTTATTATCTTTATTCATTATTATTCTGATAAATACATAATTACTTTATTAATTTTATTCATACTTAATTATTATTTATTATTAAAATAATAATTAAATATTTGTAACACTTACTTATATTTAATTATTATTTAGGATTAAATAATAATTACATAGTTATTACCTTTATTTATTATTTATGGATAAATAATAATTAATCTATTAAGTTATCCATACTTGGTTATTATTTAATAGTAGTTAAACAATAATCAAATATTTATTAGCTTTATTTATTATTTAAAGATAAGTAATAATAATTAACTTATTAACTTTATTTATATTCAATTATTATTCAATATCAAATAATAATTAAATAATTATTTTATTATTAAATAGTTACTACCTTTATTTATTAATTATTGATAAATAATAAATAATTACTTTGATAACTAAATATTTATAACATTTACTTATACTTAATTATTATTTAAGATTAAATAATAATTAAATATTTATTTCCTTTATTTATCGTTTATGGATAAACAATAAATAATTATTTAGTTAACTTGTTTCTAATTAATATTGATTAAACAATGGTTAATTATTCATTATCTTTATTTAATATTTATTGATAAATAATAGTAATTATTATATTAGCTTTGTCCCTTAACAGTTGCCCAAACATTTACTACCGAGTAGCTGGGTTCGATTCCCAATCACACCCAAATAAAAATTTTGCAGAGTACTGCTTCATAATATATCCTCCCCTGTTTCCAGGCTTGCAAAACATGTATAATACCCAAAATCCAGCTTCCTACAACAAGCTACAACAACATAACCTAACAGTATGCTACCATCAATATCCCATCCAAACCCAGTCAATATTACCAATCCTAGGGCAGAAAAATTTTCAAGGAAACCAAGTTACCAGAACCATCCCTTTAATCTAATACAGAGAAATACAATATCCAAATACAGAGATAGAGTTCAATTCAATCCCAATACTCAGAACGAAATAACCCAATACAAAGAAATGAACCACCCAAAACAGAGGAAAATACCATACACACAGTTGACAACACAAATTCGAGTACGAAAGAAGGAAAATTTATACAAAACCTAAAAACTATCACAGTAGCTCATTAACCCAATGTTGTACCTTGGGTTCGATCGACTTGCTGCCTTTCTTCTTCTCCCACAATACAACACCCAGTCGGACATCCGCCGCCGATGGTTCCCTTGATCCCTCCCCTTTGCTGCGACTGCCTTCTCTTTGAAAGTAAAAAAAAATATTTAACAGCTTCGTTTAGGGTTTGGGGGAAAAGGGTTTCAATTTATAGGAGAACATTTACCCAACTTACTGGGTAATGCCCTAGCCAGTCAAATCAGTGACCGACGGTAGGAGGTGTGGGCCTATGGCCGCCTGCAGACCCTCACAGCCCCCCTCTATGTCGTCCAATCGCCTCGGTTGATGCTCCTTGACTTAGCCCCTTGGTCCGACCGATTGGCGCTCGGTTGCCCACCTCGAACCCTCGATTAACCTACCGGTCGTCGAGTCCCTCTCTCATCCCAACAGCCGGTCTCTACACACTATCGCCGGCGCACGGCTTGGTGTGACCTTCTCCCCTACACCTGTCTTGTTTTCGCCTGATCGATTGAGGGGTTTGCCTTCTTCTTGCTCGGTTAGCCTCAATTACACCCTCGATTGGCCTTTCCCCCAATTAATCTACCGATTTCCCAAACCCACAAAAAAATGGACCGACCCGAGTGGACTTTGCCCCGCCCGCTGGAAATAAATTTGGGCTTATCCCAATGGTTGGGCCAGCTGAAATATAAATGAGAGATGGCCCAATGGGAAAATAAGGAGATTTTGGGCTCAGCTAAAACTGGTTCGGCCCAGCAGGGAATGGAAAGGAGTTTTGGCCCAATCAAATTTAGAAAGAACTTGGGCCAGTCCAATTAAGAGGAAAATGACCCAATTAAATTAACCACCTTGTATTACTACTATTTTAAATTAATAACTACTTCAATTAATTAATTGTTTTAAAATATTTACTCTAACCATAGTTCTTTATTCGAATTATTTAATCCGATAATGATAGGATTATTTATTTAATCCTTCCAAGTTTTCTTGCTAATAAATTCGTAGGGTTGACTCACTAATTTATCCGGACTATTAGTGAGTCCCCTTAATGCAAGGAAATTTTATTGGACCATATAATTATATAATTTAAATAATAATGTTTACACGGATCCAATTAAATCCGAAAAATTATATAAAATGAATTTCATTTGTCAAAATAAATTGTACAATGTTTTGAAAATTCCTGGACATTACATCCATCATGAAATCTTCTCACCGATATCAATGCTCAAGTCCATTCGGATTTTGGTTATGATTACATCTTATTATTACGAAATCTGGCAAATGGATGTTGAGACGTCCTTCCTTAATGAAGATTTGAGGAGAATATATGTATGATACAGCCAGCGGAATTTGTTTCAAAGGTTGAAGCAAATCGTGTATGTAAGCTACAACGATCCATTTATGGATTGAAACAAGCTTCTCAAAGATGAAACATTCGTTTTGATGAGACAATCAAAAGAATTTGATTTTATCAAAAAATGAGAATGAACCTAGTGTGTACAAAAGGGTCAGTAGGAGTGCTGTGACATTCCTAGTATTATATGTTGATATACTATCGATAATGAATGACATACTAATGCTACAATCAGTAAACATAAAATTGTCTAAACATTCCTCCATAAATGACTTGGAAGTAGCATCTTATAAATTGGGGATATAAATTTATATAGATAGATTTAAAATGATGCTCGACTTGACCCAAGGAACGTATATTCATTTGATGTTAAAGGTGTTTAGTATGACAAACACCAAGAGAGGTCTCATGATGATGAGTTGTGGAGTGTATCTCTCTAAAATTGGCCCTAATGAAAGAGAGATCGCATGAGTTACTATCATGTATGCAATCAAATGTACAAGACTTGATGTTGATTAGTCATATTTTGGAGAAGATAACTGTAAGACAGTGAAAAATAAGTACTTAACTAGTACTAAGGATGTGATCATGATACATGGTGGGTCTGAATTAAAACTAAAGGGCTAAACAGACTCTAGTTTTTCAGACTGACCAAGACGACAACAAATCTACTTTAGGAAAAATCGTTACCTTGAATGGTGGTGCAATGAATTGGAAAAGTACTAAACAACAAAGAGTTGTTGGGTTAGTGATAAAGATAAAATATATAGCTATAAATGAAGTTGTAAGTTGATTGTTTGGATGAAAAGTTCATTACATAACTAGGAATAGTTCCTATGTCTCATCTTGGATTCAAACATGTATTGTGGCACTTTCATTTGATTAGAGAAATCATTGAGAGAGAAAAACTCACAATAGAGATAATGGACTCTCGAGAACAACATTGCATATCCATTTACTAAAGCTTTATCCAATAACAGGATGATCGTCACTTAGAGAAGAAGGATATTGGATACTATGGCGATTGACTTCAGTGTAAGTGGGAGATTGAAAGTAGTATGCACATAAGCTAATCATATTTGATATGATGCAGCATATACATTGTAATCTTATTTTGTGATTAATAAAAAAATTTATTAAAGACATTTTTATTATCTACATGATGCTTTTATATTAAGTGTAATAAACCCATAGTTTTGAGCAATACTTTTAGAATCATGATGATGATCATGCTAATGAGATCTATATTCTAGATAGCTTAAAATTAAATCGTTCTTAATCGTTGGATTACTAAAAGGGGATTACTGAATCTGGATAGATTAATACATATTTTGCTTGCTCTTAGTAAGAGGATAATTGATCTCGTAATCATTTGTGTGGAAACACTAAAGCAAGTATATAGGTGCCTATTAGAGAATAATTCACTGAACGTGGCTCGCTAAAGGAATACCTAATGGAGTTTTACTTGTCTGTCAATAGGAATTCCTTAAGTGATAGTAGTACAAGTGATCCTTAGACTTGAGATCATCATAGTATCTTGTGTATGATGAGTTATACTTTGACATGTCCCTTAAGACCTTTAGGGTATATCAAATGGTATGATTGGGTATAATAAGTTGTACATAGAGATAGGTGAATGGTCAACAAAGAATCTACCACTTCTAATAAAAAGAGAGAATGTCCTATGTGATTCGATAAATGACAACTCAGAAGTCTTTGGCTAAAGCAGAATGAAATTAAAAAGGAGTTTCTAATTTGCATTATTTAGAGTTATGTATTTAAGAATCGAATGCATATAATTAAATAAAATAAGACTTGATAGTAATTTCATGTCTTATATTTAATTGGGACATTGTATGGTAGAAGAATTGAATTGTACAGTAACTATTCACTGAAAGGTTCTTTTGTGATTAATGTTGAAATCTATATTATCTGGAAAGTCGTTGCTCGCTAAAGGGGCTTACCCTCATTGTAGAATAAATATTATATATTTAAATGAATTAAATAATTTTATTTATTTATTTATATAAGATTAGAATTGTTCTAATTGACTTATTCACAACCGGTTTAATATGGAGAACCTAAAGGGTCACACCGTAAAAGAAAAATATTTATTTAAAAGTAAATGACATAATCATAATAATAAGTTAAGTATATTTAATTTATTCTGTGGTGATAGAATAAATTAAATAGCTTAATATTTATTATTTAATATTTTAGAAATATTAAATATAAATTAATAAGAGGAGTTTATTATTATTATTATTACCATTATTTAATTTCTAAAAGGGTTTGAGAATTAATTAATAAAAGTACTCTCATAAATTTCTAATTGGATTAGGAGTTTAATTAATTAAAAGAGTTTAATTTAAATTAAAACCCTATTCCTAAATAGTTTAGGAAGATTGTCTATATCTATAAATAAGAGGAGTCTTATTATGAATTAGGTTAGACACACTTCTAATAGTAGAGAGTACTTACAATTTCTATAAAGATAGAAACTAGGGTATTGCCAACACCCATCTTTTTGAATACGTATTATTCCTTGGTGGATCACCTCTAGAGGCCAAACACTTTGGTGGCTAACGTTGATCTAAGGAAAGAATCTAATCGGTAAATTCCAAGGAGAACGTGAAAGGATTTGGAGTTGAACTTGTACCCGAGGAAGCACGGTTCTACGAGGGTATAATTATCATTCTCTATCTCTTTTGTTTAATTGATAATTGAGCACACGAAAATATCATGGTGATGGTTTGTATAAAATTTTAAAATCCGATTTTATCGCGCTTCCGCTATATTTGTGTAATTTGATTGTATGCTCGCGTTATATATAAACCTAACAGTTATTATATTCCAGTTTCATTAGAAACATTATTTCTTTCCGTTGTTAGACAAGGAAAGTTCTGGTATTATATTTAAGAACAATTGTTGCTCTATTTATAATAATAATGTTTTGTATAGAACTAGAAAAATTACTTGATAGACTTTGTATACTTGACTTATATGAAAAATAATTTTACAAATTGAACAAACTAGTAAAAAGAAAAGGAGATGAGCATTCAGAGAGTAGAATATGTGTATTTGATGAAATACAAGTCTGAATCATTTGAAAGATTCAAAGAATTTAGAAGTGAAACAAATTAACAAAGTATGAAGATTCTTTGATCAAATCGAGGAAGGAATACTTGTGCAATGAGTTTCTAGATCATCTCAAAATGGTATTTTCTTATAATGGACACCTCATGATATGCAATAATTGATTGGTATATCTTAAAAGGAAAATCATATCATGTAGGACATGGTGCGGTCCATAATGATTTTTACCGACATTCTAGTATCCATCTATGTTATGCCCTAGAAACGACTGCATATCTACAAAATAAGGTAACCTCAAAAATTCGCCCACAAGATTCCATACGGGTTATGGATAGGGAAGATTCTTAGTCTTAAGTATGTTAAGATAAGGGGTTGTCTAACTTATGCGAAAAGGTTTCAAAAGGATAAGCTTGGGATAAAATCTGACAAGTGCAGATTGATGAGTAGGTTTTATACCTACAAATCGAATTTTTTAACCTTGAGAAATTGTATACCTGTGTGGTTTGACGTCACTTTTATTGTGTTTTGTTGTATTCTAGAGAAGATAGCTCTGTTGGGGGCATTGCTGGCATTTTAGGTCAACAAAAGGGCAAAACGGTCATTTTCTATGCCCCGGCGCAGCTGCGCCGCATATGAACTAGGCCCTAGCGCAGCAGTGCCGGGCCCCGGATCCTCAGTTGCCCGCTCCAGCGCAGCAGCGCCTTATTTACTCTATATACCAGCGCAACTGCGCCACTCTGATGCTTTGGAATTGTCTGTGCTTTTTGTTGTCCCAAAATGATTGTCTCCTCTCCTTTATTCATTTTACCGAGCTTCCCTTCTCTCCATGCTATTGGTCATCTTGGTTCAGGGGATTGGAATTAAGAAAGGATAGAAACATATTATTCCTTCTCGGTTACACAAAATTGCTAGGAGACAAGAAAAAGGGATATGGAAGAGAGAGAAGGCGACTATTATTGTCATCCATCAGCCGCACCATTATTGGGTATCTTTACCATTCGGAAGAAAGGAAGAACACAGAGAGCTGCACATCATTTCATTCGGAGCAAACAAAGAAGGAGAAGGCTGAAACCTTGTAGCAATTATGGAAACATTGCAACTAAGTGGAAGCCTAACTATCTACACGTAAGGAGATTTATTCACTATCAAAGGGAGTTTTTGAGATTTAAATTATTCATATATAATTTAGTTTCTCTACTTTCTCCCGATTATTGTATAATCCAATGATGTTTAGTTATTTGTCAGTTGTATTTATTTTCACAGTTATGAACTAATTTCTTATGCTGAGGTTACAATGGAACTGAATGTACAGTGTTGATTAAATTTGTTTCCCTTTAATTCTTATGAATCATGTTTGAATGGACTTTCATATTGTATGCTTAATGTATGAATTAATTCGAAAGTAATTCATGTGATGTTTTATACTAAATTGTAAAATGGATTATAAAACTTAGATCACCAATATGAGAGCACATGTTATGGACTTTTCTTTATAGGAGTGAATTCATAATTTGTTGGTAGGATATGGATATACCTAACTGCCATGTGTAGCCAATTGAGAATGTATCCTTAATGACTTAGGTTTTAATTAATTCACATAGGAATATAATGTTTTATTAAAACATGAGATTTTTATACTACTATCGGAAGAGGTGTATAATTGTTTTAAGTTATCGGTTATCTATTTGTTTAATTTACTGATTTAAAGGGGAAGTTAAGAGATTGAACCTTGCATTTGGGGAAATTATGACCTCAGCTTGTTTTAGATTATAAACAGAAAAAAAAAAATCAACTTTTCTTTGTATTTTCAATTGTTAGATTAATTGTTAATCAAATCACAATTTATAATCGTTTATTTTAATTAAGATTAATTTTACATAAAATTGGTAATTGGTAATTATTAGCCTTATTTCCTCATGTGTTCGACACTTTACTTACTTTATATTACTTGTGGACCGCGTATACTTGCGCGTGTTTTATTGATTACAAAATCAACTAACACAGATTTGTGGGATATCCTAAAGAAAGTTTAGAGTATTATTACAATAATCCTACACGCTGCCTTCTTGGATAAAGGTATTTATCATTAAAGGAGCTAGTGGGAGGGTAATAGATCTTAAATGAGTTCAAAAACCACAAAGCAGTATAAGTCAAACCGAGAAACCTATAGATAGACCTATTGTACCACAACCGAATCGTAAATCTGGAAGAGTACCTAGGAGGTATGGATTCATCATAGAGGATGATGATAAGGTACGCATCATAGATGATAATGATCCAGTTATATACGATGAGGCTATGAGTCGTAGACACTTAGAGAAATGGCAGATAGCCATGAACTCCGAAATGGACTCCATGTATGAGAACCAAGTATAGACTTTGGTTACTCCACCGATAGGCATAGTGCCAATAGAGTGTAAATGGGTTTTTAAGAGAAAGACTGAAGCAGATGGTAAGGTGGAGACCTGTAAGGCCAGAATGGTGACAAAAGATTTCAAATAATGGCAAGGAGTTGTCCATTATGAAATCTTCTCAATAGTATCAATGCTCAAGTCTATTTGTATTTTACTTGTAAATGCAACTTATTATTACGAAATCTGGCAAATGGATGTATAGATATCCATCCTCAATGAAGACTTGAGGAGAATGTATGTATGATACAATGAAATGGATTTGTTTCAATGGTTAAAGCAAATCATATATATGAGCTACAACAATCTATTTATTGATTAAAGCAAGCTTCTCAAAGACGAAACATTCGTTTTGATGAGACAATCAAAAGAGTTTGATTTTATCAAAAACGAGAATGAACCTAGTGTGTACAAAAGGGTCAATGGGAGCACTATGACATTCCTAGTATTATATATTGATATACTACTGATCATAATGAATGACATACCAGTGCTACAATTAGTAAAGATAAAATTGTCTAAATATTCCTCCATGAATAACTTGGGAGGAGCATCCTATAAATTGGGGATATAAATCTATATAGATAGATTTAAAAGGATGCTCGGCTTGACCTAAGGAACGTATATTCATTCGATGCTAAAGGCATTTAGTATGGCAAACTCCAAGAGAGGTCTCATGATGACGAGCCATGGAATGTATCTCTTTAAATTATCCCCAATGAAAGAGAGATCACATGAGTAACTATCATGTACGCAATGAAATTTACAAGACCTGATATAGATCAGTCATATTCTGGAGAAGATCATTGTAAGACAGTGAAAAATATGTTTAAGTACTTAACCGGTACTGAGGATGTGATCATGATTCATGGTGGGTCTGAGTTAAACACTAGAGGGTTAAATAAACTCTTTTTAGACCGACCAAGACGATAACAAATCCACTTTAGGATAAATTATTACCTTGAATGGTGGTGCAATGAATTGGAAAGGTTCCAAGCAGCAAAGAGTTGCTAGTTTAGTGACAAATACAAATTATATAGTTGTAAATGAAGCTGTAAGTTGATTGTTTGGATGAAAAGTTCATTACAGAATTAGGAATAGTTCCTAAGTCTCATTTTGGATTCAAACATGTGTTGCGGCACTTTCATTTGATTAGAGAAATCATTGAAAGATGAAAAGTCACTATAGAGATAGTGGACTCTCGAGAATAACATTGCATATCCATTTATTGAAGTTTATCCAACAGTATGATGATCGTCACTTAGAGAAGAAGGGTATTAGATACCATGACGATTAACTTTAGTGCAAGTGGGAGATTGAAGTAGTATGCACATAAGCCAGTCATATTTGATATGATGTAGCATACACTTTGTAATCTTATTCGGTTATTAATAAAAGAATTAATTTATTAAAGGCATTTTCATTATCTACATAATGCTGTTATATTAAGTGTGATAAACCCATAGTTTTGAGCAATGCTTTTAGAATCATGATGATGATCATGCTAATGAGATCTAAATTTTAGATAGCTTAAAACTAAAATCGTTCATAATCGTTGGATTACTAAAAGGGGATTAGTGAATCCGGATAGATTAGTACATACTTTGCTTGCTCTTAGGAAGAGGATTATTGATCTCATAATCATTTGTATGGAGACACTAAAGCAAGTATGTAGGTGCTTATTAGAGAATAAGTTCATTGAACGTGGCTAGCTAAAGGAATACCTAATGGAGTTTTACTTGCCTGTCAATAAGAATTCCTCAAGTGATAGTAGTATAAGTGATCCTTAGACTTGAGATCATTATAGTATCTTATGTATGATGAGTTATACTTTAACATGTCCCTTAAGACCTTTAGGGTATATCAAATGGTATGATTGGGTATAATAAGTTGTACATGGAGATAAGTGAATGGTCAACAAAAAATCTACCACTTCTAGTAAAAGGTGAGAATGTCCTATGTGATTCGATAAATCACAACTCAAAAGTCTTTGGCCAAAGTATAATGAAATTAGAAAGGTGTTTCGAATTTACATTATTCAAAGTTGTGCATTTAAGAATCAAAATGCATATAATTAAAGAAAATAAGACTTGACGGTAATTCCATGTCTTATATTTAATTGTGACATTGTATGGTAGAAGGATTGAACTGTATGGTAACTATTCACTGAAAGGTTCTTTTCTGATTAATGTTGAAATTTATATTATCTGGAAAGTTGTTGATCGCTAAGGGGGTTTACCCTTATTGTAGAATAAATATTATTTATTTAAATGAATTAAATAGTTTAATTTATTTATTTAAATAATATTAGAATTGTTCTAATTGATTTATTCACAATCGGTTTAATATGGAGAACCTAAAGGGTCACACCGCAAAAGAAAATATTTATTTAAGAAGTAAATGGAATAATCGTAATAATAAGTTAAGTGTATTTAATTTAATCTATGGAGATAGAATAAATTAAATAGCTTAATATTTATTATTTAATATTTTAGAAATATTAAATATAAATTAATAAGAGAAGTCTTATTATTATTATTACTACTATTACATTATGTAATTTTTAAAAGGGTTTGTGAATTAATTAATATAAGTACTCTCATAAATTCTTAATTAGATTAGGAGTTTAATTAATTAAAAGAGTTTAATTAGAATAAAAATCATAATCCTAAATAGTTTAGGAGGGTTGCCTATATCTATAAATAAGAGGAGTCTTATAATGATTTGGAGTTAGACACACTTTCAATAGTTGGGAGAGTACTTACAATTTCTATAGAGATGTAAACTAGGGTTTTGCCAACCCCCCGCTTCTTGAATACGTATTATTCCATGGTGGATCACCTCTAGAGGCCAAACACTCGAGTCGCTAACGTTGATCAAATGAAGGAATTTAATCGGTGAAATTCAAGGGGAATGCGAAAGGATTAAAGTTGAACTTGTACCCGAGGAAGCACGGTTCTACGAGGGTATAATTCTTATTCTCTATCTTCTTTTGTTATTGCGCATAAAGATCGATTCTGGTTATGGTTTGTAAATTTTAAATTTTGATATAACATGCTTCCATTGTTTATATGGAATTTGATTGTACGCTCAAGGATATTACAAACCTAACATCTATTGCAACATTTTTAGAGGAACAAACGGTTATATTCATATGCCAGTAATCATTACATCATATATGATTCCCTTATCGCATACTATTATAAACGTCACTACCTATCCCCTAATATAACAAAAGATGGGGATTTACTAACATACCACCCCTTTACAAAAGTTGGGGGGGGGTCTACAATCACTATCCCAAACATAACACAAAAGGATGGGATTTACACAATCACATAATATTAGACACCTAAGCTAATAATCTATCCGAGCATACCACGCTCCATGATGTCCCATATCAATAGAAATATTTCTTTTAGATTTCCGCTCTAACTGTCCCATGTGAATCATTAAATCTCGACTCAGGGTGTAGCGAGTCTGTCATTGTTCTGCTAGATAGTGATACACACCATCCATCCACCTTTCCATAGCAGTGCGGAAAGCACACCCTGTCTTATTCATTTTCCTCTTTTTACTCCTTACCTTATGTTCTAAATCACTTACTCGTCGTATAACATCATCCCATTGCTCATCTACCTGGACACGTTCTATAATTTCTTCCTCCAATTGGGCTCATAAAGCCTCTTTCTCCATCTACAGGCTTTTTGCCCGATGCTTTGACTGCTTCAATCTGCCAACCAGCTCTACATTCCTCATCAAGAGGTGATGTATAATGGCTGCTAACTGAATAGAGGCTTCCTTTCGCTCCTGAACCTCCTGTTCCAACTCCTGGATCCGATCTCCTTGTTCAAGGATACAGTCTGTATACTCTTCTAACAGATATTCTTTAAATGTGGTGTCAACATGGGGCACCTCCTCTAGTTTATCTAGGGGTTCACTGTCAATGGGGTCCTCCTCCGTATCCTCTTCTAGATCAGACTCTAACTAAGGCTCCTCCTCAATAGGAACAACAGTTGATATAGGCTCAACTATTCGGGGTGTCTCAGATACCACATGGATGTCACGTGCTTCCTTCTCCATGATCCTACTAAGTTCACCCATCTTTGGCATCCTACAATCACAACCATAAAAACAACAACTCCATTAATAGCGTCAGGATAAAAATATAATCTCATTGTATAAAATGAAAGTATATTTCACAACTCTACTAACTTCTTAGGACAAGTCTACCTAAGATTATCTTATAAAACTCTATATGAGTCTTATCTCCTTCTATTCCCTCTATCCCTTTTAAGGTTATGGCCTAAGGATTCTCTCTTTTAAGGTTTATAACCTATAGCTCTGATACAAATTTGTGACGTCTCCAAATTCAGGTACCTATACCTCGAATCTGGTGCTTCACGTGCTAATCTCATACATCATACTATATAATTCACAGCGGAAATCTAAAAGAAATATTTCTATTGATATAATATAAACATTCTTGTCCCTAGTCTCGAAACCGTTAAATATTATAATCCAACTAAAACATATCACTTGTGGTCTTAATACATAACAAAAACAACATTCAAATTAACACAGGACGGGACTACTCTACAACTTTTCCCTTGCCCTTATCCTTCTCGGAGCTATTGTCACGTTCAGTCTTAACTGAAATGTTAGGGAAGCAAGAGTGAGCATCAAGTTTGCTCAGCAAGTATATCATAATTAAAAATGAACAATAAGGGTAAGGTTCATAACTTATCAAGGCAGTTCAAGGACTTGCATATGGATGTTGCGAACGAATTTTAATTCACTGATCTTATTCCAAATCTTATCACAGTAAAAAGACAAGTCACTAAGAACAGAAGAGTTCCTGAAGGATCCAAGGATTTCAAGGTTTTCCAATTAAGGAAATATCTAACACTGAGTAGCCACCATAGCTTTGAACTTCTACTAGAATTACCAAAAATTCATCTGATAACCTAATAAACAAGTACAATAAGTGATCAGCCTAAAGTACCCTGATGTTATGCATAAACCTTACTTGATGTTCGTGCGCATGTCAGTTGTGACGCCCCCAAATCCGTGTACCTTTAAACCCCGACTATAGTGTATCACGCTATTACTCATAGACATAATCTTAAAGACATAAATATAGTAATTACATTATTACAAAATGTCTTACTTAACTTCCCCAAGTTCTAAGACCTTACATGCTTGAAACATCATAATATAATCAATATTACATCATTCTACTTTTTAAATCATTTGTAGCTTAAACTTATTACATATAGTCCGCTATTCGTTAAGTTTTCCTTTTCGCTTATCCTACTTTCTGGAACTTTCAGCCCGCTAGGGCTTAGCTGAAAACATTTATCATAAAGCAAGAATGAGCTAGAAAGCTCGGCAAATATAAACAGTTGAAGTTACAATAAAATCAAGAATCATGCTTTCATTTCAACAACTGAACAATAGTTGCGAAAAACATTTGAATAAACAGGAACAATAATAATAGATTCCTTTTATTAAACAATTTTCTAAAAACAACATACTGAGTGGTCATACGACCTTGAACTTTTCTTTTCATAAAAGGTGTAACAACTATAGAACTGTAAACCGATATTTTTTCAAGTACGCTGGGGGATCAGCCTATTGTACTCATGTTGTACACAACATATTTCTTTTAAACGACTATATATGTTTGTTTTACACCACGAAGGCCAATTGAAAATCCGACTAAAATACCCCTAATAATAGGGTTGTTCATCTTAGACTTAAGTCAGAGCCCGCACCAATTTAATTTAGTTTGGAAAATATTTAAGAATTTATCAAATTCAAATCGTGTCTTAACATGTGTCAAGCCGAAACAAAAGGCATTGACATATTTTAAATAGTTCATGAAATATTAAACTTTAATTCTTTAATAATATGTAAAAGCATAGATGAAGAACTTAAACAATTATCAAATTAATTGCATAAGTTTTAGAGTTCGTACGATAAATAAATATTGCGAGAATTATGAATTTAATATCATTATTAGAGATAGAACTGAAGACTGGCACAATAAAATAATTGGTGACAGTTAAACATGTACGAAAAGTTTAAGAATATTGCCTGATGCGTTCTTTAAATAATACTTTTAAATTGTCCTTCAAATGTCCTACACATTTAATTTAATAATAATATACCAATTAGTCACAAAAAGACTTTAAATATTAGTTTTCTTATATTATTATTCATTTATGTTGTTTGCATTTTTATAAATTAATTAGTGCGACAAAATATTTTTATGGCATCGCGGCGTTTGAGAACGCCATGACCCACTTAACCACTCCTTTTAAAGGTCTATATAAATTTTTAATCATTTTATAATATTTATTATTTATTATAAATTTATTATTATTATTATTGTTATTATTTAATTTTTTTATAAAACATTTAGAACTATGTTAAAATATTTCACAGCATCGCGGCTCGGCGAAACACCCGCGACACACCTTAATAGACAACTAGATAGCCAGCAGCGGCGCTCATCGCCCAGCGCCTAGCACGCCCGTGCGACCAGCGACCAGTATGCCTGCACGACCAGTGACCAGCGCGCGCGCGCGAGCCCAGGCCTGCCTGCCCAGGCAGGCTTCCTGTTCTGGTAGACTTAACCCTCTTCCTTTCAAACCTCATAACTTGCTCATTTTAAATCGGAATTTGGTTGTTCTTACGTCTACGACTTCCTTATTAAATGAACTATAAGTCTCAATTAAAATAATAATTTTTCAGCAACATAATGAAAACAAATTTTTGACCAAAATAGACAGAACTTAGACTATTGTTTTATTCTTCTTTTTACTAATTTCTAAAAAAAATGGCAATGACTTCGTCACACAAGATTTTTCTTCCGTTCCAATTGAGTTTGTTCATCACTCCTAAGAGTATACAACCACCTCTTAGAACTTCATTTTTACCATTCGAATACTATACAAAAATGTCCCCAAAACAATCCACTAGGTCCATTTTCCATCCATTATGCTAGGATTTTGTGATTTTATTATATATTTCACTTTTATGGCATTTACCGATAGTTTATTAAACATATACATATAATCCACCATATACCTTCAAGATCATCATTGATCTTCCAACAAATAAAACAAGTTTATATAAAACTTAAAGTACTTAAAATAAAAATTAGGGCTTTTTGTTCTTACCCTTGATGATTTTTTCTTCTTCTTCTTATTAGCTAACCTTAGATATTCCTTGCTCCTTTTCCTCCTCAATAACCGGATCTCTCTCTCTCTCTCTCTTTTTCTTAAGCTTTCAACTTGCTCTTTAAACTCTCTTTTTTACTTTACTTAGGAGAATTCTTGCAAATTGTTTTCAAAAAAACAAGTATACTTGCTAAGAGGGTATTTATAGGCAAACCAAGAGTGAGGGTAGCTTAGTCATTTAGGCCCTAAACCAAGCTTTAGTTAATTTAACTAACTCTAATTAAATTAACTCTAGCTAGACACAATCATTAGCTAAGGCTTTGTTTGGCAACAATTAAAGAGGTCGGAGGGGACACAAATCTCTTACTTGATTTTATTTGGATAAACTTTCCAAATATGGTATGTGACTCACCTCCTTGTCCCTCCACCTCTACCACCCACCCACTCTCTCTCTTTCTCTCTCCCATGACTCATTTCTTCATTCATTTAACCTTATGCTTAAAGCTAACAAGTGACACCTAGCCCTAAACCTTGCTTTGGCCTTATGTATTAGGGTTTAACCCTAGGGCTTAAGCATTGGCTTAAGCCTAAGCCAAGCCACCTTATACAACCTTAGGCTCCAACCTTAGCCAAGCTCCTTTCAAACCCTAGACTCCTTTTGGCTTGGTTAGACAAAATTAACTTTGTTACTCATTTCTTTTCTAGTTAGGTTTTTCCTAACTAGTTTAGTTAGCCAAACCAAAATATTTTCTTACGAATTTTTTTTATTAGAGATTATATCTCACATTCCCTAATAAACGCTATGCCATAATCCAAAAATTCAAAAACACGAAAAATGATTTTATCGTGAATAGTGTTTTTACGCCTTTTCTGATAAAAATACTTTTATTGGAGATTTCATCTCCCATTGTCAAATAATTAATATGACCTCGCTCGAAAAATTGAAAAACCAAATAACGAGTCTGTTGTGCGATGAATAATGGTTTTATGAATAGTGATTTAGCGGTTTGAAAAATTTTATTTCGCTTATGAAACCATGACACGTGTTAAAAACCAGATATCACATTCATTAGGTCAAAATCGACCTTCACACACATAACCCATAAGCATTTCTGTTAAATATTTATTTTATTTAATAAATATGAAAATCTTATTTACAAGGATAGTCTAAATTCTTGATTGTTACATTCTTCCCCCTTATAAGGATTTTGTCCTCAGAATCACAATAGAAGGTCATATAAAAAGATGAGGATAATTCACCCTCATTTTTTCTTCGAGTTCCCATGTTGTCTCCTCGACATTGTGGCTCCTCCATAATACCTTTATAGATGTTATCACTTTATTTCTTAAGACCTACTCCTTCCTATCAATTATTTGAATAGGAATTTCTTCATACGTTAAGTCTTTTTCAACCTGTATAGGTTTGTATTCTATTACATGTTTATAGTCAGGTTTATATGGTCGCAATACGTGGAACACATTATGTATATGCTCCAGTTCTGGAGGTAAAGTTACTTCATAAGCCACCCCCTTACCCTTCTTAACACTTCAAATGGTCTAATAAACCTTGGACTTAGCTTCCATTTCTTCCCAAATCGTATCTTTCCTTTCCAGGGAGATATTTTCAAAAATACATAACTTCCGACTTCAAAATCTCGCTTCTTGCAATGCTGATATGCGTACTTCTTCTAACGGTCTTGAGCTGCAACATGCCTTACTCTTATCACTTTCACGATTTCTGTCGTTTGTTGTACTATTTCTGGTCCCAATAGGCGACGTCCCCCTATCTCAACCTAACATAACGGTGTTTTGCATTTTCTTCTGTATAACGCTTCGTAAGGCGGCATGCCTATACTCGCGTGATAGCTATTGTTGTAAGCAAATTCTATTAGAGGTAAGTGGCCGTCCCAATTCCCTTTAAAATCCATAACACATGCTCTCAGCATATCTTCTAAGGTCTGTATCGTTCTCTCACTTTGCCCGTCAGTTTGAGGATGATACGTCGTGCTCAACCTCAACTGCGTTCCCATTCGCTCTTGTAAGCTTTTCCAGAAATTCGATGTGAACCGCGGATCCCTATCCGACACAATCAAAACTGGTACTCGATGTCTAGAAACTATTTCCTTGACATAAAGTTTAGCTAATTGATCTAGGTTAAACCTTATCTTAATTGGCAAGAAATGTATCAACTTCGTCCAACGATCCACTATAACCCATATAGCGTCATAACCTCTCTGAGTATTTGGAAGTCCTACCACACAATCCATTCTGATACGCTCCCACTTCCACTCCATAATTTCTAATGGTTGTAATAACCTACTTGGTCTTTCATGCTCGGCCTTGACTTTTCGACTGTGATATCCCGAGTATTTATCCGATGCTAAATCAAGGTATTTTATGATTATGACGTGTATGATACGCAATAAATGCGTTAGAGGGTTAAAAAGAATAGTGAAAACTAAGTAAGGGAGGTTTCGTTGATTCCGAGGACAGAATCCTTATAAGGAGGGAAGAATGTGACAACCCGAATTTTCAAAAATTATTAAATAAGAATTTAGCAAATAGGAAATTCTTATTATGTGACGTTTTGAGTTTTGTGTATGAGTATATGTGATATATATTTTGTGAAATATATGTTTTAATGTGAAGAGAATTATATATTCGTGTATTTGTGAAACGAGGTTTAATAGTTAATTAAACTATTGAATGAAATGAAGGAATATTAGAAAGTTGAAATTATATTGAGAAATAATATAATTTGATTGTTATGTTTTGTGAACAATGAAAATTATTGTGAATTAAATTTCATAATAATGTGAGTGATTTATTTAATTAAACTAAGGAATTAATGAGAATATAATTATATTAATAAAATGAGAGAGTAATGTATTGCATATAAATATGTTACGTGTTAATGTGTTACGATTGTGAATTTCGTAAATGGATAAAATATTTATTGAGAAGAATAAATATTTTAATTAGCATGCTTATTTAATAAAATAAATATTTTATGAGAATATTGTGTGATAATTTATTTGTATAAGAATATTAAGTAAGGTGAAGATAAATATTTTTATAATTGATGCGTGTTTATTATGCATAGATGTTGGTAATTTATTAAATGAGAGGATGAATAATTTTACTCAACTGTAACGACCCCAAAAGCAATACACTTCAGTTCTCCTCATCGATCGTTAACAATACATCTATATTCTAACTTTATAACATTAATCGATAATAAACTCATTAAAACGCGGAATAAATAAAAACTTTTCAGTTTTCTTTCTTTGCTTTCCCTGAATCATAACCTTTATTCAATTACGTATTCTAGAATCATAATTGATTCGCTTCATCAAAGTTATAATAAAAATAAAACTTCAAGATTCAACACCCTTTTATACAATGGATAATATTAAATTACAACTCAATACAAATTTAACAACTCTACATTTGTTACAATTAATACATTTTTAAATACATCATACCGAACCTTAATCATGGTTCAAAAACATAATTTAAGCCAATATTAAACTTAATAAAAATGCGGAATAATTTAAACTTTTCTATTACAAATCATTTTCGATCCCAAAATTCTCAACCTTTACATCTAAATATCTTAGAATCATGTTAATTTCATGATTTACCTTGTTGAACTTACTATCAAAATTTACACCTCAATATAAACTTTACAACTCAACATAAATACAATTTATACATCATCAAATACATTACTCAAAACCTTAATCATAGTTCAAAAATATAAATTTTAAGCTAAACATTTGTTCCTCATGCATTATGTCTGATTCACGTCATTTAGGTAGCACATAACTTTACCTTGAATCCTTAACCATATTTTAAACCTGCAAAAGTGGTTATTTGCAAGAATGAGCTCGACAGCTCAGCAAAATCTAACAGTGTGTATGCATCACATAACACAAAGATAACATGCTCAACATTTAAATTATAATCGTTTGACTAAATAAATCATGCATAATGATCAACACTTAACAATTAGAGATTGAGTTCCATAACTCAATCAGCATTCCATACTCAACAAACGTAGTCATATTTTGACTTGGTCGTCTCATACTTGTAACATATATAAAGTACATCATGCTTATACATCATATGATTAAAACAGATAATCAATTAATTCACATAACAAATATGAACTGAAAGACTTGCCTGATTTGTAGATTATCAACTACCATAACCAGCTTATATCTATCTGCACGTCACGTATCCTACACGATATATATAATCATGTACATCATTTATTAGCCACGTAGTAATACTTAATATTCATTATACTTAACAATTCATAATCCTTCATTTTTATTATAAACGTTATAAACCTTCATTTTATTGCGTCTCGCTTTAATCGACACTTAACCACTGGCTAAGTTTTATACTTTGTTCTACACTAGATGCGTAATGGTTATAAGTAATTCTTGTTTAGGGTAACATATGATAACCAAAAAAAAAAGAATTAAAAATAGGAAAAATTTTCCATTTCTGCAATTCTCGCCGGGGCGAGAAAATTATAACATGAAACACTCGTCGGGGCGAGATCTCGCCAGGGCGAGAAACTATAACGTGAAACTCTCGCCGGGGCGAGAAATTCCCTAACAAAAACCTCGCCGGGGCGAGACATCTGATTTCCAGATTCTGCAGTTCGCGAACTGCAGAATTACAAAGCCAAAAATTCCCAATTCCTTCATCCAATAGGCAATTTACGCATACCCAGACATCGTACATAATGTAAAACTAAAACCTAACATGTGTATAGTGATTCTAACAACATAAATTGCTTAAATAACAAATTTTAAAGACCCAAAATCAAAGTTCATGCTAATATTTGAACAAATTTAATGAATCAAACTCTCACGAATTCGTTTCTCCACCAATTTGATTGATTTAACTTGCAACGTTTTCGTTTCTCAGAATACTAACACAATCCATTATCAATTACAGACTTTATACATGAATTAACTATTAATTTTAGTCTCAAAATAGACTAAAATATACATATTACTACAAAACTCAATTTTCTTCTTCTAATTCATGTTTTCATGAATTTGATAACTCCAAAATTATATATAAACACCAAATAACGGATTAAGCATGCTTATAAACATATATTACCAATACTTCATCAAATCCTTCAACCAAAAATCCATTTTAAAGAAAACTCAATGAATATGAAATTAACAATTTAAAGCTAGATTATTACCTTTGATTTTTGCTTAGGTTATCTAGATGATGACAAGAATTGCTTGCTAAATCTTCTTCCTTCTCTTGATTTCTCAAGTTCCTTCTCAATTACACAGAGAATCCTTTTTCTCTTACTTTCTCTCTTCATCCCTTCTCTGTGTTCTCTCTTCTCCAGACTTAGGAGAATAACGTAAAATTAAAATAAAACCTCTCCTTTAGTCAGTTACAAAAACAAAGGGTCTCTAGGCCATGTTTGGCTAGAACCCAATATATAAATATTTTTTAATATGATAAACCATGTCACACTTAAATATAATTTTATTTAATAAAAATAATTTTGTTTAATAAAATCATCTTTCACTTAATAAATAATTTTATTGAGTAAAATTATTCATCCTCTCATTTAATAAATTACCAACATCTATGCATAATAAACACACATCAATTATAAAAATATTTATCTTCACCTTACTTAATATTCTTATACAAATAAATTATCACACAATATTCTCATCAAATATTTATTTTATTAAATAAGCATTCTAATTAAAATATTTATTCTTCTCAATAAATATTTTATCCATTTACGAAATTCACAATCGTAACACATTAACACGTAACATATTTATATGCAATACATTACTCTTTCATTTTATTAATATAATTATATTCTCATTAATTCCTTGGTTTAATTAAATAAATCACTTACATTATTATGAAATTTAATTCACAATAATTTTCATTGTTTACAAAACATAACAATCAAATTATATTATTTCTCAATATAATTTCAACTTTCTAATATTCCTTCATTTCATTCAATAGTTTAATTAACTATTAAACCTCGTTTCACAAATACACGAATATATAATTCTCTTCACATTAAAACATATATTTCACAAAATATATATCACATATACTCATACACAAAACTCAAAACGTCACATAATAAGAATTTCCTATTTGCTAAATTCTTGTTTAATAATTTCTGAAAATTCGGGTTGTCACATCGACAAGTTAGGCACCTACTAACGCATCCCGCGACTTCCCTTTTCATGTTCAGCCACCAAAAGAATAGTCGGAGGTCTTGATATATCTTTGTACTTTCCGGATGAATCGAGAACCTCAAACTACGGGCCTCTTGTAAAATCTCCTCCTTCAGTTCTGGTTCTAACGGAACCCAAATTCTTCCTTCAAATCTTAACATTCTCTCATTATCTAATTTAAACTTAAGCTCTTCTCCATCTTCTATCCTCTTCCGTATATTCTCACACTCATTATCTATGACTTATGCCTCCTTTACTCTGTCCAAAATGGTTAGATGAGTTTCCATCGTATATAACTTCTCATTTGATTCCCTCAAAAATTTCACCTCCAACTCCATTTTAGCCATCATTGTTATTAGCTCTTCTTGAGTCGTTAACATTGACAGATTTTCCCGACCCTTTCCACTTAAGGCGTCAACCACCACATTTACCTTCCCTAGGTAATATAGAATCTCACAATCGTAATCTTTTATCAATTTAATCCACCTCCTCTGCCTTATATTCAACCACTTATGCGTGAAGATATATTTTAGACTTTTGTGGTCTATGTATATCTCACACTTCTCTCCATACAAATAGTGCCTCCATATCTTCAAGGCAAAAACACCGCTGCTAATTCTAGGTCATGAGTAGGGTATCCCCTCTCATAATCCTTTAACTGTCGTAACGCGTACGCAATGACTTTCACGTGCTGCATAAGCACACATCCCAGTCCTCTATGCGACGCATCACTGTACACCATAAAATCCCCCGTATCATCTGGTAAATATAATACAAGTGTCTCACTCAATCTTTTCTTTAACTCCCTAAAACTCTCCTCGCATTTCTTTGTCCATACAAACTTCACCGTCTTCCTTGTCAAATTGGTTAACGGGGTAGCTATCTTCGAAAAATCTTGGATAAATCTTCAATAGTAGCCCGCTAACCCTAAGAAATTTCGCACCTCAGTTGGCGTCTTCGGTCGCTCCCAATTAATCACCGCCTCCACCTTCGTTGGATTTACAGATATACCATCATTGTCGATCACGTGCGCCAAAAATTGTACCCTCTCTAACCAAAATTCACATTTCGAAAACTATGCATATAACTTCTCCTTCCTTAGTGTTTCCAACACTATCCTAAGATGTTTGGCATGATCTTCCTACGTCTTTGAATAGGCCAGGATATCATCTATGAACACCACTACAAATTTATCCAAATATGGTTTGAACACTCTATTCATTAAATCCATGAATGCGGCTAGCACATTTGTCAACCCGAAGGACATAACCAGGAACTCGTAATGACCGTAACGAGTCCTGAATGCCGTTTTCGGAACATCCTCACTTCTCACCTTCCGCTGGTGATACTCCGTCCTCAAGTCTATCTTAGAAAACTATCTTGCCCCTTTAAACTAATTAAAAAGATCATCGATCCTGGGCAACGGATACTTATTCTTGATCGTTACTTTGTTCAACTATCAATAGTTGATACAAAGCCTTAACGATCCATCATTCTTCTTCACAAATAATATTGGTGCTCCCTATGGAGACACACTCGGTTGGATATACTTTTTATCTAGTAATTCTTATAATTGTATCATCAATTCCTTCATCTCTACTGGGGCCATCCTATACGGGGCCCTCGAAACTGGTGTCGTCCCAGGCACAACATCTATCACAAACTCTGGCGAATTCTTATACAACCGATATCTGAGCCAATTCTGCTCCCACTCGTTGTGTATCTACAACATGACAAGATAACCAACGCACCCCTTCTTTAACAATTTTCTAGCTTGTATCACGTTAGATAACGAGAATGCCTTGGCGATTTACTACCGTAAAAGATTACCTTAGATTATTTTGGTATCTAAATGTTTATACTTTTCTTCTAGCAATCTATCATTACCCCGTGGTTATACAACCAGTCCATTCCCAGAATTATGTCGAATTCCCCCAATTTTATCAGAATTAAATCTACCGACATCTGGTGTCCCCTTATATCTACGCAACAATTTCTATAAATGTGTTCAACGGGGATTATTTCTTTATTCGTAACTTCTATGTCAAGGGAGTCTCTAACTGTTCTAGAGGTAAACTTAAACGTCTAGCAAAATCACATAATATGAAAGAATAGGTTGCACCCGAATTAAACAATAAATATGCATTTATATTATTGACCACGATGATACATGAGACAACATCTCCTGATGCCACTGCATCTTGGACTGTCATGTTGAAGGTCTGGGTGGTTGGTCTACCAAGTGGAGCTGGACCAGCTATAGTCAGTTTGCCACTGCTATTCCTTTTGTTCCCTCTGTCTGCTCCCTTCTTTGGGCAATTTGTTGCCATGTGGTCTGGCGCTCCACAGTTGAAGCACACTCCATTCTTCGTGTTAGGGCAGTTAAGAGAGATGTGTCCTTCCTGCCCACATTTGTAGCACATCGCCTTTCCCACAGTGCTTACAGGCCTCGACCTTTTTATTTCTGCTTATTTATGGTATTCCTGGAATTATTCCATTTTCTTTTCTTTCCTCCGCTTCCCTCAACTTTATCCCCACCCTATGACTTCTTCTTATTCCTCTTCTCCTAGTTAAACTTAGTCAACACATTACTCCCTACTTAGGCTATAATAGCCTTCTCCAAGATTGATCCGAATGAATCAATCTGTAACACAAAAACCTTGTTGTAGAGGCAGGGATTCAATCCCTGCTCGAATCTTCTTGCCTTTCTCTCCTTAGTGTCCACCTGGTGTGGAGCAAATCTGGCTAGTTCATTAAACTTGGCGGTATATTGGGGAACTGATATGTTCTCCTACTTCAATTCTAGGAACTGCATTTCCATGCGGCTCTGCATGATCTAGGCAAATAGTTCTCGAAATATAATTCCTTGAATCTTTCCCATGCAACACCTCCCTCTCTGACCCTATTCTGGTTTACTTCCCACCAGAAATTGGCCTCCCCTTTCAACATGTAGGTAGCGAAAGCGGTCTTTTCCTCCTCTCCAACTCGAATGATGATAAACGCCTTCTCAATCTCTTTTATCCAAGATTGAGCCTCTATAGGCTCAGTGGTTCCCCTAAACTCGGGAGGACCCACGCTTTTAAAATCCTTAAAGCTGGTGGCTGGCACAGCTAGAGGATTCAAAGGTGCTTCGGTGGGATTTCTATTAAGTGCCCCTACCAATAAATCTATAAACTGTTGCATAGAGTTTATTGGTTCCCTATTCTCGGGTTCCCTATTCTCAGGTTCCCTATTCTCATTTACAATTCTCAGTGTTCTCAGTCTTCCTCTTCCTCTCCCTCTTGGCGGCATTTTTCTGTTAATAAAAATATTTATTAATATTAATATTTTATTATTCATCTAAAACACTTTTATTAAATGCTAGCACATTCACATTAGAAGTATATTTAATAAAACTTTATATTAATATGATTATTTTCATTACATATATATATATATAGATATCCGCTATATTTACATTTCATAGCACCTTCGGCTATGTACTTCTACATCTCTCTATTAAATACAAAAAGACGGGATTCATCTATTATAATCCTTAACTGGTATACGAGTTAGGATCTACAAAATTTATCCCGCTATGTATAACAAAAGCTGGGATTCACATCATTCAGATATAAACTTACACACACATACACACACACACACACACACACATATATATATATATATATATATCTTTACATATATAATATACTAATCTATGCTAGACCCCTAGAAATGGCGCTCTGCGCTCTTCTCGTGCTATGGCCACCACCATCGGCCGAGATATGGTCTGAAAGGTCTGTCCCGCCTCTTCTAGGAAAAAGACCACCCTTTCTATGATACGATCAACTAATGTCGTGTACGCATAATCCATCTTATCAGCCTTCTTTTTATGCACTCTCACCTCCTGCTCCAGATCATAGGCTTGATCCTGAGCTCTCTGCCGATCAACTATCACCTCATCCCAGAGATTATTAATCTCATGTCTCTCTACTTGGAGGTCATGTACTGCAGTCTCTAATACTTAATTCTGGGCCTCTAATACCTGATTCTGATTATTAGCAGCATATAGTGCTATATTTAGCTCTACATTCTGATCCACTAAGTTATACACTAAGGCCCCTAACTGATTGAAAGCCTCCTGGATCTAGGGGTTGATATATTTGCCTTTTGATCCTTGCTCTACTGCCTCCTCTGACGGTGCAGCCTCTCCTGATGCATCGTCAGCCGGTGCAGCCTCTACCGGTGCAACCTCTACTGGTGCAGCCTCTACTAGTGCAACCTCTACTGGTGTAGCCTCTACTGGTGCAACCTCTAATGTCGCACCACCCCTTAATAGGCCAGTAGTTGTAAGCCCAACAAACCTAGCACGTATACTGATGAGGACATCCTTAGCTCACAAGCCCTTGACAAAACACAAGTGGATCCATTGCATATGCCACTTGGACCCATTACGAGAACACGAGCTAAACGCTTCAAAGAAGGACTTAACGGGATGATTCATAAATTATGGACCGAGGTTGGATCGAGCATAGAGGTTATAGAGACGGGTTACAAGCACGCGAAGTTCATAAACACATTGGAAGCAAGCATACCCGAACCGACACAAAAGAATCAGCATTTCCGCACTTTTGGACTAGTTTGACATCAGTTCATATTTTGGCAATAACTTGAGTACAATTGCTTGCTTAGGAAATTTGCGTAGGTGAACACCAACGACACCTCGACCCCTCGCTTATATTGAAGCGGTAACCTCGGTACAATCGACGATTGATGCGGTAGAAGACGCCACACACAACTATGATTGGTTGTATGATAAGTCAATTATGAATCTCAAAGAAGAACTAAGGAACACTTAGGAATTCTCAAAGAACCACAAGTAGAGAAACAAACTCACAATAATATTGATAATGCTGGAAATTGGTATGAAGTTGGTTTGTACAAGCCTAGCATCACTTGGTATTTATAGGAACTCATGGTGTGCTAACCCATCACCATAAGTCAAGATCTAACAACTAATCACATCACATGCATCAGCCATCCAAAGAGTTTATCACCCCAAAAACATGTCCATGTGATGTGCTAAAAAGTCCAAATCTGACAACTAATGATCAGCACATTACAAGCTATTTTTGCATTTGAAAACCACCAAATTTGGACTTGGGCAAAGCATGAAAGTTGTAGCCCTAGAAGTGTAGGCAAATTTAGGCTTTTGAATCACCTCATTTGGAGTTTGGAAACTCAAGTTATTGCCAAAATATGAACTGATGTCAAACTAGTCCAAAAAGTGCGGAAATGCTGATTCTTTTGTGTCGGTTCGGGTATGCTTGCTTCCAATGTGTTTATGAACTTCGCGTGCTTGTAACCCGTCTCTATAACCTCTATTGCTCGATCCAACCTCGGTCCATAATTTATGAATCATCCCGTTAAGTCCTTCTTTGAAGCGTTTAGCTCGTGTTCTCGTAATGGGTCCCAAGTGGCATATGCAATGGATCCACTTGTGTTTTGTCAAGGGCTTGTGAGCTAAGGATGTCCTCATCATACCTCTCCTCTTGAAAATGATTTGTCCTCAAATCTTCACCTACGTCAAACGGGCTTAGATCAGAAACATTGAAAGTTGCACTAACATTATACTCACCGGGTAAGTCCAATTTGTAAGCATTGTTGTTAATGCGTTCAAGCACTTGAAATGGTCCATCTCCTCTTGGAAGTAATTTCGAACGCCTTTGAGCAGGAAATCTTTCCTTACGCATGTGTAGCCATACCCAATCCCCGGGTTCGAAGATTACTTGACGCCGACCCTTGTTGGCCTGTTTGGCATATTGATCCGTCCTCTTCTCAATGTTGAGTCTTGTCTTCTCATGTATCTGCTTAACAAAATCAGCTTTGTTTTTGCCATCCATGTTAGTATACTCGGAAACAGGTAATGGTGACAAATCCAAGGGTGTTAAAGGATTAAAGCCATACACAATTTCAAAAGGTGAGAATTTAGTAGCAGAGTGAACAGACCTATTATAAGCAAACTCAACATGTGGTAGACACTCTTCCCAAAGCTTAATATTCTTTTTAATGATAGCTCTCAATAAAGCAGATAGAGTTCTATTAACTACTTCCGTTTGGCCGTCAGTTTGTGGATGACAAGTAGTTGAAAACAGCAGTTTAGTTCCTAGTTTACACCACAAAGTTTTCCAAAAATAGCTTAAGAACTTAGCATCTCTATCCGAAACAATTGTTCGGGGCATGCCATGCAAACGTACAATGTCTCTAAAGAATAAATCAGCAACATGGGATGCATCATCAGCTTTGTGGCATGGGATAAAATGTGCCATTTTTTGAAAATCTATCCACGACCACAAATATAGAATCATGACCATGCTTAGATCTAGGTAAACCCAACACAAAGTCCATAGACAAAATCAATCCAAGGTTCACTCGAAATAGGCAATGGTGTGTATAACCCATGGGGTTGAACACGAGATTTAGCCTGACGACATGTAATGCATCTATCACAAATTCTTTCCACATCTCGTTTCATATGGGGCCAATAGAAATGTTCTTTTATCACAGATAAGGTCTTATCAACACCAAAATGTCCCATCAAACCACCTCCATTGTGACTCTCGAAACCGAACCAATAACTCACGCAAAGAACATGCAGGTATACATAATCGATTCTCACGAAACAAGAATCCATCCATCTTGAAGAATTTACCTACAACATTCTTTTCACAAGTTTTAAACTCTTCACAGAAATCATGGTCATTAACATACAATTCTTTAATTTGTTCAAAACCAAGTAATTTTGTATCAAGCGTATTTAACAACACATACCTTCGCGAAAGTGCATCAACCACGACATTTTCCTTACCTTGCTTATAGCGAATGACATATGGAAATGTCTCGATGAACTCCATCCATCGTGCATGTCTTTTGTTCAACTTGTGTTGGCCCTTCAAATATTTCAACGATTCATAATCCGTGTGAATCACAAATTCCTTAGGCCATAGGTAATGTTGCCAAGTCTCCAATGATCGAACCAAAGCACATAACTCCTTGTCATAAGTAGGATAGTTCAAAGCTGCTCTACTCAATTTTTCACCGAAATATGCTACTGGTTTTTCCTTCTTGCATCAACACAGCTCCAATGCCTAAACCTGAAGCATCACATTCAATTTCAAAGGTTTTAGTGAAATTAGGCAATACAAGTAAAGGAGCGTTAGTTAATTTTTCTTTAATCAAATTAAACGCCTTTTCCTTCACATCACTCCACTTGAATCCTACACTCTTTTTGATTACTTCGGTGAGTGGTGCTGGTGACTTCGCTGAAATTTCTTACAAACCGCCTATAGAAACTTGCGAGCCATGAAAAACTACGAACTTGACTGACATTCGTAGGAGTTGGCCATTCTCGGATTGCTCGTATCTTCTCATCGTCAACCTGTACTCCCTGTGCACTGACAACAAAGCCAAGAAACACAACTCGATCCGTACAAAATGTGCATTTGTCCATATTAGCATACAATTTTTCTTTTCGAAGCACATCTAGGACAGATTTTATATGCAATGCATGCTCAACTAAATCCTTGCTGTAGATCAAAATATCATCAAAGTTGACAACTACAAATTTCCCAATGAAGGGACGCAAAACATGGTTCATTAATCTCATGAACGTGCTAGGAGCATTAGTTAAACCAAAAGGTAAAACTAACCACTCATATAACCCATATTTTTGTTTTAAAAGCAGTTTTCCATTCATCTCCCTCATGCATTCTAATCTGATGATAACCACTTTTCAAATCAATTTTTAGAAAACACATAAGATCCATGCAATTCATCTAACATATCATCTAACCTCGGAATGGGATGTCGATATTTTTACCGTGATGTTATTTACCGCTCGACAATCAATGCACATACGCCACTTCCCATCCTTTTTAGGTACTAAGATAACTGGAACCGCACATGGACTCATGCTTTCCCTCACGAACACCCTTGTCCATTAGCTCGTCCAACTTGCCTTTGCAATTCTTTTGTTTCCTCGGGATTGCTTCGGTATGCCGGACGGTTTGGGATGGTCGCGCCATGGGACGAAATTCAATTTGATGCTCAATTCCTCGAATGGGTGGTAATACCCTGTGGAAGTTCCTCGGGAAAATACATCTTGATAAATCCTGTAGAAGAGCAGAGAAGAAACAACACTAGGCAAAGAAGATCTATTAGTGTTAGTATTTAAAAGTGCCTCCTTATACCGAAGTATAATCATTGGCTTTTTTAGAATCCAAAGCTCGCCTCACATCACTCCTTTTTGCAAAAATGTTTTGTTTTTCTCTCTTCACCATTCTTTTTCTCTCTCACTTTTGTTTTTTTTCTCATGATCACTCTGTAAGTGCATTTGATCCTCATGCACCTGTTTTGGTGACATAGGACACAAGGTAACTTTTCTTTGATTGTGAACAAAAGAATACTCATTAGTAAAACCATCATGCTTTACTCGCCGATCGAACTGCCAAGGTCTCCCAAGTAGGTAAGTGACCTGCCTGCATAGGAACTACATCACATAGAATCTCATCGACATATTTCCCAATTGTAAATGGCACTGATACTTGCTTGGTAACTTTGATGTCGCCGCTGTCATTGAGCCACTGCAATCGGTAATGGATGGGGATGTTTGGATGTTGTAAGTCCCAATTTCTCCACCATAGTGATGCTTGCCACATTTGTACAGCTCCACACCATCAATTACAACACAACAGATCTTACCATTTACCATACATCTAGTATGAAATAGATTCTCTCTTTGCTCGCTGCTTTCTTCCTTTACCTGTGTACTAAGCATTCTCCGTGTAACTAACACTTCGCCATGCATAGCAACCTCTCTATCTTCCTCCAACGGTGGCAATAGAGTCAATTGTCACTATCTTCTTCCTCGGTCTCCAAATTCCCCATTATCAAGCAATAACATAGTTCTTTGATTTGGGCATTGATTTGCAATATGTCCCCCTGCCCCTTGACATTTAAAGCATACAATATCTCGATTACGACTAGTAAGAAGGTGTATTAGTTTTACCTTGCACCACTTGATTAGCCGCTCCCTGCTTGATTTCTGGCCTTTGGTTTGAAAACAGTTGGCTTTTCCTCACGCTTCACATTATTGGATTTCCATGTATGAACCTGTGGTAGTGTTTATTCGCTGGCCACCTCTCCTCTTAAGTTGGCTTCTCTATTTTGATAGCCATGTGCACCATGTCTTCCAATACCACATTAATGTTGACGCTCCACCAAATCTGCAATATCCCAATTTAACCCTGCTGAAAAATCGGGCCATGGTGGCCTCATTATCCTCGTCGATTTCAGCCCTAGACATTAACATCTCCATTTCCTTGAAGTAGTCCTCCACACTCTTGTTTCCCTGTCTCAAAATTTTGTAAGTTTCGAAAACAGATCTCGATAGTAGTGGCTTGGGGTCAAACCTCTTTTTCATTACAGCTTTTCATTTCTTCTGCCCAAGTCTCTATTGGACGTTCTCTGCACCTCCTTCGGCTGGTCATCAATTGATCCCACCAAGTAACGGCATAATCTGAAAAATTCGGTAGCTGCAATTCTAACCTTCTTGAGATCCGAGTAGTAGTTGTGACAATCAAATATCCACTCCATTTTCTTCTCCCACTCTAAGTATGCCTCGGGATCACTCCTGCCTTGGAAATGGGGGAATTTTCATTTTGAATGCTATCGAGGTTGTTGTCCTCTCGATTTCGGCCGTCTCTATCCCTTGCAAAATGTCTTATAGGGATAAGGCCAGTTTCTCGATCCTCTTCCTCGCTAAACCTTTCATCATAGTAATTTTGTCTCCTCTAGTCTAGCTTCCTTTTGTTGAGCTTTTCCTTTCGGACGTCCACCCGGAAGGATTTGAGTTTGTTCCCCTCGAGTGTCACTCAACTGATCGGATACGATCATGTACCTGCTCCATAGGCCATTCCTAACTGTCGGGAAAATTCTTTCATCATTGCCTCCATCATGAGTTTTGGGTACAAAATTTGATGTAGAAGGTTCATTTTCAATTGTCTTATCTCTTGTGTTAGACATATTTTCTGCAAAACAAAGGTTAGTAGAAAAAACAAGTTCCTCACCACTCTCCCTTACGTGTTTCGCTCAAACAATGTATTACACAAATATGAAAACGCTCGTGTATCACACAAATGGCTTTTACCCTCTAGTAATCTCACTACTCTTGCCTTTTTTTTTTCCGCTCGTAGTTCCTCTCTAATAGGTTTTCTTTTTTTTGAATTCACACAAATATTACCTCCTCAATTTTCCAATTACAATCCAATAAGAACTTATCAAGATACAATATAGAAAGTATGAACTCTCGAAATACTAACAAGACTTCACAATTGTCAAATATAATTATTTGCAAATGAAATCCCAATAATGGCAATCAACAATAATAATTTTCTGCAATATATTTTTTTTTGTAGTTTTTTTGTTTTTTTTTTTTTTTTGCAGTTTTTTTTTTTTTTTTTTTTACTATGATCCAACAATAAAAGTAAAGATAAGTAACTTGATAGGAAACTTAGCTCTGATACCAAATGATAGACTCCACGGCACGCTTGCGTGAGGTGGTCGTCGCCCGGATCGTTTCTAACAAGTTCGTTGATAGGATGGATAGCTTGCAACACCTTAACCCCTCGCCTATATGTAGACGGTAATCTTGGTACAATTGCTTGCTTAGGAAATTTGCGTAGGTGAACACCAACGACACCTCGACCCCTCGCTTATATTGAAGCACGGTAACCTCGGTACAATCGACGATTGAATGCGGTAGAAGACCGCCACACACAACTATGATTGGGTTGTATGATAAGTCAATTATGAATCTCAAAGAAGAACTAAGGAAACACTTAGGAATTCTCAAAGAACCACAAGTAGAGAAACAAACTCACAAATAATATTGATAATGCTGGAAATTGGTATGAAGTTGGTTGTACAAGCCTTAGCATCACTTGGTATTTATAGGAACTCATGGTGTGCTAACCCATCACCATAAGTCAAGATCTAACAACTAATCACATCACATGCATCAGCCATCCAAAGAGTTTATCACCCCAAAAACATGTCCATGTGATGTGCTAAAAAAAGTCCAAATCTGACAACTAATGATCAGCACATTGCAAGCTATTTTTGCATTTGAAAACCACCAAATTTGGACTTCGGGCAAAGCATGAAAGTTGTAGCCCTAGAAGTGTAAGGCAAAATTTAGGCTTTTTGAATCACCTCATTTGGAGTTTGGAAACTCAAGTTATTGCCAAAATATGAACTGATGTCAAACTAAGTCCAAAAGTGCGGAAATGCTGATTCTTTTGTGTCGGTTCGGGTATGCTTGCTTCCAATGTGTTTATGAACTTCGCGTGCTTGTAACCCGTCTCTATAACCTCTATGCTCGATCCAACCTCGGTCCATAATTTATGAATCATCCCGTTAAGTCCTTCTTTGAAGCGTTTAGCTCGTGTTCTCGTAATGGGTCCAAGTGGCATATGCAATGGATCCACTTGTGTTTTGTCAAGGGCTTGTGAGCTAAGGATGTCCTCATCATATACCAGGTGGCAATCTAGTATTCTCCTTCGGCTCTTCATTAGTCTAATCCCAATGCTCTGACGAATCCTCATCGGAGTCAGTCTCATCATCAGGGTCACTTTCTATCAGCACCACAGGCACTAGCTCAGGTGCTGTCTGAAGTGGAGCGATCAACTCCTCACTTATGACATGTATATCTCTTACCTCCTCTTCTCATGACATCCTATAATCAAAGTTGTTGTCTACATTAGCACATAGAAACAAAATATATTTCACATAACAAATAACAGTTTAATTTATATTATTTTTACTTCTTTCGACTTTTACAGATGAATTTCCTCAATTCATCTCATAGAACTCGATAAGGTTCATAACCTACAGCTTTGATACCAACTTGAAAGGCCCTCAAATCCAGGTACCTTTAAACCCCGACTATGGTGTATCACGGTATTACTCATAGATATAATCTTAAAGACATAAATATAATAATTACATTATTATAAAACGTCTTACTTAACTTCCCTAGGTTCTAAGACCTTACATGCTTGCAAAAATCATAATATAATAAATATTATATCATTCTACTTATTAAATCATTCGTAGCGTAAACTTATTACATATAGTCCGCTAATCATTAAGTGGGAGTGTCGACGCCGGGTTTTTCGCTTCGCGTGTCCTTTTAGTCTTTTCCAATTTTAGCCTTTTGGTTTAGATGATTTTTGGAAAAGGTCGGCATTGATGTCGACGGGGTTTTGAAAGATCGTTTTTTTTATGATGAGCCATTTAACCAGAGTCGCCAGTTGGTATATTTGAAATGGATGTACCAACTCATCCGAGTTTTCGTTTTTATGAATCGCTGGCTCATGTGTGACTCCGAATTAATTGGTCTGCGACTCGAGATTTCATAGAGTTCGGGGGGCTTGCTTAAGTGAGGGAAGGGAAGGTGTAGGCACCCCTCGACTTCCGTGAAACACGGTTACCGCAATCTTGATGCTTTTTCCTTATCCTTTAATTCATAAAACGTATATGCGTGCGTGTGTGTGTGTGCCTAAGTGAATGTTGTGGTGAGTTTGTATGAAAGAATCATTTGGATTTTTAGGGAAAATCATGCTTTAATTTGATAACGCTTCGGAATGTCTTTTCGGTATATACGAGAAAGCTTTATGAGAAAAGTTTGATTTTAATTGTCCAAAACTATGAGATTTTCATTATGTGTCGTTTTGGCAAAACGAGAGTTTTAAATCCTTTGTCAAAATAGGGAATCGAGATCTATAACGTTGCTTTCGTAACTCAAATGATAGGCAACTTCTAGGATCTCTTTCACCCTATGCACAAAGATTTAATAAAACGTTACTTATTTTATAAAATCGTTTTTTGTGCGATGTTTTGGAAACGATTTCCTTTTGGCCTTCTCGTTTACATAGAAATCAACATTTCATTAGCACTTCTCATTTTAAGCCTCGTGATGCTAACAACCTAGTTTGATTGATTTTATGAAGGTCTTCATTGTTTAGCTTCGAAATCAATTTCGTGTCGTAAATCGAATCAAGCATAAAATGCATTGGGGTTATTCATGGGCATGTAAACCATCCAAATAACCCCAACACCCACAATCACACACTTCATTATTACGGGGCCTTAAACCCGATTCCGCCTTGGCGTCGTTTTAAGGCCCAATATTACATATTTACAAAGAGACTACATCCTACCCGCTACATACATCAAGATACGTCCATCATCGGATTTGGACCACGGGGTCGCTTTCCTAGGCTCACAACCCAATTTTCCACACACCCACAATCGGATTTTACAAGAAATAACCAATACGGATAATCTACCAATACCAAGACATCCCAAAATAGAGATCTAAAAGAACCTTGTCAATATAACACCAAAAAAACAAACAAACAAGAGATCAATAAATAAATATCATCGGGTTATTAGGAAGAATTTTGTTCCAAATGGAACCCTCACTAATACTCCCTAATTTATTATTCCATAATCATATGAAAATTTCATTTGATTTGACCAAAAGATATGATAGAAATTGTAAAATTTGAGGAGATTTTCACCTTGCAAATGAGATCAAAATGGATCTAGATTTGTGTATTTGAATAGAAGAAAAAGTCTTATGTGATACAATCAAATCACAAAAATATTATTCCTCTCTTTTTTTCTTACTTTCTCTCCTATTTGATTGCAAAATCTATGCTAATTCTTCCTCTTTTTCTCTATTTCCTGCTGCTGTTTCCTTGCTGATTCTCTTCTTCTCCAAAAATTCTCGAACTCCCTGTATGCTGAGAAGAAATGGTTTATATAGGCTGGCCAAAGCCAGCCGCAGATGCATCTGCGGCTGGCCGCAGATGGATCTGCGGCTGGCTGGCGCCCACACCCCACTCAGCACACCTTCCACTTTGATTATTTAATTCTCCTCGGTTCTCGCACCGTACCTCGATTCTCGCGTCGCGCCGTCAGTTTTATCCGAAAGGCTTGTATTTTGCAGTCCGGAAATTATTGCGGGACGTGACACATCATTCGGCATGCTCATTTCGGACGGCCTTGATCGCAAGTCGTCGTGGTGGCTCTAAGTGTTCGCACTTATGTTCACCCTCCGTCTCGCAGGCCCGGTCCAATGGACGAATTTGCCCTCCTGTCATGGTCAGTATAGGAAATGCAAAATTTGGGTGTCTACAGCTGCCCCTCTTTATCATGTTTATGGAATGATAAATGAAATGAACAGGATAAAGAATAGACACTCGATGCATGAATGACAATTCGTAAGACTGACAGTACATATATGATGCCATACATATAGCTTATGATGCGATATAAGATGTAATGCATGCAAGACATTCGTAAGAGTGTCAATGTATTAACCCCTTGACCGTGTTTGTTAGTCCTTGGGTTCACTCTTTCAATCTATCGTCTTGTTTGGGGCCGGGTATCGTCGCCGGTCACCCATCGCGTAACCCCCGGTTACCGTCGCCGGTTGGTTGTCTGTCGGAGCCGGTTATCGTCGCCGGACATCCATCTCGTGATCGCCGGTTATCGTCGCCGGTCGATCGTCATGTCGGGGCCGGGTATCGTCGCCGGTCACCCATCGCGTAACCCCCGGTTATCGTCGCCGGTTGGTTATCTGTCGGAGCCGGTTATCGTCGCCGGTCATCCATCTACTGATCGCCGGTTTTCGTCGCCGGTCGATCGTCTCGTCGGGGCCGGTTATCGTCGCCGGTATCCCATCTCGTAACCCCCGGTTATCGTCGCCGGTTGGTTATATTGTCGGAGCCGGTTATCGTCGCCGGTCATCCATCTCGTGATCGCCGGTTATCGTCGTCGCCGGTCGCGAACGTCATGTCGGGGCCGGGTATCGTCGCCGGTCACCCATCACGTAACCCCCGGTTATCGTCGCCGGTTGGTTATCTGTCGGAGCCGGTTATCGTCGCCGGACATCCATCTCATGATCGCCGGTTTATCGTCGCCGGTCGATCGTCATGTCGGGGCCGGGTATCGTCGCCGGTCACCCATCACGTAACCCCCGGTTATCGTCGCCGGTTGGTTTATATTTGGGAGCCGGTTATCGTCGCCGGACATCCATCTCATGATCGCCGGTTATCGTCGCCGGTCGATCGTCTCGTCGGGGCCGGATATCGTCGCCGGTCTCCCATCTCGTAACCCCCGGTTATCGTCGCCGGTTGGTTATCTTGTCGGAGCCGGTTATCGTCGCCGGTCATCCATCTCGTGATCGCCGGTTATCGTCGCCGGTCGATCGTCATGTCGGGGCCGGGTATCGTCGCCGGTCACCCATCACGTAACCCCCGGTTATCGTCGCCGGTTGGTTATCTGTCGGAGCCGGTTATCGTCGCCGGACATCCATCTCATGATCGCCGGTTATCGTCGCCGGTCGATCGTCATGTCGGGGCCGGGTATCGTCGCCGGTCACCCATCACGTAACCCCCGGTTATCGTCGCCGGTTGGTTATCTGTCGGAGCCGGTTATCGTCGCCGGACATCCATCTCATGATCGCCGGTTATCGTCGCCGGTCGATCGTCTCGTCGGGGCCGGATATCGTCGCCGGTCTCCCATCTCGTAACCCCCGGTTATCGTCGCCGGTTGGTTATCTTGTCGGAGCCGGTTATCGTCGCCGGTCATCCATCTCGTGATCGCCGGTTATCGTCGCCGGTCGATCGTCATGTCGGGGCCGGGTATCGTCGCCGGTTACCCATCTCGTAAACTTTTCACTTCCACACGTCAAATGGCTGCAAGGGAGCAAGGTGGGACCCACCAGGGCCAGCCGCAGATGGATCTGCGGCCAGCCGCAGATGGATCTGCGGCCAGCCGCAGATACATCTGCGGCCATGATCGAGCCTTAAATCCAACGCGGCTCCTCCAGATCTGTCACTTTCAACTTGTAATCCAAAGAGATTCTCTCGATTTTTCTTGTTCGCGAGGGCTTTTTTGACGATTTTTTCAACTTTCCTGCAAAAACTGTTCCGGTAGGATCGATCTACGCGCTACAGGTAACACTTTGACCGGTCACTTTTCAATTTCGTCAATGTTTTGCTATACATTTGATTATTTGCATGTTTAGAGATAAAATGTATGCTTTACAATGTCATGTAATGTACCATCATATATACATGCTATGTATCAACTATGTGAATCCTATTTTATGTTCATGAGGCGGTCCCACATATTGTTATTCCTTTTCTGCAATAAAATCATGCATTACATGCTGTAATTACATATATGAATGCAATTTAAATCTGTTTGAGGCTTTGATTGATGGAAAACACGTTTGGCTTATGCCTGGGATGTTCAATTTACAAACGGAACTCTGCCTTTTTTTTTTTTTTTTTTTTTTTTTTTTTTTTTTTTTTTTTTTACATGCATCATGTTGCATTAATCATATGATGAGGCTAGAAATTTAGAATGTTCATTACATAATTTTAAAAGGAAACTTACCTTCTTTCTCGCCCGTTCTATTCCAGCTATGGATCGTGATGCGCCCAGTAGCTCCTCCGCCTCTCGGACTTCGGGTGTTCGCCCGTCGTAGGGCTGCACCTGCCCCTATTCCCCCTCGTACCCGTCAGGCTCGTCGCTTGACGGAGGCTGTCATTCGTCCTGGTCATCCGGACGTTGAGGAGGCTGTCCCTCCGGAGGTCGCGACAGAGGGGCCATCCTCCAGCACAGCACACCGGCTCCATCTACTCATCAGGCTCCTCCTGGCGCCTCTGTGCAGATACCCGATCTTTTGGGTCGGGATCTCAGTCGTCACCCCTCAGCATCTCTCGTGGCTAACGAGGTATATTTCAGCTCTATTCTGATTTCACTCTCAATTTCTCCATTCTCCTTTTATCCGGATTGACCCCTTGGTGATTTTCACAGGTGCCTGAGTTTACCCAGCCGAGGGGTAACTGGTTCAACATCTACTCCCTTTATGCGGCCCTGCACAGTGATTATCGGGCGATGGTGGACTCTTGGGGCTTTCGACATTTCTTCACTATCATCCCCCGCCAGTGCCCCTGGGGTTACATGAGGGCTTTATCCGAGCGATGGTTCCACCAGACGCAGTCTCTCCATCTTCTTGACTGTGAGGTCGTGCTGACTCCCTGGGATTGGAGGTACATTACGGGCATAGAGTTCACCGGGTCCCGTGTCCCCCTGGATCTTGATATCACTCCAGTGGAGGTCCGAGCTTTATTGGGCTTCGGTGCTGAGGATCGGGTCTTTAAGGCCCGCAGTATCCGATCTGGTGCCTTGGCTGTCGATGCAGTCGGGGGTCTGTACGCACTGCCCATTCCCGCGGATCAGGGCACCAGGGACATTCTGCTACGACGCCTGTTCCTGACCATCATGAGGGGTTGTTTTCTGGGGAATAACTCCTCTACCATTCATTTCAGCGTCGTAGGAGCGGTCAGAGACGTGGACCGCATCGGTGACTATGACTGGGGGTCATTCACCTTTGCCTACTTCCTCCACGGCATGCGCCTACGCTCGGAGGGACAGACTGATGCCTGGCTCGGCTTCTACCACTTTCTGTTGGTGAGTCCCCTCCTCCTCTCTCTTACTGTATTTCTTTTCCTTTCATCTCTTTTCTGTATTTGATAGTGACTCATGCCTTGCCTTGTTTCTATTCACAGTTCTGGGCTTACGAGCGGCTGCCATGTCTGAGGCCTATCACTACTCTGGGCCCGGACACTTATCCTCGGGGTCGGCGATGGCATCACAGTACTCTCGAGGAGGTCCCCGTGTCTGGCAGTTTTGCACACTGTCGCATCCAGCTGGAGCTGATCACGGCTGCAGAGGTCGTCTGGATTCCCTACCTCTCCGATCATCTGACTGTGGGGTTTGCTGACGGGCATCCTTCCGGCCCGGAGTTCGAGCTTTCCACCCGCCGCCTCACTTTGCAGAGTGTTGGAGGCTGGGTGATGTATCTGGGAGAGCGCGCATTCAGATGCGTCACTGGAGAGATCCGCATCCCGCACTCCCTTTCTTTCACTACTTTCTGGCCGCTGGATTCTCAGCCCTCGGAGATCATGCTCGCCGGGGAGGATGGTCGGATGCTTTCCACGGGTCCCACTACGAGTGATGCATTCCGTACATGGTGGGTGCCCCGCACCATCGGTCCTCAGACTCGGGCCACTTTCTTTCTTGGAGATATGGTTCCAGGCTCGGTGACGATGACCGATTGGGCTGCCTGTGTTCGGACCCCTACCCATGCTGAGCAGATCGCCTCATTGACCCGTCAGGTAGATCAGTTGTCTCTGTTTATTCGGGGGTTGGGCCGGACCCCAGAGGAGGCTTACACCTACGATCCTGACGGTGCAGGTTATGATGCAGGCCCGAGTTCATCTGATGCCACAGCGCATCCCTACATCCCTGATATGAACTTTGGTCCTCCGAGCTCGACGACTCCAGGGGATCAGTTCGAGGATCCTGCTTTCATAGATGATACTGATTTTATTTAGACCAGGATAGGATAGGGCCTTTTGTATCGGCACCTGCTTAGATTTCTTTTTCATTTATGCAATATGTACTGAACTCATTTATTTATTTATGCACAATTTTCTTTTTTATTTTATGGAATTCACCTGTTTTATTATTAACTGTATGATGCATGCTTTTTATTTATGGGTAGAGAATGACCCCTGTACAGTCTTTTTTGATACTATTTTTTCACAGATGTCGTCCTCGGATGCCGTGGTTCGTTTGGATTCCATTCCTCCCACAGGGTTGATTGGCAGCCTCTTCCGCTGGTTGGACAGTCTACTGCCAGCAGATAGGGTTATCGTAGATGGTCTTTTGGGACATTCTTGGTCCTTATTAACCTTCCGGGTGCCAGCGGGCTTTGTGGATGGTCTTTTGAGCTGTTGGGGCCCCTGCCCGTCAGGTGTTTAGGTTTGGGACAGTAGAGCTGACCCCCACCCTTGAGGAGTATGCTCGCTTCACCGGCTTGCCGTTGGATGGTCCCTGTGCTAGGGTTACCGTTGGTTCCATGCGCCGTCAATTCTTGACTTTTACCGGTTTGCGGAGGGCTGTCTTATTACCGGTAATCACATCAGACCATATGGTTCCTCTTCAATTCTTGATTGACCGATTTGGCTCACCTGACAGTTTCCGTCCTTTCCTCGGTGATTTTTCCGTGTCCGAGGAGCGCTGGGATGCCTTGAGAGTGGGCGTTCTGATGGCCTGTGTCATCTCAGTTTTGTATTTGCCTGCAGGATCCGATCACTTGGACATGCGGATTGTTGCGGCCATTAGGGCCCTTCAGGAGGATCACACCATTCTCCCCATGATATTGGCGGACACCTATATGTCGGCCACATATTGCCAGTCCTTCCGAGGAAGATTCTTCAGAGGGAGCTCGACTTTGCTGTATGTGTGGTTCATGAGTCATCTTAGTCCCATCGGCCACTTCCGCCGCCAAGGGTTTTGCTTCAGTCACAACATAGCCGCGCAGTTTTCGTTTCGTCCCGTGAGTTGTACTGATGTGGCCTCCTGGACATCATTTTTGTCTATCATTGAGGACCCCTTTCATCTATTGGTTTATTCGGGCTATTGCTCCTTCATGAGCTTCTTGACTCATGTGCCTGGCATGGATTTCATCCCCATTGCTGGTTTGAGGGGCGTGACGACCTATCATCCCCTGGCGGTTATGGGGCAGTTTGATCAGACACAGGATTTACATCCCTTCGCGGGTGCAACCGCATACCGATTCCTTATATCATCCTGTACAGAGAGGGATCTACTGCAGGTATACGAGCTTTGGGATTGCAGGATCTTTGCCGAATATAGTGAAAGCTGTCACATCCAGACATTTGCCTACGTAGAGTGGTTGCGTGGAGACCTGGATTCAGCTAGTTTGAGTCGGACTGGGGCCTTTGATGACTCTGGAGTGATCTTCACAGAAAATACCACAGACCATTCCATTTCAGCCGATTCTGCCCCGAGTCGGGTCGCTGAGGATTCCCGACTCCGCCTGGCCCTGATTACTACTGAAGCCGAGAGGGATGCCGCCCTTGCCGAGAGAGATGAGGCCATTCGGGCTAGAGATGCTGCCATTGCCGATAGAGAGGCCATTGTATTTCAGACCAGGGCAGTGGTAGATGCTCATTTTGGGACTGTCAGCCGAGCTACTGCTTTACTGGATCGTATTGATATGATGGGGCAGCAGATTGCAGGAGATGCTGATGCTTCAGATCTATCCACCACCCTGTCCATCCTGCTTCGGCTAGTTTCAGATTTGTAGATTATTTTATTTCCTGCATAGACTATGTTGGTTTCATCAGTTATTGAAAGAGAAATCTTGTAATAAAACGACTTATATATATAGACATGCATTTAAATTTAGTCATTTTCCCCTTTTGTCGTATCATTGCCATCCATTGGATCATCATTTTATCCAACTGACCATGATTTTGACATTTCGCCTTCTTTCTTTCCTTAAGACCTGATGGAGATTTGACAGATATTGCCGCACACCTTTGATTTCGTCGGATTGAATCTCAGATTTTGGATAACTGTTTGGGTTGGATCAGGGTATGTATTCTGGGATGAGACTGGTTAGGCAGTTGGTTTCGGGAAGGTTTTGAGGGTGTAGGAAGGTTTTATCTGGCTATCGAAAATTGGTTTTGGTTTGGGAAAGGATTATTTTTAAAGGATCGGACCGCGCCATGATGGCTGCCTACGTACCCCCACAAGTTGGAAGATCAGGTCCTACGTAGTTCGCTGTCAGGGGAAAAAGGAACTGATGATTTAAGCGTAGAACCGCTTCACCGAGTCAGAATTGAGGGGTTGTGGAAATACCTCACCATCCATTTCTTGCAATATGAGGGCCCCTCCGGATAGTACTTTCTTGATCACAAATGGCCCTTCCCAGTTCGGGGCAAACTTCCCCTTGGCCTCGTCTTGACAAGGCATGATTCTTTTCAACACCAAATCGTTTTCCTTGAACTTCCGAAGTCTTATCTTTTTATCGTACGATCGAGAGATCCTCTGTTGATATAGCTGACCATGCCAAATGGCAGCCACCCTCCTTTCATCAATCAGGGCCAATTGGTCATATCGACTTTGCATCCAATCCTCTTCGCTTATCTGAGCGTCGATCACTATTCTGAGGGACGCCATCTCAACCTCGACTGGTAGAACAGCCTCCATTCCATACACCAAAGCGTAAGGGGTTGCCCCTGTAGAAGTACGCGTTGATGTTCGGTATGCCAGCAAGGTGAGGGGTAACAGATCTGGCCATTCCCCCCGATGATTAGCAGACATTTTTTGCCATGATCTTCTTGATGTTCTTATTGGCCGCCTCCACTGCCCCATTCATTTTGGGACGGTAAATGACGGAATTGAGATGCTTAATCTTGAACTGGTCACACAGTCCTTTCATGAGGGCGTTGTTTAAATTCTTGGCATTGTCGAAGACTACAACCTCAGGTTGCCCATATCGACAAATGACATTATTCCTGATGAAGCTGACGATGACCTCCTGAGTGACTTTGGGGAAAGAGGCTGCTTCTACCCATTTGGTGAAATAATCGATCATGACGAAGATGAATCGGTGCCCGTTGCTTGCTTTGGGCTCTATTGGTCCGATTACATCCATTCCCCACATTGAAAATGGCCAGGGGGAGGTCATACAGTGCAGTTCATTTGGAGGTGTATGGATCACATTACCGTGCGCCTGGCATTGATAACACCGTTTGACATGATCATCGCAATCGGCTTTCAGCGTTAACCAATAATGCCCTGTCCTCAAGATCTTTTTGGCCAACATCGGTCCACTCATATGTGGCCCACACACCCCGCCATGGATTTCATTCATAATCCTTTGGGATTGCGTTTCGTCTACGCATTGCAACAGTCCCAACCCGGCATCCCTTTTGTAAAGTGAATCGCCACTCAGGTAAAACTTCATCGCCATCTTTTGAATTCTCATCCTTTCAGTCCGATTTGCCTGATCGGGAAGGGATCTGTCTCTCAGATATTCCCTTATGTCGTGATACCAGGGTTGCCTCGTCAACACCACCTCATTTGATAACACTGCCACATTTTCCTCATATGCCGGGGCATTCTGTACGGTGATCTCAATCTGTGGACTGTCCCTACTCTTGATCACGTGGATTAAGGAAGCCAAAGTCGCCAGTGCATCGGCAAAATCATTTCGTCCCCGAGGAATATGGCGGAAGGCGATATCTTCGATCTCTTGCATAAGCTGGGTGACACAACGATGGTATGGAAGTAACCGAAGCTCCTTAGTGTTGTATACCCCGATTGTTTGTCTGATTACCAACTCTGAATCCCCGAACACCGCTAGTCTTTTTACTCCCATGTCACGGGCCAATCGGAGTCCCAAGATACACCCCTCGTATTCAGCGGTGTTGTTCGAATTGCTGAAACGAAGCTTGGTGGCCACGGGATATTGTTCTCCGGTGATAGAGACTAGGACCGCTCCGGCTCCTGCCCCCTCGGCATTCATGGCACCATCAAAATACAGCTTCCAGAATTGTCCCTCGTCATCACATTTTTTCGCGCGATACCCAGAATATATCCTCGCCCGGGAGAGGGGTTTCTAACGGCTCCATCCCTCCCGTTGGGGCTTCTGCCAACTGATCTGCAATTCCCTGCCCTTTCATGGCCTTCTGGGTTACGTACACCATGTCAAACTGTTGTAAAATTAACTGCCATCTGGATAATCGACAATTCAGCATGGGTCTTTCAAAAATATATTTCAAGGGATCCATTCTTGATATCAGGTACGTTGTATGCCCATGGAGGTAGTGCTGTAATCTCCCTGCCGCCCAGGCCAGAGCACAACAAGTCTTCTCGATGGGAGTGTAATTCTGCTCACATTGGCTAAATCTTTTGCTGAGGTAATAGATGGCCTGCTCCTTACCCGCCTCATTTTTCTGTCCCAGCATGCATCCCATCGCAATGGCATTGACCGATATGTACATAAACAGAGGGATCCCATCCTTCGGGGGGTACCAGCACTGGTGCCTCAGTCAATTGCTTTTTAATGGTCTGAAACGCCTTTTGACATTGCTCATTCCATTCTTGGGACACCCCTTTTCTTAACAGTCTAAAAATCGGCTCACATGTGGTCGTCAAGTGGGATATAAAACGGCTGATAAAGTTTATCCTCCCGAGGAATCCTCTTATCTCCTTTTTCTGTGTGAGGTGCCGGCATATCCACAATGGCCTTAATCTTTGCTGGGTCCAACTCAATGCCCCGATTACTAACCAGGAAACCCAAGAGCTTACCCGACTGTACTCCGAAAGCGCACTTGGCTGGATTGAGCTTCAAATTATATTTTCTGAGCCGATCGAATAGCTTTTTGAGATGAATTATATGATCGGATTCTACCTTCGATTTCACAATAATGTCGTCCACGTAGACCTCTATCTCCTTGTGCATCATATCGTGGAATAAGGCCATCATGGCTCTCTGATAAGTAGCCCCCGCGTTTGTGAGGCCAAAAGCCAGTCGTCTATAGCAGAAAGTGCCCCAAGGGGTGATGAATGCGGTCTTTTCCCGATCTTCCTCCGCCACCATTATCTGATGATATCCCGCGAAGCAATCCACAAAAGAATACATTTCGTACTGGGCTGTGTTATCTACCAGGATGTGTATGAAAGGCACCGGGAAGTTATCCTTGAGACTGGCCTTGTTTAGATCTCTGTAGTCTACGCATACCCTCACCTTTCCTCCAGGTTTAGCCACTGGGACCACATTGGATAGCCATTCCGGGTAAGTGGACACCATAATGATTCCCGCCCTGAACTGTTTGATGATCTCTTCCTTCACCTTTAAACTCCACTCAGGTTTCAACTTTCTTAGTTTCTGCTTGACAGGCCTGAAACCCTCCTTGATGGGTAACCGGTGCACCACAATGTCGGTGGACAATCCGATCATATCCTCGTGCGACCAGGCAAAGACATCCTCATATTGTCTTAGTAACTCAATTATTTCTGCTTTTTGGCTGGGGTTAAGGTCTGTCCCTATCTTGAGTTCTTTTGGATGGTCAGGGGTTCCGATATCTATAGTGATGGTTTGGTCCAAATTGGGTTTGGGTTTATCCTCGACCCATCCTTTGATCTCATCAGGTGCGTCGTCGTAATCTGTCTCGTCTTGTTCAATGCCCATTAAATCGAAATCCAGCTCAATGTCAAAATCATAATCATCATTCAAATTTGAAAGACCATTTGTTAGGCAAGGATTACTCAAATTGGTACACCTGACATGAAACAAAATACTTGTCATATATAAATCATTTTTTCACGATGATCGCATTTTCAAATAACAAGAAGAAACGACATAATGATGCAGAATTAAAACAACAACAAAAATAAACTTCTTCATTCCCCCATCATCTGGGGTCAATCACCCTGACGTCGAGTTTTACCCCTGTTTGGATATCACGGGTTTCTGGGTCCAATTGTCGATGGTCAGGTCAGCTGGAATGCGCTGGATAAAGGAGGGCCTCACATCGGACACCTCCCCGATGATTACGGATACGTCGCCTGAATCCTTCTCCATATCTTTCCCAGGAATAATCAGCCCTGCCCAATCGATGACAGGCACAACTTGTTGGGCTCCCGGTGGCGCGATAACATTCGTCCCCTCCTTACTGCTTGTTGATTGTCCGGGGATGTAGCATTTGGTTTCAAACTCCTTTGCGACCTCCTGCAGGAAACTTTCCCTCCGGGCCGACTCACTATGTGTGGGGGTTAATTCTTCATTCCCTGCCCCAATCACAGGTCCGCTGATCCCCTGCTCATTGTCGGCTCTGGTCAATGGACTGCCAACTAGTCGAATCGGAGTCGCACCCCGACGGTGTCCCCGTACTGCGCCCACATGGTATCCCAATCCTGCCTTGCCTATCTGCTGTGGTAGGTGGATGGGCTCGGTGATTCCCTGACTGCTTTTCCCTAGTCCCTGTCCAGGTTGGAAGTTCATTTTAATCATTTCCCTTGCCACAAAGGTGAGTTCCGGAGAGACCCTTGGTTTCACAGCTGGAGCTCCCAGGCATCTATAATGGGGAGTGCTAATCTCTAGTGCTTGAAAGCTGGCAGGAGCCGCTGACTCATCCACATTGATTACTGGTAGGCCACTCCTGGGAAGAGAAGGGTCATCACATTCGGCCGAGATTGTTACCAGATTCCCATCGATGATCAACTTGATTTGTTGGTGGAGCGTGGAAGGAACTGCCCCGGCCATGTGTATCCATGGCCTCCCTAACAGCAGGTTGTAGCTTGCCGTGATATCTAGGACTTGGAAGGAGATATCAAAAGTACAGGGCCCTATCTCCACTGGCAATTCTATCTCCCCGATGGTGTCCCTCCGGGATCCGTCAAAAGCCCGAACCACCACATGACTGGCCCGCAGGCGCTTGGGACTGATGTTCATTTTCTTCAGCGTACTGAGAGGACATATATTCAATGCCGATCCCCCGTCGATCAGTACCCCATTCATGACATATCCTGAGGAGATTACTGCAATGTGTAGCGGTTTTCGGTGCCCCCTTCCCTCTTCGGGAATGTCCTCATCTGTAAAGGATATTGCATCGGTTTCAAATAAGTGGCCTACCAGCTGGCCGAAATCCTCCTCACTGATCTCTTTGGGCACAAATGCCTCCTCCAGAACCTTCATCAGGGTTTTACAATGCTCACTGGATGACAACACCAAGTCCATGACTGATGTTAGGGTTGATTCCTCATTTAAAATCTGGATCCCCCTTGTTTCTGGGTGATCCATCCTTTTCAAAAACTCTATGGCCTTTTCCTCGGAAACCTCTTCATTTTTTCTCTTTTGGCTCTCAAGGACTCGCCCGGGGAGATACAAGGGATTCCCCTTGGTTGTTACGGAAGCACAACTGGCCGCTTCCTCTGGTATTCCCCCATAATTCCAGGGTACAGTCTTCAGACTACTGATAGGGAGTTGTGGCCTTGCAGCAAAAATGATGGGCCTCGGAGCTGTCAACTTGATAGGTCCCTCTATGTTATTCGTATTGACCCCTATCAACCTGATGGGTGTTACCCTCGCATTCTCATAACCATGTATTACGTTGACCATTTCCTCAATTTTCTGCACATAGCTCAACCTTGGCGGCTCCCCCGCCTCACTTGCCTCCGTCGCATTGACTCCCCCTCCATCATGTCTTGGCAGGGGATTTGCCTTAACATTCGGGGAATCCGGCTGTTCCACCACAATCTCTCCACTGTCAATCAGGTTTTGGATTCGATGCTTTAACGTCCAGCAATCCTGTGTATCATGGCCAGGGGAACTGGAGTGGTATGCACACCGCTTGCTCGGGTCAAACCTTCTACCCTTTGGGTCACTTGGTGGTGCCAGACCAACTATTTTCTTTTGGGCTACTAATACCGCTAGTACCCGTTCAAGCGGCTCCCCGAGCGGGGTGAATACTCGATTCTGCGAGGCCTCATATCTTCTTCGCCCCTCTGCCCTTTGATCTGTGAAATTTGGCTGTCGGGATGGCCCTCCCCTCTGTACCTGTACCGGAAGATGGCTTTCTGCTTTACTGGACGACCCTTGTAGGATGAGGGAGACATCCTCTTCCTTCCTCTTTTGGACTCTCCGGGAAGTGCTGCCATAGTTTCCATTCTGTATTTGCTCGGCAGCCGTTTCTAAAGCAGTAAGATCCCGGATTTTACCCGATTTCAACCCCATGTCAACCATCTCTCCATGTTTAATCATTTCCGCAAAAGGTCTTCCAATCCCCGAGATGACCCTCTCATAATACGGTGCCTCCTGAATGTCTACAAAGGTCATTACCATCTCTGATTCGCTCATCGGGGGGGTTACCTGTGCGGCCATGCCCCTCCATCTTTGCGCATATTCCCTGAAGGATTCCCTAGGCTGTTTTTTAACCTTTGTCATTTGGTACCTGTCAAGAGCCATCTGGGCCTGAAAGCTGTATTGGGTTAAGAAGGTATGGGCCAATTCCTCCCAGTTGTGGATTCGGGCGTTGTCGAGGCGGGCATACCAGATTCTTGCCTCCCCTGTTAAGCTTTTCTGGAATAGTTGCATTCTTAACCCCTCGTCTTCGGCATAAGACCCGAGTTCTCCAATGTATATTTTCAAGTGTGTATAGGGGTCTCCCTTTCCATTGTACTTTTCAAACTCGGGAACTTTGAACTTTTCTGGATATCTGGCTCCGGGGAAAACACATAGATCCGAATAATTAACCCTGCCCAGGGAGCCTATGCCCCTTAGAGATTGGATGGTCTCCTCCATGTGTTTCATTTTTCTCCGAAGGTCGTCATTGTCCCCTTCTTCTGGGATAGTAACCACTGTCCTGCTAGGTATGGGAACGGCCTTTGTAATGACTGGCTCGTCCTTGAGTTGGGGTTGGTCATCCTTACCCAGGTTTACAACATTTTTAGGAGGATTCTGGTCACCCCCTGGTGGTGGAATATTATGTGGTCCTTGGCTTGGCGGATCCTGTCTGAGTAGGAGCTGCTCTTTTAGCATTGTGGCCATTTCCATCATCTGTTTTTTGAAGTCATCAAACTCTTCCCGAGATATGGAACTATGATTAGGAATATCAGCCATTTCAGAGGTAGAGACCTGGGCTTTCTTAGACTGCGAACGGGTTTGAGGAGCAATCCTGCGAAACAACGGTTCGAAGTTTTAGTCTTGGGGAAATGAAAGCATGGATGCATGCTAAAACCGTAACCTCTTGTGTGTTTTTGGGTTTTTTTTTTTTTTAATCTTTTTCTGCAAAACAACTCGTTAGCGGTTCTTTATTGAAATAATACATGCTAGATATGATTATTATGCTTCCCGTGTCGTTCCCTGCAAAACACAGAGGTTAGTATTTTCTCTTGACATAAAGGGGAAGCATACGGAATTATGGCATTTATACGCAGAAACGTAAAAAGGGCATGAAGAGACTTATCCTGCGTTGGGTTAATCTGGGGCTGACCTATCTTAGGGTTACTCTCACGGGCTTTTCGGCATGAAGGTTCCCAAATCTTCGCAATCTACTCGTTTGAGCCCTTTCGATTGGAGCGGATTTGAGTGGTGCGTTTCCTGAGCCATCTCCGGGGAGCAGCCCCATCGAGTCCAGTAATAAGCAACCGACGGGTTCGCCTCAGGAGGAGGTACAATCTCAACATACATTCACATTCATCGTCCTCACCGTATGCAAATGATTACTTTAAGGTAAATCAACTCCATTCAATCATTCATTCATTGGACAACAACACACATTCACACAACAATAAAAAGAAATCAAAATGTCGCATACACATACACATTTATAAATTTTAAAGGATAGGATAGCATCAAGATTTGACTCGGCTTAAGCCCTCTAATGTTCCCCAGCAGAGTCGCCAGCTGTCGACGCCGGGTTTTTCGCTTCGCGTGTCCTTTTAGTCTTTTCCAATTTTAGCCTTTTGGTTTAGATGATTTTTGGAAAAGGTCGGCATTGATGTCGACGGGGTTTTGAAAGATCGTTTTTTTTATGATGAGCCATTTAACCAGAGTCGCCAGTTGGTATATTTGAAATGGATGTACCAACTCATCCGAGTTTTCGTTTTTATGAATCGCTGGCTCATGTGTGACTCCGAATTAATTGGTCTGCGACTCGAGATTCATAGAGTTCGGGGGCTTGCTTAAGTGAGGGGAAGGTGTTAGGCACCCCTCGACTTCCGTGAAACACGGTTACCGCAATCTTGATGCTTTTCCTATCCTTTAATTCATAAAACGTATATGCGTGCGTGTGTGTGTGTGCCTAAGTGAATGTTGTGGTGAGTTTGTATGAAAGAATCATTTGGATTTTTAGGGAAAATCATGCTTTAATTTGATAACGCTTCGGAATGTCTTTTCGGTATATACGAGAAAGCTTTATGAGAAAAGTTTGATTTTAATTGTCCAAAACTATGAGATTTTCATTATGTGTCGTTTTGGCAAAACGAGAGTTTTAAACCTTTGTCAAAATAGGAATCGAGATCTATACGTTGCTTTCGTAACTCAAATGATAGGCAACTTCTAGGATCTCTTTCACCCTATGCACAAAGATTTAATAAAACGTTACTTATTTTATAAAATCGTTTTTTGTGCGATGTTTTGGAAACGATTTCCTTTTGGCCTTCTCGTTTACATAGAAATCAACATTTCATTAGCACTTCTCATTTTAAGCCTCGTGATGCTAACAACCTAGTTTGATTGATTTTATGAAGGTCTTCATTGTTTAGCTTCGAAATCAATTTCGTGTCGTAAATCGAATCAAGCATAAAATGCATTGGGGTTATTCATGGGCATGTAAACCATCCAAATAACCCCAACACCCACAATCACACACTTCATTATTACGGGGCCTTAAACCCGATTCCGCCTTGGCGTCGTTTTAAGGCCCAATATTACATATTTACAAAGAGACTACATCCTACCCGCTACATACATCAAGATACGTCCATCATCGGATTTGGACCACGGGGTCGCTTTCCTAGGCTCACAACCAAATTTCCACACACCCACAATCGGATTTTACAAGAAATAACCAATACGGATAATCTACCAATACCAAGACATCCCAAAATAGAGATCTAAAAGAACCTTGTCAATATAACACCAAAAAAACAAACAAACAAGAGATCAATAAATAAATATCATCGGGTTATTAGGAAGAATTTTGTTCCAAATGGAACCCTCACTAATACTCCCTAATTTATTATTCCATAATCATATGAAAATTTCATTTGATTTGACCAAAAGATATGATAGAAATTGTAAAATTTGAGGAGATTTTCACCTTGCAAATGAGATCAAAATGGATCTAGATTTGTGTATTTGAATAGAAGAAAAAGTCTTATGTGATACAATCAAATCACAAAAATATTATTCCTCTCTTTTTTTCTTACTTTCTCTCCTATTTGATTGCAAAATCTATGCTAATTCTTCCTCTTTTTCTCTATTTCCTGCTGCTGTTTCCTTGCTGATTCTCTTCTTCTCCAAAAATTCTCGAACTCCCTGTATGCTGAGAAGAAATGGTTTATATAGGCTGGCCAAAGCCAGCCGCAGATGCATCTGCGGCTGGCCGCAGATGGATCTGCGGCTGGCTGGCGCCCACACCCCACTCAGCACACCTTCCACTTTGATTATTTAATTCTCCTCGGTTCTCGCACCGTACCTCGATTCTCGCGTCGCGCCGTCAGTTTTATCCGAAAGGCTTGTATTTTGCAGTCCGGAAATTATTGCGGGACGTGACACATCATTCGGCATGCTCATTTCGGACGGCCTTGATCGCAAGTCGTCGTGGTGGCTCTAAGTGTTCGCACTTATGTTCACCCTCCGTCTCGCAGGCCGGTCCAATGGACGAATTTGCCCTCCTGTCATGGTCAGTATAGGAAATGCAAAATTTGGGTGTCTACAGGGAGTTGTCGTTAATGCTGCCAAAAATAAAACCTTAACTCTATGAACTCCGAATTAAACACAGTATATCAATAGCAAGGGTCGATCCCACAAAGAATAATGTTGATTTTAATTTATCCTAATGCTTCTAACAGTTTTAAGAGTAAATAGAAGGTTGGGGGATTTGAATTTGTTTAACTAATTAACAAGAGCAGATTTAAAATAATGAAATTAACTAGTTAATTAAAATTTCAGTTTTCCAGTTCAGTTTCACCTTCTCACAGCAATAAATCAATTAAGTATAACAATATTCACCCTTCAATAAAACTAATAGTCCTAGATAACAACAAGCTTTGTTACCCGAAATTCCTCTTAGATTGTTACTTAATTAAATAAGCTCTTCACAAGATTCTAACTATCATATAACCTAAAATAAGCTCTTTAGATTTAATATGATAGCAGCATTAAGAACTAAGGAATTAGACTATTCCAAGCAACAAACACATAAGCTCAGATTGTTTAACTTGTCTCCTGATAATCATAGCAATAACCAAAAGTTTGACCACAATTAGTATTACTAACTGTTACTTATGATTAGAAATAATATTGATTACGTAATACTATTCCTGAATCTAGCTGATATTATCAACTAATCAATTTAATCATGCAGAAACCAAATCAGTTAAGCAAATAATATTTACCGATTAAAACAGATTATCAGAATAAGCTTCATATAGGGAGTAAATACTGTGTATTCAATCAAACCATAAACTGTTACTAAGGATCCACGTCCCTTTCAAACTGAATAAAAGAAAACTAGCCTGGCATGTTTTTATGAATACTCTAAATATAATAAAACTCTCGATGATCAATAATGATCCCAATAATTACAAGTAAAAGTATTTATAGATAAATCTCTAAAGCCTAAAAGAAATCTAATCCAATTATGCTTCGGAAGTCTTCACTTTACAAGCATGGTAGGATTTTAAATCCTTCTTAATCTCTGAAATCCAACTTTAGGCAGCTTCCTTATCAAATTAGATTTTAATTTCCAAATCCAAGTCTTTCTCAGTTTCCTTTTCCAGTTCGGCATCAATTTTCATATTGTTCCTCAACTCAGATTTCATATCAGATTTTATTTCCATAATCAGATGTAGTTTCCATATCGACTTTGACTAGAATCTCCATATTAAATTGAACTTCCTTTTTGATGCACAAGTTTATCTCCAAATCATGTTAGGAATCATATCTCTAAGCTCCAACGTCTCAAATCCTACTCTGATTCGGAAATCTATAAGTCAATAAAAATCATAGAGTAACACTCTGATAGACTCCACGGCACGCTTGCGTGAGGTGGTTGTCGCCCAAATCGTTTCTAGTAAAGTTGAACGATTGATAACTTGCAACACCTTAACCCCTCGCCTATATGTATACGGTAATCTTGGTACAATTGCTCGCGTTCGGAATTCTACATTGAATGGACAGCAACAACACCTTGACCCCTCGCTTATATGTAAGCAGTAATCTCGGTACAATCGACGATTAGTGCGGTAGAAAATGCCACATACAACTATGTATTGTTGTATGATAAGTCAAACTTGAATCTCAAAGAAAAACTAAGAAAAATTAACTTAGAAATTCTCAAAGAACCGAAAGATGAGAAAAACCTCTTAAGAATATTGATAAACTCAAATAAAAATTGTTGATCCCCCAATTACATCATTTGTGTATTCTATTTATACTAATAAAATTAAACCCTAGTTACTAAAGAAATTGAATTACTATTTAACAACCAATTAGAAAGCAAATCTATCTAACAAACATCCTAGTTACAATAGAATTAGAAAAAATATAAAAAAATCCCTAAAATTATGGAAAGAAATCTGATCAAAACGCGTCCTCGTAATCTGTGTCCTAGCCCAAGCACTTAGGCGCTTGAAAATACACTGTCTGGAGTGCGTAAGTGCCCACTTACAGAATGCCTTGATATGTCCAAGCGCTTAGGTGCTTGAAATGTGAAGGATTGGAGCACCTAGGCACTTGCCTGCCCAATTTGATTGTTTCGTCCTAAATTTGATCCTTGTCTTGTGCAATGCAACCTCGTGTTGTCTCATAATATAACATAACCTCTTGAACATTTTTGGGCATCTAAAACGCCGTATGAACGCTAATCCTTCCATGAATTGAAACATATCTTCATTAATGATTAGATGACACAAACGAACATGATGAACACGATCTCGAACGCTTGACTTGTATTGATTTGGTCTTACTACATAGTTCGTATCTAGCAAACCTAAATCACATGAATGACCCTCTCCTCATTGTTCATATGAATTGAGCTCCAATGTAAGCATCCTTGAGTAGATTCTAGCCCAATTACTTGAATTCATTTGTTGAATCCTCGAAGATTGAGTAGAGCCGATGACACTTGATGCGAGCCTAGACAGGATCTCATCATTCCCCCCTTCTTCAAAAGGATTTGTCCTTAAATCCAGCATCTCCCCTTGAAAAGGATATCTCCACAAAACTGATCCTGCATAAAAATATACTAAGTCAGTAGTGTTAATGAAAACATAATCATAATTCTCAACTTGCAAATGAAATATGATTGCAATATTAACAACGCAATTAAGAATATTAAAACAATTAACAAAATTTTCAACTCCCTCAAGAAACAAAGTAGCAATATCAAGCATCTTCCTCGATTTGACATGAACCACTTGTAAATATCTTCTTCCAAACGATGATCGAATTGACATATCTCCATACAAGCTCTTCGACTCGCAACTTGGAAACTTAAACTCTTGATCTCCTTTAAACCAGAACAAGTCCACAATATCACAATGCTCTTGCACACGTAAGCCCAATTCTTCCATAACCCTAAACACAGGATAACAAACTAAATAAATAACTAAAGCAACAATGCCAACTAAATTACTACCTAATAAAATAAATGCATATGTAGTAAAATAAACACAAATAAAAATCTGGAAAGCTCTATCTCCTCTTGGATCAAAAGTCAGCATATGGAACTCTTCATGCATCAAAATCGTCCATTTATGAATTCCCGGATCAAAAAAGAATCCTATGATCTCGATTATTTGCGAACATAACCTCGTCAATGATCCTGGGTCAAACACTGTCTTTTGAAACTCATCATGTCGCATAAACCCAGACACTTGAATTCCTATATTAACACAACTAAATAAATCATCATGTTCCATTTGTCTAATTGCAAAGAAATCAAATTACTCAAAATCACATGCATAGTTTACTAGCATAAAATCCAAAATACTTCCCTTTAGACTTTCCATGCATTGTCTTATTGGATGTGCACATTGATCCACATTTTCCTCCTTGATGAGTATGAACCCATCTCGGACCTGTACAACAAAACATACATTTCCCTTCCCATTGACATTAACACAATCAAATTCAAATAACCTCATCAATGGAATTAAAAGATCGAATTCAACACCACAAGATGAAAACTAAATAGCATATTTACGTTCACAAACAAACTCAACTAGTGCTAAAGAATTTTCCCAAGTTTTGAGAAGAATCAGAATATCATCAAAATAGACATAAACAAATTTCCCCATGAACGAACGCAAAATATGATTTAATTTGAAAACACTTAATGCAATAGCTAGTCCAAATGATCTAACTAAACATGTATGTAAACCATATCCTACACCAATCTGATGATGAACACTTTTCTCATCAATATCAAATGATAGTAAATCATGCAATGAAGATGCTCTAATGGAATGACATGATTACTACTACTGTCTGTAAGGTTTGTATATTACGCGAACATGCAATCAAATTACATAAATAGAGCGAAAGCGTGATAAAACAATTTTTAAAATTTTAATACAAACCATCACCATGATCTTTCCTTGTGTTCAATTATCGAATAAACGAAAGAGATGGACAGTTAGAGTTATACCCTCGTAAAAACAAGCTTCCTCGGGTACAAGTTCAACTCCAAATATCCTTCACATTCTCCTTGAATTCAACGGTGTGATTCCTTCCTTTGATCAACGTTAGCCACCCAAGTGTTTGGCCTCTAGAGGTGATCCACCAATGAATAATAGTTGTTCAAGAAGATGGGTGTTGACAAAACCCTAGTTTCTATCTCTATAGAAATTGTTAGTACTCTCCACAATCTAATGCAAGAGTGTGTATATGTGTGTAACCCTAATCTATGATAAGACTTCTCTTATTTATAGATGTAGGAAAACCCTTCCCTAAACTATTTAGGATTGGAGTTTCTATTCTAATTAAACTCCTTTAATTAATTGCACTCCTAATCTAATTAGGAATTCAGGAGAGAGTACTTCTATTAATTAATTTTCAATCCCTATTATGAATTAAATAATAGAAATAGTAATAATAATAAGACTCCTCTTATTAATTTATATTTAATATTTTTAAAATATTAAATAATAAATATTAAGCTATTTAATTTATTCTATCTCCATAGATTAAATTAAATACACTTAACTTATTATTTTAATTATGTCATTTACTTCTTAAACAAATATTTTTCTTTTGCGGTGTGACCCTTTAGGTTCTCCATATTAAACCGGTTGTGAATAAATCAATTAGAACAATTCTAATCTTATTTAAATAAATAAATTAGACTATTTAAATAAATAACATTTATTCTACAATAAGGGTAAGCCCCCTTAGCGATCAACGACTTTCTACATAATATAGATTTTAATATTAATCACAAAAAAACATTTCAGTGAATAGTTAACATACAATTTAAATCCTTCTACTATACAATGTCTCAATTAAATATAAGACATAGATTTACTGTCAAGTCTTATTTTATTTAATTTTATGTATTTCGATTCCCAAATGCACAACTTTAACTAATGTAAATTAGAAACTCCTTTCTAATTTCATTCTGCCTTGGCCAAAGACTATTGAGTTGTCATTTATCGAATCACATAGGACATTCACATCTTTTACCAGATGTGGTAGATTCTTTGTTGATCATTTACCTACCTCCATGTACAACTTATTATATTCAATCAACCATTTGATATACCCTAAATGTCTTAAGGGATATGTCAAAGTATAACTTGTCATACACGAGATACTATGATGATCTCAAGTCCAAGGATCACTTGTACTACTATCACTAGAGGAATTCCTATTGACAGTCGAGTAAAATTCCATTAGGTATTTCTTAGCGAGCCACGTTCAGTGAACTTATTCTCCAATAAGTACCTAAATACTTGCTTTAGTGTCTCCACACAAATGATTATGAGATCAATCATCCTCTTCCTAAAAGCAAGCAACGTATGTACTAATCTATCCTATAACGACCCCAAAATTTATACAATTCAACTCTCAACATCGGTCGTTATCAATACATCGTCGCTCTAACTTTACAACAATATCCAGTATTAAACTTAATAAAAATGCGGAATAATTTAAACTTTTCTATTACAAATCATTCTCGATCCCAAAATTTTCAACCTTTACATCTAAATATCTTAGAATCATATTAATATCATGATTCGCCTTGTCGAACTTATTATAAAAGTTTACACCTCAATACAAACTTTACAACTCAACATCTTTTACATTTAATACATCATCAATTACATCATCCAGAACCTTAATCATGGTTCAAAAACATAAATTTAAGATAAAACAATTAATCTTCATGCATAACATCTGAATCATGCCATTCAAGCAGCACATAACGTTACCTTGAATCTTTAACCTACAAAAGTGGTTATTTGCAAGAATGAGCTCGATAGCTCAGCAAAATCTAACAGTTTGCATGCGTCACATAGCACATAAATAACATTCTAAATATTTAAATCATAAACATTTGGCTAAACATGTCATATATAAAGATCAACACATATCAAATAGAGATTGAGTTCCATAACTCAATCAACATTCTTTATTCAACGAACATAGTCAGAGTTTGACTTTGTCATCTCATACTTGTAAAATATATAAAATGTGTCATGCTTTTACATCATAGGTTTAAAACAATTAATCATTTAGTTCACATAACAAATAGGAACTGAAAGACTTGTCTTGTTCGTAGATTACCAATTACCATAATCAACTTATACTTATCTGCACTTCACGTATCCTACACGATTTATAATCATGCACAACATTTATTAGTCACATAGCAACACTTAGAAAACAATCTACACATTCCGTTATAGAGCAGTAACAATGATTAGTTACAGCATTATAGACACTTCAAGACTCACTTTAATTTGATTTTATCTTAATATCTTAATTAATATATTAGTCTAATATTTAAACATGTATAGGGCAACATAGCATGTCCACAAAGAAAAAGAATTTTTTATTTTTATTTTTGTTCCACCGTCGGGGCGGTGGTTTTGTGACACCCCTAAATCCGGGTTTCCTAACCTCGAATTCGGTGTTCACGATACTCAACAACAAACATACTTTCTAACTGATGCGGAATAATAAACATACATTGTTTATCGAAATAGTAATAAAGTCTTACAATCATGGTCCCAAGGTTCTTTAACCTTAACTTAAAACATACCCTCAATACAATAAGAGTTCACATAGCCAAATAACATTTAAGATAAACTAGTACATAAGCCATATCAGGCAACTACTCTAGCACCTTCCCTTTTTCTTTGTCTCCTTTAGACGTTTCTGCCTTAGCTGAAATAAAGATCATGATATAGCAAGGGTAAGCAACTAGTTTGCTTAGCAAGTTTATACACAAGGGAGATATATCATGAATAGAAGGAATTTCGCTTTCAATGTTCAACATCAGTATAAAATTGTGAAGAAACATGAATTAATAGTCGACAATTGAATATTCGAATAATTGAATGACAGTTACTGAGTGGTTGAAAATAACCATAGACATTTGCCAAGGTTCTCAGCATTTAAACTGGACCTCTTAATATGTTTTGGTAATCAAGGGGATCAACCTTTTATACCCCGTGATTTATGCATAAACACTTAATAACCAGCATTGATATCATGCCTTAAACAAGTTTATCCTTTTCTCAGCCAAGAGTTCTTACCACAACAATTTAATAAGAACAGCTTTTAAAATACCATTGTCTTAACCAATTTAGACATGCTGGATCTAGCTGATACAAATAGCATAGATCGATCTCATAAACAATTCATACATGAAAGAACTTTAATTAAATTTACAGTTCAATCATAATAGGATAGGAATTCAATTGCACAATGTGCGAATCTCAATAATCAGTATAGATGTGAATAATCGACAATAATTATTCACTAACATGCTTCGAAAATAATAACTCGAGATTGAGTTAGGGAACTTGCCTGTCTGCTCAGCTACAAATAATTTTAGCTTTAACTAATTGGCCTTGAAGAACCTAACATTGATAACGTCGATCTACCAATTAGTACTGCGTAGTTGTATATCGATACGCTTACTTATGCTATTTATTTAGCAATTAAGCAAATCACATAGCACACATAAGTTAATAAACTATCGTAAATCCTATAAGACACTTAATATTATCAATCCTAATAATATTTAATTCACCTCTTGGTATTATTAGTCCACTAATAACACTTTTATTCGTTTACTAATGTTATTAACATCTTAATAATATTTTAATCATCCAATAATACTTTAATCTAATATTATTAATCTCTTAATAATATTTCAATTCTCATATCATTAATAATATTTTAATTTAATATTATTAACCATTTTAATAATATCTTAATCATTTATTAATGCTTAAAACAAATATTATTACCCATTCAATAATATTTCCATAAAGTTTTAATCTTAATATTTCTTTGTTTACTTAAAAATATCGAATTCTTATATTACAAATATCATAGTAATATTTTAATAAGTTATTAGGCGAATAAACAATTTATTCTAATTGTTTTACCCTTTATTAAACAACTCCTTTACTACCCATAAAATGTCATAAATATTATTTCTCATTAAATATTACCAAAATACCCCTCAATAGTCAGAATATATAATATTAGGAGTATCCAAGCTTAAAAATCACATTTTCCTTATTTATAACATCATTTAACCATTTATTTTCTTTTAACCATAACTATAACATTATTGTGAAAAATAGCAAATAGGTTCTGAAAATTATTATCCTCTGGATCTGGATAGTATATGATCCAACAATGATCCACAAATTTTCCTGGAATTTTAGAAAATGATTTACTATTTTTAAAGTACTCAAAACCTCCGAATATTGTTACATTTTTCATACATCGAGTTTTACTCAGAAACTTCTGAAATTTTCAGGGTACACTCTCATAACATGCATAAACATACTGTAAAAATTTCATATGTTTTAAAGGTACACACAGTGAGAAATCTGGGTATGAATATTTAGGAGTCATTCACGGTAAAAGCCATTACACAAAATGTACACATCGAAACGTGTTCATTCTTTTTGCTACTTGTAGATAACTTCTTAAGGTACCTCTGTGATCTTGAGCTGCTACCAGCCGATTTTTGATCAGCCGCACGATGTCTGTAGTCTGCTGCACCATTTCTGGTCCCAGCAATCTTCGCTCCCCGACCTCGTCCCAACACATCGGGGTTCGGCATTTCCTTCCATATAGCGCTTCGTACAGTGGCATGCCGATACTGGCGTGATAGCTATTTTTGTAAGCAAACTCCACCAGTGGCAAATGGTCATCCCAACTGCCCTTTAAATCCATCACGACTGCCCGAAGCATATCTTCTAGGGTCTGAATCGTTCACTCGCTCTGGCCGTCGGTTTGAGGATGATACGTTGTACTCAACCTCAACTGCGTCCCCATTCTTGCCTGCAGACTTTTCCAAAAATTTGACGTGAAGCGCGGATCTCTATCAGATACAATTGATACCGGCACTCCATGTCTTGACACTATCTCTTTCACATAAAGCTTTGCTAATTGCTCCAGATTGTACCGTATCTTGATTGGTAGAAAATGAGCAAACTTGGTTAGACGATCCACGATTACCCAGATAGCGTCTAAACCCTTATGAGTTGGTGGTAGTCCCACCACAAAGTCCATTGTGATGTGCTCCCACTTCAACTCCGGAATCTATAACGGTTAAAGTAATCCGCTCGGCCGTTGGTGCTCTGCTTTAATCCGTTGGCATGTCGGACATCGGCTGACGCACTCTGCCACTTCTCGTTTCATATTCGTCCACTAAAAATTTCGTCGCAAATCCTGGTACATTTTTGTGCTCTCGGGATGTACTGAGTACTTCGTGCTGTGAGCTTCCTGAAGGATTTCTTCCCTCAATTCCAGATCCAACGGTACCCAGACTCTCCCTTCAAACCTTAGCAACCCAGTGCCATCAATATTATACTTAAGCTCCTCGCCTTCGGTAATTCGCTTCTTTATTGAATCACAATCCTCATCCTTTTCTTGAGCCTCTTTAATTTGATCAAATAGGGTCGGGCTCGCTGTCACTGTAAATAATTTCCCGTCCGTCTCCATCGGATACTTAACCTCCAATTCCAGACGTTCGAACTCCTTTATCAACTCTGCCTGAGTTGTAAGCCTCATTAATTTCTCTCTACCTTTCCTACTTAGGGCATCTGCCACTACATTTGCTTTGCCCGGATGGTACAGAATCTCATAGTCGTAATCCTTGATCAACTCTAACCATCGGCGCTGCCTCATATTCAGCTCCTTCTGAGTGAAGATATATTTCAGACTTTTGTGATCTGTATATATCTCGCACCTCTCTCCATATAAGTAGTGCCTCCAAATCTTCAAAGCGAATACTACTGCTGCTAACTCCAGGTCATGAGTCGGGTATCCCTTCTTATAGTCCTTCAGCCGACGTGAAGCGTACGCAATGACCTTGCCATGCTGCATTAGTACACAACCAAGACCTTTGTGTGACGCATCACTGTATACAACAAAACCTCCAGTGTCGTCCGGTAAAGCCAACACTGGTGCTTGGCTAAGTCTCTTCTTCAGCTCCATGAAACTCTCCTCGCACTTCTCTGTCCAAACGAACTTTATCGTCTTTCTGGTTAGATTGGTCAATAGTGATGCTATCTTCGAGAAATCCTGGATGAATCTCCGATAGTATCCCGCTAACCTTAGGAAACTCCTAATCTCCGTTGGCATCTTCGGTTGCTCCCAGTTGATAATGGCTTCCACCTTTGCTGGGTCTACCGAAACACCATTCTTGTCAATGACGTGTCTAAGAAACTGCACTCTCTGCAACCAAAATTCACACTTTGAAAACTTCGCGTACAGCTTTTCCCTTCTTAATGCCTCCAAAGCAATCCTTAGATGTTCAACATGTTCTTCCTCTGTCACTGAATACACCAAAATATCATCGATGAATACTACCACGAACTTGTCCAAGTACTGCTTGAACACTCTGTTCATCATATCCATGAATGTCGCTGGTGCATTTGTCAGTCCAAATAACATAACCAGAAACTCGAAGTGCCCATATCGAGTTCTGAATGCTGTCTTTGGAATATCCTCCCGCCTCACCTTTAGTTGGTGATATCCCGTTCTCAAGTCAATCTTTGAAAAGTATTTTGCTCCCTTCAATTGATCAAACAAATCATTAATTATGGGCAGCGGATACTTGTTCTTAATCGTAACCTTGTTCAATTCCCTATAGTCGATACCGAGCCTTAACGATCCATCCTTCTTCTTTACGAACAGAACTGGCGCTCCCCACGGAGATACACTCGGACGAATATACCCTTTATATAGTAGCTCCTGTAGTTGAACCATCAGTTCTTTCATCTCCACAGGTGCCATCCTGTATGGTGCCTTTGAGATCGGTGCGGTTCCCGGTACCAAATCAATTACAAACTCGACCTCTCTATCCGGTGGTAAACCCGGTAACTCATATGGGAAAACATCTGGAAATTCCCTTACAACCGGTATCTGACCCACCTCACCTCTTATTCTCTGAGTATCAACCATGTGAGCCAGATAACATATATAACCCTTCTTTAACAATCTCTTTGCTTGCATCATCGTCAGACAACAAGATTGTCTCGGCAATTTACTACCGTAAAATACAACCTTCGACTTATTCAGAGTCTTCAGGTGTACACACTTCTTCTTACAATCAATCATAGCCCTGTGGCTAGACAACCAATCCATTCCAAAAATTACATCAAATTCTCCTAGTCATATCGGAATTAAATCTACGCTCAGTTTACATCCTCTTATTGGAGTTACTTCCTCCATCGTTTCCATCCTTGTGCCCCTATTGCCCACAGTTGTAGCAAATCCCTTTGCCCTTCGGACATTTCCCCGAGTGATTCTTTCCACAATTATTGCACTTATTACCCTTCTTAACCTCTCTTCCAGACTTGTTGCCTCCGCAAGATTGGCTATCGATCCCTTTCCTTTTATTCGGGTTACTTCCCCCACGGCTACCTTCCTTGTGACCATCGTGGCTTTTCTGATCTTGGTTGTGCTTTGTCAACGCTTTATTTCCTCCTCGGCAACGATTGATTCCTTAAGTAACGTAGGAAATGTGTTGATCTGCAAAACCACAACCTTACTATACACCCAGGGCTTCAACCCTTGTTCCTAGCTCCGGTGTCCACTTGGTGTGGAGCAAACCTAGCTAATTCGTTAAACTTCGTTGCGTACTCTGCTACCGACATATCATCTTGCTTCAGTCCCAAGAACTTTATCTCCAACTTGCCTGCGTGCTTTCAGGAAAGTAATTTAAAAAAAAAACAGCTCCTTAAAACGAGTCCACGCAGTTGTGCCTTCCCTAGCTCGGCTTCTATTCGCCTTCCACCAGTAATTTGACTCACCCTTCCTTTTGAAAGTGGCAAACGAAGTCTTCTATTCCTTGAAAACTTTCTCCATTTCTTCTACCCATGTCTGGGCTTCACTCGGATCCATATTCCCACAAAACTCTGGTGGTCCTAGTAATTTGAAACCTGTAAAGTTCGTCATGTGACTTCATGACTGAACAACCGCAATGGCTGGTCTGCCTTGCATTGTTTCCTCTAACAAGTTCGCAAAGGTCCTCTTGGGGTCAGTCTGACCCTCCTCGTTATTCACTGACTCTTCCACCCTCTTGTATCGGGGTTGTCTCCTTGACGACATTGTTTGTTCTAAACAAAACCTTACATAAATCGTTCTTGTTTTACACATCATGCAAAATTCTACCGATGTTATCATTTTAGAGTCAAAGCACAAATCGATCACAATCAACCATGTAATAATAATACCACATTTATATTCATACACCCCTTAGTGTGTCAATCACTTATAATTTCAACATATTCCTATAAATGTTAACTATCCCATTAAGACACAAAAGATGCGATTAATAAGAACTGCATTCCCCTAGATCTGAAAAGTGGGGATGTATCATCATCATATCACCTCAAGGCACCTTTAATAAATACTAATAAGCTCATCTTAGTACCTCGTACTACTTACATCATATAGCATTCCTGATATCCACTTATCCCTCTGTTACTAACAACAAGATGGGATTCACATAACTATTCCACAACTTACACAAAGTTGGGACTTACAACAGATATACTGCTAGCTGTACAAAAACTGAGATTCACATTTCTTACATGCATAGATATACTAGTACATATACATTGACCACTATTCTTCATTCATTACGACTCACAAAGGTCTTATAACTCTCAGACTTAACCTTTTTTGCTTTCATTTCCTCCGTCTATTCCTTATATCGGGCTCCAATTGATCCTCTTTAGGGATTTCTATTATCTCATCATTCAATTCCATCTCTAGATACTTTTTCCAGATCAGGCACTAAATCTACCCTTGGTTCATTTCTTATAATCTCTCTCTTGTCTCTCCTTTTTAATCATCAAAACAATCTAAATTGCCATTAGTCATCTCTTAATTTTTATTTTTTTTTGCATATAACATCATTCATCTCAATACTCTCAACTTTTGCTTAACAACTCTATATGAGTCCATTACCTTTGTCTCACCTGGCATTCCACAATAAAGCTTAATAACTTAACTAACACTTCAAAATATCGATATATTCATTATTTATCGAATCAATCATTTCCTTTTTGCAAATCTTAACCCAACAGATTCTAAGGTACCCTCTTTTCATCACAAAGAAACTCCATACAACATCACTCCAATATCCTATCTAATGAATAACCACAAAAATTGATCAATAGCCATAGAATTGATCAATAGCATCAAATGATTAATCCAATTACCTCGAATATCTATAACTCCAGTTTACAATGGATCGTCCATACTTAATGGTCTTCACTTTACCATATTATCTCATCAATACACATTCCTCAAATTATCCACAAGCTTAATAACACCAACGTATGATCCAAATCCTCAATTATAAGATCATAATAAATTTCTACCCAAAAATAACTCTATATGAGTTCTATCCCCTTTTATTCCTCTACATTCTCTCAGGTTATAGCCTAAGGACTCTTTCTCCTAAGGGTTATAACCTATAGCTTTGATACCAACCTGTGACACCCTTAAATCCGGGTTTCCTAACCTCGAATTCGGTGTTCACGATACTCAACAACAAACATACTTTCTAACTGATGCGGAATAATAAACATACATTGTTTATCGAAATAGTAATAAAGTCTTACAATCATGGTCCCAAGGTTCTTTAACCTTAACTTAAAACATACCCTCAATACAATAAGAGTTCACATAGCCAAATAACATTTAAGATAAACTAGTACATAAGCCATATCAGGCAACTACTCTAGCACCTTCCCTTTTTCTTTGTCTCCTTTAGACGTTTCTGCCTTAGCTGAAATAAAGATCATGATATAGCAAGGGTAAGCAACTAGTTTGCTTAGCAAGTTTATACACAAGGGAGATATATCATGAATAGAAGGAATTTCGCTTTCAATGTTCAACATCAGTATAAAATTGTGAAGAAACATGAATTAATAGTCGACAATTGAATATTCGAATAATTGAATGACAGTTACTGAGTGGTTGAAAATAACCATAGACATTTGCCAAGGTTCTCAGCATTTAAACTGGACCTCTTAATATGTTTTGGTAATCAAGGGGATCAACCTTTTATACCCCGTGATTTATGCATAAACACTTAATAACCAGCATTGATATCATGCCTTAAACAAGTTTATCCTTTTCTCAGCCAAGAGTTCTTACCACAACAATTTAATAAGAACAGCTTTTAAAATACCATTGTCTTAACCAATTTAGACATGCTGGATCTAGCTGATACAAATAGCATAGATCGATCTCATAAACAATTCATACATGAAAGAACTTTAATTAAATTTACAGTTCAATCATAATAGGATAGGAATTCAATTGCACAATGTGCGAATCTCAATAATCAGTATAGATGTGAATAATCGACAATAATTATTCACTAACATGCTTCGAAAATAATAACTCGAGATTGAGTTAGGGAACTTGCCTGTCTGCTCAGCTACAAATAATTTTAGCGTTAGCTAATTGGCCTTGAAGAACCTAACATTGATAACGTCGATCTACCAATTAGTACTGCGTAGTTGTATATCGATACGCTTACTTATGCTATTTATTTAGCAATTAAGCAAATCACATAGCACACATAAGTTAATAAACTATCGTAAATCCTATAAGACACTTAATATTATCAATCCTAATAATATTTAATTCACCTCTTGGTATTATTAGTCCACTAATAACACTTTTATTCGTTTACTAATGTTATTAACATCTTAATAATAGTTTAATCATCCAATAATACTTTAATCTAATATTATTAATCTCTTAATAATATTTCAATTCTCATATCATTAATAATATTTTAATCTAATATTATTAGCCATTTTAATAATATCTTAATCATTTATTAATGCTTAAAACAAATATTATTACCCATTCAATAATATTTCCATAAAGTTTTAATCTTAATATTTCTTTGTTTACTTAAAAATATCGAATTCTTATATTACAAATATCATAGTAATATTTTAATAAGTTATTAGGCGAATAAACAATTTATTCTAATTGTTTTACCCTTTATTAAACAACTCCTTTACTACCCATAAAAGGTCATAAATATTATTTCTCATTAAATATTACCAAAATACCCCTCAATAGTCAGAATATATAATATTAGGAGTATCCAAGCTTAAAAATCACATTTTTCTTATTTATGACATCATTTAACCATTTATTTTCTTTTAACCATAACTATAACATTATTATGAAAAATAGCAAATAGGTTCTGAAAATTATTATCCTCTGGATCTGGATAGTATATGATCCAACAATGATCCACAAATTTTCCTGGAATTTTAGAAAAGGATTTAGTATTTTTAAAGTACTCAAACCTCCGAATCGTGTTACATTTTTCATAAATCGAGTTTTACTCAGAAACTTCTGAAATTTTCAGGGTACACTCTCATAACATGTATAAACATACTGTAAAACTTTCATATGTTTTAAAGGTACACACAGTGAGAAATCTGGGTATGAATATTTAGGAGTCCTTCACGGTAAAAGCTATTACACAAAATGTACACATCGAAACGTGTTCATTCTTTTTGTTACTTGTAGAAAACTTCTTAAGGTACCTTTGTGATTTTTCCCAAATTTGTAACAGATCTATAACTAGCCGAAACAACCTTTGGAAAACAAGGACAGCAAGCTTTTAGGGTTTTAAAGCTTTAAGTTTTATAGCTGGACTGTTTTGGGAAAATAGCCCCCAATGCTTCAAAAATTATTGGATTTGTGTTCTACCACATGGGTTTACTAGCTAACTCATGTACCTAGCACCCCCTTTCAACGGATCACAAATTCAAGTTGTAGATCCCAAGTTATGGGTGATCCAAGTGAAGAAAAGCTATGGTTTTTACCCTTTAAGAACATAAGTTCTTTTTCTTCATTTGAATCTCCATTCTAACACTCAAGAGGATTAGATCTATACATGAAGCATGAAGATCTAATGATTCTTGAGTCTTAGAACAAAATCTCTCAAAAACTATGAAAATAAAACAAAGTAAGAAAGAAGGAAATGGTTTAGGGTTTCACCTTGATCTTGTAGCTACTCTCCTTGATCTACCAAAGTATGTGATGAACTTGAGATGCATGAACTATGCTAATCTCACTCTCTTTTTCTCTCTAAGCTCTTACTCTCTATACTTGGTGAATAATAAATGAACCAACCCCTACTATCATTGGTGAGGGGTCCTATTTATAGGAAAGTAGAGACCATGGGCAAAATAGTCATTAATCATGACTAGGCAAGGGCAATTTGATCACTTCATCAATAATAGGAAGCTTCATAGCAACTTCCTCAAGGGTATTTTAATCATTACCCAACTTCTTTTAAGGTTAAAATAGTCTTTTCGCAAAATCTTAATTATCCATTAGTTATTATTAATTCTTCATTGGTTATTAGACATTGGTTATTATCTTGCCATAATTACATTGTTTAAACACAATGGTTATTATCCCGCCATAATTACATTGGTTATTAACCACTTGGATATACAATGGTTATTGCCCCTTCATAATTACCTTGGTTATTAACCACTCTTGGCCATTTTAGCCATTACACACCAATTCCTACACTTGACTCACACATGGTTATTTCTTAACCATAGTTATATCATACCTGCCAACACAAGTATAGACACATCTTATACATCTCCCACCAATTAACCCAAGTTGGTTTAAATAGAACACAACGTTAACTCATTAAATTAAATTAGATTTAATTAATAAGGACGTTCAAAATTCACGGGCATTACAGGTTTCCTTTACAAAAAGGCCATTGGGGCGACTCCACCTCCGGCGCGAAGTCCTCGCCGGGGCGGTGAATCTAAAACTCAACTTCTGCAGTTCGTGAACTGCAGAATATTCAAGCCCAAAAACACGAATTTTAAGCATCAAGCATCAATTGCAAGCATACCTATTTATCATATATTTGTTAAAACAATTCTAAACTTGTATTTAACCATTCTAAATACATAACTCACATTAATCCACCAATTTAAAGCCTCAAATTTCATGTTCATACTAGATTTTACAAATTTGACAAATTTAGCAAAATCAATCACTACAGATTCGTTACTCATCCAATTTGGTATGTTCAACTTCCGTTGTTTTCGTTTTTAAACGCATAACAATAATCCATCATCAATTACAGATTATTACTCAAATTGAACATCAATTTTGATTCCAAAACAAGCCAAAACGTACATATACCAACTCAATTCCTTCTTGTTTAACATGATTACATGGATTTGATTACCAGAAACTCAATTATAAATCACATAGAATAAATTATATATACCCAAGAACATATATAGCAGATTCCTCTACTAATTTATCATCAAAACGTATTACAGTGAACTAGTTTTAGAAAATAAGAACTAGAAATTTTAGAATTCACCTTTGATCATTCTAAGTTTAGATACACAACTAGGAGCTTGATTATCCACCTTCTTTGATTCTCTAGGGTTCTTCTTCTTCAATTTATAGAGAATTTTCTCCATTCTTCTCGTCCTCCCTTCTTCTGAGTTTTTGTTTTTAACATATAAACTAAAAGGCTTAGCAGTTATACAAATTAAGGGGCTCAGCAGTTACCAACACCAAGGGTCACAAGGCCATGTTTGGCTAACCCTTTAAAACACCCTTTTAATTTATTTTAATAACCTTCTTATAATATAATACATATTTGTCATACTTTGATTTAATTAAACTTATTATATTAATAAATCTAATTAAACTTATTAATAATTTCAATTAAAACCTTACTGACTAAATTATAATTGAATTTAGCCAAACTATAATTTTATGAAATAAGTCATTTTATTCAATAAAACATTAATCATCTAATTTAATTATTTAATCAAAATATAATATTCTAATCACTTTAGCGTACTAAAATACGTACTAACACTTCACTCACAAATATATTCACATCAATTCACTATTTTAATTAAGTGAATCACTCACATTATTTATGAAACTTAATTCATAATAACTTCTATTGTCCATAGGACATACAATAAAATTATATTATTTCATAATATAATTTTTAACTTACTAATACTCAGTAAATATCTTTTTCGTAACAATTTCATTTACTTCATGCAATGGTTTAATTAACTATTAAACCTCTTTTCCCAAATACACGAATATATAATTCTCTTCACACCAAATCACATATTTCACAATACATATCATATATACATATATTCAAACCCAAAACATCTCGTAACAAGAATTTTATTTATTAAATTCTTATTTAATAATCTCTGAAAATCTGGGTTATCACATATCCGGATTCACTAATCCCCTTTTTAGTAATCCAACGATTAGGAAAGATTTTAGTTTGTGAGCTATCTAGAATTTAGATCTCATTAGCATGATCACCATCATGATTCTAAAATCATTGCTCAAAACTATGGGTTTCTCATATTTAATATAACAGCACTATGTAGATAAAGTAAAATGCCTTTTAATAAATCAATTCTTTTATTAATAAATGAATAAGATTACAAAGTATGTGCTACATTATATCAAATATGATTGGCTTATGTGCATATTACTTTCACTATCAACTAACGACAAATCATGTAAAGATTGACTAGCATGAAAACCCAACTCAACATATGGAAAAGAAAACCTAGAATGAATTTCATGTAAATTAGAACATTGAAAACGAGAATATACCAAATAATAGTAAGAACACTAAAAACTAGAATAGAGAACATGATCATAAACTAACTCAATAAATATCAAATAACCTCCATAGTTTATGATAAAGACGATTCTACCATCAAAATAGCTAACAATAAATTTATCAATGGAAGCATGCAAAACATATTCTAACAAACTCATGAAAACACTAGATGCATAAGTTAATCTAACCGAAATAACTATTCACATATATAAATCACATGTTAACATAATTTTTCATGCATCACAATCACTCATGCTACTTTGATTAGGCAATATCATCACATGGTCAAAATCAAATGTAGATAAAATGCAAGTACTATGCAATTTATCAAACATATTATCTAAGTAAATAAAATAATAACGATACTTGTTTACCAATTCAAAATCGATGCACAAGCTTGACATCTCATCCACCTTAGGTAGTATGGTCTCATGAACAGCACATGCACTAATGCTTTTATCCACGATACCCGCTTTGATGAAGTTGGACTTCATCAACTCTCCAACCCACCTTGGTAACTCCTCCGTCTCATCGGAAATACTATAAGCTGACTGGTATGGAATGGTAGCTCGGGGTATGTCATCAACAACCTATATAAGAGAAACAACAGAACTGAACAAAGAAGAGTTAATCTTATTAGTATTCAAAAGCGCTGTCTTGTACGAATGTACAATCATTGGCTTTTCAAAATATAACTCACTTTCTAACTCACTCTCCTCTCTTTTTTCACTCTTACTCTCCATTGTTTCTTCCTCTCGTTTATTTTCACTCTCATTCTTGTTATTCTCTCATTTTTTTTTCATTCTCTTTTTCACACTTTTCTTTTTCACACTCAAACTTTTTTTCAATTTCTTTTTCACTTTCTTTTTGTCATTCACTTTCACTTGTATTTTCTTCCTCGGGATCATGTACTTCATCTCGAACATTGGAATCTAACAACTCTCCTTAGACCGCATATTCTATTATTTCTTCTTCCACATGCGGCTGGACTTGCTCCTTTTGCGCCTTAAAGATGTTTTGTCGCCACTCCAAATGCTTGTCCCTTATCTTATTGTATGTTCTCATGATGGCCTCATTGATCTCCTTAGTACATATTGGTTCCCTATACACCTTAGGAGTGTCTCTTCGCTATCTCCACTGCAAATTTTCATTTCTATGAAACTTATTTTCATTATCACAAGTTGAACGCCTTGAAGGTTGCTCTACATGTTTCGGAGATGCATGTTCATTCCTCCTGCTAGGCTGTATGGGGTAATATCGCTTTCTCATCAAGGTTTTCAATTCTTCCCACATCTCGATCGGACGCTCTCCATACCTTTTCCTGCTACGCATAAATTCAGCCCACCATGTAGCTGCATGACCGAAAAAATACTAGGCTGCCAGTTTGAACTTCTTATGCTCCGAATAATCATAATAATCAAACTCCCGTTCCTTCCTTTTCTCCCAACTTAAATAAGCATTAGGATCGCATCTGTCTTGGAAGGAATTCCTTTGAGACTCATAAGAATTTACATACCTATAGCTATACATATTTGCTGCAAAACAAAGGTTAGTTGTGATGCCCCCAAATTCGGGTCACCTGAACCGCAGACCTGGTTCGTCACTATCTCAAACATACATCATGTTGTTGACAATATATAGCAGAATAAAGGAATATTTATATTGATATAACATAAATAGTTCTGTCCCAAGTCTCGAAACCATGACTACTATAAAGTATAACTTAATACATAAAGGTGGTTAAGTCTTAATACATCACAAACATCAACGGGTCTTAATATATAATCAAAATGATAATCTTAATGGTACAAAACTAATCAGTAGCTTTGCCTTTGCTTTTATCCTTCCCTGAGCTTTCACCACGAGCTCCATTAACTGAAATGTTTTAAGGAAAGCAAGGGTGAGCAATAAATTTGCTCCGCAAGTATAATAACAATAATCGTGAATCATCACATGAATACTTTATAGCTTACAAGAATCAAGAGAACAAAAGATAGCTCAAGAATTTGCACAATTTCTACGAGTGATCTCTTTGACACAATTGTAGGGCCTCTATGGACCGAATGATTTCAATGTTCCCAAATGAAGGAAATATTCTATACTGAGCAGTCATCGTGACACTGAACTCTTCTAGAATCACCAGAAATTCATCTGATAACCCAACATACTAATACAATAGGTGATCAACCTAATGTACCCGGTGTTATGCATAACCCCTTTTACATACTGTTCGCGCGCGTGTCGGTTCCCCGACATACATACTGTTTCCCCTGCTATGAGGGTTGTTCATCTCAGCTTTACATAGGAATCCAAACCAAACAATTTGATTGGATAGCTTTACTTAACAACAATGATGATTAAACATACGTCTAGTCAAAACAATTGGCTTTGAAATCTATCTCATGCAGTTCATGGATTATAGAACTTGAAAGCTTTAATAACACGCATTGAAGCATGGCTAGGCAACGTGAACGATTAATAGTTCATTCTAAGAGTAGTTGCAATACGACAATGATTGAAGTAAAGGAACTTGTCCAGAATATCTTGAATAAGATAAGAAACTCACTTAATGGAGTAATACTTGCAACAATATACAACATTTATATAAGATAGGAAGCTTGCTCAAATAAAAATAATAATTGAGTAAGGAACTTGTAATAATATAGAATACTTGTCCAATTATAACTTGAGTAAGATGGAACTTTCTCAATAAATAGCTTGAATAAGGTTAAGAGAATTTGCATTCAATATATAGAAAGAATGAACTTAAGGAACTTTCCCAACTCAAAGGTTAGACAAGCGTTAGGAAACTTACCTGGTGCGCCTGCTACAATATTACAACACACACTCCTTAATATCCTACACAATTAAGTACAGATTCACATAACAATTAGTCACATACTGGATACCAAATAATGGTTTATACTACTCTATAATGTTTCATTCTTATAAGAAACAAAATATTAAACAATATTATACACACTAGTTATAGCGTTATGACACTTGCGCGTCCGCACGCCAACCTCGCCTATTTGAATGCCTAAGCGCCACGCAATTGCGTACGCCTAGCACGCCTATTTGATTTATCTAATACTCATTGGTTAATGTCAAGTATCATTATAAATCATAACATTCATGCTTTTGGACTTAGAACAATGTCTTTTATTGTCAGAAGCATTTACACGTTGCACACACGTATGACCGACGCCTTCTGTTTGCACAATAGCCCTAAAAACGGTCAATTTCAAAATTGCTCCAGGTAGTAAATTTCAATTCTAATTAATGAAAGTTATATGTCTATCTCTAAACTTTCCGAATCATCTTGAATCATCCAATTTGGAGTCTATATGAGAAAGTTAGGTCCGTTTTACTAAAGGAGGTCAGCATCAAACAACGAGCTCGCCCCGAAGTGTTTGTGCTCGCCCAGAGTGCTTGTGCTCACCTCAGAGGGCTTGTGCTTGCCCCAGAGGAGCTCCTCTCCTCGCCTTCCTCTTGATGAGCTCGCCCATCTCTCCGATGAGCTCGCCCATGAGCTCGCCCAACTCTTGATGAGCTCGCCCACTTTCTGATGAGCACGCCCTCCTTTCCTTTCTGATAAGCACGTCATCCTTTCCTTTTTGATGAGCACGCCCTCCTTTCTGATGAGCATGCCTCTCCTTTCCTTTCTGATAAGCATGCCCTCCTTTCTGATGAGCTCGCCCAGACCAAATTAGCTCGCCTCGAAGGGCTGAGCTTGCCCCTAGAACAAGTGTGCTCGCCCCCGAAGGGCTGAGCTCGCCCTAGGGTATATGAGCTCGCCCCCGAAGGGTTCCTCTCTGCCGAGCTCGCCAACAAGCTCTGTTTTGGCACCCAAACTTCAAACCTTCATAACTTCTTCGTTATAACTCAGAATTAGGCCATTTCAGAGGCTATAGAAAGCTTACAACATGAACTATAAGACTCCTATGGATTCATACACTTATAGCATTAACCAAAATTATCAAACATGAAAATATCTACAATGGTCCTCTAAATTCGTCCAACAGTCCATGTTCTTGTTCAACAGTTCATTATTCTTGCTCTATAAAGCCAATGTAGGGATTTCTTTCATTTTTGTTCCACTTTGATGTTGTTAATAGCTTACATAGTCTCTTAACAACATTTACAAACATCGAAAATAAATAACAACAACAAGAATCGCAGCAAAGCCAACCCATAAGCTTAAAAGCTCTACAACCATGAAACTTTGAAAAACTTAACCAAAATCAAATGGAAATGTGTTAAGTGGGATGATTACCTCTTGTAATCCCTCCAAGATGCTAGAGAGCTTACAGGCTAGGCTTGAGACTCTCCTTCTACGTCTTTGGCTCCTTTCTTCTCCACCCGTGTCTCTCCTTTCTTCTTACTTCGAGTTTCTTCCTCTTCCTCTCCCTTTGTTCTTGTTCTTCCGCTCTCTCTCTTTCTCTTTCTGTACCACTCCCTCCCTCTCTGCAGCTCTCTTCTTGCTAGCAAAAGAACTAAGCTTGGAAATAAGCTGAGTATAAGAGAATGGAAGGAAAGGAGTCGGATGAATAAGGCTTGGGAGAATGAAGAAGTTCAACACCCGAGCTCCTCCTCTTTCTTTCTTTTTCTGCACCTCTCTTCTCTCTACTATGCTCTCACTCTTTCTGCAGCACAAAGCTTGGTAGATGAAAATTTGAATGGGGAGGTGAAGAATTTGCATCAGATGAAATGGAGCGGCATAAGAGAATGAAGAGCTTGTAAGCCCGAGCATTAAATTGCTTGGCTCAAGGACATTGGCCGACACCCCCCTCCTATGCTAAATTCTAATTAGTTCAAAATATTTTGGTTGGTCCCCTCTTGATGTGACAAGCCAAAATAAATACACAAATACACAAAAATATATCCGAGTACTCCCACTTTTGTACCCAATTTTCTCAATAACTCTACCCATAATTAAAATGGATACTCCCATAACATATTGGGATGTATAAAAATAATTATTATGGAATTTTTCCATTTATTCAGAATACCCATATTATACATTTTGGATACGGATAAAATCACATATCAGTTCAAATAAAATTTCTGATGCTTGGAAAAATAAAATTCATTATATTCACACAGAGCTCGGGTCACAAGAAAATTCAAAATTCCCGATCGTTACATTAGTAGATAATAATAATTTTCCTTACCACTCCCTTACGTATTTCGCTCAACAATTATGAATCTCTCGTGTATGCACTCAACTAGGCTTTTACCCTCTAATATTCTCACAACTCATGCCTTTTACCACTTAAATTCTCTCTTATAGGCTCTTTTTGAATTCACCAAGCAAAATTTCACAGTTTCCAAATGAATTCAACAATAACTTATCACGAAATAATTATAGAGCGTGTAATTGCAGAGTACCACAAATATTACGGATTAATCGCCTTGTACTCCTCTAATAAGCCTCAAAATATAGGAATATCAATAATTAAAATAAACTAAAAAAATTAATTTTCTATAATTCTTTTTGCTCAACAAATCAAACACAAAAAATAACAATAAGCAACTCGCTAGAAGACTTAGCTCTAATACCAAATGATAGACTCCACGGTATGCTTGCGTGAGGTGGTTGTCGCCTAGATCATTTCTAGCAAAGTTGAATGGTGGATAGCTTGCAACACCTTAACCCCTAGCCTATATATAGACGGTAATCTTGGTACAATTGCTCGCTTTCAGAATTCTGCGTTAAATGGACACCAATAACACCTTGACCACTCGCTTATATATAAGCGGTAATCTCGGTACAATTGACGATTAGTGTGGTAGAAGACGCCACACACAACTATGTATTGTTGTATGATACGTCAAACTTGAATCTCAAAGAAAAACTAAGAAAAATTAACTTAAAATTTTCAAAGAACCAAAAGATGAGAAAAACCTCTCAAGAATATTGATAAACTCAAATAAAAATTATTGATCCCCCAATTACATCATCCGTGTATTCTATTTATACTAATAGAATTAAACCCTAGTTACTAAAGAAATTGAATTACTATTTAACAACCAACTAGAAAGAAAATATATCTAACAAATATCCTAGTTACAATAGAATTGGAAAAAGTATCAAAAAATCACTAAAATTATGGAAAAAATCTGATCAAAACACGTCCTCGTAATCTGTGTCCTGGCCCAATCACCTAGGCGCTTGAAAATACACTGTCTGGAGCGCCTAGGAGCCCACTTGCAGAATGCCTAGATATGTCCAAGCGCCTAGGCTCTTGAAATGTGAAGGATTGGAGCGCCTAGGCACTTGCCTGCCCAACTTGACTCTTTCGTCCCAAATTTGATTAGTTGTCTCGTGCAATGCAACCTCGTGTTATCTCATAATATAACATAACCTCTTGAAATTTCTTGGTCATCTACAATGTCGTATGAACGCTAATCCTTCCATGAATTGAAACATATCTTCATTAATGATTAGACAACACAAACGAACATGACGAACACAATCTCAAACGCTTAACTTGTATTGATTTGGTCTTACTACATAGATCGTATCTAGAAAATCCAAATCACATGAATGGCCCTCTCCTCATTGTTCATATGAATTGAGCTCTAATATAAGTATCCTTGAGCAGATTCTAGCCCAATTACTTGAATTCATTTGTTGATCGAAGCTTTAGCAGAGCCGATGACGCTTGATGTGAGCCTGGTGAGGATCTCATCACACTCTACACCAGCACTTCGTAGCGTAGTCATGCAATCGTAGAGTGACTGATCGTAGAGTGGAACTATCCTCTCAGAATCGTAGAGTAAACCTCATCAAACGTAGAATGAACTTAGGACGATCCTTGAGTAGTTAACACCATTGTAGAGTAAGCTAAGCAATCGTAGAGTTTTCCCGCACAATCGTAGAACATAAGTAGACCAATCATAAAGCTCTCGCTCAATGAACGTAGAGTACTCTTCATGATCGTAGATTGTTAATGCTGATCATAGAATATTTCTGCAAAACAACATAAAATTTAGCATTAGACTCCATAATTCACCAAATCACTTTAATTCTTCCAAAGATCTATAAACACCTTAATTCAGTTCACATAACAGATAACATGCAACTAAACTAAGCATAAAGGAATAAAAATAATCAAATATTATGCTCCTATTAAATTTCCCCACACTTAGACTTTACATGTCCTCATGTATACAGAATAGAAATCATATCAAGAAAAAATTAATCTAACTTATTCAACCAAAATTTCAAAGGGTTTGATTTCAATTAAAGCACCACTGAATACTAATCACAGAAACCTGACTAACACCTCATCAGTAAACTCACAACAATAACTCTGTCATTCCCCATAAAACATCATTTAAATCAGAATACATCCACACAAATATCCATTCTATGATCAACATAAATATCCAACTTAGCTATTATGTAACCGTGCCCAATTGGTAGTCATGTCTTAGGCAAGGCTCTATGTGACAATGGAGCTAATATAAATTTGAACCCATGGTGTGATGAATTAGGGGTCCAAGAAAGAAAGCTGAAAATTCTATTGTGTTTGAGGAGCTTCAATTCAACATTCTTTTCACATACACAATGGAACAATCACCTAGTTTTGTGAAGTTCTTAAGTGAGGTTGTGCCTAAAAGTACCAAGCTAGGTGAACATGATTTCAATGACCCTTACTGAGGAGAAACCCTCAAATATTACATGGTTATCAATGGATGGTGGGTTGCTCAATTATCGAAGGGGAATTGGATAAAAATAGGGAGTTAGTCATGTCGAGGACTATAAACCACGAGCTCGATGGGAGGCAACCCATTCATTTCCATTCATTTGCATTCGTTGTTTTTCATTTACCGCATTTTTAAAGTTTTCAAGTTATGTGTGTATTTAGTTAGTTAAAGTTTTAGGATTGGATTTGCTTGTTATGTCGCATCATAATCTCAATGTTGTCTATTTAATCTTTGATATGTTGCATTAATGCAGGTGTGGGGCATTGAGATTGATTGCTAAACTGAAGAGCTAAAAAAATCAAGTTTTGGGATACAGGGGGTTGGCGCCGCGGCGAGCTCCTGAAGAACAAAATTCCCGCCCCGACGAGAGCTCGCCCCGGCGGCAAAACGTAGTATAATATCCCGCCCCGACGCGAGCTCGCCCCGGTGAGCTCACAAGGCATGATTTTCTCGCCCCGGCGAGGCGAGCTAAAAAAAAATTATTTCTTCCCAAGCCGAATTGTATTGTCATTCACACTTCCAAACTCATTCTTCCCCTCTCCCACATGGATTCATATTAACCCACTGAGCATTCCAAAGGATTCATCTCCAAATTGAAGGTACTAACAAACAACTTCTTTTGTCAACACAAAGCAAGGTACTCACTCTAATTTTTGCATACAAGTAAAACAAATTTGTCAATTGTGATGGGTATTCTTGGTTAGTTAAACTGTTGTACTTGGATTTGTATTGGGTAATCATGCACTGTCAAATTTGGATAAATCTAGATTGGTTGCCCAATTGAGTTTGTGTTAGCTCAATTGGAGGATTTTGGGTTAATCATTGCTATGATTTGATTGAATATTGCAATAATTTAGCAATTTTTGTTAAAACTGAGTTAGGGGGAGGTATTTGATGAAGAATTTCAATCAGTGCACATCACGTAGTCAACGAATTGTCTAAATGAATGTTGGCCTGATTGAGCATTGTTTGGTAAGGAATTGTTTGGTTATTATCTGAATGCCGCCCCAATGCATGTTCTTGAGCTACAACCATTTCCAGTTTATCCACCATCAGACTCAAATGTTTAAAAGGCTATGGTCGAGCATGACGTTTGGCCAATTAGGGAAGTTCTCAGTTTTCATTTCTTTATCTTATAAACAATGAGGACATTGTTCACTTTGAGTTTGGGGGTGGATCATATAGCATTGGCATCATAGCTACATAGCATGTGTTAGTTATTTGTGCATTTTAATTTTGTTTGCTATTTTGAAAAAAAAATTTATTTATTTTTAGGATGTGTCTCTTGAGCATTGTTTTAATTTGATTTGAACTACAATTTATGGTCTATGATAAGAACTTGTTTGAATTGATTCTAACTCATGGAAAATGGATAAATGTTGCTTAGTCTTTGTGCTTAATCGTTATTGTTTGTTATTATTTTGCTTATGCATCCTTTCACTCTTTTGCACCTATCCATGAGTATTGAGCTAGTTATATGCTTAGAGAAGGCTTTTATAACCGAATGCTTATGGGAAATATCTATAAACTCTAGAACTCGTTTAAACATCACTCGAAGCAAGGTGTCCAAATTTGTTGTGTTTGAATTGTTGGTCATGTGGTGAGTTGAGATGGAGCGTAAAATGCACTCACTCATGGACACATGCGTAGGAGAGATAGAGCGTAAAACGCACTCTCTTATAATTTTTATAAAAGTAAGACATTTATGTTTATCAAATCTTGTGTAGGGTTGAGATGGAGCATAAAACGCACTCACCCACAAGAGTGGACTTAGGATAAGATGGAGCATAAAATACACTTACCTAGAGTCCTTTGATTTCATATTTTTGAAAATTGTGATTTGTATACCTTTGTAGTGAGTGATGTGTTAAGCATGTAGTTTTTGTGGTTTATTTTGATTATTTCATAAGGTAATGTGGTTGCATAGCTTCATCGGAGCTTGATTGGTTTAGTGCTATTGGGTACACACACACACGGAAGGGACCTAAATCAAGCTATGACTAGCTCATTGTAAATCTAGACTTGCAACGTTTTAAAAGTTTCCTTAAGTTTTCATGTTGTTACACTTTGAGACCATTGGTTAGCTTTTTAATTCATTGCTTAAGATAGGTTTTATTAGAAGTATTTAATTTTTATAGTTTGTGTGTTTTTCTTGAGGACAAGCAAATGTTTAAGTTTGGGGGTATTTGATGAGTGTGTTTTATACACACAAATTGGGTACTTTTAGCCTTGATAATTTGTATGTCTTTAGCTATTTCGTTTGGTTTTATGTTTTTTCATCTTATTGTTGTGTAATGTAGTTTTGTATTACTTTTATATGTTTTTGTATGCTTTTATGTGTTTTTACTTGGTTTTGTAGGAATTGAAATAAAGGCCCCTTGGACCGTTGTGTTTTGGGCTTGAATTTGGCATTTCAGCTGCTTGTTTCTCAATTTGACCCATGATGCAATCCGAATCTCTCAAAACTCAAAGAATGGAAGTTGTAGATCTTTGTCTTAGCTTTCCAGAACATCTAGAATCATCCAATTTGAAGTTCGTATGAGAGAGTTATGGTCATTTTACCATCGGATTTTGCATGAATTTTACATAGCAGCTGCTTCTAGGCCAATTTGATCCTTTCTCCGGCCATTATCGCGTCGAGCTCCAGTTATGGAAGTTGTAGAGCTGCTTCTTAGCTTTCCATATCCTCTTTAAACGTCTTAATCCGAGTTCGGACAAAGATGTTATGGTCATTTTTCCAACAGACGTCAAAACTGTCTTGCGGTACAGAGTTCCACTGTCGGGGTGAGAATTTCTAGTACTATTTCCCCGCGGGGCGAGCTCCTCGTCGGGGCGGGCCGCCGGAGCGAGAACCCCCTGGATGCACATCGGATTTTGCGATTTTTGGCCAATTTTTGATATCTAAGCTAGGGTTTTGGACACCCATCTGATATAACCTCAAGGGGGCGGCTAGAAACACATACCCACTCATTCTAACTCATTCTAACATCAAATCTAGTGAGGAGGAAGCTACAAAATACATCATCAAGAAGGAAATGGGCTGCAATACAAGGATTTTCTAGCAATTTCTAAGGAGCAAGTAAGGCAAGGAATATCAATTCTTGAGAGAAAGCTAGAGAAGAAGCATCACACCATTAAGCAACAATTGAATATCTCCACAAAGGGGTTTTATCATTCTATCTTTTGTATTTCCTTCTTAATTCGTAATTCCATCATGATGAATAGATCAAATATGATGTTTTATGTAGTTACTATGAACTAGAACTAATTTTCTAAGATTTCAATGGAACCCAATACATAGTTTAAATTGAATGCTCTCTCTTTGATGTTGGTTAATTATTTGTGATTGGATATCATAATTTGTGCTTTATATTAATTACCTAGCTAGTAATTACCTTGGGAACTTATATGGAATTAAGAGAGGAAGTATAGGTTGAGACCTTGTTATGATATCATGTGAAAATTAGATATTCCTATGGGTAATTTATGAAATTAAGTGACGTGTGTTTTATTTATTACCCTCATGAATAGATAATTTAATTGTATTTAAGATAGACATAAACCTAAATACCACATGTATCCATTAGAGAATCCATGCTTAATGATTTTTATTGCGAAAGTTGGTAATTGATGGAGTAGTTAATGAGGTTTTGTGACATACACCTTACTAATTGTTCTTGATATGAGAATCTTGCTAGTGTGTAGAATAGAGATATATCTATACACCGTAATGGGAAATACGTATTTGACCATCGAGAGAGGCTTAGACATACTTGTGATTTCTCGGGTAACAATCCTTATGATTTAACTAGTTGAAAAGAGAGAGTTAGGATATTCAAGTGAAGTGTTGGGGGAAATTGTGATCTTAGATTTGTTAATATTTGATTTCATTATCTTAATGCTGTCTATAGTTCTTTAATTATTTGTTATCTTCGTTATTGCAAAACAACAAAAATAATTATCGTTTATTTAAATGAGATTGAGATGATAAAAGGTTAATACTTGGAAAAGACTAGTAATAATTCCTCGTTGGATCGATACTTTACTTACTCTTTATTACTTGTTGACCGCGTATACTTGCGCGTAAATTGTCGTTATATTAATCGGATAATAGATTCCTTCTTAGTCAACAAGTACCTAAGAGCAGCATGATCAGAGTAAACTACAACTTTTGTACCAAGTAAATATGATCTAAATTTATCCAAAACAAAAACAACCGATAACAATTCTTTCTCAGTCATAGAGTAGTTTATCTGAGTAGCATTCAATGTTCTGGAAGTATAGTAAATAACATGGATAGTTTTGTTGACTCTTTGGCCCAATACAGCTCCTACTGCATAATTGCTAGCATCACACATAATTTCAAAAGGTAACTTCCAATTTGATGGTTGGATTACTGGTGCTGAGGTTAGCAATTTCTTCAATTTGTTAAAAGCCTCCTTGTATTAATCAGTAAACTGGAACTCCACATCTTTGCTACAGCAATTTGCATAATGGCAATGCTATCTTGGAAAAGTCCTTCATAAACCTCCTATAGAAACTTGCATGACCAAGAAAAGAACGAATCTGCTGCACTTTTTCAGGGTAAGGCAATGCAGTAATGATTTTTATTTTAGCTTTATCAACTTCTAATCCTCTAGTTGAAACTACATGGCCAAGTATTATCCCTTGTTCTACCATAAAATGACATTTTTCCTAGTTAAGAACAAGATTTGTTTACAAACATCTATCAAGTACTTTAGTTAAATTGTCTAAACAAGTATCCAAAGAATCACCATGTACTGTGAAATTATCCATAAAAACCTCAATGCAATTCTCTAAAAGATCAGAGAAAATACTTACTATGTATCTTTAAAAAGTACCTGGTGCATTACACAATCCAAAAGACATTCTTATATAAGCAAAAGTTGTAAATGGGCATGTGAATGTGGTCTTCTCTCGGTCTTCTAGTGCAATCACAATCTGGTTGTAACCTGAAAACCCATCTAGAAAACAATAATAAGCATGGCCTGCCAATCTTTCTAACATTTGATCAATAAAAGGAACAGAAAAGTGGTCTTTTCTAGTTACTACATTCAGCTTCCTGTAATCAATGCACACTCTCCATCCTATCTGCATTCTTGTTGGCACCAGCTCGTTGTTGTCATTCTTTATGACTGTGATTCCAGACTTCTTTAGTACTACTTGGACTGGACTCGCCTATTGACTATCTGAGATGGGGTATATTATGCTTGCATCTAATAACTTCAAAACTTCTTTCTTGACTACCTCCATTATAGGTGGATTCAGCCTTCTTTGTGCTTCCCTGGTTGGCTTGGCTCCTTCTTCCAAAAAAATTCTACGCATACACATTGCTGGGCTTATACCTTTAATATCTGCTATTGTCTAACCAAACATAGTGATGTGATCCCTAAGAATTTTGAGGAATTTATCTTCCTGCACTTTAGTTAGGTTACTAGCAATTATCACTGGCAATGTATCATCAGTCCCTAGGTATGCATACTTCAAGTGCACAGGTAATGGCTTCAAATGTGAAGCCTCCAAATTCTCTACACTATCTGTAGCAGATTTGGTGCTCACGTGAAACTATTCAACTATAAATATTCCATAATATATAACTTCTACCTATCCAAGGTTCATAGTATCCCATAACAGATAATTGTCCTCGTCAGAACATTAACTGTGTTTAGATACCCTCACTTAGATGTATACATTTATATCTTATGGATATCTCTTTTATATCGATATTCCCTATCTATCTGACATTCATAATATTACTGATAAGATTGTTCTTAGAACTGAGGGGCGCATTCTGGTAAAGGTGGCACCTTACCGGCGCTCATTAAGTGTAACCTCAATGCTTACAGAACTCCCAATATCATTTAAATACCCTCATTCAGATGTATAGTTCATATGGATATTGTACTAGATCAAATGCTACTTTCTAACTTAACTAAGAATGTAAATACAATGTAAGAGATAACAAAAGATGATATATATTTCATAACTTTAAGTTTGATTACAACATTCCTAGTACTATGTTCTTATTACAGCAAAGTCTTAGAAGACTTGAATTTATTCAAAACAGTAAGATAAAACTAATTAACACGGCCTTTTCCCTTATCCGTCCCTGAAGTTCCGGGATTACCATCTAAAACTGCAAAGGAAAGTTTTATGCAAGGATGAGCTACAAAATGCTCAGCAAGTTTACGTCAAAAATGTAAAAACAATATGTTTGATTTGAAAAAAGTTCAAAAGCTTTTGCTAACTAAGGATTCAATACATGAACTATGTGTTCCAACTAGTTCTATCAGTGTTCAATGACTTAGAAAAGCTTTGTTCAGATATCTTATAGGGGATCAGCCTAATCGAGATGTCCTAGGAGTATTCATACCATCCTAATCGTGCCCAACATGCACTAGATGTTAATATATTATCAACAATAACAACCCATATAGGGTGTTTATATACTCAGTTATAAGATGTCGTACCAAACAATTTGGCTTGACACAACAATTCATGCTCGGATAAACAATATATGAATAATAATTCATTTCTTAAGTTATGCTAAATCAATAAGCAATAACTTCAAAACAATTGATAGTAAGATATATAATACTTGCATAAAGGTGATAAGGTTTGGAGACTTGCCTGTACGTAGTACGTTTAGTCACTACAAGAAATTAGGGATGTAGTGAAGGAAAATTTGTGAAGGAATTCATTCCTTCACATGATGAGTTTTCTAGCAAGGGAATAATGAAGGAGAAAAAATTAGTGACAATATAGTTATTGTGAAAGAAACATCCTTCACAATTTAGATTTTTTTCTTTCACAAAATTGAGATGGTAGAAGGAAGTTTGGCGCCAATCTTTGATGAAAATTTGCGAAGAAAAATATTATTAATGAAGGAATTATTACTCACTATATATTATTGTTGAGATGTTTTTTGCGAGAGATAAAATTGGTCACTATTTTGTTAAAATAAGTTTTTTTAAATTAATTCTAGTAAACATAAATTGTATTATATATAAATATATTAATTATTTTACAATAGTAAATTTACTTTTAATAACACTTTTTAAGTAACTTACAATATCGATTATTTCTTTTAATAAACTATAAAGTAAATTACTTTACATTCCGTTAAACTTTAAAATCATACATTGATCATGACAAAAAGAAAGAGAAAAAAAGATAATGACGCTCTTTTATGGTATAGAGCACAAATGCCAAAAAAATATGTTCTACAAAAAGAGTTAAGTTTGAGTTTGTTCTTTAATTTATAATATACTACAATTCAAATTGTAATGTAATTAATATTTGAATAAAAATTTTATTCTTAATAATAATTTTTAAGTAATTTATATTATTAATTGTATTAATTAAAATATTAAGTTGCAATAATTTAAATTTTAAAATATTATAAATTGACAATAAACAAAATCAATCCCAATATATATATATATATATATATAATGCCTAATGACTGAGTTATCTTTGATGGTTACTTACTTCACTTTGTGGCGTTATTTTGGAGAATACAATATGGATTTCTCAATTGCCCAATTATTTACCTATCTCACTTCACTCTGTCGCTCTGTCTCTGTTGCGTTATTTGGCCCTTTGTCTCTCTCTAAATTTCGTATCCCTTGCCATACGATACACAAATCTGCAATCGCTCGACCTAGCCCTCTTCTACAAAATCCTTTCGGCGCACGATTAAGGTTCAATTCAGGTAATAATCTTCTGCAATCGCTCAACCTTGCCCTTTCAAGTAACGATTTTGAACATGAGTTTTTCTTCAATCTGTAAATTATATCTGCTGAATTTTTTGTATGAGTATATGCTTGTATGAATCTGGCCCAACAGTTTCCTTTATCCTGGTGAATTAGCTCTCTACCTTGTTTGAGTTGCAGTTTTTTTTTTCTCTTCACATCTTTCTTTAATTGTAGAGAATATTGAACTTTGTTGTTCATTACTTTTAGGGCTTTTTAGAACTTTTTGGACATTAAGTTTGGGGTAGGATTTTGAATTTTGTTCTAGGTGTTATTGCGTTGAATTTCCTGTTATTGTTAAGGTAAATATCTTACCAATGTGTACTTTTCTTTAATTTACTGAGGGTTTAAAAATTATCTTAGTGTTGGTTTTGGCTTCTTAAATATTGCAAGCTAGGTGTTTGTTAAAATGACTTGTGTATTTTTTATGGATTTTTCATTTCTAGATCCCTTGTGATTTGGAAACAAACACAGATTGTTTTTCCCCAAAAGGATTCTATATTATTTTTTCATAGAAATGATTAGTGGTGTGATGTCTTGGTAATAGTTGGTATTTTTGGTCTCTACATATTGAATATCTAATGAACTATATGGTTTAGCAAATACTTTAATATATCTAGATTCTGGAGCTTCACGTTGTTTGATCATAAGTGTTGGAGTTGTTCATACTTTGTTACCTCCTTGTTTCTTCCATTTTGAGCAGCCCATTTTGTGGTCTGATCTAATGGCTTTGGTATACACAATCTGGATTTTTGTGTTTAAATTTTAGAGGTCTTTTCACATTATAATTTGATTTTTGCTACTTTACTTTTATGGGTTGACAGAATCACACATTTGACAAAATCGCACACCTTCAAACATATGATATCAGAAATAAGAATCTTATTGAGTTTTTAGGTATCATTTAAATTTGATTTGGAAGAAAATCAGGTATATATGGTATGTAGTGTGAATATAGTTTTTAGTTTTGTTAATTTCCCCTGTTTGGTAACTGAAGAAATGAAAGAAAGGGGGCAGAAAGTAACTTGATGTTGTCGTTTTATCTGTTTGTTATTCTTAAAATTTTGTGAGAATCTGTTATAGTGGATATTTTGGTATAATAACTAGAATTAGTTTTTACTGAGGAATATTTGCATGTGTTTTCATATATGGAGTAGTTTCTTGATGAAATGTAATTTTCATAAAACAATTTATGATGTCTAAAAACAAATCTAAAGAAGCTAAAACTATAATTCAGTTTTATATAGACTATAATTACAAAGCAAGTTTCTAGCTAGTAGTACAAATTCATATCCAACCTATAACTAAAAAGGAATCTAAGAACTAAAACTACAAAGGATACTGCTATAAACAATTAATGATGTTGATCAAGCAGATTGTGTGCCTCTTTATTTATGAGAAGAACAAACCCATTATACACATACCTAACTCAGAGTAACTAAAATTCACGGGCTGTCGGACTGTAAGGAGTAATCAAGAAATATAGAGTAACTCTGGATTTACTTTTCTTCTAATCCTAGAAGAAGATTTGTCACACACAATAGTGTTCATCTCAATGTGTTCTATCATATAGAAAGCCCTTTAGAAGCATCAACGTGTAAATCACATAAAAATATATAAAGCTCAACACGTTTGTTTCACTCTAGTATGTGGGAGTTTGTTTTTATTTCTTGTTAAACAAATAATTTTCTAAGAGATGATCAATTTCAAATTGAGAGCAGTTACTTGGGGAGAAGATGTAGATTTCATTGTTCAAACCAGCACACATTGGTAATAGTTACATGCACACGATAGCCTCGCTTTATTATATATCTGAAGTTTGAGGAACTTGATAAAGTAGTAATACAATTTTAAAAATTCTAGCTGAAAGTTCAATTTAAAAAGGATACTGGATACTTGGTTCTTGAAGAGGATCCATTGTTCCATTCATATAGTGGACCTATAGAGCAGGTTTTTCTGCATGTATAATAAATTGTAGCCTCCCTGGTGTGCTTCCTAAACAAAACTGTTGATTATGTACTATTTATTGGTGTCTATAACTTAGAACAATTCATCTCAGTATTACCCATTATCCCATTTGCTGAAAGCCTAATAAACAATTCCTAATCCCAACACATTACAATACCAGCACGATGAACAAGGTGAGAGTTAATTGATCTAAATATCTTTCTATAAAGGTGAAACACATTACATCATGGAAGTCGAGACCACTAGCCTTCAAGCACAAATATTTAAACCTTGCACATAAATTCCGCCTTGATGCTCTGGGTGATCAGTTTGTGCTAGTTGTAACTTGTAAATGCGTAAATGCGTTTTGTTAGTAGATTGGAAATTACGTAAATGTGTTTTCTTTATTGCCATTCTGCTAGATAGGTATAATTTATATGATATGGACTTCATACTTATGTTATGTTGAAGGCCTGGACTTAATGAGGCAATGTGATCCATGCTTGTTATGAACTTATGATGAGAGAGTGAAATGATGTGATTATATTAATATATGGTTAAGGAACCTGTTACATATTTAATGTCAATAAATGCACCATGGAAAGTGATGGGATTGAGTTATTAACAATCTAGCTGATTGAAATTTGTAACAGGTGAAATAATTTGCTATCATGATGAATAATCGAAAAAACACTTTATATTTTCTCAGCCAGTGTAAATTATTTTGTATATAATGAGATCAATAATTCATCCTTGCATATCGTTTTGAACTTAATACTGTGATATATATGTTGATGTCCTCTTTGTTTTGGAAATTGTATTTACTAAATTAGTTTTTTATGCCCAGTAGCAAATTTTTGTAGAATTTCTCATTAACTTTTAGAAAAGGATGATGACATCTTCATGCTTTATTGCCTGCATGTTTTTCACTGTTTTGCGTCAAGTAAATGATCATATGATTATCGATCACTAAGCTTTTGTATTTGTGACAATTCGAAAGCTCTAGTTAACTGGCCCTTGGGTATTCTTTCTAAGTGCCGTATCTGTAGTAATATATATGATAACCTAGTTAATGCTTATATACATGGATGTTTGTTTTGGTCAAACAGTCACCTATATCCAAGTTTTATGGTAACTGATAGACTATTGAAAAATTATACTTACTTCTATTTAGATTTCTTAGCGTGTAAATGGTATACAATGTATCTCACATGGGCATTCCAAAAATTTGGGACCTGTCACATCACTAGGGTTGTGAAGGTGAGATTTGGTCATAAATTCAGATGCATTCATGTGAAAGCATTATAATATTCCTCGTGTCTGCATAATATTATCAATATATCTTGCATGAATAACTTGAGCTGGTCTATCTTGTATTGCAGTCGTATGCTAATGCGTTGAAGTTCCTTAGAAGACCCGGAAAATGTTTTGGAACAAACAGTTATCGAAATGAATGACGACTTGATAAAGATGCGTCAATCAACTGCACAAGTATGGATTCACTCTATATGTAATCTACAATTTGTTCCTGTAACGCCCCCGCGAAACTCGGGTCTTACCTTAAACCCGAGTCTGGCGCGTCACGGTACTACCCATACAACATAGGCTTACTAAAAATATGTAATTACAATAATATAACAACATATCCTCATCTAATCCCAGGCACGAAGACCTTAAATAAAACACTTATGACCAAGGTTGAATAAATACCATGATCCTTTACAATATCTCATGTGTGAACTCAAGGTTCAGATTCTGACTTTATCCAATCCCTGAATATTCGCAAGGTTATTCAACAACCAATACATTCGTTATAAAAATGTCCTTTATACAACATCGACATTCTTGTAGTTTACTATAACAAGTAACTAACATAATCACATCATAAATATTATAATGGATAACCTTCATTTCTAACTTAGGGTTTACATAGTCAAATTCACGTACATCACATACTGTCATCATAGCTAAATAATTACAGTAAAGGGACATTTAGCAACCTTCCTGTTTCCATGCGACTCTAATCCTTATCATCACGATATCAAGATAATTGCATTGCATCGTAAATCTGCAAAAGTTTTATTTTTGCAAGGATGAGCACGACGGCTCAGCAAGAACTGACAGTTTTCACATTTCATGCTTCACGTAACACATAAGTTTGCATTTTATCCACGCATCATGATTCTCATACTATGCATTATAAATCTTATGCAATTCATCCATATATATGCATCATGTATCTCATAGCATACTTCATGCATCTCACATTGTATATTTGCAATTATTCAAGTTCCACATAGAACAATATAGTCACATAATTGCACATTATGCACACTTTAATCATGCTCTCATATAATCCACACAATAGTGAAAGATTTAGTAATCAAGTCATGTACATCAATACATTTAAAAAAGTTAACAAGTTACAGAAAGAACTTGCCTTTAAGCGTTCCTTGCCAAATTATGATGGCTCGTCCTTCAAATATCCTACACAATTTATTTAACAATAAAATACCAATTAGCCACTAAAAAGGCTTCATATAATGGTTTACAATATAATAACTCTTATCTCATATTGTTCGCGCATTATAAATTAATAACGCGATTAACTCTAAAACGTTACTCGGCGTCGCGTCGTTTGAAAACGTTACGACCCTTATCACCATCAATACTTATTGGTTACATTAACCCCATCCCGTATCTTATAATGTTCGTTTCATTTGAATCGAGTCATTATTCAAGTTCATTAACACTTTACACGGCGTTTCGACGTTTACACGTCACACACCTAATTCGCCTCCTTTGTATGTGCTTAGCATGCTCATGCATTGGTTTATAACACACTATCATGTTTCATTATTATTAGAAACAAAATATTAAACAAGATTATACACACTAGTTACGACGTTACGACGCTTGCACGTCTATACGCTAAACTTGATTATTCGAACGCCTAGGCGACATGCATTTGCGTACGCCTAACATGCCCATTCAATTTATCTAATACTCCTTGGTTAATGTTAAGTATCATTATAAATCATAACATTTATGTTATAAAACTTAGAACGTCATTTAACATTGTCGGGAGCATTACGCGTGCTCACGCGCATGCCCGACACTCTCCGATTGCCTCCAAAAACACATCAGTCACACAAATGGTCAATTTGGGAATTGATCCCGACCTCAAATTGAAAAACTCAAAGAACGAAAGTTGTAGGTCTACTCGTTCTTTTTCAGAATCATCTTGAATCATCTCAATTCGAGTTCGTATGAGAAAGTTATGCTCATTTTACTAAAGGACGTCGGAGCAATTTTGCACAGTTTCCTTACCAGCGCTGTTGGCGCTCACAATGGCCTATGGCCAGCGCCTACAGCGCTCCTATGCAGTAGCTGGCCCCGTGGCCAGCGCCTACAGCGCCCAGCCAAGCGCCGTTGGCGCTAGGCCTGAGTCCCCAACGCGTTTTGCTTCCCGGAATGCTCTGTTTTGGTGTTCTAGACCTATCTTGCTTCCAATCACCATAACTCCCTCAATACACGTTCAAATTGGTCCGTTCTGGACTCTATGGACTCCTAAGACATAGGGCTACAACATATCAAAAATTCAGAGCTATCAATTAACATTAACATGGCCAAATCTTAGGCCAAAGTATCAACTCATGCTATATTTTCGTGTTCTTGGTGTTCTTGGTGTTCTTCAACAAAATCATCACCAAAACTTCGTTTTAATCCCTTTTTACTCCATTCCAACTTGGTTAAACTCATAACCCATGGAAGTACAATATCATAACAACAAACGAATTAAACAAACACAAAATCATAGCTACAAAGTCCTCTAAATCGTCTAAATGTCCAAGTTCATGTCCAAAGTTCATTGTTCTTCATGTTCTTCATCCTCCTTAAGCATAGGTACAGATTTCTTGCGTTTTTGTTCCACTTTGATATTATTAATGGCTTATATAATCTCTTAACAACATTTACAAACAATCACCACAAACAAAAACACCAAGAATCGCCACAAATCCGACCCACAAGCTTAAGAGCTCAAAACTAAGAAAAACTTGAAAAACTCAATAAGAAATCGAATGGAAAGGATTTGATTGGTGTTTACCTCTATAAATCCTTCCTAGATGATTAAGAAGCTCGGCTAGGATTTATTTTGAAGGTCCTCCTTGCTTGGATTCTCTTCTTCTTCCTCCCGTGCCTCCTTCTTCTTCCTCCTCCCTTTTTCCGGCGAACTTCCGGCGACTCCTCCTCCTTTTTCCGGCGAGCTCTCTCACTCTCACTCTCTCTCTCTGCAGAATTTGAAATGGGTTTGAATGGGGAGCTGATGGTTTGCAATAGAGGAATGAAGTTGTTGAATTATTTGAGAGAGTGGAGGAGTAAATTTGGGAAGAAAAATGAGTTTGTGGTTTAATGGCTCAAGGTGGCCAATTTTTCAACATTGCCGGCAATAGCTCTCCCTCCTTGCAATTTGATTGGTCCAAAATGAGGGATTGGTTCCCTCTTGGAGTGACAAGCCAAAATAAATACCCAAATACACCAAAAATATACCCGAAAACTCCCACTTTTGTACCAAAACTGGTAAATAACCCTACCCAAAATTAAAATGGGCATTACCATAAATATTGGGATACGTAAAAATAATTATTAAGGGATTTGTCCAATTATTCGGAACACCCATATAATACATTTCGGATATGGATAAAATCACGTATCAGCTCAAATAAAATTTCTAACACTTGGAAAAATTATTCGTACGCATACACGTATTTATGAAATTATTCAACATCGAAAAAGACACAAAAATTTTATGGCGTGAATAGTGCCTCGAGAAACGTGCCCCGTGAATAGTAATTTTGCGATCTTTCACAAAATCAATTATTCACTCCTACGATTCAATAACGCATAAAACTTCATACATTGACATCATCCAGGTTATAAAATAGCCTTTAAACACGTCACATAAAAATAATATTTAATCCGTTAATACTATTAATAAACCCAAATTACAAGGGTATTCACGATTCGGGATCGCTACTCTTTCCGATTAACTCCCCATAATCATATACATCAACGTACATATATCTCACCCATATTTTGGGTTAGCGTCTTTTCAATAAATAACTCGTCCAATAATATTATCCTTTAACTATTTATTTAATCCAATAAATAGTACTCTAGCGATATTTCTCGAATCCGCCAAATTAGCTAATACGAAAACTTTGATACTTACTAATCATCGTCTACACATAATCTAGGTTACAATATAACCTTTAAACACTTACCACATAATATTATCAATAAAAGTCTATTTTATTCAATAATATTCATAAGCTCGAATTATCAAGCTACCCATGACTCGCGATCGTTGCAATAATTAACTATTAACTCATTCATTCCGAATCTATGTATATATTTCACATTTATATATATACATATTAAGCTCATCAATTTAATCACATAAATATATATAACACATATATATTCAAACGCGACTCATAATAAGAATTATTCTATATTAAATTCTTATTATAATTATTCTCGAAAATCCGGGTTGTCACATCCTTCCCTCCTTATAAGGATTCCGTCCTCGGAATCACAAATATCAAACCTCTTACTCGGTTTTCGTCTAATTTCTTCCGAAATTTTATCGTTGAATAAATTTTAACGTATTACTATAACATAGGTTTCATATTACCTATTTAATCTCTGAGTATTATCCTATGTTTAACCCATCAATTTCCTTTTCTAAGGATCATTGTATGCCACAATCATCATAATAATTTAATATCATGATTTACACTCATAAACATTCGGGATATTACATTCACCCCTTCTTCTAAGAATTTCGTCCTCGAAATTTCAATGCATTCATCTTTGCTTATTTTACCCATCAAAACTAGGTTTTCAATCTAACCTTTACACTGTCCTCTTTCAAGGATTCACTTAAAATTGTCGCATTCTACGACTACTTCTCCTTGGGATAATCACTCTTCCCAAAATCAGTTTCCCGAATAATAGGAACCTTCAACAATTGTTTAATAATTGTGAAGTAACTTGAACAAATAAGAAATAAAATATTCCTTAAAAACTTTTCATATTATGCTGAGGGGTCATAAAAACCATGACCATGGAGGTTTACGGGTATTACTACCCCTACCAATTTCAATTATGAAAAAGGTAATCTACCTCATAAAGACCATGAACGTAGTCAAGGAATTAGTCCGTCAGTAGTACTCGAGAGAATCAGCCTCTCATACCCTATGTATATGCATAACATTTAACTTTGACTGCATCGGATACCCGACACTTATAGCATCCATATTAAGGGTTGCTCTCCGCCAGTTGTACTTGAGGGGATCGACCTCTCGTACACCATGTGTATGCATAACATTAAATCCTGACCGTGCCAGATAACCGACACTTATATTTCCCTATTCCGGGTTATTCCCCCAGCTCAAGAATCCGCACCAAAACAATTTGGTTTGGCATAAATTCTAAAATAATGCTTGAATTTCATAAACACATTGCAACATTCGTCTAGCCGAATCAAATAGCTTAGACTTACATCAATAATTCGGACATTAATCGAATCATTATAGCCAACTCAATTGGCATGCAATTTTTTTTTTATTATACCTTAGAGAAAACAAAAATCATTTTATGACGTCATAATACTGCACTGTTGCAACAGTGTGTTAGGATTCCGTCATTTTCTGACCTTGTCATACTACATCATACCTTAGTGGGTTGACGATCCTATGATCACATCCAACACTAGGTTAATCTGCATTGATGACTCCATCATCTGTCATTCTACACCAGGTTTCATGATGCATTGATGACAATTTAAAAATACATTTTGATATTTTCAAATCAACTTTGTCTAGCCGAAACTATTAGCTTAGACATATGAATAATAGTACATTTAAAATCCCTGGTCCAGAAATCTGGCTCCATACATTTTTTTGAAGAGCAAAAGTGCAAATGTCAGCACGAAGTCAATAAATTTCGAAGTTTAGCATAGCTAGAAGATTTGCAATATCCATGTCTCCTCATCAACTTCAATTTCTCCCATTTCTCCACTATTTAATAATTCTATCTATTTCTAACTCCATTAATGCTCATCATTTTGAGAATTCACAGTTCTAAATCCACAACCTTTCGATACCCCAATATAGTTCATCAAACTTACCACACAATATGAGTTCAGGAACTTACCACAATCATATGGGTTTAGAAACTTATCCTAGTCAGACCAAAATCGTCCATTCGCTGAGGGGTTCCATCAGACCATATGATTATGAGTCACGAACTTACCATACGTGTGAGTTTAAAGAACTCGCACCTAATCTTAATATTCTCTAACTATCAAATATAAATATGAGAAAAGAATCACCTTCTCGTCATACGTATAGTGATAGCGCTATACTAGGTTCCAACGATTATCAATATAGGAAGCTAAGTGATTATCGAACCCATCACAATCCCCTGCCCATACAAGGAATCGATCAACTCGGCCACTAATCAATATAGGAGGCTAAGGGGTTGTTACACCAAGCACAAATTTCCCGCCCATACAAGGAATTGTTCAACTCAACCACTATACCGATATAGGAAGCTAAGTGGTTCTCGAACCAAGCATGAATCCCCCGCCCATACAAGGAATTGTACAACTCAGCCACTAACATGAGTCCTCAATTGAAATCACCCCCAATCCTAGCTTACTCGTTGCTTAACAAGAATTTTAATTCGTGTTTCATCACCCATAACTCTTTCCGAGTTTTACTCATACTATCTCATAGTACCATCTATCTATAGCATTGAGCTAAAATTTTTGATCATTCAATTGATTATCTGCCATTCTATGACTTAATCCAATCACTTCGTGATCTTACTCTACGATCGTTTCATCCTACGACCTTCTATACTCTTCTCTTTAATCATAATATATGATTTTATGCCTTTACGCCTTATAGACCTCGTCTATTGATCAATACTTATCATCTATATCACTGGAGTCAGGTAACTCCCAATTCTTATCTTTTATAACACATCGAGATTCTTCTTTGAATCGTCTTATATATATCTCAACTCTTACTATGAATTTTCTAAATTCATTTACTATCAATTAAACTCTATTTGAGTTTTATCTATCTTCATCATTATCATCTTCCTTCACTACAGTTATAGCCTAAGGTACTCTTACCCAAGGTTTATAACCTATCAGCTCTAATACCAACTGTAACGCCCCCGCGAAACTCGGGTCTTACCTTAAACCCGAGTCTGGCGCGTCACGGTACTACCCAAACAACATAGGCTTACTAAAAATATGTAATTACAATAATATAACAACATATCCTCATCTAATCCTAGGCACGAAGACCTTAAATAAAACACTTATGACCAAGGTTGAATAAATACCATGATCCTTTACAATATCTCATGTGTGAACTCAAGGTTCAGATTCTGACTTTATCCAATCCCTGAATATTCGCAAGGTTATTCAACAACCAATACATTCGTTATAAAAATGTCCTTTATACAACATCGACATTCTTGTAGTTTACTATAACAAGTAACTAACATAATCACATCATAAATATTATAATGGATAACCTTCATTTCTAACTTAGGGTTTACATAGTCAAATTCACGTACATCACATACTGTCATCATAGCTAAATAATTACAATAAAGGGACATTTAGCAACCTTCCTGTTTCCATGCGACTCTAATCCTTATCATCACGATATCAAGATAATTGCATTGCATCGTAAATCTGCAAAAGTTTTATTTTTGCAAGGATGAGCACGACGGCTCAGCAAGAACTGACAGTTTTCACATTTCATGCTTCACGTAACACATAAGTTTGCATTTTATCCACGCATCATGATTCTCATACTATGCATCTTACTCATGCATTATAAATCTTATGCAATTCATCCATATATATGCATCATGTATCTCATAGCATACTTCATGCATCTCACATTGTATATTTGCAATAATTCAAGTTCCACATAGAACAATATAGTCACATAATTGCACATTATGCACACTTTAATCATGCTCTCATATAATCCACACAATAGTGAAAGATTTAGTAATCAAGTCATGTACATCAATACATTTAAAAAAGTTAACAAGTTACAGAAAGAACTTGCCTTTAAGCGTTCCTTGCCAAATTATGATGGCTCGTCCTTCAAATATCCTACACAATTTATTTAACAATAAAATACCAATTAGCCACTAAAAAGGCTTCATATAATGGTTTACAATATAATAACTCTTATCTCATATTGTTCGCGCATTATAAATTAATAACGCGATTAACTCTAAAACGTTACTCGGCGTCGCGTCGTTTGAAAACGTTACGACCCTTATCACCATCAATACTTATTGGTTACATTAACCCCATCCCGTATCTTATAATGTTCATTTCATTTGAATCGAGTCATTATTCAAGTTCATTAACACTTTACACGGCGTTTCGACGTTTACACGTCACACACCTAATTCGCCTCCTTTGTATGTGCTTAGCATGCTCATGCATTGGTTTATAACACACTATCATGTTTCATTATTATTAGAAACAAAATATTAAACAAGATTATACACACTAGTTACGACGTTACGACGCTTGCACGTCTATACGCTAAACTTGATTATTCGAACGCCTAGGCGACATGCATTTGCGTACGCCTAACATGCCCATTCAATTTATCTAATACTCCTTGGTTAATGTTAAGTATCATTATAAATCATAACATTTATGTTATAAAACTTAGAACGTCATTTAACATTGTCGGGAGCATTACGCGTGCTTACGCGCATGCCCGACACTCTCCGATTGCCTCCAAAAACACATCAGTCACACAAATGGTCAATTTGGGAATTGATCCCGACCTCAAATTGAAAAACTCAAAGAACGAAAGTTGTAGGTCTACTCGTTCTCTTTCCGAATCATCTTGAATCATCTCAATCCGAGTTTGTATGAGAAAGTTATGCCCATTTTACTAAAGGACATCGGAGCAATTTTGCACAGTTTCCTTACCAGCGCCGTTGGCGCTCACAATGGCCTATGGCCAGCGCCTACAGCGCTCCTATGCAGTAGCTGGCCCCGTGGCCAGCGCCTACAGCGCCCAGCCAAGCGCCGTTGGCGCTAGGCCTGAGTCCCCAACGCGTTTTGCTTCCCGGAATGCTCTGTTTTGGTGTTCTAGACCTATCTTGCTTCCAATCACCATAACTCCCTCAATACACGTTCAAATTGGTCCGTTCTGGACTCTATGGACTCCTAAGACATTGGGCTACAACATATCAAAAATTCAGAGCTATCCATTAATATTAACATGGCCAAATCTTAGGCCAAAGTATCAACTCATGCTATATTTTCGTGTTCTTGGTGTTCTTGGTGTTCTTCACCAAAATCATCACCAAAACTTCGTTTTAATCCCTTTTTACTCCATTCCAACTGGGTTAAACTCATAACCCATGGAAGTACAATAGCATAACAACAAACGAATTAAACAAACACAAAATCATAGCTACAAAGTCTTCTAAATCGTCCAAATGTCCAAGTTCATGTCCAAAGTTCATTGTTCTTCATGTTCTTCATCCTCCTTAAGCATAGGTACAGATTTCTTGCGTTTTTGTTCCACTTTGATGTTATTAATGGCTTATATAACCTCTTAACAACATTTACAAACAATCACCACAAACAAAAACACCAAGAATCGCCACAAATCCGACCCACAAGCTTAAGAGCTCAAAACTAAGAAAAACTTGAAAAACTCAATAAGAAATCGAATGGAAAGGATTTGATTGGTGTTTACCTCTATAAATCCTTCCTAGATGATTAAGAAGCTCGGCTAGGATTTATTTTGAAGGTCCTCCTTGCTTGGATTCTCTTCTTCTTCCTCCCGTGCCTCCTTCTTCTTCCTCCTCCCTTTTTCCGGCGAACTTCCGGCGACTCCTCCTCCTTTTTCCGGCGAGCTCTCTCACTCTCACTCTCTCTCTCTGCAGAATTTGAAATGGGTTTGAATGGGGAGCTGATGGTTTGCAATAGAGGAATGAAGTTGTTGAATTATTTGGGAGAGTGGAGGAGTAAATTTGGGAAGAAAAATGAGTTTGTGGTTTAATGGCTCAAGGTGGCCAATTTTTCAACATTGCCGGCAATAGCTCTCCCTCCTTGCAATTTGATTGGTCCAAAATGAGGGATTGGTTCCCTCTTGGAGTGACAAGCCAAAATAAATACCCAAATACACCAAAAATATACCCGAAAACTCCCACTTTTGTACCAAAACTGGTAAATAACCCTACCCAAAATTAAAATGGGCATTACCATAAATATTGGGATACGTAAAAATAATTATTAAGGGATTTGTCCAATTATTCGGAACACCCATATAATACATTTCGGATATGGATAAAATCACGTATCAGCTCAAATAAAATTTCTAACACTTGGAAAAATTATTCGTACGCATACACGTATTTATGAAATTATTCAACATCGAAAAAGACACAAAAATTTTATGGCGTGAATAGTGCCTCGAGAAACGTGCCCCGTGAATAGTAATTTTGCGATCTTTCACAAAATCAATTATTCACTCCTACGATTCAATAACGCATAAAACTTCATACATTGACATCATCCAGGTTATAAAATAGCCTTTAAACACGTCACATAAAAATAATATTTAATCCGTTAATACTATTAATAAACCCAAATTACAAGGGTATTCACGATTCGGGATCGCTACTCTTTCCGATTAACTCCCCATAATCATATACATCAACGTACATATATCTCACCCATATTTTGGGTTAGCGTCTTTTCAATAAATAACTCGTCCAATAATATTATCCTTTAACTATTTATTTAATCCAATAAATAGTACTCTAGCGATATTTCTCGAATCCGCCAAATTAGCTAATACGAAAACTTTGATACTTACTAATCATCGTCTACACATAATCTAGGTTACAATATAACCTTTAAACACTTACCACATAATATTATCAATAAAAGTCTATTTTATTCAATAATATTCATAAGCTCGAATTATCAAGCTACCCATGACTCGCGATCGTTGCAATAATTAACTATTAACTCATTCATTCCGAATCTATGTATATATTTCACATTTATATATATACATATTAAGCTCATCAATTTAATCACATAAATATATATAACACATATATATTCAAACGCGACTCATAATAAGAATTATTCTATATTAAATTCTTATTATAATTATTCTCGAAAATCCGGGTTGTCACAGTTCCTTTCTTCATTGCATTCCCACCTTTCTATTTCTTATTTCCATTATATTGTCATGACCAATTAAATTAGAAGCTAGAAATATACCCTAGTGCGTTATGATGAACACAAGATATTACTTTTTTCGAGTTTTGTTTCAAGTGCATTTAGAGAACGTTTTTTATTTGACAATTCCAGATGTAAATTGGGTTTAAATTCTTGAACCTTTTTGGCTCTGCTGGAATTACTGATAGTTATATTTTTATCTTTATCCTTCATTAATCTCTCTCTTTCTTAATTTAGGTTCACCAATTTCATCTTTTCTTATTCCTCATCTCAATGAAATTGAATTTTGGTGTTTCTCTTGCAGCATGAAGTTTATATGCCCAACCTTGATTTCCTTGAAGAAAATGATGATGAAGTCGACCTAACATGACACACTTTATTCCTTCTAGTTCGTTGAAATAAATATTGTAGGTATTATGGGTCCTTGGGAGACTATGATACAATAACAAATTCTGTAGTTATCGTGACTCGAGCATTATCTATTTATATGTTGAGTATTGGTTTTATTAGCTCTTTATGCATCAGTTTATCAATTAGTTTGAAACAAGTATGACATTTATATTAACTTGAAATATTAAATCTAATATTTAGTAATTATAGCAATTAATAATAATAATAATAATAAATATGAAATCACTGATTTGAAAATTAATTATAATTTGCAATGAATTTTGATTATTTACCAATTAATTTTTTATTTACAAATTTATAATTTGTGAAGGATTTTACTTGAGAACTGAACATTAATGAAGGATTATTTTCCTGACTAAAATCTTTTCTAGTTAATTAGTTAGTCATCAATGAAGGAATTTTTCTCTCACTAAATTGAAAAAAAGATTCTCAATTTATAATTAGTGAAGGAAAATATTCTCTCGTTAAATAAATTTGTTCTTCACAATATATTATTTATGAGGGAATGAAATTATTCACTAATTTCAAATAGTCCTTCTTAAAATAATATTCATGAAGGAAACCAATCATTCACTAATAACAATATTCCATTACCAAATATAATTTGTGAATAAAAAGTTATTCACAATATATTCTTTACAAAAAATATTTAGTTACTACTTAGCGAAGGATATCCTATTGCGACGAGGTCTTATGCGAGCAATCGTGTGAAGAAAATATTTCTTCACAATAAATCTCTTGTGAGTGATATATTATGTCTTGTGAAGAATTTGTCCTTCACTAGATGCCATTTTTGGTGTAGTGAGTTTATGTTGTCTATCTACGTCAAGTAGTCTATTTATATCAATAATAAGCGTTAGAATTTATAATAACACGTAACGAATTAAACTAGTCAAATATCGTTAAGGTTCAACATTGATTCGGCCTTTCGATAACGTTAATAAGCAGTTAAACACGTAGGTTTTATCAATAAAATTTTATTTAATAGCTTAAATATTAATTTAGATAATTTAATTATCATTTATAATATTTTTATAAGCTTAATATTATTTTTAAATAATTTTCACAAGCTTGGTAGTATTTTTAAATAATTTTTACAAGCTTAAAAGTATTTTTAAATGATTTAATTATCATTTATAACATTTTTAGAATTTTACTATATTATTTAAATGATTTTTTTGTCATTTAAAATAATTTTAAAAATTTAGAATATTATTTAAATGATTTAATTATCATTTTTAATATTTTTAGAAATTTAATATATTATTCTAATAATTTTAGAAAGTTAGTACATTATTTAAAATAATTTATTTATCATTTATAATATTTTTAGAAAGTTAATATAATATTTAAATAATTTGTTTTATCATTTAAAATAATTCTAATACCTTAATATCATTTTTAAATTATTTATTTAATATAATTATTAAATAATTTATTATCAATAATATTTAATTAAATTAAATTATTAATGACATTTATTTAAAAAGATTAAAAGTTAATAAATATAATTTAAAATGAATTAAAAACTTAATTAATAATTATTTAATATTTATTTCTAATTGATTTAATTATTATTAATTTTTATTTATTACCGTCGCTAAAAGGCTTTAGCGACAGTCTGCATTTGGATTTTAGTTTTCTGGTAATCCGGAAGGAGAATGTCGCCTAAAAGGGGTCTATAACGACGCTTATCCGTTGGTATAGTTGTTCTTCGTTTTATGAAGAACAGTTGGTAATCGTCGAGATGGAAGGTTTGACTTGAGTTAACTTCTTGTTGGTTAATCGTTTCGGTTTAATCTTTGTGTCTAGTTATAGTACACGTGGCAAGGTATAACAACATGCATTAACCTAACCTTAATTATATCATATCTAAGAGATTTGGTCTGGTCAAACTAGTCGGTTCAAACTGTTCTTGATTTTCTGGGTAACCCAGAAACTCGTCAATCGTGGTCAAACAGTGACCTTTAGGTTAATTTAATTCCTAGATAGGTTATTGTTTTGGTGTTTAGTTGATTTATACTTGTAGCATACATGGTAGGGTACAACGACATGTGTTTATATAACCTTAACTATACCATATGTGAAAGATCTAGGCTGTTCAAATCTTGTCAGACACCATGTTAGACATTCATATGGTTTCTAAGTTACCCATAAATCAGTTTTCCATGGTCGGTCAACGGGTTTTGACTATCAATATCTTTTAATTTCGTGATTTGTTTAGCATGATTCCAGTCCTAATTTATTAATATCATGGTAGACTACCAATTCATGCTTTAAAACACATCAAACTAACAAATTAAGGGCATCAAAAAGTCTGACAAAATAGCATGTCAGACTGTTCTTGACTATCATGAACAGTTGACTAATTTTGAATAATTCTCATGTCTAGGTGTTATATAAACATGATTTAACAACCCAGATCACTTAATAACATATTATTAAGCATTCCTAAACACTAAAACATAACATCTAACATAGCTTTAAAGATCTAGCATAAAATTAGGGTTTTGCACCTTTTTGGGCTACTTTTGGATCTCTTGTCTTTGATTCTAACCTTGCTACTACTGAGGCTTATTATGGCTTGTAATATAAGTGTTTAGGTTACAAAATTTCGTGGTTCCATTAGTGGGAGGGCTGAGTACTTATAGGCTTTTCCAAATTAGGGTTTTTAAGACTTTTCACATATTTTTGCCTCCACAAATATCTAGCCATTTAACTTGTGCTACTTCAAATCTGATATTGGCCTCATGCTTGTGCTGGAGTGTGTTGGAGTGTATTTAACACAAGCTAGCACTCTCCCACAAGGTTTCCAATTGGTTAGTTTACTAATCTAGGTTTAATTCACAGTAATCTTGATTAGGGTTTTGAAATTAAGGTTTAGGATAACTTAATTAGGATGGTAATAACTTAATTAAGCTTAAGTTTCATAATTAAGGTTTTAGAATCTCATAATTAGAGTTAAGGTTTTCTAGTTAGGGTTAGGGTTTTCTAATTATGATTTAGGGTTTTAATCCTTTAATTAAGATTTAATTTTAGGTTTAATGATTCATAATTTATATTATGTTTCATTACTTAGGATCTAATTATATCAATTAGGGTTCTTGTGCACCAATTAGGGCTTTATAATTAGGGTTTATAATTCAACTTATCATTTTTAACCCTAATTAACTTATTTAAGTTTTTATCAGTTAATATATTATTATATTAACTTCGAAGCACGACAAATCACTTTGTCATTCCCAAGCACGACACAACAGCTTACTGAAAATAATTTGCTGGGATGCTTCTCGGTGAAATCTTGGAAAGCACGATAAATTATTTTGTCAGTGTAAGCACTACTAAGTAGCTTCGAAAAAAATTTAATTTTACCTAGTCCTTTATTAAAATATACAATTACATAACATAAAGTCGGAATAAGAAATATCATTTAATAAACACATAATTTACATATACGAATCTTATCAAGGTCTGGAATATCACATTCACTCCCTCTAATAAGAATTTCGTCCTCGAAATTACAGTATAGATTATAGAAATAAATGTGGGTATTGTCTCGCATTTTACTCTCGAGCTCCCACGTAGCTTCCTCTATGTTTTGATTTCTCCAAATTACCTTGACTGAAGCTAGCACTTTATTCTGTAGAATTTGTTCTTTCCTATCTATAATTTCAATAGGAACTTTTTCATATGACAAATATTTCTCGATCTGAATAGGCTCGTGATCTATAACATGTTTATAATCAGGTCTGTATGGTCGTAACACGGAAACATGAAACACGTTATGGATATGTTCTAACTCCGGAGGTAGGGCTACCTCATAGATTACCTCACCTATCCTCCTTAATATCTAGAATGGTCCAATGAATTTCGGACTCAATTTTTCAAAAATACGTGGCTACTGACATCGAAATCTCGTAGTATCCTGTGTTGATCTGCATACTTCTTCTGTCGATCTTGAAACGCTTGCAATCTCTCGCGTATAATCCGAACTACCTTAGTGCTCTGTTGAACTATTTCTGGCCCTAACAATTATCGTTCACTGACTTCGTCCTAACATAATGGCTTCCTACATTTCCTTCCGTACAGAGCTTCAAATAGTGGCATTCCTATGCTGGCATGGCAACTATTGTTGTAGGCAAACTCTACTAAAGGTAACTGATCCTCCCAACTTCCCTTGAAGTCCATGATACAAGTTCGCAACATATCCTCCAATGTTTGAATTATCCTCTCACAATGACCGTCTGTTTGTGGGTGATAAATGAAAGTAGTATGCACACAAGCCAATCATATTTGATATGATGTAGCATATACTTTGTAATCTTATTCGTTTGTTAAAGGCATTTTACTTTATCTACATGGTGTTGTTATATTAAATATGATAAACTCATAGTTTTGAGCAATGCTTTTAGAATCATGATGGTGATCATGCTAATGAGATCTAAATTCTAGATAGCTCACAAACTAAAATCGTTCCTAATCGATGGATTACTAAAAAGGGGATTAGTGAATTCGGATAGATTAGTACATACGTTGCTTGCTCTTATGAAGAGGATGTAGGTCCTTATTAGAGAATAAGTTCACTGAACGTGGCACGCTAAGGAATAGCTAATGGAGTTTTACTCACCTGTCAATAGGAATTCCTCTAGTGATAGTAGTACAAGTGATCCTTGGACTTGAGATCATCATAGTATCTTGTGTATGATGAGTTATACTTTGACATGTCCCTTAAGACCTTTAGGGTATATCAAAGGGTATGATTGGGTATAATAAGTTATACATGGAGATAGGTGAATGATCAACAAAGAATCTACCACTTCTAGTAAAATGAGAGAATGTCCTATGTGATTCGATAAATAACGACTCAAAAGTCTTTGGCTAAAGCAGAATGAAATTAGAAAGGAGTTTCTAATTTGCATTACCAGAGTTGTTCATTGGAGAATCGAAATACATATAATTAAATAAAATGAGACTTAACAGTAATTTCATGTCTTATATTTAATTGGGACATTGTATGGTAGAAGGATTGAATTGTACGGTAACTATGCAGTTAAAGGTTCTTTTGTGATTAATGTTGAAATCTATATTATATGGAAAGTCGTTGATCGCTAAATGGGCTTACCCTTATTGTAGAATAAATATTTTTTATTTAAATAAATTAAATAGTTTAATTTATTTATTTAAATAAGATTAGAATTGTTCTAATTGATTTATTCACAACCGGTTTAATATGGAGAACCTAAAGGATCACACCGCAAAAGGAAAATATTTGTTTAAGAAGTGAATGACATAATTGTAATAATAAGTTAAGTGTATTTAATTTAATCTATAGAGATAGAATAAATTAAATAGATTAATATTTATTATTTAATATTTTAAAAATATTAAATATAAATTAGTAAGAAGAGTCTTATTATTATTATTATTACCATTACTATTATTTAATTCCTAATAGGGATTGCGAATTAATTAATAGAAGTACTCTCTCATGCATTCCTAATTGGATTAGGAGTGTAATTAATTAAAGGAGTTTAATTAGAATATAAACCCTAATCCTAAATAGTTTAGGGAAGGGTTTTCCTACATCTATAAATAAGAGATGTCTTATCATAGACTAGGGTTACACACTCTTTCATAAGAATTAGAAAGAGAGAGTACTTACAATTTCTATAGAGATAGAAACTAGGGTTTTGCTAACACCCATCTTTTTAAACAACTATTATTCCTTGGTGGATCACCTCTAGAGGCCAAACACTTGGGTGGCTAACGTTGATCAAAGGAAAGAATTTAATCGGTGGAATTCAAGGAGAACGCAAAAGAATTAGAGGTGAACTTGTACCTGAGGAAGCTTTGATTCACGAGGATATAATTCTATATCTCTATCTCTTTCGTTTAATTGATAATTGATCACAAGGATGATCATGATGATGGTTTGTATGAAAAATTTTAAAATCCGTTTTATTGCACTTCCGCACTATTTATGTAATTTGATTGCATGTTCGCGCTATATACAAACCTAACAGTGACATCAGAGCCTAACCTTGTGCTAATTATCGATTATTATGATTCCATGTATGTATGGGTATGCGATTGGACCGATTTTCTGGGCAACGGAACAATATTTCGAAGTCTGCTACGCGGCGCGGCCGCGCCGCTTCTAGTTCATTCTGGAGCTCGGCCGCGCCCGAACCCAGAAATCATTTCTAGGGGTGCAGCGCGGCCGCGCCGCTCCTAGTTCATTTTGGAGCGCGGTCGCGCTGGTCTGCAATTTTAAAAATTTTTTATTTTGATTTTATTTATTTTCAATTAAGATAAAAGATTTATTTAGAATTGGAATATAATTAAAATTAAAAGTTTTATTTGAACTTGGAATTGGATTCTACGTTAACTAGAATAAAGGAGTTTATTCACATATGGAATAAGATTCCATGTTTCCGAGAATAAAGGAGTTTATTCACATATAGAATATGATTCCATGTTTCCTTAAAAATAAAGATGTTTATTTTTATAAGGAATGAGATTTAACATATTTTATTTTTCCAAGCAATTTTAAGTTAAAATAAAGGAGTTTATTTTGAACTTGAAATTGGTTTCCATGTTAATTAAAATAAAGGAGTTTATTTTGATTTAAAATTTGATTAAAAATAAAGGAGTTTATTTTTATTCAAAATTGGATAAAATAAAATAAAGAAGTTTATTATGATTTAAATTTTGATTAAAATAAAGGAGTTTATTTTTGTTTCAAAATTGGATTTCTAGTAAACTGTTAATTGCCCATTAAATGATATCAATACATATATGGAATTGTTTTATTGTTATGAGATGAATATTATTTATTGATGCATATAGTGATATGTATAATAATAAATAGGGATTGATTATGGACTGTTGACCAATGTGTGATTGGAATTATTTTAGAGGATGCTTGAATGAATGAGTTTATATAAATAGGGTCTGCATACCTCATCTTCTCTAATTTTTCTTAATATAAATTTTATCTCCCTACTATGTACTTCCCCTTGACTGCTGATCAAGGTTTCTATTTATTTTAAATAGTTTATGTAATAGGATTAGTTAGAATTATTTTGAAGAATTGGAGATCAATGAGCAAGGAGCGCTTGAAGACCCGTTTGTAATGGAGCCCGTGTTTAAATGTAATAGTTATATTTAAATTTTGTTCTTGCACCCTAGGTTTGACCTTTTGGTTCACTTGGTGGCTCTAGTGAACCAAACTAGAATAAAAGTCCAAAATCAATCCGGGTAGAATATAGTATTCTATATGTGAATGCTTACTATGTATAAATTATATATTATACAGCATGCTTCGCATGTTAGATAATATGACGCGTATTTTATATATATATGTGCATGCGCGTTAAACAAGATGAGACAAATAATAACAAACCCTCAAAGAAATTATATTAAGTCCTAAGTGTTCAAAGATATTTGGAATAGCGAACGTCGCCTTCTAGCATGGTAAAGCAAGAGAGTATTAAATATTTAATATGAGTTTGTTGTGTCACCACATGGCAAGTATTAAATATTTAAGATGTTGCATTATCATATTTGATGCTTATTAAGGAATTGAACATTACTGTTTTGTTGTGTCACCACAAGGACGGTATTTTTCTCTTCACATATATGGAAGTGCTTGGTTGGACTTAACTTGGATAATTTTGATTTGGATGTGTCACCACTTGATCAAAATAATCTAAGAGGCAAAATACAAGGAGTTACATAGTGATGTAATTGACAATAGTTGTCTACCTATTTATTTATATATTGTCGACGCCGGGAGGAATCGCTTCTTTCGCGGTTATTGCCCTATCCAATTTTAGCCTTCTCATTAGATGATTTTTGGAAAAGGTCGGCATTAATGTCGACGGGGTTTTGAAAGATCGTTTTTTATGATGAGCAAATTAATCAGAGTCGCCAGTTGGTATATTTGAAATGGATGTACCAACTCATCCGAGTTTCATTCTTTCGTAAATTGTTAGCTCATATGTGACTCCGAATTAATTGGTCTGCAAACCGAGATTTATAGAGTTCAGGGGCTTGCTTAAGTGAGGGGAAAGTGTTAGGCACCCCCCGACTTCCGTGAAACACGGTTACCGCAATCTTGATACCTTCCTATCCTTTAATTCATAAAACGTCTATGTGTGCGTGTGTGTATGTGCCTATGTGAATGTTGTGGGGAATTTGCATGAAGAAACCATTTGGGTTTTTTTGAAAAAGTCGTATTTTCTTTTGGGAATGCTTTAGAATGTCCTTCGGTTTATACGAGAAAGCTTTATGAGGAAAGGTTTGATTTTAATTGTCAAAACTGTGAGATTTCATTAGGTGTCGTTTTGGCAAAACAAGAGTTTTTTAAACCTTCGTCTAAATAGGAATCGAGATCTATACATTGCCTTCGTAAATAAAGTGGCGGGCAATTTCTAGAACCCCTTTAACCCTATGCACAACGGTTTAATAAAACGTCATTCATTTTGTATAAAACCATTCTTGTGATGTCTTTGAAAAAACGACTTTTTTTAGCTTTTCGTTAAAGAGGAATCGACATTCATTAGCACTCCCAATTTTTAGCCTCGTGATTCTAATAACCTAATTTGATTGATTTTATGGAAATCTTATCGTTTAGCTTTGAAATCAATTTCGTGTCATAAATCAAATCAAGCATTAAAATGCGTTGGGGCTATTCATGGGCATGTAAGCCATCAAAATAACCCCGAACGCCCACAATCACATACTTTCACTATGACGGGGCCTTAAACACGATTCTCGCCTTGGCGTCGTTTTAAGGCCCGACGATTACATGTTCACAATGAAGATTACATCGTTCCTACTACCCACATCAAAAGATGTCCATCATCGGATTTGGACCACGGGGTCGCGTTCCTAGGCTCACCCCGAAATTTCCACACACCCCCAAAACGGATATTACAAGAAATAACCAATACGGATAATCTAATAATGCCAAGACATCCTAAAATAACAACCTAAAGGAACCACGCCCAATATATCACCGTAAAACAAACAAAAAATCAATAAATGAATATCATCGGGTTATTATGAAGAATTTTGTTCCGATGGAATCCTCACTAATAATCCCTAATTCATTGTTCCACCATAAATTACATGAATACTACATTTAATTTAACCAAATGATATGATAGAAATTGCAATAATAAGGAGATTTTCACCTTGCAAATGATATCAAAGTAGATGTAAACTTGTGTATTTGAATAGAATGAGAAGTGGATATGATACAATCAAATCAAAAGAGTATAAATCCTCTCCCTTTTTGTTTCTTTCTCTCCTATTTTGTTGCCAAATTATGCTATTTCTCTCTCTATTTCCGAGCTGCTGCTGCTTATTCTTTCTTCCTCTCTCCGCCTGCTCACCCCTCCTGGATGCTGAATGAAGGAATGAGCTAAAATAGGCTGGCCAGAGCCAGCCGCAGATTGATCTCGTATCCGGTCGATCGTTTTGTCTGGGCCGGGTCTCGTATCCGGATGATCGTCTTGTTGGGGCCGGGTCTCGTATCCAGTCACCCATCTCGTAATCGCCGGGTCTCGTATCCGGTCGATCGTCTCGTCGGGGCCGGGTCTCGTATCCGTTCACCCATCTCGTAATCGCCGGGTCTCGTATCCGGATGATCGTCTCGTCGGTGCCGGGTCTTGTATCCGGTCACCCATCTCGTGATCACCGGGTCTCGTATCCGGTCGATCGTCTTGTCGGGGCCGGGTCTCTAATCCGGTCACCCATCTCGTAATCGCCGGGTCTCGTATCCGGTCGATCGTCTTGTCGGGGCCGGGTCTCGTATCCGGTCACCCATCTCGTAATCACCGGGTCTCGTATCCGGTCGATCGTCTCGTCGGGGCCGGGTCTCGTATCCGGTCACCCATTTCGTACTAGCCGGGTCTCGTATCCGGTCGATCGTCTTGTCGGGGCCATGTCTCGTATCCGGTCACCCATCTTGTAATCGCCAGGTCTCTAATCTGGTCGATCGTTTTGTCGGGGCCGGGTCTCGTATCCGGTTACCCATCTCGTTATCACCGGGTCTCGTATCCGGATGATCGTCTTGTCGGGGCCGGGTCTCGTATCCGGTCATCCATCTCGTAATCGCCGGGTCTCGTATCCGGTCGATCGTCTTGTCGGGGCCGGGTCTCGTATCCGGTCACCCATCTCGTGATCACCGGGTCTCGTATCCGGATGATTGTCTTGTCGGGGCCGGGTCTCGTATCCGGTCACCTATCTCGTAATCACCGGGTCTCGTATCCGGTCGATTGTCTTGTCGGGGCCGGGTCTCGTATCCGGTCACCTATCTCGTAATCACGGGATTTTGTATCCGGTTGATTGTCTTGTCGGGGCCGGGTCTCGTATCCGATCACCCATCTCGTAATCACCGGGTCTCGTATCCGGTTGATTGTGTTGTCGGGGCCGGGTCTCGTCTCCGGTCACCCATCTCGTAATCGCCGGGTCTCGTATCCGGTCGATTGTCTTGTCGGGGTCGGGTCTCGTATTCGGTCACCCATCTCGTAATCACCGGGTCTCGTATCCGGTTGATTATGTTGTCGGGGCCGGGTCTCGTATCCCGTCACCCATCTCGTAATCGTTGGGTCTCGTATCCGGTCGATTGTCTTGTCGGGGCCGGGTCTCGTATCCGGTCACCCATCTCGGAATCACCGGGTCTCGTATCCGGTCGATTGTCTTGTCGAGGTCGGGTCTCGTATCCGGTCACCCATCTCGCAATCGCCGGGTCTCGTATCCGGTCGATTGACTTGTCGGGGCCGGGTCTCGTATCCGGTCACCCATCTCGTAATCGTCGGGTCTCGTATCTGGTCGATTGTCTTGTCGGGGCCGGGTCTCGTATTCGGTCACCCATCTCGTAATCACCGGATCTCGTATCCGATCACCCATCTCGTAATCACCGGGTCTGGTATCCGGTTGATTGTCTTCAAAGGAAGTTATTCTCCTGACTAGCTTGAAAGGAATCCTTGGAGTTCGTCCTCGTACATCATTCTTGGCAGCCATCGCTTTTGACTCTGATAGGATAGGACCTTGACACCTGTCCTGCATGGATCACGTACAGAATTATCATCTATTCAATGCATGTGACACAACATTTAAAATGTAAATTTGATGAAAAATGACCCATGTACAGTCTTTTTATACTGTTCTACAGATGTCATCATTTGTCGGGGTTTGCTTGGATCTCAGCCCTTCCCAGGGATCGCTCACTTTTTTGGATATCGGCCCTTCCCAAGGGTTGTTCACCACCTTGTTGTGGTTCGTTTGGATGCCTTCCCAGGTTCTCACACCACCTTATTGTGATTTTCTTGGATGCCTTCCCAGGTTCACTCACCACCTTGTTGTGGTTTGCTTGGATGCCTTCCCAGGGTGCTCACCACCTTGTTGTGGTTTGCTTGGATGCCTTTCCAGGGTGCTCCCCACCTTGTTGTGGTTTGCTTGGATGCCTTCCCAAGTTCACTTCTTGTTTGGATACCAGCCCTTCCCAGGGTCATTGATTGTTTGGATACCAGCCCTTCCCATGGGTCATTGATTGTTTGGATACCAGCCCTTCCCAGGGGTTTTTGATTGCTTGGATACCAGCCCTTCCTAGGGGTCATTGATTGTTTCGATACCAGCCCTTCCCAGGGGTCATTGATTGTTTGGATACCAGCCCTTCCCAAGGGTCATTGATTATTTGGATACCAGCCCTTCCCAGGGATCATTGATTGTTTGGATACCAGCCCTTCCCAGGTATCATTGATTGTTTCGATACTAGCCCTTCCCAGGGGTCGCTCGATTTGATTTGAGTGATTTCTTGAAGTGGGATGTGTGATCGGCTTCTGTCCTGGATCTCCCACCAACATCGTCCACGTACCATGCCACAAAAGCCATCACGGTCTGATCATTTGTGAGGTTGAAAGCGACGTGCTTGTACTTTCCATGTTGATCGTACATGTTACACATGCAAAAGATGTTGTGCATGATCTAGCAGATATGTTATGGACAGATGCATGTGCACAACATATGTTTAGATAGAAATGACCCCTGTTCAGTCAAATGATACAATTCGACAGTCGTCGTTGTTTGCCAACATTTGATTGGATTACGCCTCGTCGTGAAGTGTAGTTTTTAGACTTCAACATTAATTTGGTACTCTGCCTGCTCTTGGTCGTCTACATTTTCATCGAGTTGAGGCAGTCTGTTTCGCTCTGTGTGATGATCGACAGCTATGTTGGGCTCCTTGGCCTTTTGATCATTTCTGCTGGTCGATATGTTGTTGTCCCGCATTATATCATCCTTGTATATGCTCATGCACGTGGACCATTTGGATGTCGAGGCAGTGATAGTCAGGATTGGGGAGAGGCCCAATGACGAGAAATTCTGTGCAGCCTCAGCTTCCTTCCATTTCACGATTCTTAACTGCCCCTGCCTTGGCGCGTGTTGTTACCAAGAATTTCTATCGAAAACTCGCGATGCGGACCGTGCTGAGTTATCCACAGCTCTGCAAGATCCTGCATATCAGACGACTAACAAATGCCAAAACTTGAAGGCTCGGCCGTTAGTGTTAGTTCAACACAAAGATATTATAATCTCGATAACAGAGTAAATGCAATTAAAGCATAAGAAATTGAATATCTGTTGATCGCACAATCTAGCGAGTTGTGAACCGTGAATGTACTAGATTGGAAGTTATTTTCAATCCCTCGTGAGTTGATGATTTTCAATTTAACGAGTTATGAAATCGTAAGAACACCTTCAAGCATTCGTGGTCATTGTACGTGTTGTTCGATTAATATAACGACAATTTACGCGCAAGTATACGCGGTCAACAAGTAATAAAGAGTAAGTAGAGTATCGATCCCACGAGGAATTATTACTAATGTTTTCCAAGTATTAACCTTTTATCATCTCAATCTTATTTAAACAAACGATAATTGTTTTTGTTGTTTTGCATTAATGAAGATAACAAATAATCAAAGAACTATGGAAAGCTTTAAGAAAATGAAATCAAATATTAACAAGTCTAAGATCACAATTTCCCCCAATACTTCACTTGAATATCCTAACTCTCTCTTTTCAACTAGTTAAATCACAAGAATTGTTATCCGAGAATTTACAAGTATATACAAGCCTCTCTCGATGGTCAAATACGTATTTCCCAATGCGGTGTATAAATATCTCTATTCTACACACTAGCAAGAATCCAATATCAAGAATAATCAACAAGACACGTGTCACCAAATCTCATTAATCACCCTATCAATTACCAACTTTCGCAATGGAAATCATTAAGCATGATTCTCAAATGGATACATGTGGTATTTAGGTATATGTCTATCCTAAATACAATCAAATTATCCATTCATGAGGGTAATAAATAAAACACACGTCACTTAATTTCATAAATTACCCATGGGAATATCTAATTTTCACATGATATCATAACAAGGTCTCAACCTATACTTCCTCTCTCAATTCCATATAAGTTTCCAAGGTAATTACTAGCTAGGTAATTAATATATAAAGCACAAATTATGATATCCAATCACAAATAATTAACCAACATCAAAGAGAGAGCATTCAATTCAAACTATGTATTGGGTTCCATTGAAATCTTAGTAAACAAGTTCTAGGTCATGGTAACTACAAATAACATCATATTCAATTTATACATCATGTTGGATTACAAAATAGAAGGGAAAACTAGAGATACAACCACTTTTGTAGATTTTCATATGATGTTTGATGGATTGATGATGAACCCTAGCTTCTCCTCCATGGTTTTGCAATCCTTGATGCTTTAGCTCCTTGGCCTTGCTTGATTTAGCTTGATTTTAGCACTTTGGCCCTCTAATTTGATGTATTGTGTAGCCTCCTCTCCCTAGAATTGCTGATTTCTATCTCCTCTTCTCCTCTATTTCGTGCCTCCCCTGTTAGTATAAACCCTCTGGATGCCTAACCTAGCTTAGCCCACCAAATTGGACCAAAATCCCGCACATTTTAGCTTTCTGCTGCAGGCGAGCTCGCCCCGGCGAGGATTTTGGCCTACGTTTTCTCGCCCCCGCGAGCTCTCGCCGCGGCGAGGAATTTGTGTAGGAAATTTCCGCCCCGGCGAGCTCAGGTAAAATGGCCATAACTTCTTCGTCCGAACTCGGATTTAGGCGTTTAAGTAGGCTATGGAAAGCTAAGAAGTAGCTCTACAACTTCCATAACTGGAGCTCGTCGAGATAATTTCCGAAGCAAGGCTCAAAATGGCCTGGAAGCAGCTGCTATGTAAAATGCATGCCAAATCCGATGGTAAAATTATCACAACTCTCTCATACGAACTTCAAATTGGATGATTCTGGATGTTCTGGAAAGCTAAGATCAAAATCTACAACTTTCGTTCTTTGCATTTTGAGAGATTCGGATTGGATCATGGGTGAAATTGAGAAACAAGCAGCAGGAATGCTAGATTCACGCCGAAAACGCATTGATATCAAGGGCCTTTATTTCAATACCTACAAAACAACGTAAAAACACATAAAAGCACACAAATACATATAAAAGTAATACAAGACTACATTACACAACAATAAGATGAAAACACATAAAACCAAACGAAATAGCTAAAGACTTACAGATTATTAAGGCTAAAAGTACTCAATTTGTGTATATAAAACACACTCATCAGTACGTGAGTAAGATCGAATTCAAAAGAACTACCTTTCCTCGTCAAAGGTATTCTGTCTCCATTCTCGACAACGTTCTTAGTAGGATTGACGTCATATGACAAATGCACTGTGCGATGCAGCATTCAGTAGGGGTTTCTCTTCCATGACTTCTTGTTTAAGGCCGAGAGTTTTTGGTATTATCCTTTCTCTTTATTAGCCCACTTCACTTGTCTCATTTTCTTAGGCTATTCAACGTTACCCATTTAACGAGTTTTGGACCAATGACTCCCAAACCAGACGGTTTTGGGGCATTAGGTGTACAGACACCCCTTCGGGTTTATTTACTCGAGTAACAAAGGCCACGGTTCGAGACAAGCTGGTGGTCTGCACCATTGATTCTTTGCTTGACCTTGCGCAAGATTCGTTTTCTTAGGCTTGAGTTACCCATGTAGCGAGTGTTAGGCCGGTGACTCCCAAACCAGACGGCTTTAGGGCACCAGATGCAGAGACACCCTTTAGGCTTAATTACTCGAGTAGCCCATGCCACGATTCGAATCTGCTCGGGCCTCCTCTACTGTAATGCTCGTTTTCTTAGGCTCTGAGTTACCCATGTAACGAGTGTTGGGCCAGCGACTCCCAAACCAGAGGGCTTTAGGGCACTAGGTGTAGAGACACCCCTCGGGCTTAATTACTCGAATAACCCAGGCCACGATTCGAGACATTAGCTTGATAATCATTTATCGTCTGACTTCTTGATATTAGTTTGATAATTACTGACTGTCTGACTACGTGTTAATTGCCATTAACGTCGTCATAGTTTTATACCCCATAACTGAAAGTTCGTGCAAATGCAAAGTGAAGACTGGCATATGAGGTCGATTCTGTCGCAGACGTTGCTTTGAATTAAGGCTTTGTACCGGATCAAAAGGTTGAATAGCTTTCTTCGAATAATCATACTCACGATCGTGCTCCACGGTTGCTTGTTAGAATTAATCCGATTCCTATCAAGTCAAATAAAATCCCCTTTCACGGGGGTCATCGTATCCCAGGAAAACTATACTTGACAAATGCCAGATGATCGTATCGTTGAATATTGAATTGACATGAGGTAGCATTTGATGATGATGGTGCATGTTGATGGGATTGTTGCATGGGTGCCAATTTGCACGTCATCATTTCCTGGGTAGTTGATAAATGCCCAGTGTTAAGTTACTTTTCTTGTGATCTCCCTCGTACTGGTTGCATCGGTATCTCGCTGGGCTGACAAAAGATCCGGTCCTTTGACTTGTTGAAAGGTTTGGGGGATTTTTGATTTTTGAGATTTTTTTTTTGGTGGTCGAATTTGCCCCTACTCCGGGTTCTTTGTGATCGTTAGGGGTTCTGATGTTTGCTGGCGATGGTTTGGTCTAAGTCGGGTTTGGGTTTATCTTCGACCCATCCTTTGATCTCGTCAGGTGTATTGTCGATATCTGTCTCGTCCTGCTCAATCCCCATCAGATCTAGCTCTATATCAAAATCGTGATCCTCCTTCAAGTTTGGCCTATTGCTTGTCAGGCTAGAATGCCTCAAATCGGGGTACCTTACATAAAACAAAAATGCTTGTCATATATATAAAACATTTCAGCACATGATCTTTTTGGATAATATGACAAAATGGCATGAGCGTGCAGGGATTTGAAATAAAACTCAGAATTTTAAAATCCATTGATCTTCTACTGGCCGGGATTCACTGTCATACTCCTGGATTTACCCCCTCCTGGATATCACCTGATGCACGGTCCAACTGGCCACGGTGAGGTCAAGCAATGGAGCTCATTAGGGGGTGCATGGATCGCATTGGCATGGATCTGGCATTGATGGCATTTCTTGACATGAGTATCGTAGTCAGTTTTCGTGGTTAGCCAGTAGTGACCCGTTCACATGATTTTCTTTGCCAAAAATGTTCTGCTCATATGGGCTCCGCACACATCGCCATGTACTTCATTCATTAATCTGTGGGCTTCTTCGGCTTCCAGATATCTCAGTAGTCCCGTAGCTAGGTCCCATTTATGCAAATCGTCTCCGCTTAGGAAGAATTTCACTGCCCATCTTTGGATTCTCTTTTCTCAGTCAGATCTACATTTTCGGGAGAGGAGCTGTCTCGAAGGAACTCTTTAATGTTTTGATACCAAGCCCATTTAGGAGGGGCGTCACTATGGGAGATCTTTCCGATCTGATCCTCACAGGCCGGACAAGTCTGTACCGTAATTTCCCCCTTAAAGCTCGTCTCGTACCGTGATGTGTGAATCAGGGAAGCCAGTGTGGCTAGAGTATCCGCGAAGTTATTTTGATTTCTGGGAACGTGCCAAAAGGCAATATCTTCGAATTGTTTGGCAAGTTTGATGATGAGGCGATGGTAGGGCAATAGCCGAAGCCCTTTGGTGTTGTATATTCCCATGGCCTGCCGGATGACCAATTCGGAGTCTCCAACTACTATCATCCTTTTGATTCCCATTCCCAGGGCTAATCTCAGTCCTAGGATGCATCCCTCGTATTCGGCCATATTGTTGGAGTGGCAGAACTGTAATTTCATGGCTACCGGCTTCTGCCATTTGGATGGATGGAGTATGGACTTTACGGCCTCTTAGTTGGGTCCTAGGGGCAATCTCGCAAAACAAACAAGGGCCGTAGTTTAGTACTGTGCCAGTTACAAGTTGGCAGATGCATGTCAACATTGATGCATGATTATTATTATTATATTTTTTTATTTTATTTTATTTTTTTTTTTTTTTTTTTAGGTTCTCTAATCTTATCCTGCAAAATAAGGTCAGTGTTTGATGACAGGATAGTATTTAGAAGTTTTATAAAACCTTGGTACGTAGTATGGATTGCCTTCCTGCAAAACCATGTCAGTATTCTCTTTATATGTGCAGGTGATGTAATCACATGATACAGGGCATACTTATTACGACGATGACGGTATGACAGTTGTATGCCATTTACATGGCATTTATTTATTTGACTGAACGATAAAAGGGCATGAAGAAGCTTCCCTTTCGTTAGGTTTATCAGAGGCTGACCTACCCTAGGGTTACTCTCGCGGGCTTTTCGGCATGAAGGTCCCCAAATCTTCGCAATCTACTCGTCTGAATCCTTTCGATTGGAGCAGATCTGGGTGGTGCGTTTCCTGAGCCATCTCCGGGGAGCAGCCCCTTCGAGTCCAGTAATAAGCAACCGACGGGTTCGCCTCAAGAGGAGGTACACTCTCAACATACATTCACATTTATCGTCCTCACCGTATGCATATGATTACTTTGAAGTAAAGCAATTCCATTCAATCATTCATTCTTTGGACAAAACACACATTCACACAACAACAAGTAAAACAGGTCAAAATTTTGCATGCACATACACATCCATAAATTTTAAAGGATAGAACAGCATCAAGATTTGAACGCGGCTTAAGCCCTCTAATCTCCCCAGCAGAGTCGCTAGCTGTCGACGCCGGGAGGAATCGCTTCTTTCGCGGTTATTGCCCTTTCCAATTTTAGCCTTCTCATTAGATAATTTTTGGAAAAGGTCGGCATTAATGTCGACGGGGTTTTGAAATATCGTTTTTTATGATGAGCCAATTTATTAGAGTCGCCAGTTGGTATATTTGAAATGGATGTACCAACTCATCTGAATTTCGTTCTTTCGTAAATCGTTGGCTCATATGTGACTCCGAATTAATTGGTCTGCAAACCGAGATTTATAGAGTTCGGGGGCTTGCTTAAGTGAGGGGAAGGTGTTAGGCACCCCCCGACTTCCGTGAAACACGGTTACCGCAATCTTGATACCTTCCTATCCTTTAATTCATAAAACGTGTATGTGTGCGTGTGTGTATGTGCCTATGTGAATGTTGTGGGGAATTTGCATGAAGAAACCATTTGGGTTTTTTCGAAAAAGTCGTATTTTCTTTTGGGAATGCTTTAGAATGTCCTTCGGTTTATACGAGAAAGCTTTATGAGGAAAGGTTTGATTTTAATTGTCAAAACTGTGAGATTTCATTAGGTGTCGTTTTGGCAAAACAAGAGTTTTTTAAACCTTCGTCAAAATAGGAATCGAGATCTATACATTGCGTTCGTAAATAAAGTGGCGGGCAATTTCTAGAACCCCTTTAACCCTATGCACAACGATTTAATAAAACGTCATTCATTTTGTATAAAACCATTCTTGTGATGTCTTTGAAAAAACGACTTTCATTAGCTTTTCGTTAAAGAGGAATCGACATTCATTAGCACTCCCAATTTTTAGCCTCGTGATTCTAATAACCTAATTTGATTGATTTTATGGAAATCTTATCGTTTAGCTTTGAAATCAATTTCGTGTCATAAATCAAATCAAGCATTAAAATGCGTTGGGGCTATTCATGGGCATGTAAGCCATCAAAATAACCCCGAACTCCCACAATCGCATACTTTCACTATGACGAGGCCTTAAACACGATTCTCGCCTTGGCGTCGTTTTAAGGCCCGACGATTACATGTTCACAATGAAGATTACATCGTTCCTACTACCCACATCAAAAGGTGTCCATCATCGGATTTGGACCACGGGGTCGCGTTCCTAGGCTCACCCCGAAATTTCCACCCACCCCCAAAACGGATATTACAAGAAATAACCAATACGGATAATCTAATAATGTCAAGACATCCTAAAATAACAACCTAAAGGAACCACGCCCAATATATCACCGTAAAATAAACAAACAATCAATAAATGAATATCATCGGGTTATTAGGAAGAATTTTGTTCCGATGAAACCCTCACTAATAATCCCTAATTCATTGTTCCACCATAAATTACATGAAAACTACATTTAATTTAACCAAATGATATGATAGAAATTGCAATAATAAGGAGATTTTCACCTTGCAAATGATATCAAAGTGGATGTAAACTTGTGTATTTGAATAGAATGAGAAGTGGATATGATACAATCAAATCAAAAGAGTATAAATCCTCTCCCTTTTTGTTTCTTTCTCTCCTATTTTGTTGCCAAATTATGCTATTTCTCTCTTTATTTCCGAGCTGCTGCTGCTTATTCTTTCTTCCTCTCTCCGCCTGCTCACCCCTCCTGGATGCTGAATGAAGGAATGAGCTGAAATAGGCTGGCCAGAGCCAGCCGCAGATGGATTTGCGGCTGGCTGACCGCCTCCCATCCACTCAGCTGGTTTTCGGTTTCCGTGTTTCGAGTTCCGTATTTTCAAAAGGCGCACTTATTGGTCGCAGATCAATCCGCAGCTGGCTGGTTTGACTTTCTCGATTTTCGTGCTACGCCTCGATTCTCGTGTCGTGACGTCGGTTTTCGCCGATAGGCTTGTATTTTGCAGTCCGAGAATTACTGGGAGACGTTCCACATCATTCGGGAATGCTCATTTCGGACGGCCTTGTTGTCACGTCGGTTTTGGTTGTAAATCGTCGCGGTGGCGTCGAGTGTTCGTACTTGTGCCCATCCTCTGCTCTCGTAGGCCGGTTCACTTGACGATTTTGCCCTCCTGTCAGGGTTAGTATACGAAGTGCAAAATTTGGGTGTCTACATATATCGTTTGTTGTGTCACCACAAGACTATATACATTTGAAATGGGATCCTTATTATCACTAGCAAATCTTTAATTAGAATTGCCGAACTATATATTTAGGGTAATATAGTTTGATGAAAATAGTGAGGCACCAATTTAAAATAAAGACCTAATTTATTTTGGTAATTAATTAAGAAATGAATGTATGCTAAAATGTTGTTAAATTACAAATTCATTTACACAATTTTACAATGTCTAATTTACTATCACTGCGGAGCATATTAGATGCTAATAAACCGGACCAAATTAAAAGGACTGGTTAAAGAATTTGAGAATAGTTCTCAAGGCTAAAAAGCTATCTTATGTCCTTAATATGCCTATCCCTACAATGGTTGTAGACAATGCCTTAGAGGAAGAGATTGCTACTTTTAGAAAGTGGCAAGATGATGCACAGTTGGCTCAATGCATCATGCTCGCATCCATGAGTAACGAGCTTCAGCGTCAGCAATAAACTATGGATGCTCCTACTGTACTCCGGCACCTTCAAGGAGTTGAATGGTGAGGAAAGTAAGACTATTAGATATCAGATGTCTAAGGAGCTTTTCCGACCTAGAATGACCGATGACACTACAGTACAAACATATGTCCTAAAATGATCAATCTGATTGAACAATTGGGACAACTGGGTTTTAATGGATGGAGAGTTAATCTAAGATTTGATCTTGCAATCACTTCCGAACTCTTTCTCACAAATTTTTGTGAATTTCCACATGAACAAGCTATATCTCAGCCTGCCTGAGTTGCTTAAATATGTTAAAAACTGTAAAGAGTCACTTCCTAACCAAGAAAGACCATGTCCTACTGGTAGATGATTCTTCCAGGAAGCGGAAGAGGGCCAAAGGATCTTCTTAAAAGAAGAACAATTTGTAGACACCCAAATTTTGCACTTCGTATACTAACCTTGACAGGAGGGCAAATTCGTCAAATGGATCGGCCCGCGAGAGCAAAAGATGGAAAAAATACGAACACTCGACGCCACCATGATAATTTGCAGCCGAAATCGACATGACAGCAGGGCTATCCGAATTTGGCATTCTCGGAAGGTGTGGCGCGCTTCCCGGAAATTCCCGGACTGCGGAATACGAGCCTGTCAGCCAAAACCGACATTACGGCACGAAAATCGAGGCGTGGCACGAAAATCGAGAAAGTCAAGCCCGCCAGCCGCGGATAGATCTGCGGCCAAATGAGTGCGCCTTTCTGGAAAGTCAGATCCCGAAAACCGGGCTAAGTGGCGAGCCAGCTGGCCAGCCGCAGATCCATCTGCGGCCAGCCGCAGATAGATCTGCGGCTGGCTTTGGCCAGCCTATTTAAACTCAGCTTCGGACAGTATACAGGAGGTTGAGCAGTTTGGCGGAAGAAGAAGGGAATCAGCAGCAGTTTTAGCTCGGAAATAGGGAGAAATAGCACAAATTCTTGCAACAATTGAGAGAAAAAAGAGAGGAAGTTCCTTTGTTGTTAGATTGTATCAATACATCTCATATTTCAATCAAACACACAAGTTTCTACACAATTTTGGTATCATTTGCAAGGTGAAAATCTCATTATTTTTGCAACTTCTATCATGTCATTTGGCTAAATTTAATTGCGATTTTCAAGAATATTGTTGAACAATCATGGATTAGGGATTATTGGTGAGGGTTCCATTGGAACAAGATTCTTCCTAATAATCCGATGATATCTAATTGATGAAATTTCTAGCTTATTTATGGGTATATATTAGGCGTAGTTTGATTGATTGTATTTTTAGGATGTGTTAGGCAATCTACGTTGTTGTTATTGTAGTGTTCATTTTGTGAGTATGTAGTAATCGTGGTTGTGAGCCTAGGAAAGCGACCCCGTGGTTCAAATCCGATGATGGACGTTTTGGTGTATGTAATAGATTCAAGATGCTTGTTTTGTAATATGTAACTGTCGGGCCTTAAAACGACGCTAAGGCGAGAATCGGGTTTAAGGCCCCGTAATAGTGAAATATGTGATTGTTGGCGTTAGGGGATGTTTTGATGGCTTACATGCCCATGAATAGCCCCCTATGCGTTTGATATTTTAGTTCGATTTGTATCATCCAACAAAATGATTTCAAAGCCAAAACAATCAAGATTTTGCTAAAATTAATCAAAAGTAGGATATTAGCATCACGAGGCTAAAAATTGGAAGTGCTAATGAAAGTCGATTCCTATTTTACGAGAAAGCCAAAAGGAAGTTGTTTCCAAATGTCAAAAAATGGTTTTATAAAGAGAAATAAACGTTTTACTAAACCTTGATACATAGGGCGAAAGAGATTCTAGAAATTGCCTATCATTTATGAAAGCAACGTATAAATCTCGATTCCTATTTTGGCTAAGGTTTAACAAACTCACGTTTTACCAAAATAAACACTTAATAAAAGATCTCATAGCTTTTGTCAATTTAAAATCAAATCTTTCTCAATAAATAAGGCTTTCTCGTAAATATCGAAAAGACATTTTTAAGCACTCTCAAAATTAAAGCACGATTTCCCCTAAAAATCCAAATGATTCTTTCATACAAACTCACCACAACATTCATTTAGGCACGCACACACACACACACGCACGCATACACGTTTCATGAATTAAAGGATAGGAAAAGCATCAAAATTGCGGTAACCGTATTTCACGGAAGTCGGGGGGTGCCTAACACCTTCCCCTCGCTTAAACAAGCCCCCGAGCTCTATGAATCTCGATTCGCAGACCATTTAACTCGGAGTCACACATGAGCCAGCGATTTATAAAAAAATGAAAACTCGGATGAGTTGGTACATCCATTTCAAACATACCAACTGGCGACTCTGGTTAATTGGCTCATCATAAAAAACGATCTTTCAAAACCCCGTCGACATCAATGCCGACCTTTTTCCCAAAATCACCTAAAAAGCTAAAAATAGGAAAAGGGAGAGAGACGAGAAAACCCGGCGTCGACAGCTGGTGACTCTGCTGGGGATTTTAGAGGGCTTAAGCCGCGTTTAAATCTTGATGCTATCCTATCCGTTAAAATTCATAAAAAAATATGTGTGCATGCGATATTTTGATTTTTTTGTGTTGTGTGATTGTGTGTTTTGTCCAAATAGATGAATGATTGAATAGAATTGCTTTACTTTGAAGTAATCATTTGCATACGGTGAGGACGATGAATGTGAATGTATGTTGAGAGAGTACCTCCTCCTGAGGCGAACCTGTCGGTTGTTTATTACTGGACTCGAAGGGGCTGCTCCCCGGAGATGGCTCAGGAAACGCACCACCCAAATCCGCTCCAATCGAAAGGGCTCAAACGAGTAGATTGCGAAGATTTGGGGACCTTCATGCCAAAAAGCCCGTGAGAGTAACCCTAGGATAGGTCATCCTCAGATCAACCCAACGCAGGAAAAGTCTCTTCATGCCTTTTTTACGTTTATATATCTAAATGTCATGATCTCATTCAATGTTCATATATCCCTTTCCTGTGTCAAAAGAGATTACTAACCCCTGTGGATTGCAGGAAATAATTGGGGAAGCATAATAAAGCATGTTTAGCAGTGGTTATTGCATTAAAGGACTACTAACTTTCTGTTTTACAGGGAAAGATTAAAAAACCCAAAGCACAAAAAGTTACAGCTTTTGCATGCATCCATATCCTTTCATTTCCCCGGACTAAACTTCGAACCGTTGTTTTGTAGGATTGCTCCTCAAACCCGTTCACAGTCTAAGAAAGCCCAGGTCTCTACCTCTGAAATGGCTGATCTTCCCAATCATAGTTCCATATCTCGGGAGGAATTTGATGATTTTAAAAGACAAATGATGGAAATGGCCACAATGCTAAAGGAACAGTTCTTAATCAGACAGGATCCGGCAAACCAGGGATCGCATAATATTCCACCACCAGGGGATGATCAGAATCCTCCTAAGGGTGGTGCAAACTTGCTTAAAGAGGACCAACCCCGACTCAAGGACGAGCCAGTCATCCCAAAGGCCGTTCCCATACCTAGCAGGACAGTGATTACTATCCCAGAAGAGGGGGACACTGACGACCTTCGGAAAAAAATGAGACACATGGAGGAGACCATCCAATCTCTACGAGGCATAGGCTCCCTAGGAAGGGTCAATTACTCGGATCTGTGCGTTTTCCCCGGAGCCAGATATCCAGTAAAGTTCAAGGTCCCCGAGTTTGAAAAATACAATGGAAAGGGAGACCCCTATACACACTTGAAAATATACATTGGAGAACTCGGGTCTTATGCTGAAGACGAAGGGCTAAGAATGCAGCTGTTCCAGAAAAGCTTAACAGGGGAGGCAAGAATCTGGTATGCCCGCCTTGACAACGCCCGAATCCACAACTGGGAGGAATTGGCCCATACTTTCTTAACCCAATACAGCTTTCAGGCCCAGATGGCTCTTGACAGGTACCAAATGACAAAGGTTAAAAAACAGCCTAGGGAATCCTTCAGGGAATATGCACAACGATGGAGGGGCATGGCCGCACAGGTGAACCCCCCGATGAGCGAATCGGAGATGGTAATGACTTTTGTAGACATCCAGGAGGCGCCGTATTATGAGCGGGTCATCTCGGGGATTGGAAGACCCTTTGCTGAAATGATTAAACATGGAGAGATGGTAGACATGGGGTTGAAATCGGGTAAAATCCGGGATCTTACTGCTTTAGAAACTGCTGCCGAGCAAATACAGAATGGAAACTATGACAGCACTTCCCGGAGGGTCCAAAAGAAGAAGGAAGAGGATGTTTCCCTCATCCTACAGGGGTCATCCAGGAAAACAGAAAGCCATCTTCCGGTTCAGGTACAGAGGGTGGGGACATCCCGACAGCCAAACTTCACAGATCAAAGGGCAGAGGGGCGAAGAAGATATGAGGCCTCGCAGAATCGAGTATTCACCCCGCTCGGGGAGCCGCTTGAACGGGTATTAGCGGTATTGGTAGCCCAAAAGAAAATAGTTGGTCTGGCACCACCGAGTGACCCAAAGGGTAGAAGGTTTGACCCGAGCAAGCGATGCACATACCACTCCAGTTCCCCTGGCCATGATACACAAGATTGCTGGACGTTGAAGCATCGAATCCAAAACATGATAGACAGTGGGGAAATCGTGGTGGAACAACCGGACTCCCCGAATGTTAAGGCAAATCCCCTGCCAAGACATGATGGAGGGGGAGTTAATGCGACGGAGGCAAGTGAGGCTGGGGGGCCGCCAAGGTTGAACTATGTGCAGAAAATTGAGGAATTGATCAACGTGATACATGATCATGGGAGTGCACGGGGAGCGCCCATCCGGTTGATAGGGGTAAGTACGAATAGCACGGAGGGACCGGTCAAGTTGATGGCTCCGAGGCCCATCATCCTTGCGGCAAGGCCGCAACTCCCTATCAGTAGTCTAAAGACTATACCCTGGAATTATGGGGGAATGCCAGAGGAAGCGGTCAGCTGTGCTTCGGTGACGACAAAGGGGAACCCCTTATATCTTCCCGGGCGAGTCCTTGAGAGCCAAAAGAGGAAAAATGAAGAGGTTTCTAAGGAAAGAGCCATAGAATTTTTGAAAAGGATGGATCACCCAGAAACAAGGGGGATCCAGATTTTAAATGAGGAATCAACCCTAACATCAGTCATGGACTTGGTGTTGTCATCCAGTGAGCATTGCAAAACCCTGATGAAGGTTCTGGGGGAGGCATTTGTGCCCAAAGAAATTAGTGAGGAGGGTTTCGGCCAGCTGGTAGGCCACTTGTTGGAAGGCGATGCAATATCCTTTACGGATGAGGACATCCCCAGGGAAGGAAGGGGGCACCGAAAACCGCTACACATTGCGGTAATCTCCTCAGGATATGTCATGAATGGGGTGCTGATCGACGGGGGATCGGCATTGAATATATGTCCTCTCAGTACGCTAAAGAAAATGAGCATCAGTCCCAAGCGCCTACGTGCCAGTCTTGTGGTGGTCCGGGCTTTTGACGGATCCCGGAGGGATACCATCGGAGAAATAGAATTGCCGGTGGAGATAGGGCCCTGTACTTTTGATATCTCCTTCCAAGTCCTGGACATTACGGCAAGCTACAACCTGCTGTTAGGGAGGCCGTGGATACACATGGCCGGGGCAGTTCCTTCCACGCTCCACCAACAAATCAAGCTGCTCATCGATGGCCATCTGGTAACAATCTCGGCCGAATGTGATGACCTTCCTCCTCCCAGGAGTGGCCTACCAGTGATCAATGTGGATGAGTCAGCAGCACCTGCCAGCTTTCAAGCACTAGAAATTAGCACTCCCCATTATAGATGCCTGGGAGCTCCAGCTGTGAAACCTAGGATCTCTCCGGAACTAACCTTTGTGGCAAAGGAAATGATAAAAATGAACTTCCAGCCTGGACAGGGATTGGGGAAAAGCAATCAGGGAATCATTGAGCCCATCCACCTACCACAGCAGATAGGCAAAGCAGGGTTGGGATACCATGGGGGCGCAGCACGGAGATACCGTCAGGATGCGACTCCGATTCGACTGGCCGGCAGTCCAGTGACCAAAGTCGGCAATGAGCAGGGGATCAGCGGGCCTTTGATTGGGGCAGGGAGTGAAGAATTAATCCCCGCACGTAATAAGTCCGCCCGGAGGGAAAGTTTCCTGCAGGAGGTCGCAAAAGAGTTTGAAACCCAATGCTATATCCCCGGACAATCAACAAGCAGCGAGGAAGGGACGGATGTTGTCCCACCGCCGGGGGCCCAACGAGTTATGCCTATCATCAATTGGGCGGAGCTAATGATTCCCGATGAGGGTAAGAGAGGGGACTCAGGCGATATAGCCGTAGTCATCGGGGAAGTGTCCGATGTGAAGCCGCCTTTCATTCGGCGCATTGCGCCCGACCTAACAGTCGACAACTGGACCATGAAACCAGTGATATCCAAGCAAGGGTAAAACCCGACATCAGGGTGTTAGACCCCGGAGGACGGGAGAATGAAGGAGTTTATTTTGTTGTTATTTTATTTTTGCATAAATTATGTCGTTTCTTCGTGTTATTTGAAAATGCGATCGTCGTGGAAAGCAACTTATATATGACAAGTATTTTGTTTTATGTCAGGTGTACCAATTTGAGTATTCCTTGCCTAACAAACGATCTTTCAAATTTGAATGGTGATTATGATTTTGACATTGAGCTGGATTTCGATTTGATGGGCATTGAGCAAGACGAGACAGATTACGACGACGCACCTGATGAGATCAAAGGATGGGTCGAGGATAAACCCAAACCCAATTTGGACCAAACCATCACTATAGATATCGGAACCCCTGACAATCCAAAAGAACTCAAGATAGGGACGGACCTTACCCCCAGCCAAAAAGCAGAAATAATTGAGTTACTAAGCCAATATGAGGATGTCTTTGCCTGGTCGCACGAGGATATGATCGGATTGTCCACCGACATTGTGGTGCACCGGTTACCCATCAAGGAGGGTTTCAGGCCTGTCAAGCAGAAACTAAGAAAGTTGAAACCTGAGTGGAGCTTAAAAGTGAACGAAGAGATCATCAAGCAGTTCAGGGCGGGAATCATTATGGTGTCCACTTACCCAGAATGGCTGTCTAATGTAGTCCCAGTGGCTAAGCCTGGAGGAAAGGTGAGGGTATGTGTAGACTATAGAGATCTAAACAAGGCCAGTCTCAAGGATAATTTCCCGGTACCTTTCATACACATCCTGGTGGATAACACGGCTCGGTACGAGATGTACTCTTTTGTTGATTGCTTTGCGGGGTATCATCAGATAATGGTGGCAGAGGAGGATCGGGAAAAGACCGCATTCATCACCCCCTGGGGCACTTTCTGCTATAGACGACTGGCTTTTGGCCTCACAAACGCGGGGGCTACTTATCAGAGAGCCATGATGGCCTTGTTCCACGATATGATGCACAAGGAGATAGAGGTCTACGTGGACGACATTATTGTGAAATCGAAGGTAGAGTCCGATCATATAACTCATCTCAAAAAGCTATTCGATCGGCTCAGAAAGTATAATTTGAAACTCAATCCAGCCAAGTGTGCTTTCGGAGTACAATCGGGCAAGCTCTTGGGTTTTCTGGTTAATGATCGGGGCATTGAGTTGGACCCAGCAAAGATTAAGGCCATTGTGGATATGCCAGCACCTCGCACAGAGAAGGAGATAAGGGGATTCCTGGGGAGAATAAACTTCATCAGCCGTTTTATATCTCACTTGACGACTACATGTGAGCCGATTTTTAAATTGTTAAGAAAGGGTGCTTCCCAAGAATGGAATGAGCAGTGTCAGAGGGCTTTTCAGATCATTAAGAAACAACTGACGGAGGCACCAGTGCTGGTACCCCCGAAGGATGGGATCCCTTTGTTTATGTATATATCCGTCAACACCATCGCGATGGGATGTATGTTGGGACAAAAGAATGAGGGAGGTAAAGAGCAGGCCATCTATTACCTTAGCAAAAGATTTAGCCAATGTGAGCAGAATTACACTTCCATCGAAAAGACCTGTTGCGCTCTGGCCTGGGCTACGGGGAGATTACAGCACTACCTCCAGGGGCATACGACGTACCTGATATCAAGAATGGATCCCCTGAAATATATTTTCGAAAGGCCCATGCTGAATTGTCGACTATCAAGATGGCAGTTAATTTTACAACAGTTTTACATGGTGTACGTGACCCAGAAGGCCATGAAAGGGCAGGGAATTGCAGATCAGTTGGCAGAAGCCCCGGCAGGAGGGATGGAGCCGATAGAAACTCCTCTCCCGGGCGAGGATATATTTTGGGTATCGCGCGAAAAGTGTGATGACGAGCGACAATTTTGGAAGCTGTATTTTGATGGTGCCATGAATGCCGAGGGGGCAGGAGCCGGAGCGGTCCTAGTCTCTATCACCGGAGAACAATACCCCGTGGCCACTAAACTTCGTTTCAGCAATTCGAACAACACCGCTGAATACGAGGGGTGTATCTTGGGACTCCGATTGGCCCGTGACATGGGAGTAAAAAGACTAGCGGTGTTTGGGGATTCGGAATTGGTAATCAGACAGGCAATCGGGGTGTACAACACTAAGAAGCTTCGGTTACTTCCATACCATCGTTATGTTACCCAGTTGATGCAAGAGTTCGAAGATATCGCTTTTCGACATATTCCCCGGGGGCGGAATGATTTTACAGATGCATTGGCAACCCTGGCTTCCTTAATCCATATAATCAAAAGGAAGGACATTCCACAGATCGAGATAGCCGTACAGAATGCCCCGGCATATGAGGAACATGTGGCAGTGTTATCAGACGAGGTGGTGTTGCCAAAGCAGCCCTGGTATCACGACATAAGGGAATATCTGAGAGATAGGACCATTCCCGACCAGGCGAGTCGAACTGAGAGGATGAGAATTCAAAGGATGGCCATGAAATTTTACCTGAGTGGGGATTCACTCTACAAGAGGGATGCTGGGTTGGGACTGTTGCAGTGCGTAGATGAAACACAGGCCCGAAAGATTATAAATGAAATACATGGTGGAGTGTGTGGGCCCCATATGAGTGGACCGATGCTTGCCAAAAAGATTTTGAGGACAGGGCATTATTGGTTGACGCTGAAGGCCGATTGCGAAGATCATGTCAAACGGTGTTATCAATGTCAGGCGCACGGTAATGTGATCCATACGCCTCCCAATGAACTGCACTGTATGACCTCCCCGTGGCCATTTTCAATGTGGGGAATGGATGTAATCGGACCAATAGAGCCCAAAGCAAGCAACGGGCATCGATTCATCTTCGTCATGATCGATTATTTCACCAAATGGGTAGAGGCAGCTTCTTTCCCTAAAGTAACTCAGGAGGTCATCGTCAGCTTCATCAGGAATAATGTCATTTGTCGATATGGGCAACCTGAGGTTTTGGTCTCCGACAATGCCAAGAATTTGAATAACGCCCTCATAAAGGGGTTGTGCGACCAGTTTAAGATCAAACACCTCAATTCTGTTATTTACCGTCCCAAAATGAATGGGGCAGTGGAGGCTGCCAATAAGAACATCAAGAAGATCATGGCAAAAATGTCTGCTAATCATCGGGGATGGCCAGATCTGTTACCCCTCACCTTGCTAGCCTACCGAACGTCAACGCGTACTTCCACAGGGGCAACCCCTTACGCCTTGGTATATGGAATGGAGGCTGTCCTGCCAGTTGAAGTTGAGATGGCGTCCCTCAGAATAGTGATCGATGCTCAGATAAGCGAGGAGGATTGGATGCAAAGTCGATACGACCAATTGGCCCTAATTGATGAAAGGAGGGTGGCTGCTGTTTGGCACGACCAGCTATATCAACAGAGGATCTCCCGATCATACGACAAAAGGATCAGGCCTCGGAAATTCAAGGAGAATGACCTGGTGCTAAAGAGAGTCATGTCTTGTCAAGACGAAGCCAAGGGGAAGTTTGCCCCGAATTGGGAAGGACCATTCGTGATTAAGAAAGTGCTATCCGGAGGAGCCCTCATATTGCAAGAAATGGATGGTGAGGTATTTCCACAACCCCTCAATGCTGACTCGGTGAAGCGGTTCTACGCTTAAATCATCAGTTCTTTTTTTCCTTTGAGAGCGAACTACGTAGGACCTGATCTCCCAACTTGTGGGGGTACGTAGGCAGCCACCATGGCGCGGTCCGATCCTTTAAAAATAATCCTTTCCCTAACCAAAACCAATTTTCGATAGCCAGATAAAACCTTCCTACACCCTCAAAACCTTCCCGAAACCAACTGCCTGACCAGTTTCATCCCAAAGTACAGACCTTGACCCAACCAAACAGTTATCCAAAATCTGAGATTCAATCCGATGAAATCAAAAGGTGTGCGGCAATATCTGTCAAATCTCCATCAAGTCTTGAGAAAAGAAAGAAGGCGAAATGTCAAAATCATGGTCAATTGGATAAAATGATGATCCAATGGAAGGCAATGATACGACAAAAGGGGGAAAATGACTAAATTCAAATGCATGTCTATATATATAAGTCGTTTTATTACAAGATTTCTCTTTCAATAACTGATGAAACCAACATAGTCTATGCAGGAAATAAAATAATCTACAAATCTGAAACTAGCTGAAGCAGGATGGACAGGGTGGTGGATAGATCGGAAGCATCAGCATCTCCTGCAATCTGCTGCCCCATCATATCAATACGATCCAGTAAAGCAGTAGCTCGGCTGACAGTCCCAGAATTAGCATCTATAACTGCCCTGGTCTGAAATACAATGGCGTCTCTGTCAGCAATGGCAGCATCTCTGGCACGAATGGCCTCATCTCTCTCGACAAGGGCGGCATCCCTCTCGGTTTCAGTAGTAATCAGGGCCAGGCGGAGTCGGGAATCCTCAGTAATCCGACTCGGGGCAGAATCGGCCGAGATGGGATGGTCTGTGGTATCTTCTGGGAGAATCACTCCAGAGTCACCAAAGCCCCCAGTCTGACTCAAACTAGCCGAATCCAAGTCTTCGCGCAACCACTGCACGTAAGCAAATGTCTGGATGTGACAGCTCTCACTATATGCGGCAAGGATCCTGCAATCCCAAAGCTCATATACCTGTAATAGATCCCTCTCTGTACAAGATGATATAAGGAATCGGTATGCGGTTGTGCCCGCGAAGGGGTGTAAATCCTGTGTCTGATCAAACTGCCCCATAACCGCCAGGGGATGGTAGGTCGTCACGCCCCTCAGCCCAGCAATGGGGATGAAATCCAGGTCGGGCACATGAGTCAAGAAGCTCATGAAGGAGCAATAGCCCGAGTAGACCAATAGGTGAAAGGGATCCTCAATGACAGACAAAAAGGATATCCAGGAGGCCACATCAGTACAGCTCACGGGACGAAACGAAAACTGCGCGGCTATGTTGTGACTGAAGCAAAACCCTTGGCGGCGGAAGTGGCCGATGGGACTAAGATGACTCATGAACCACACATACAGCAAAGTCGAGCTCCCTCTGAAGGCTCTGCCTCGGAAAGACTGGCAATATGTGGCTGACATATAGGTATCCGCCAATATCATAGGAAGAATGGTGTGATCCTCCTGAAGGGCTCTAACGGCCGCCACAATCCGCATATCCAAATGATCGGGTCCTGCAGGCGAATACAAAACTGAGATGACACAGGCCATCAGGACATCCACTCTCAAGGCGCCCCAGCGCTCCTCGGACACGAAAAAATCACCGAAGAAAAGTCGAAAACCGTCAGGTGAGCCAAATCGGTCAATGAAGAACTGAAGGGGAACCATATGGTGCGATGTGATCACCGGCAACAGGACAGCCTTTCGCAAACCAGTGAAAGTTAAGAATTGACGGCGCATGGAACCAACTGTGACCCTAGCACAAGGCCTATCCAGGGGCAGGCCGGTGAAGCGAGCATACTCCTCGAGGGTGGGGGTCAGCTCTACTGTCCCTAACCTAAACACCTGACGGGCAGGGGCCCAATAGCTCAGAAGACCATCCATGAAGCCCGCTGGCGCCTGAAAGGTCAATAAGGACCAAGAATGTCCCAAAAGACCATCTGCGGTAATCCTATCGGCCGGCAGTAAATTGTCCAACCAGCGAAAGAGGCTGCCAACCAACCCTGTGGGAGGGGTGGAATCCAAACGGACCACGGCATCTGAGGACAACATCTGTAGAAAAATAGTATCAAAAGGACTGTACAGGGGTCATTCTCTATCTATAAATAAAAGAGCATGCATCATACAGTTAATAATAAAACAGGTGAATTCCATAAAATGAAAAAGAAAACTGTGCATAAATAAATAAATGAGTTCAGTACATAGTGCATAAATGAAAAAGAAATCTAAGCAGGTGCCGATACAAAAGGCCCTATCCTATCCTGGTCTAAATAAAATCAGTATCATCTATGAAAGCAGGATCCTCGAACTGATCCCCTGGAGTCGTCGAGCTCGGAGGACCAAAGTTCATATCAGGGATGTAGGGATGCGCTGTGGCATCAGATGAACTCGGGCCTGCATCATAACCTGCACCGTCAGGATCGTAGGTGTAAGCCTCCTCCGAGGTCCGGCCCAACCCCCGACAACTGATCTACCTGACGGGTCAATGTGGCGATCTACTCAGCGTGGGTAGGGGTCCGAACACAGGCAGCCCAATCGGTCATCGTAACCGAGCCTGGAACCATGTCTCCAAGAAAGAAAGTGGCCCGAGTCTGGGGACCGATGGTACGAGGTACCCACCAAGTCCTGAAAGCCTCACTCGTACTGGGGCCTGTGGAAAGCATCCGACCGTCCTCCCCGGCGAGCATGATCTCCGAGGGCTGAGAATCCAGCGGCCAGAAAGTAGTGAAAGAAAGGGAGTGCGGGATGCGGATCTCTCCAGTGACGCATCTGAATGCGCGCTCTCCCAGATACATCACCCAGCCTCCAACACTCTGCAAAGTGAGGCAACGGGTGGAAAGCTCGAACTCCGGGCCGGAAGGATACCCGTCAGCAAACCCCACAGTCAGATGCTCGGAGAGGTAGGGAATCCAAACGACGTCGGCAGCCGTGATCAACTCCAGCTGAGTACGACAATGTGCAAAGCTGCCCGACACGGGGACCTCCTCCAGAGTACTGTGATGCCATCGCCGACCCCGAGGATAAGTGTCCGGGCCCAGAGTAGTGATAGGCCTCAGACATGGCAGCCGCTCGTAAGCCCAGAACTGTGAATAGAAACAAGGCAAGGCATGAGTCACTATCAAATACAGAAAAGAGATGGAAGGAAAAGAAATACAGTAAGAGAGAGGAGGAAGGGACTCACCAGCAGAAAGTGGTAGAAACCGAGCCAGGCATCAGTCTGTCCCTCTGAGCGTAGACGCAGACCGTGGAGGAAATAAGCAAAGGTGAATGACCCCCAATCGTAGTCACCAATCCGGCCTACATCTCGAACAGCCCCTACGACGCTGAAGTGGATGGTAGAAGAGTTGTTCCCTAGGAAGCAACCCCTCATGATAGTCAGGAACAGGCGCCGTAGTAGGATGTCACGAGTGCCCTGGTCCGCTGGGATGGGCTGTGCGTATAGACCCCCAACGGCATCGACGGCCAAAGCCCCGGACCGAATACTACGGGCCTTGAAGACCCGATCATCAGCAGCGAAGCCTAGCAAAGCTCGAACCTCCACTGGAGTGATATCAAGATCCAGGGGGACACGGGACCCGGTGAACTCTATGCCCGTAATGTACCTCCAATCCCAGGGGGTCAGCACGACCTCGCAGTCAAGAAGATGGAGAGACTGCGTATGGTGGAACCATCGCTCGGATAAAGCCCTCATGTAACCCCAGGGGCACTGACGGGGAATGATAGTGAAGAAATGTCGAAAGCCCCAAGAGTCCACCATCTCCCGGTAATCACTATGCAGGGCCGCGTAGAGAGAGTAAATGTTGAACCAATTACCCCTCGGCTGGGTAAACTCAGGCACCTGTGAAAATCACCAATGGGTCAATCCAGATAGAACCGGAAATTGAGAAATCAAGAACAAATGAAAAGCCGAATCGAGGATACCTCATTAGCAACAAGAGATGCCGAGGGATGACGACTGAGATCCCGACCCAATAGATCGGGTATCTGGACAGAAGCGCCAGATAAGGCGCGATGAGTGGGGGGAGCTGATGTGCTGGAAGACGGCTCCTCCACCGCAACCTCCGGAGGAGCAACCTCCTCAACGTCCGGGTGATCAGGACGGATGACAGACTCCGCCAAGCGACGAGCCTGACGGGTACGAGGAGGAATAGGGGCAGGTGCAGCCCTACGACGGCGAACACCCGAAGTCCGAGAGGCGGAGGAGCTACTGGGCGCATCACGATCCATAGCTGGAATAGAACGGGCGAGAAAGAAGGTAAGTTCCCTTTTAAAAATTATGTAATGAACATTCTAAATTTCTAGCCTCGTCATATAATTAATGCAACATGATGCATGGTTTTAAAAAAAAAAAAAAAAATCGGCAGAGTTCCGTTTGTAAAATGGACATCCCATGCATATCCAAGCATGTTTTTCAAAGAACTCAGGCCCCAACAGATCATATTTGCATTCATACATGTAAATAAAGCATGTAAAATACCATAAATGCATGATTTTCTTTCAAAAAGGAGCAAACGTATACGTGGGACCGCCTCAGGTACATAAAATAGGACCCACACAGTTAAGACACAGCATGTATATATGATAGTACATTACATAGCATTGTAAAGCATACATTTTATCTCTAAACATGCAAATAGTCAAATGTATAGCGAAACATTGAAGAAATTGAAAAGTGACCGGTCAAAGTGTTACCTGTAGCGTGAAGATCAATCCTACCGGAACAGTTTTTGCAGGAAAGTTGAAAAATCGACAAAAGACCCTTGCGAATAAGCAAAAATCGAGAGAAATCTGTGTGAGAGAGAGTTGAAAGTGACAGATCTAGAAGCGGCATATAAATCCCGATTTTGGCCGCAGATGTATCTGCGGCTGGCCGCAGATCCATCCGCGGCTGGCCCTGATGGGTCCCACCTTGCTCCCTTGCAGCCATTTGACGTGTTAAGTGACAAGATGGGTGACCGGCGACGATACCCGGCCCCGACGAGACGATCGACCGGCGACGATAACCGGCGATCATGAGATGGATGTCCGGCGACGATAACCGGCTCCGACAAGATAACCAACCGGCGACGATAACCGGGGGTTACGCGATGGGTGACCGGCGACGATACCCGGCACCGACGAGACGATCGACCGGCGACGATAACCGGCGATCATGAGATGGATGTCCGGCGACGATAACCGGCTCCGACAAGATAACCAACCGGCGACGATAACCGGGGGTTACGAGATGGGTGACCGACAACGATACCCGGCCCCGACGAGACGATCGACTGGCGACGATAACCGGCGATCATGAGATGGATGTCGGGCGACGATAACCGGCTCCGACAAGATAACCAACCGGCGACGATAACCGGGGGTTACGCGATGGGTGACCGGCGACGATACCCGGCCCCGACGAGACGATCGACCGGCGACGATAACCGGCGATCATGAGATGGATGTCCGGCGACGATAACCGGCTCCGACAAGATAACCAACCGGCGACGATAACCGGGGGTTACGCGATGGGTGACCGGCGACGATACCCGGCCCCGACGAGACGATCGACCGGCGACGATAACCGGCGATCATGAGATGGATGTCCGGCGACGATAACCGGCTCCGACAAGATAACCAACCGGCGACGATAACCGGGGGTTACGAGATGGGTGACCGGCGACGATACCCGGCCCCGACGAGACGATCGACCGGCGACAATAACCGGCGATCATGAGATGGATGTCCGGCGACGATAACCGGCTCCGACAATGATAACCAACCGGCGACGATAACCGGCGGTTACGAGATGGGTGACCGGCGACGATACCCGGCCCCGACGAGACGATCGACCGGCGACGATAACCGGCGATCATGAGATGGATGTCCGGCGACGATAACCGGCTCCGACAATGATAACCAACCGGCGACGATAACCGGGGGTTACGAGATGGGTGACCGGCGACGATACCCGGCCCCGACGAGACGATCGACCGGCGACGATAACCGGCGATCATGAGATGGATGTCCGGCGACGATAACCGGCTCCGACAAGATAACCAACCGGCAATGATAACCGGGGGTTACGAGATGGGTGACCGGCGACGATACCCGGCCCCGACGAGACGATCGACCGGCGACGATAACCGGCGATCATGAGATGGATGTCCGGCGACGATAACCGGCTCCGGCAAGATAACCAACCGGCGACGATAACTGGGGGTTACGAGGTGGGTGACCGGCGACAATACCCGGCCCCGATCGAGACGATAGATTGAAAGAGTGAACCCAACGACAAACAAACACGGTCAGAGGGTTAAAGCATCGACACTCTTGCGGATAGTTTGCATGCGTTACATCTTGTGTTGCATCATAAATCAGATGTGTTGCATCATATATGTATTGTCAATTCTTATACACTGCCATTCATGCATCGGGTGTCTGTTTCTTTATCCTGTTCATTTCATTTAACATTTCATAAACATGATAAAGAGGGGCAGCTGTAGACACCCAAATTTTGCACTTCGTATACTAACCTTGACAGGAGGGCAAATTCGTCAAATGGATCAGCCCGCGAGAGCAAAAGATGGAAAAAATACGAACACTCGACGCCACCATGATAATTTGCAGCCGAAATCGACATGACAGCAGGGCTATCCGAATTTGGCATTCTCGGAAGGTGTGGCGCGCTTCCCGGAAATTCCCGGATTGCGGAATACGAGCCTGTCAGCGAAAACCGACATTACGGCACGAAAATCGAGGCGTGGCACGAAAATCGAGAAAGTCAAGCCCGCCAGCCGCGGATAGATCTGCGGCCAAATGAGTGCGCCTTTCTGGAAAGTCAGATCCCGAAAACCGGGCTGAGTGGCGAGCCAGCTGGCCAGCCGCAGATCCATCTGCGGCCAGCCGCAGATAGATCTGCGGCTGGCTTTGGCCAGCCTATTTAAACTCAGCTTCGGACAGTATACAGGAGGTTGAGCAGTTTGGCGGAAGAAGAAGGGAATCAGCAGCAGTTTTAGCTCGGAAATAGGGAGAAATAGCACAAATTCTTGCAACAATTGAGAGAAAAAAGAGAGGAAGTTCCTTTGTTGTTAGATTGTATCAATACATCTCATATTTCAATCAAACACACAAGTTTCTACACAATTTTGGTATCATTTGCAAGGTGAAAATCTCATTATTTTTGCAACTTCTATCATGTCATTTGGCTAAATTTAATTGCGATTTTCAAGAATATTGTTGAACAATCATGGATTAGGGATTATTGGTGAGGGTTCCATTGGAACAAGATTCTTTCCTAATAATCCGATGATATCTAATTGATGAAATTTCTAGCTTATTTATGGGTATATATTAGGCGTAGTTTGATTGATTGTATTTTTAGGATGTGTTAGGCAATCTACGTTGTTGTTATTGTAGTGTTCATTTTGTGAGTATGTAGTAATCGTGGTTGTGAGCCTAGGAAAGCGACCCCGTGGTTCAAATCCGATGATGGACGTTTTGGTGTATGTAATAGATTCAAGATGCTTGTTTTGTAATATGTAACTGTCGGGCCTTAAAACGACGCTAAGGCGAGAATCGGGTTTAAGGCCCCCCGTAATAGTGAAATATGTGATTGTTGGCGTTAGGGGATGTTTTGATGGCTTACATGCCCATGAATAGCCCCCTATGCGTTTGATATTTAGTTCGATTTGTATCATCCAACAAAATGATTTCAAAGCCAAAACAATCAAGATTTTGCTAAAATTAATCAAAGTAGGATATTAGCATCACGAGGCTAAAAATTGGAAGTGCTAATGAAAGTCGATTCCTATTTTACGAGAAAGCCAAAAGGAAGTTGTTTCCAAATGTCAAAAAATGGTTTTATAAAGAGAAATAAACGTTTTACTAAACCTTGATACATAGGGCGAAAGAGATTCTAGAAATTGCCTATCATTTATGAAAGCAACGTATAAATCTCGATTCCTATTTTGGCTAAGGTTTAACAAACTCACGTTTTACCAAAATAAACACTTAATAAAAGATCTCATAGCTTTTGTCAATTTAAAATCAAATCTTTCTCAATAAATAAGGCTTTCTCGTAAATATCGAAAAGACATTTTTAAGCACTCTCAAAATTAAAGCACGATTTCCCCTAAAAATCCAAATGATTCTTTCATACAAACTCACCACAACATTCATTTAGGCACGCACACACACACACACGCACGCATACACGTTTCATGAATTAAAGGATAGGAAAAGCATCAAGATTGCGGTAACCGTATTTCACGGAAGTCGGGGGTGCCTAACACCTTCCCCTCGCTTAAACAAGCCCCCGAGCTCTATGAATCTCGATTCGCAGACCATTTAACTCGGAGTCACACATGAGCCAGCGATTTATAAAAAAATGAAAACTCGGATGAGTTGGTACATCCATTTCAAACATACCAACTGGCGACTCTGGTTAATTGGCTCATCATAAAAAACGATCTTTCAAAACCCCGTCGACATCAATGCCGACCTTTTTCCCAAAATCACCTAAAAAGCTAAAAATAGGAAAAGGGAGAGAGACGAGAAAACCCGGCGTCGACACAATTCAAAGAAGGTAAATGGAAAGGCAAAAACAAAGGACAATAAGAACAAGACTGATGCAAATAGCAAAGGAGTTTGCTTCAACTGCAATAAGCCTAGATACTAGAAAGGAAACTATAAGGAGAATCTTACAGATGCTAACCAGAAGAAGCTTAGTGAAGCTTTAGTTACAAATAAAGGTTTGTTTATGATTAAAAATAAATCTTTCTGCAAGTCAAGGTTCTACTTGGGTATTGGATACCGGCTGTAGTTCTCACGTGTGCAATCCAAATCAGAGACTAAGTAGAAGTAGAAAGCTAAATAAAGAGTAAGTAATCTTATGTGTGGGAATGAAGCAAAGGTTGCTGCATTAACCATAGGAACTTTCGTTGTTGGACAAGGAAGGTTCTGGTATTATATTTAAGAACAATTATTGTTCTATTTATAATGATAATATTTTGTTTGAAATTGGAAGATTACTTGATAGACTTTGTATATTTGACTTACATGAAAAACATTTTGCAAATTGAATAAACTAATAAAAGAAAAGGAGATGGTCATTCAAAAAGTTGAATGTGTGTATTTGTTAAAATACAAGTCTGAATCATTTGAAATGTTCAAAGAATTCAGAAGTGAAACATATTGACAAAGTATTAAGATTCTTTGATCAGATCGAGGAAGGAATACTTATGCAATGAGTTTCCAGATCATCTCAAAATGGTATTTTCTCATAATGGACACCTCCTGATACGCAATAATTGATTGGTGTATCTAAAAGGAGAAATTGTACCTTGTTGGACATGGTGCAGTCGATAATGATTTTTACCGACATTCTAGTATCCATCTGGGGTTATGCCTTAAAAACGGCTACATATCTACTTTAAAAATTCGAGCCCAAGACTCCATAAAGGTTATGGATAGGGAGGATTCCTACTCTTAAGTATGTTAAGATAAGGGGTTATCCAGCTTATGTGAAAAGGTTTCAAAGATAAGTTTGGGACAAAATCTGACAAGTGCAGATTTGGGGGATATCCTAAAGAAAGTTTAGGGTATTATTACTATAATCCTACATACTGCCTTCTTAGATAAAGGTGTTTATCATTGAAGGAGCTAGTGGGAGGGTAATAGATCTTGAAGGAGTTCAAGAACCACAAAGCATTTTAAGTCAAACCGAGGAACCTGTAGATAGACCTATTGTACCACAACCGAATCATAAATCTGGAAGAGTACCGAAGATACCTGAGAGCTATAGATTCATCATAGAGGATGATGATGAGGTACGCATCATAGAGGATGATGATCTAGTTATATACGATGAGGCTATGAGTAGAAGACACTCAGAGAAATGACAGATGGCCATGAAATCCAAAATGAACTCCATGTATGAGAACTAAGTATAGACTCTGTTTACTCCACAAAAGGGCATAGTGCCTAGAGGGTGAATATGGGTCTTTAAGAGAAAGATTGGGGCAAATAGCAAGGTGGAGACCTATAAGACCAGACCTGTTTAAGAGGTTTTTCAAGTCAATGAGTTGACTGTGATAAAACCTTATTACCGGGTAATGCTCAAATCCATTTGGATTTTACTTGCGATTACAGCTTATTACGAAATTTGGCAAATAGATGTGGAGATGTCCTTCCTCCATGAAGACTTGAGGAGAATGTATGTATGATACAACCAGAGAAATTTGTTTCAAAGGTTGAAGCAAATCATGTATATAAGCTACAACGATCCATTTATGGATTGAAGCAAGCTTCTCAAAGATGGAACATTCATTTTGATGAGACAATCAAAAGAGTTTGATTTTATCAAAAACGAGAATGAACCTTGTGTGTACAAAAGGGTCAATGGGAGCGCTGTGACATTCTTGGTATTATATGTTGATATACTACTGATAAGGAATAACACACCAATGCTACAATCAGTAAAGATAAAATTGTCTAAACATTCTTCCATGAATGACTTGGGAGGAGCATCCTATAAATTGGGGATATAAATCTATATAGATAGATTTAAAAGGATGTTCGGCTTGACCCAAGGAACGTATATTCATTTGATGCTAAAGGCGTTTAGCATGGCAAACTCCAAGAGAGGTCTCATGATGATGAGCCATGGAATGTATCTCTCTAAAATTGTCTCCAATTAAAAGAGCGATCGCATGAGTTACTATCATGTATGCAGTGAATATATAAGGCCTAATGTTGATCAGTCATATTCTGGAGAAGATCACTGTAAGACAGTGAAAAACATCTTTAAGTACCTAACCAGTATTGAGGGTGTGATCATGATACATGGTAGGTCTGAATTAAAACTAGAGGGCTTAACAGACTCAAGTTTTTCAGACTTACCAAGACGATAATAAATCCACTTTAAGGTAAATCATTACCTTAAAAGGTGGTGCCACTAATTGGAAAAGTACTAAATAGCAAAGAGTTGCTGGTTTAGTCACAAAGACAAAGTATATAGCTATAAATGAAGCTGCAAGTTGATTGTTTGGATGAAAAGTTCATTACAGAACTAGGAATAGTTCCTAAGTTTCATCTTGGATTCAAACAAGTGTTGTGACACTTTCATTAGATTAGTGGAATCATTGAAAGAAGAAAAGTCACTATAGAGATAGTGGACTCTCGAGAACAACATTGCATATCCATCTACTGAAGCTTTATCCAATAGCAGGATGATCGTCACTTAGAGAAGAATGGTATTAGATACCATGGCGATTGGCTTTAGTGCAAATGGAAGATTAAAAGTAGTATGCACACAAGCCAATCATATTTGATATGATATAGCGTATACTTTGTAATCTTATTCGTTTGTTAAAGGCATTTTACTTTATCTACATGGTGTTGTTATATTAAATATGATAAACCCATAGTTTTGAGCAATGCTTTTAGAGTCATGATGGTGATCATGCTAATGAGATCTAAATTCGAGATAGCTCACAAACTAAAATCGTTCCTAATCGATGGATTACTAAAAAGGGGATTAGTGAATCCGGATAGATTAGTACATACATTGCTTGCTCTTATGAAGAGGATGATTGATCTCATAATCATTTGTGTGGAGACACTAAAGCAAGTATGTAGGTGCTTATTAGAGAATAAGTTCACTGAACGTGGCTCACTAAGGAATACCTAATAGAGTTTTACTCACCTGTCAATAGGAATTCCTCTAGTGATAGTAGTACAAGTGATCCTTGGACTTGAGATCATCATAGTATCTTATGTATGATGAGTTATACTTTGACATGTCCCTTAAGACCTTTAGCGTATATCAAAGGGTATGATTGGGTATAATAAGTTATACATGGAGATAGGTGAATGATCAACAAAGAATCTACCACTTCTAGTAAAATGAGAGAATGTCCTATGTGATTCGATAAATAACGAATCAGAAGTGTTTGGCTAAAGCAGAATGAAATTAGAAAAGAGTTTCTAATTTGCATTACCAAAGTTGTTCATTGGAGAATCGAAATACATATAATTAAATAAAATGAGACTTGACAGTAATTTCATGTCTTATATTTAATTGGGACATTGTATGGTAGAAGGATTAAATTATATGGTAACTATGCAGTGAAAGGTTCTTTTGTGATTAATGGTAAAATCTATATTATCTAGAAAGTCATTGATTGCTAAGGGGGCTTACCATTATTGTAGAATAAATATTATTTATTTAAATAAATTAAATAATTTAATTTATTTATTTAAATAAGATTAGAATTGTTCTAATTGATTTATTCACAATCGGTTTAATATGGAGAACCTAAAGGGTCACTCCGCAAAAGGAAAATATTTGTTTAAGAAGTAAATGACATAATTGTAATAATAAATTAAGTGTATTTAATTTAATCTATAGAGATAGAATAAATTAAATAGCTTAATATTTATTATTTAATATTTTGGAAATATTAAATATAAATTAATAAGAAGAGTCTTATTATTATTATTACCATTACTATTATTTAATTCCTAATAGAGATTGTGAATTAATTAGTAGAAGTACTCTCTCATGCATTCCTAATTGGATTAGAAGTATAATTACTTAAAGGAGTTTAATTAGAATATAAACCCTAATCCTAAATAGTTTAGGAAAGAGTTTTCCTACATCTATAAATAAGATATGTCTTTTCATGGATTAGGGTTACACACTCTTCCATAAGAATTGGAGAGAGAGAGAGTACTTCCAATTTCTATAGAGATAGAAACTAGGGTTTTGCCAACACCCATCTTCTTGAACAACTATTATTCCTTGGTGGATCACATCTAGAGGTCAAAAACTTGGGTGGCTAACGTTGATCCAAGAAAGGAATTTAATCGGTGGAATTCAAAGAGAACGCGAAGGAACTAGAGGTGAACTTGTACCTGAGGAAGCTTTGATTCACGAGGGTATAATTTTATATATCTATCTCTTTCTTTTAATTGATAATTGATCACAAGGATGATCATGGTGATGGTTTGTATGAAAAATTTTAAAATCCGTTTTATTGCGCTTCCGCACTATTTATGTAATTTGATTGCATGTTCGCTCTATATACAAACCTAACAATAAGTTGTGCTTAATCTCAACTGGGTTCCTAAGTGTTTCTGGAGACTTTTCCAAAAGTTTGAAGTAAACCGTGGATCTCGGTCTGATACAATAGAAACAGGGACTCCGTGTCTAGAAATAACTTCATTGGTGTAAATTTTGGCTAATTGGTCAAGATTGAAGTTAACTTTTATGGGTAGAAAATGAGCTGACTTAGTAAGACGATCTACAATTACCCAAATGTTATTGTGACCTTTCTATGTGTTTGGGAGACCTACTACGAAATCCATAGTGATATGTTCCCATTTCCACTCGGGAATTTCTAATGATTGTAGTGACCCACTAGGTTTTTGATGTTCGACTTTTACCTTTTGACAAGTTAAACATTTACTTACTCATTCCGCTATTTTTCTTTTCATATTCGACCACCAAAAGTGTCGGCTTAAATCTTTGTACATTTTTGTACTACCCGGATGCATGGCGAACTTATAACTATGGACTTCATTCAGTATTTCATCTTTTAGTTCTTGTACTGAGGGAACCCAAATTCTATCCTTGTACCTCAGTACCCCATCTTTATCTATTGTGAATTTGACATTCTTTACATGAGTTATTTCAGTTTTACACTTCTGACACTTTATATCTGTTCATGTAGTAAACTAAAACCACTTTTGATAACGAATAACTTCTGGGTAGAGTTAACTGGAAATCTTACCTCAATCTTAAGTTTATTAAACTCTTTTATCAGTACCTCATTGTTTGTTATTATATTCAACTTCTCTTGGTTCTTTCTACTTAACGCATCTACAACTACGTTGGCTTTCCCGGGATGATATAAGATTTCACAATCAAAATCTTTTATCAACTCTAGTCATCTCCTTTGCCTCATGTTTAACTCCTTCTGCGTGAAAATATACTTTAGATTTTTGTGATCTGTGTATATCTCATACTTCTCTCCATACAAGTAATGCCTCCAAATTTTTAAGGCAAATACAATGACGGCTAACTCAAGATCATGAGTAGGATACTTCTTCTCATAATCTTTGAGTTGTCGTGACACATATGCAATCACCTTCCCATGTTGCATCAACACACAACTTCATCCCTTATGTGATGCATCACTATAAACTACAAGGCCCCCTATATTATCTGATAAAGATAACACTGGTGCCAAACTCGAATGCTTCTTCAACTCTTGGAAGTTTTCTTTACATTTCTCTGTCGAGACATACTTTACCGTTTTCGAGTTAAATTGGTTAGCGGGGTTGCTATTTTTGAAAAATCTTGTATAAAACGCCGATAGTACCCAGCTAACCCGAGAAAACTTCTTACTTCTGTTGGAGTTGTTAGTTGTTCCCAATTCACAACCGTCTCTATCTTCGCTAGGTCTACCGCGATTCCATTCTTATCAATCACGTGACCCAAGAATTGGACTCGTTCTAACTAGAATTCACACTTGAAATTTTTTGCATAAAGTTGTTCCTTTCGTAATATCTCCAATACGCTCCTCAAATGTTCTGCATGCTCCTCCTATATTAAAATATTATTGATGGACACTACAACAAATTTGTCTAAGCATGGTTTAAACACTCGGTTCATCAAGTCCATAAATGATGTCGGTGCATTTGTCAATCCAAAGGACATCACAAGAAACTCATAATGTCCATAGCATGTCCTAAACGCTGTCTTCGGTACATCTTCTTTTCTTACCTTTAGTTGATGATAACCTGATTGTAGGTCAATCTTCAAAAAGTGTTCGGCCCCTTTCAACTGGTCAAACAGATCATCAATTCTTGGTAATGGATATTTGGTCTTTATGGTTTACTTATTCAATTCTCGATAATCAACACATAACCTCAAAGTTCCATCCTTCTTCTTTACAAACAACACCGGTGCTCCCCAAGGTGAAACACTAGGTTGTATGTACTTCTTGTTTAAGAGTTCCTATAACTACACAAGTAACTCCTTCAACTCAACCGGTGCCATCCTGTAAGGTGCCTTCGAAATTGGCATCGTACTAGGTGTAAGATCGATAACAAACTCAATCTCCCTATCCGGAGGAAGACCTGCTAAGTCATCAGGAAACACATCTTAAAATTCCCTAACTATAGGTATTTGATTTAGCTTTACTCCTTCCTTTCGAGTATCCACTATATATGTCAAATAACCTATACAACCCTTTATAAGCAATCTCCCCGCCTGCATTAATGTCAGATATCGAGATCGTTTAGGTAAACAACCACCATTGAACACTACCTTTGACTTCGACGCAGTCAATAGATTTACACGCTTCTGATGGCAGTCAATCATTGCATTATGATTAACCAACCAATCTATGCCTAAAATTATGTCGAATTCCCCTAGCTGTATAGGAATAAGGTTCACAAGAAACTTGTGTCCCTTAATCTCTACGTTATAATTTCTATATATGGTTTTAACGGGAATTATCTCTCTATTTACAATTTCTACATTGAAAGGTATGTCTAAATCTTCACATGGCATATTCAAGTTTTTTAGCGAAGCTATTAGACACGAATGAACAAGTAACACCAGAGTCAAATAACACATATGTATTTAAAGTATTGATAGAGATGATACCTGTCACCACGTCTTGTGAAGCAACAACATCCCTCATCGTCATATTAAATGTTCTGGCGGTTGGACAACTCTAACCTCCAGCTCCTACTACTGTTGGTTTAAAGCTATTGTTGGTTGTTTGGTTTCCTCCTCCATTTTGATTCTGGGTTCTTTGGCAATTTCTAACTATGTGATCCATTGACCCACAGTTGACACACCTATTCCTATTGGGTTTAGGACACTCAGAGGCATAGTGTCCCTCCTGACCACACTTGTAACAAGTCACTTTCTTCTTAAGACACACTCATCTATGATTCTTTCCACAGATAACACAAAGGTCATTCCTATTATTGTTGTTTCTATTGTTGTTGTTGTTGTTGTTATTATTAAAGTTATTTCTCCTTCTCCCAAAATTATTATTAAAAGTGGTATCCCACTTTCTCTTGTTATTATTATTAAACCCTCCAATACTTGCTTCCCCTTTAAACCTCCCCCCTCCCCCTTCAGTTTGACTCTTTCTCTCCTTATGAAATTTTAACAGAGCTTCACTCTCGTTTCCAACTATGATAGCTTTCTCGAGAATTACTTGGAAACACCGACAACTTACTACGAATGTGACGTTTTAAACCCTCCTCATACCTCCTGGTCTTCCTTACCTCAAAATCTACTTGATGCGGGGCAAACCTAGCTAATTCATTAAAATTAGTTGTATATTGGGATACAATAAGCTCCCCTTATTTTAACTCTAGGAATCGTACCTCCATACGATCCTGCATCGATTGGGGAAAGTAATTCTCAAAGAATAGTTCCTTGAACCTATCCCAAGGAACTATCTCTACACCTGAACAAACCTTAGTAGTTTCCCATCAATGATTCGCCTCACCTTTGATAAAAAAAAGGTGGCAAAGACCGTCTTTTGGTCTTCGCTGACATTAGTTACTACAAAGAACTTTTTTATTTCAGTAATCCAAGATTGAGCCTCAACGGGTTCTGTGGTCCGTTTAAACTCAGGCGGACCTACAAGTTTAAAGTCGTTAAATACGGTGCCCTATGGGGTAACTGCATTAGGTTGGTTTGGTTGACGACCTTGTAAGGCTCCTAAGAGTATATCCACTAATTGTTGGGTAGGGTTTGTTTCTCTATCCTCATTCTCTCTTTCTGTTTGATTTCTCCTTCTTGTTGCCATGATTCTATAAATAAAGGAAAGATAAGTATAAATACAAGTATATAATGTGCACAGAGTTAATAGTTTGATTGGTACAAACATAACTTGTATATTACAAACTGAATGTTTACATATCCGACTAGTAGTTTATACTACTACTAGTTAATACAAAAGATTCCCTATTTACAACCAAATTTTTTTATAATACATACTGCTAAAAGTAAACCTAAGTACTATACTATACTCAACGACCACGCGCCTCATTATAGGCATCTTGGACCAAGTGGCATACTACTGATCGGTCTATCATATAGTCCACCTTCTTCTCTTCTACTGGATATCTAATCACTCGACGCTCTAAGTCGTCGAATGAGTTACGACACCCTTGCACAACTCGATCTAACTGCACTTGAATATCTTGCTTCTCCTTTTGAGTACTTTGTAGCAATGTCCTCAATCGGCGAGTGGAACCCCTCTCTGACTCCAGCAAACCCTCGGTTATAAATGCCCGAAAGTTGGCAGCCTCTAAGTCTTTGGTCGATTATTGTACCAACTGTAATATTCCGAACCCTAATAAGATTTGTAATTATAAATTATGTGTTTATGAAATGAAATTTCTTGTTCTGAATTGATATTATGTGATTGTGTTATTTTAAACAATTAGGTCAAATAAAATTTTTTCGCCCAGCAGTTGTGTCGTGCTTAATCGGACAAAATGATTTGTCGTGCTTCCGGCGAATTCACCGAGAAGCGTTTCGACAAATTATTTTTGTAAGCTGCTGTGTCGTGCTTGGAATTAACAAAGTGCTTTGTCGTGCTTTGACATTAATATAATATTATATTAAATGAGAAAATTTTAAAATAAGTTAAATAGGGTTTAAAATGTTACACGGAAATAGAAACTCTAAGTTGAAAACCCTAATTGATAATAATGGTCTGAATTGATTAATTAAAACCCTAATTATTGTACAATAATCTTAATTAATATAATTAAGATTTAAATAATGAATCATAATGTTAATTATGAATCATTAAGATTAAACTAAACCCTAAACGAAAGATTAAAACCCCAATTATAGGATTGAAAACCCTAAACCCTAATTAGAAACCCTAAGACCCTAATTTGATTCAAGAACACTATAGTATGGAGTTATAAATCTCAATTGTGATATAATATCATAATTAGGTTATTACTAAACCTAAATTAACATCCTAATCATGATTAACAAAAATCTAGATTTAATTAGTAAGTAAATAAAGCAAAAATAAAATCCTAGCCAATGAAAATGAAGCTAGGAGTGTGCAAGCTTGTGCTTGACACACTCCAGCACAAGTAGGTGAATTAGGCCAGATCATAAGCAACACAAGTTAATTGGTTAGATATTTTAGGAGGCAAAAGTTTGGAAATTAGCTAGGAAACCCTAATTTGGAATTGCTATAAGAAGAATGAGATGCTGAGCTTTAAACCTACGAAATTGTGAACCTATACACTTATATTACCAGCCTAAACAAGCCCTAGCAACCACAAGCTCAGAATCAGAAGCCAGAAATCAAATTTTAAAGAAAAAGGTGCACAAAACCCTAATTTATGTTTGATCTTCAAGCCTGCAAAATTTTTGTGTTTTAGATGTTTAGGAATCCTTGTTAATATGTTATTTAGTGATCTGGGCGGTTAAAACATGTTTACATAACATCTAGATATGAAAATCAAGCCAAAAACTCAAACTGTTCTTGGCAGTCAAGAACAGTCTGACAAGCCTTTTTGTCAGATCTTTTGGTCGACTTAGAATGTTTGTTTGATATGTTTTAAAGCATGAATCAGTAGTATGCCATGTTAGCTTTAATATCCAATTGATAGAACTCCAAAATTATTTCACAGTAAGAAGATATAAGTGGTCAAAGTCCTTTGACCGTTCTGATTTTGCACGTTTCTGGGCAACCCAGAAACTTATGAAGAACTCTGATAAGATTTGTCAGAAATTCATGCTGCCCAGAATTGATCTAGATATCATGTTTTGTGTAAATTATTTGTTTAAGGTTGTAGTATGCTATATAGACTTTAATCTTGAACCATTAAAACATATAAACAAGCAATCAATCGAACGGATGAGTTTCTGGGTTACCCAGAAACTCAAGAACAGTCATGAACGGGGTAGTTTGACCATGCAATTTAGATCATGATATTATATAGTTTGGGATAAAATTCAACATGTCGTTGTACCCTACCATGTTGGCTATAACAACAAACAAAAATCAAACACAAAGATCAAACGAGCTGAGATTAATTTGAGGTCAAAAGTCACTGTGGGACGTTGACCAAGTGTTCTTCATGAAGAACACCTTTAGCGACGAAATTCATCCCCAAACCCAGAAACCTATTATTCTATGCAGACCGTCGCTAAAGCCCTTTAGCGACGGATTTTTAATAAAAATAAAATAAAAATTAATTAAATAAATTCTAAAATATAAAATAATTATTAAATAATTATTAATAATTAATAAATAAATCCAAAAAATCATTTTTAAATTATAAAAATCCATTTTTAATATTTTTATATATTCTGAAATATTATTTAATTTAATTAAATAATAAATAATAATTATGACAAATCATTTAATACTTGTTTTAATTATTTAAAAATGATATTAAATTATTAAATAATTATACTAATTATTTAAAAATGATATTAAGGTAAATAAAATTATTATATATAATAATTAAATAAAATATTAAATATTTAAATATTATTAATGATAAATAAATCATTTAAATAATATATTAAGTATTTAAAAATTACTTTAAATGATAATTAAATCATTTAAATATCAAATTAAGTTTTGAAAATTATTATAAGTAATAAATAAATTATTTTAAAAGTCTAAAAATATTATTAATGATAAAATAAATCATTTAAATAATATTCTATCTTTCTAAAAATATTATAAATGATAAATAAATCATTTAAATAATATTTTAAATATCTAAAAATATTCTAAATGATAAATAAATCATTTAAATAACATATTAAATGTTTTAAAAATATTCTAAATAATAATTAAATCATTTAAAAATACTTCCAAGCTTCTGAAAATTATTTAAAAATAATACCAAGCTTCTAAAAGTATTATAAATAATAATTAAATTATTTAGACTAATAATTCGACTTCCAAATGAAGTTTTATCGAACAATCTATGTGTTTAGCCATTAAGGACGCGACCGAGATATCGAATCAACGTCGAACCTTAATGAAACTTGTTTAGATTAACGTGATACATGTTTATATACGTGCTAACACTTATTATTGGTATACGTAGACTACGTGCGTTGACCGATTGTACTAAATTATAGTGAGCTACGCTAAGGCAAGTGTCCTAACTTTACTCAACTTATATTAAGCAACTATTATACATCTTGCTATCAATTATTGTGAAGTTATTGCTTCTTGTTCAGCATAACTTAAGAAATGAATCATTATTCATATATTGTTTATTCGAGCTAAATTGTTGTGTCAAACCAAATTGTTTGGTAAGACATCTATACTGAGTAAATGGAAATGCCTTCATAGGAAGGCCAATAAATGTCGATAATATATTGACCACAAATGGTAGGATGATATGCATACTCCTTGGATATTGGTGAGGCTGATCACCTACCAGATATCCAAAACTCAAATGGTTCTAAGTCTTTAAAGACTGATAGAACTAAATGAAATATATGGTTCTTATACAGAAGCCTCAGTATACATTGTTGATATCTTTCAAATCAAACACATGGTGTTTATATATTCAAATGAACTTGCTGAGCATTTGCAGCTCATTCTTGCGCATATCTTCTTTTGCAGCTATAAATGATATCCCTGGCACGTCTAGGACTAACAAGGGGAAAATCCATGCTTATTAAGTTTTATTTCTGTTGTTGAATACTTTAAGTATTTTAAAGACTTGTTCTTGTAATAACTTAGTATAACGAATGATGTAACCGAACAAAATGTTATGTAATATATTATGATCCTTTATGTCAAAGAATGCGTTATACTCTGATCTTTAAATCCTTTAGAATAGTTGTACTAAGTTAAATACAGTGTCTATATGAACTATACATCTGAATGAGGGTATCTAAATGATGTTGAGAGTCCTATAAGTTCTGGGGTTACACTTAATGAGCGCCGGTAAGGTGTCATCTTTACCGGAATGCGCCCCTCAGTTCTATGGACAATCTTATCATTAATACTGTGAATGTCAGATATATAGAGAATATGGATATGAAAGGGATATTCATAAGATATGAATCTATATATCTAAGTGAAGGTATCCAAACACAGACAACGTTCTGGCCGGAACTAGTACTTGTTATGGGATACTGTGAATCTTGGATAGATAGAAGTCATATATTATTGAGTATTTACAGTTGTATAGTTCCACGTGAGCACAAATTCTGCTACATAGAGAGTATAGAATTTGGGGGCGTCACACCAACCCTGTGATTATTTCCTCCTGTCTGTCAACACTCATCATCTGCCTAGCTTTAACCTCCTCATCAGGATCTACTAACTGTCCATCTATAGGATCTTCAGCTTCTTTCGCATCTAATAGCTTTTGGTCATGTAAAAGTTCTTCCTCCTAGGATCCTCCTCTGGTGATCCTAGTGCTGGATATATGTCTATCGGCTCTTCCTCTGGGTCACTATCTATCTCAGACTCTCCTATAGGTAGATCTAATAATGGAAGGTCATTCCAATTTGTGTCTCCTATCCTACAAAAGAATTTTACTTGTTTAGTATTATAGTGAAGCAAGTTTACACATAAATATAAAGCTTTTAAGATTATTTCATGTATAATTAAGTATTTTACGGACTTAAAGACTATATCCTATGGCATTTCCTAACTACCATAGAGCTATAATCTACAGCTCTGATACCAACTTATGAAGCCCCCAAATTTTCTACACTCTTTGTAGCAGATTTAGTGCTCACGTGAAACTATTCAACTATAAATATTCCATAATATATAACTTCTATCTATCCAAGGTTCACAGTATCGCATAACAGATAATAGTCCTCGTCAGAACGTTAACTATGTTTGGATACCCTCACTTGGATGTATAGATTCATATCTTATAGATATCTCTTTTATATCGATATTCCCTATCTATCTGACATTCACAGTATTAATGATAAGATTGTTCTTGGAACTGAGGGGCGCATTCCGGTAAAGGTGGCACCTTATCGGCGCTCATTAAGCGTAACCTCGGTGCTTACAGAACTCCCAATATCATTTAAATACCCTCATTTGATAGAGTTAATAGACACTTAAACACGTAGGTTTTATCAATACAATTGTATTTAATAGCTTAAATATTAACTTAGATAATTTAATTATCATTTATAATATTTTTAGAAGCTTAATATTATTTTAAATAATTTTCACAAGATTGGTAGTATTTTTAAATAATTTTTACAGGCTTAGAAGTATTTTTAATTGATTTAATTATCATTTATAACATTTTTAGAATTTTAGTATATTACTTAAATGATTTATTTGTCATTTAAAATAATTTTAGAAATTTAGAATATTATTTGAACGATTTAATTATTATTTATAATATTTTTAGAAATTTAATATATTATTTTAATAATTTTAGAAAGTTAGTACATTATTTAAAATGATTTATTTATCATTTATAATATTTTTAGAAAGGTAATATATTATTTAAATAATTTATTTATCATTTAAAATAATTTTAATACCTTAATATTATTTTTAAATTATTTATTTAATATAATTATTAAATAATTTATTACCATTAATATTTAATTAAATTAAATTATTAATGACATTTATGTAAAAATATTAAAAGTTAATAAATATAATTTAAAATAAAATTTAAAACTTAATTATTAATTATTAATAATTATTTAATATTTATTTCTAATTTATTTAATTATTATTAATTTTTATTCGTTACCGTCGCTAAAAGGCTTTAGCGACAGTGTGCATAGGATTTTAGTTTTCTGGTAATCCGGAAGGAGAATGTTGCCTAAAAGGGGTCTATAGTGACGCTTATCCATTGCTATAGTTGTTCTTCATTTCATGAAGAACAGTTGGTCATGGTCGAGATGGAAGGTTTGACTTGATTTAACTTCTTGTTGGTTAATCGTTTAGGTTTAATCTTTATTTCTAGTTATAGTACTCATTGAAAGGTATAACAACATACATTAATCTAACTTTAATTATATCATATCTAAGAGATTTGATCTGGTCAAACTAGCCGGTTCAAACTGTTCTTGAGTTTCTGGGTACGTCAGTCGTGGTCAAACAATGACCTTTAGGTTAATTTAATTCCTAGATAGGTTATTGTTTTGGTGTTTAGTTGATTTATACTTGTAGCATATATGGTAGGGTACAACGACATGTGTTTATATAACCTTAACTATACCATATGTAAAAGATCTAGGCTGCTCAAATCTTGTCACACACCATGTCAGACATTCATATGGTTTCTAAGTTACCCAGAAATCAGTTTTCCATGGTCGGTCAACGGGTTTTAACCATCAATATCTTTTAATTTTGGGATTTGTTTAACATGATTCTAGTCCTAAATTATTAACATCATGGTAGAATACCAATTCATGCTTTAAAACACATCAAACTAACAAATTAAGGGCGTCAAAAAGTCTGACAAAATAGCCTGTTTGACTGTTCTTGACTGTCATGAATAGTTGACTGTTTTTTTATTAATTCTCATATCTAGGTGTTATGTAAACATGATTTAACAACCCAGATCACTTAATAACATATTATTAAGCATTCCTAAACACTAAAACATAACATCTAACAAAGCTTTAAAGATCTAGCATAAAATTAGGGTTTTGCACCTTTTTGGGCTACTTTTGGATCTCTTCTCTTTGATTTTGATCTTGCTACTACTGAGGCTTATTATAACTTGTAATATAAGTGTTTAGGTTATAAAATTTCGTGGTTCCATCAGTGGGAGGGCTGAGTACTTATAGGCTTTTCCAAATTAGGGTTTTTAAGACTTTTCACACATTTTTGCCTCCACAAATATCTAGCCATCGAACTTGTGCTACTTCAAATCTGATCTTGGCCTTATGCTTGTGCTGGAGTGTGTTTAACACAAGCTAGCACACTCCCACAAGGTTTCCAATTGGTTAGTTTAGTAATCTAAGTTTAATTCATACTAATCTTGATTAGAGTTTTGAAATTAAGGTTTAGGATAACTTAATTAGGTTAGTAATAACTTAATTAAGCTTAAATTTCATAATTAAGGTTTTAGAATCTCATAATTAGAGTTAAGGTTTCCTAATTAGGGTTAGGGTTTTCTAATTAAGGTTAGGGTTTTCTAATTATCCGAAATTTTAGGCAAGGAATACAATGCAGCCACAGTCTCCTTCAATTCTTGGTTTTGCCCAACTTCTTCTACTTTGTCTATTTCCAAGCTGTTGGTAATGGCAACTTCCAAACCTTTCTTACATATGTATTTGTTCAAAAGAGTGCTGCACTAGAAAATTAATCACATCAATAACAAAAACTGGACTAATATCACTAGGGCACCTCATTGTCTCATATATATTGAACTGAATCTTCTCTCCACCAAACTCCATGGTTAAGGACCCATTATGTACATTGTGACGACCCGAGAATTTATAAGATTTATTAATAAAATCTTGAATGATTATTAAAGGTTAAAGAATAAAAACTCGATAGGAATTTGTGGATTTACTAAAAATTTTAAGAAAAAAAAAACTATATGGGTTACTATTTGAAAGAAAATTGAGAGAATAAGGGTTACAAAATTCAAAACCCCGATTGGAACTATACTTGAATGTATGTTAAGAATAAGGTATTATGTTACCTTTTACCTTATGTGAATTAAGGAAAGAGATTATGTAAGAATATATATATATATATACATATGGAAAACGATTTAAGAAAAAGGGTAAACGGTTTGCTGAATTAGTGTAAACGGCTTGCTGAATCAGTGTATTCGGTTTGCTGAATTGTTGAATCCAGTTTACTGAATTAATGAATCCGGTTTGCTGAATTAGTGAATTCAGTTTGCTGAATTGTAGGATAGTTTGAATCCAGGCTGCTGAATTGGTATGTATGGATAATCCAACTTGCTGGATTAGGTATTCCGGTTTAATGGATTATAAAGAAGAACGTATACAATGAAAGACTTATTGTTAAGTCATAAGGTTTATGATCAAGTAGTAGTACAGTCGTGTTCTCTAATAGTTGATGTATAGTGGTTGGGTTAAACGATTCCTTCAGGGAGCGGATGTGACACCCCCAAATCCGAGTACTACGTTTTCTAAGGATTTGGTGTTCACTATCCATATACATCACAACACATCTAACTACCCATTCATTCATAATGGAAATACTATTAATGGAAATAGAAATCTCCCATTAAGGGTTACAACATCATTCATAAATAAATCTCAGGTCATCTAACCTTAAATAAACATCAGTGCGGAAAACATAAATCAAATCTATTACATAAACAACAATAAAGCAAATACAACAAGTCTTCATCACTTGTTTGCTTTTCCTTTGCCCTTACTAGTGGATGGCTCATCAGTTCTTTCAACTTTAGCTGCAATGTTATTATGCAAGGGTGAGCAATGATTGCCCAACAAGTATAACAACAACAGTAATAATAACATGCGAAATAATTAATGGGTATCGAATATTCGAAGATTTAGCTTTTGAGTCAAGAATGTAAAAAAAGATTCAAAAGAACGTCTGAGGGTCTTCAGACCACGAACTATGTCCCAGGTTATCAAGTATTTCTACTTTAAACCTTTAATAGTCGTAAGACTATATGGACCTTGCTTCTCGTACTCAGGGGGATCAGCCCTTTGTACCATGTGTGTGCACAACATCTTAACGCTAACGCGTAAATAAAATCCCCTGTATAAGGGTTGTTCATCTCAGTTTGACATCGGAGTCCGCACCAAAGGAAGTTTGGTTTGGATTTACTTCAATAACGTTTCTAGAATTTAGAACGCTCATCAACTATGGACTAGTCGAATCAATAAGGGTTCGCTAGTCAATCAAGGTGCAAAAGGTATAATTCGAGAATCAAAAATAAATCTCACAAAAGGTACGATTAAATACGTTCTATATAACTGAAACATTACAAAGAGGAAATTAAAAACGTCTCATTGAATCTATGAAATTGAATGGAATAGACACAATAACTTGCTCAAGATGTAATAGCATTATGAAGCTTGTATTCTATGATAACGAAATTTAGAAACTTGCGTAAACGTAAAAGTAAGGATAAGATACTTGCCTCGTGCGTAGACTATAAATTTAAGACTCACGTTCTCTAATCAACCTATACATTCCGTTTATAAAACAGTAATAATAATTAGTTACAGTATTATAAACACGTTAGGATTCATTCTCATCTAATTTCATTTTAATAGCTCAGTTGACACCGAACAATCAATGGGCATATGGTACCACCTTTCACAGTACTTTAACATTCATTTTATACATTAGCCTAAGCTTTAGGTATGTCTACGATATCATAACATGATCTCAAAGAAAGAAGAAAATTTTTACTCTCGTCTTTTTACTCTTTTTTTTTTTTTTTAATTCCCGCCGGGGCGAGAAAATCCTTCACAAAAATCTCGCCGGGGCGAGGAATTGCTTCACAAAATTCTCGCCGGGGCGAGCTCTCCCCGGGGCGAGGAATTTCTTCACAAAATTCTCGCCGGGGCGAGCTCCCTGCCGGGGCGAGGGATCCCTTCACAAAATTCTCGCCGGGGAAAGAATTACGAATTTCAGTTTCTGCAGTTCGCGAAGAACGCATAAACAGGCCAAAAATTTCCCATTTTGTCATTCTTACATCAAATTAAACATACTCAATTATCAAGTATGGTATGAAATTAAAACCCATTCCATAAACAATGATTTTAGCATCACAGATAATCTATACAACCCAATTAAAGACCAAAAATCTAACTGTTCATACTTATTATGAAGTTTTGATACAGTTAACAAAATTAATCGCAGTAAATTCGTTTCTTAACCAAATCAATCCGTTTAAGTATCATTCTTTTCGTTTTTACATGCATAGACATAATCAGTAATCAATTTAACCAATTAACAAGCACAACAAGCATCAATTTCATACATTTAGACCATGTTCATATGTAACTACTCTGTAACTTCAGAACTTGTAATTAAAGCATGATCTCATGGATTTAACTACTCTAAATCATATATAAACTATACAAAACACATCAATGCATGCTTATGATCATCTAATATCAATTTATTGAGAGTTTGGCCATAGAATTTACTTTACAGAGAACTTAGAAACATACGTTCATGGAAAAATTAAAGAAGAACATAATCAGATATTTTAATTAAGGAATTACCTTGACAAGAAGTTAGATTATGCAATAAGGTGAGTAGATTTTCTTCTTCAACTCTCTCAAACTCTCACTTTTCTCTCTGACTTTCTAGGAACTGATGATAGGAATAAACTGATAGATCATTATACACATTAATAAACTGTTAGATCATGGTGTCAGTTAATAACTGGCACCAACTCCCCCTAAGGCCATGTTTGGCTACTCAATTATTCTCCTTTCTAGTTTATTTTAATAAATAGCTTATTACATAGTTTCATGTCACACTTTAATCAACTAAATAATATTAATAAAATCAAATATATAAAATAGAATAATTCTACATTAAATCGCATAGTCATATAAATAAAATTCTCATTTATTAATAATGACAATTTACTAAATCTCTAATTAATAATTAAATTAATTAGAAATAACATTATACTCATTTAAATAATGTATTTAATCAAATAAATTCAATTAAACACATATTTTAAATATAAAAATTCTCTACATTAATATAATTAATGTAACACATATAATTAAATTAATCTACCACAAATTCATCGATAAATCAATTAACTCAAGAATTAAATCATCAAAAAATATTTATTTAATTCAATAAATATTTGAAATAAGTTACAAAAATTCTCGTTTGTCACAGCCGAGGTGTATACGAACTAGCAACCTATCTAACTCACTGTGAAAATAGTGTAGACGAGACGGAAACTAGTTTGTTGGTTGTTTGTAGGAAACCACCCAGATTACTATATTGAACACCGTTAGAGAATCGATTTGTGCTAAGTATAGGATTGTGGATATGTACGATGACAAGGATAAATGCATGGTGGCATGTGTGAGATTAAGTAAATATATATATTATGAATATGTACATATTTATGGATGGTGTAGAGTGTAATAAAAGAACTATATAACCTAATATAATTAAATATTATGAACGAAAAATTTAATAACTGAAGGGTTATAGCCATAGAAAAAGCATAGTGTTTGATCTATGTGGGTTATGTGGCATGTCTCAGCATATTAAATTATGTTGAGGTATATATAGAATAAATATGAGAAATAAATGAATAGCAATTTTATGAGATGGTATATATATATATATATATATATATATATATGTATATGTTTGTTTATTATATAATAAACAAATAACATGAAGTATTGTAAATTAATATTTATATGTTAAGTATGAGGATTAATGATGGCGATTGAAGTGTACTAGTAAAAGTAATGCAAGAGAGAATTATTTTAGTATATCTCAGTTATTATTTATTTTAACTTAATTAAGGAAGAATTTAATTGAGTTATATAAATAAATGTAAGTGAATAGTTATTTTAAATTCCAAATTTTGTGGAAAAATAATCCTAATTAAATATTAGGATAAGATAAATATATGGGTTGATTTATTGTATTTCATGACCCAAATGATTTAATTAATTAAGTAATAAATAAAATTGGAGAAAGTTAATATATATATATATATATAAGGATAAAAAATGAAAAAGGAAATAAAATATGTATGTATATCAATTGCCTCCCATTTCTTATTCTCGGCAAAAACAAAAGGAAGAGAGAGAGAGAGAGAAATCCGACCGGGAGGAAGAGAGAGAAGAAGAGGGAGGGAAAGCTCGACCATGGAAGGAGAAAGATAATAAGATCAAGCCATGGAAGAAGATCCATGGAAGGAAAGAAAGAAAAAAATGAAGAACTCAAGGTAAAACTCAAAACTTGACCCATTTTATTGTGATTTAACTTCGATCTAGGTTTGGGTTGTTATTATTGAACTTTATAATGATAGATTTATATGATTTATGATGATTCATGGTTGGATCTAGAGGTTTGATGGGTGGTTAAGCTTGGATTTGAGAAATAATTTCTTAAAACTCTAAAACCGTCATTTTCCTCTTTGATCCTTAGATCCGCATAGTGGGTATTGATGAAAAATTGTATAGACTTAATATATTGTAATATTATGAGTTAGGAGTTCATAGAACTTGGAATCATCTGATTTAGTTGTGTAAAACTCAAAATATGAAAATCGAAAGGAGAGAAGCGAAGGTTAATTTTTCTCAAATTAAATGAACTAATGAGCTGCTGCTCAAAAATAAAAACTTCGAGGTTAGCTAATTTGCTCTAAAAATTATGGACTTTTGGTATGTTATTTTTACACTAAATAAGTTTCCATAGACTCCGGAACGGACTAATTCCGACATCGGAGCAAAGAGTTATGACCATTATAGATAGTGATACAAAACTGTCTAGTGAATTTTGGTCAGCCCTCTTACGTGCAATTCTTGTATTCATGTGTTGAGAATTAGTAACTTTTCAGTAGGACAAAGTTGTAGATACAGAAGTTAGCTTCGTGTGGCCGCTGGAATCACCTAAAAATTGTAAATAACGAAGAAGTTATGACTGTTTAAGCGAGGTTGGGTCTGAAATTCGCGAGTTGACTTTGGCTGGGCGATGCGATTTTGACGTCCAATACTAAAACAAGCATAACTTTTGTATACGAAGTCCAAATTTGATAATTCAAGATGTTTTGGAAAGCTTAAAGATAATACTACAATTTTATATAATAAAAACTAAAATTTGAGATTTTTGAAAAGGTTAAAATAGATATTTTTGAAGATGTTGCTCAACCAGATGCGAACGAAAGGTGTCGGGTTTGCGTTTTATGAACCGTAAAGCATTCCGAACCTATTAATTACCGTTCTAAGTATTATAAAGTGTAAATCTTGAATAGCGAGATAAGGATTAACCATAATGGGTTATATTTTAAAAGTTTAAATACTTAACTACATGTTAAGTATAAATGGAAGAAGTTAAGCCAAAAATTGATTAAACATTTTTCTTGTTAATCAAATATACATCTAAAACGATGTGGAGATATTTGATAAGGACTTAACTACATGTTAAGTATTAATTGAAAAGAAATACCTTGAGGATACAATATGAAGTTAAATGATGACTTGAATGTTGATGTAATTATTCTATTAACCTAATAAATATGTAAATGATGTTAATACAAGAGTATAAGAACTTAGCGAAAGTGTTAAGTAAACATTAAAAAGAATTTGCCTAAAGGCAAGATGGGAAAGTTATTTAATTAACTTTAATGAAGATAATACATTGATATAATGTAACTTCAGACTAAAACTATTTAACCGGACGTTAAATGTCAATAAAAAGGAAAACATAAAGAAATATGATACGAATGTTAACTAAATATTATTAACAATACCTCTAATATAATGTAGCGACGACTACGATAACTTAACCAAACGTTAAGTGTCGATCAAAAGAGAACTTTAAAGAAGGATGAGTTGAACGTTAACCTTATTAATGTTAACAATAATTATACATCGAGCGTGATGTAAAGATAAGATTTAAGACTTAACTAAATGTTAAGTATCAATCGAAGACAGTTATAAAGGAACATGATATAAAGGGTTATCTAATTAACCTTAATCAATTATATGGAATGAGAGGCTCTCAATACAGAGTCAAGTCAAGCTCTAAACATTTAACCGACTGTTAAATGTCGACTAAAATAGAAAGTGGCGAGACGTAAAAGTAAGTGTAACACGATTATGTTGTATGGACAATAATAAGTCCTAAAAAGCTTTAAACACTGGAACAACTGTTAAGTGTCGGTTAAAGAAATAGATTAAAGAATATAGAGTATAGTAAACAAGGATTAAGAATTATTATGTGGCTGATTATTGTGTCCTTATACACTTAAAATTGTGTAGGATACTGGAAAGATGAGCTACCATAACTTTACGTGGAGTGCTTTAAGGCAAATTTTTCAGTAACTTGCTCCTATGTGTTAATATGCATAGATTTATGCATAAGACAATAACTGAGAACTGTTGTTCTGTGTAACCAAGTTGATTTTTGATTGCTATATGATGCGAATATGCTATGTGAAGCATGAAAGTTGTATGCATATTGAATTGCACATCATGAAGGTATGAAACTTAGATAGAATCATTGCATGAGATTTATTATGTATGCATGAAAATCAGGTATGTATGCTATGTGAAGTATGAAAGGTGTAGACTGTTAGACTTGCTGAGTCGTAGTGCTTAATTTTGCAAATAATTTTACAGATAAACACAAAATTAGTAGACCGACAATATAATGACGAGTTAAACACAGTGCGATTATAAGGCGCGTTGTTTTATTAAATGGCTCGGCGCCGACGTCATGGGTTGTTATGATGATTAAGCAAGTTATATAAAATTTTATATATATACTCTTTGAGTAGAGGTTGAATTTATGTATTCATTTAATTATGACTTCTAACTTTATAAAGACCTTGTAAAAGTAAGAGATGGTTACAAATTCTGGGACCAGAAGAAGTTTTATTAACTAAATTCTAATATCTATCTAGATATTTATTGTATGAATATGTAGATTAAAGATGAATCATAATTTAGATTCAATGTATGTAAGTTAATTGTGTAAACCTTTTGTGAATCTAAAGGTAAATATGTATTAAAATAAAGGTTATAGACCTTGGGATATGTAGCAGAGATTATTGTATGCACAATTTATGTTTATATCTTCCGCAATAGTTGTAAATATGATGTATCGTGACACACCAGGTCCGAAGTTCAAGGGACCCGGGTTTGGGGCGTTTACATTTGGTATCAGAGCTGTAGGATAAGGAATAAACTCAAATAGAGTTTAAGTGCTAAAAGATGAATTTTTAAAAATTCATTATTAAGTAAGGAAAAAGATAAATAAGATTCAAAGAAGAATCTTGAAAAGTTATAAAGATAAGAATCTGGAGTTACCTGACTCCAGTGGTAAAGATGAAAAGCTTAAACAAAATCACAATATACGATTAAAGAGGAAAATAAGAAGATCGTAAAATAAAATGATCATAAGATAGAAAAGAATCGTAATATAATACGATTATAAGAAAAGGTCACAACGTGATCTAGTGAGGTCATAAAAAGTCCAGAGGATCAATCTATTGATTGGAAATGTTATAACAGAATTGTTGTACGAAAGTTATATTATAAAATTGTACAATGTAAACTCATGAAAGAGTGATTAGTGTTGATATACGAATTAAATAAAATTTGTATTGAGCAAAGGGAAAGTTAGGATTATGTGGGATTTCAATTGAGGACTCATGTTAGTGGCTAAGTTATACAATTCCTAGTATGGGACGGGAATAGGTGCTTGGATTGAAGACCGCTTAGCTTCCTATATTAATATAGTGGTTGAGTCGAACAAGTCCTGGTATGGGACGGGATTTGTCCATGGTTTAACAACCGCTCAACTTCCTATATTGATTAGTGATCGAGTTAGCTCGACAACCACTTAGCTTCCTATATTGACAATTATTGAAATATTAGTGTTGCACTATCGATATACGTATGACGAGAAGGTGATTCCTTTCTCATATATATATTTGATAATTAAAAAATATTAAGATTAGGTGCGAGTTCATTAAACTCATACGTATGGTAAGTTCGTGACTCATAATTGTATGGTGGAACTCCTCAGCGAATGGACGATTTTGGTCTAACTAGGATAAGTTCCTAAACCCATATGATTGTGGTAAGTTCTTGAACTCATAACATGTGGTAAGTTTGATGAACTATACTAGAATATAGAAAGGTCGTGGATGAAGAACTGAGGATTTTTAGTATAGTAAGCTTTAAGGATGATAGAAATAGATAGAACTATTAAGCAATGGATCATTAGAGAGATTGAAGTTGATGGTGGAAGCATAGGTATTCCAAATCTTCTAGCTATGCTAGATTTTAAAATTTTTGACATCAAGCTAAATTCGCACTAATGTGCCTTTAAAAATAAAAATGAAATTTTTGTTATCCTCAAAACAGAGTGATAAGTGTGTAGAAGTGGGCTTCGAACCACTAACACATTGTTACCTGTTGCGGCATGATAACACCAAAAATGAGTTTTTTTAGTTTGGAACTGTTTAAAGAAGAGTGTATGCTATTTGTTTCGGCTAGACAAAAATGATTTAAAATATCAAAATATATTTTTAAATAGTCATCAATGCATCATAGAACCTGGTGTAGAATGACAGATGATGTAGTCATCAATGCAGATTAACCTAGTGTTGGATGTTATCTAAGGATCGTCAGCCCACTATTGTATGATGTAGTATTACAAAGTCACAAAATGACGGAATCCTCAACGGATTGTAAATACAGTGCGGTATCATGACGTCATAAAATGATTTTTAGAATTTTGAACCAATTAAAGAAAAGTCAATGCCAATTTAAGTGGCTAGACAAATGTTTCGATTAATGTTCGAATTATTGGTATATGTTTAAGCTAATTGATTAAGCTTGACAAATGTTTATTTAAATTCAAGTAATCTCTTTGAGAATTTATCCCGAACTAAATTATTTTGGTGCGGAGTCTTATGCTAAGTCTGAGGTGAACAACCCGAAAAAATGGGGGTATACCAGTTGGATAATATATTCCAATTTAAGAACGCATATAGTGGTTCCGAAAACTAAGGTGCAATAGGCTGAACACCTAACGTACCCGACTAGGTAGTTTACCTTCTTCGTGATTGTAAACATGTAATGCCCGTGAATTTTGAACGTCTTTATTAATTAAATCTAATTTAATTTAATGAGTTAACGTTGTGTTCTATTTAAACCAACTTGGGTTAATTGGTGGGAGATGTATAAGATGTGTCTATACTTGTGTTGGCAGGTATGATATAACTATGGTTAAGAAATAACCATATGTGAGTCAAGTGTAGGAATTGGTGTGTAATGGCTAAAATGGACAAGAGTGGTTAATAACCAAGGTAATTATGAAGGGGCAATAACCATTGTATATCCAAGTGATTAATAACCAATGTAATTATGGCGGGATAATAACCATTGTGTTTAAACAATGTAATTATGACAAGATAATAACCAATGTCTAATAACCAATGAAGAATGGTTAATAACTAATGGATAATTAAGATTTTACGAAAAGACTATTTTAACCTTAAAAGAAGTTGGTTAATGATTAAAATACCCTTGAGGAAGTTGCTAGGAAGCTTCCTATTATTGATGAATTGATCAAATTGCCCTTGCCTAGTCATGATTAATGACTATTTTGCCCATGGTCTCTACTTTCCTATAAATAGGACCCCTTAGCAATGATAGTAGGGGTTGGTTCATTTATTATTCATCAAATATAGAGTAAGAGCTTAGAGAGAAAAAGAGAGTGAGATTAGCATAGTTCATGCATCTCAAGTTCATCACATACTTTGGTAGATCAAGGAGAGTAGCTACAAGATCAAGGTGAAACCCTAAACTATTTCCTTCTTTCTTACTTTGTTTTATTTTCATAGTTTTTGAGAGATTTTGTTCTAAGACTCAAGAATCATTAGATCTTCATGCTTCATGTATAGATCTAATCCTCTTGAGTGTTAGAATGGAGATTCAAAGGAAGAAAATGAACTAATGTTATTAAAGGATAAAAACCCTAGCTTTTCTTCACTTGGATCACCCATAACTTGAGATCTACAACTTGGATTTATGATCCGTTGAAAGGGGGTGCTAGGTACATGAGTTAGCTAGTAAACCCAAGTGGTAGAATACAAATCCAATAATTTTTGAAGCCTTGGAGGCTATTTTCCCAAAACAGTCCAGGTATAAAACTTAAACCTTTAAAACCCTAAAAGCTTGTTGTCCTTATTTTTCCAAAGGTTGTTTCGGTCAGTTATGAATCTGTTAAAAATCTGGGAAAAATCACAGAGGTACCTTAAGAAGTTATCTACAAGTAGCAAAAAGAATGAACACGTTTGGATGTGTACATTTTGTGTAATGGCTTTACCGTGAAGGACTCCTAAATATTCATACCCGGATTTCTCACTGTGTGTACCTTTAACACATATGAAAGTTTTACAGTCTGTTTATGAATGTTATGAGAGTGTACCCTGAAAATATCAGAATTTTCTGAGCAAAACTTGATTTATGAAAAATGTAACAAGATTCGGAGGTTTTGAGTACTTTAAAAGTAGTAAATCACTTTCTAAAATTCCATAAAAATTTGTGGATCATTGTTGGACCATATACTATCCAGATCTAGAGGATAATAATTTTTAGAACCTATTTGATATTTTTCATAATAATATTATAGTTATGGTTAAAAAAAATAAATGGTTAAATGATGTCATAAATATGGAAAATGTGATTTTTAAGCTTGGATACTCCTAATATTATATATTATGACTATTGAGGGGTATTTTGGTAATATTTAATGAGAAATAATATTTATGACCTTTTATGGGTAGTAAATGAGTTGTTTAATAAAGGGTAAAACAATTAGAATAAATTGTTTATTCGCCTAATAACTTATTAAAATATTACTATGATATTTGTAATATAAGAATTCGATATTTTTAAGTAAACAAAGCAATATTAAGATTAAAACTTTATGGAAATATTATTGAATGAGTAATAATATTTGTTTTAAGCATTAATAAATGATTAAGATATTATTAAAATGGCTAATAATATTAGATTAAAATATTATTAATGATATGAGAATTAAAATATTATTAAGAGATTAATAATATTAGATTAAAGTATTATTGGATGATTAAAATATTATTAAGATGTTAATAACATTAGTAAACGAATAAAAGTGTTATTAGTGGACTAATAATACCAAGAGGTGAATTAAATATTATCAGGATTGATAATATTAAGTGTCTTATAGGATTTACGATAGTTTATTAACTTATGTGTGCTATGTGATTTGCTTAATTGTTAAATAAATAGCATAAGTAAGCGTATCGATATACAACTACGCAGTACTAATTGGTAGATCGGCGTTATCAATGTTAGGTTCTTCAAGGCCAATTAGTTAAAGCTAGAATTATTTGTAGCTGAGCAGACAGACAAGTTCCCTAACTCAAACTCGAGTTATTATTTTCGAAGCATGTTAGTGAATAATTATTGTTGATTATTCACATCTATACTGATTATTGAGATTCGCACCTTGTGCAATTGAATTTCAATTCTATTATTATTGAATTGTGAATTTAGTTAAAGTTCTTTCAAGCATGAACTGTTTATGAGATAGATCTATGCTATTTGTTTCAGCTAGATCAAGCATGTCTAAATTTGTGAAATCAAATGTATTTTAAAAGTTGTTCTTATTAAATCGTTATGGTAAGAACTCTTGGCTGAGAAAAGGATAAATTTGATTAAGGCATGATATCAATGCTGGTTATTAAGTGTTTATACATAAATCACGGGGTATGAAAGGCTGATCCCCTTGATTACCAAAACATATTAAGAGGTCCAGTTTAAATGTTGAGAACCTTGGCAAATGTCTATGGTTATTTTTAACCACTCAGTAACTGTCATTCAATTATTCGAATATTCAATTGTCGACTATTAATTCATGTTTCTTCACAATTTTATACTGATGTTGAACATTGAAAGCGAAACTTCCTTCTATTCATGATATATCTCCCTTGTGTATAAACTTGCTAAGCAAATTAGTTGCTTACCCTTGCTATATCATGATCTTTATTTCAGCTAAGGCAGAAACGTCTAAAGGGGACAAAGGAAAAGGGAAGGTGCAAGAGTAGTTTCCTGATATGGCTTATGTATTAGTTATCTAAAAATGTTATTTGGTTATGTGAACTCTTATTGTATTAAGGGTATGTTTTTTAGTTAAGGTTAAAGAACCTTGGGACCATGATTGTAAGACGTTATTACTATTTCGATAGACATTGTATGATTATTATTCCGCATTTAGTTAGAAAGTATGTTTGTTGTTGAGTATCGTGAACACCGAATTAGAGGTTAGGAAACCCGGATTTGGGGGTGTCACAGGTTGGTATCAGAGCTGTAGGTTATAAACGTTAGGAATGAGAAACCTAGGTTATAACCTTAGTAGAAAACTCATATATAGTATGTAGGTGATGGATTGAGGAGATTCATCGAGTTCTAGTTGTACCGAATAAAATATTATTTCATTTTATCAATGAATATATTTTATTGTGGTACTGATGTTGTTTATAGTGTGGTGTATTGTAGGATGTCGAACGAGAGTCAAGATAGCTATTCAGTGAACCAAGAGCCCATAGAGCCTGAGGTGATAGGAGATTTGCTGGTGAGGAACGTCGAGCTAGAGGTTAAGGCTGAACAAATAGAGGCGCAAAACCACATCCTCCAGATTTCTGAACAGCAGTACAACGACGCTGCTTACCAGGCCCAGGCTGAGTTAGCCGAGTTGCTAGGGAGGCTGCAGCAGAGAGAGCTACAGTTAGGACAGTTGATGGATGAGGTGAAAGCTAAAGATGTGATGATATATGATTTGGAGTGAGCCTTAGACATCGCCTTTATGCAGTTCGACGCCAAATGGATGGATTTGCCCTCCAGTAGTAAGAGCAAGCGTTGAGTTGTATTCACCTTGTGTCCCTTAGAGGATAGTTGGAGGTGGGCAGTTATGCCTTGAGCAGTGAAGTTGGTACTACTTTTGATTTACTAGAGATTGTATTAACCTCAGCAGGTGCGAGGTAGTTCATATGTAGGATGTACTTCCATTTATATAGGTAGAAAAAGAATGGTTTAAGTAAATCCCATCTTTTGTTATTTTATTGGGATGGTAGCATTTATAGCAATATACCTGTGATGAACGTGTAAGACACCAAAGTTGGTATATGAATACAAATGCATTATTATGGTATGTGTCTGAGAATTTTACTTGGTAAACCGTCAATTCAATGGTTATGTTAATTCAGTAAAACTGAATCGGTATTTTAGCAACTTAAATTACTAATCGGGTAAAAGCAGAATTCCCGAGGTTGGGTAATCTAGAGCTCCCACACGATGGTCGTGCGATTGTTCGAGTACAATGTTGTATTACATGTTAAATACTTATATGTTTATAAAACCCGAGTAATGTGTTAGGACTTTGTTTAAACAGATAATGCCGCCAGACGAATCTACGAAACCAAGGGGTCGAAGAGTCGGTTAACAATGCAGAGGGAACTCAACCAAACCCAATGCAAGACTTTATCAACATGATGGTCGAAGCTCTGCGGAATCAAACGACTACCGCAGGAAACCAGACGGGCAACCACTTAGCCAATTTTAAAGACTTTAAGGCAGTAGGGTCGCCGAAGTTTAGGGGAACAGCGGACCCGATAGAGGCCCAGTCGTGGATAAAGGAGATTAAAAAGGCCTTTGTCATCGCTAGAGTCGCCGAGGAGCAGAATACAGTTTTTGCTACCTACTTAATGAAAGGTGAGGTTAACTTTTGGTGGGAAGCCAATCAGAACAAAGCTGGAACTGGAGTCGTGGCGTGGGAAGCATTCAAGACGTTGTTTTTCGAGAATTACTTCCCTGAGAGTACGTAGGCGAAAATGGAGATCAAGTTTTTAGAACTGAAACAAGAAAATATGTCAGTGTTAGAGTACGCTGCAAAATTCAATGAATTGGCTAGATTCGCCCCACATCAGGTGGACACTGAGGTGAGGAAGGCAAGAAGGTTCGAGAATGGGTTAAAGTCGTGGATCAACAGTAAGGTAGCGGTTTTACAAATCACGTCATTCTCAACCTTGCTGGAGAAAGCTCCCATTGCTGAAGGTGGGAGTGAAGCGGTTTCAAGATATAATCGGGAGAAGAACAAGAAGAAGGTAGAAGGAGGAAATGCGAATGTTAGCAGTGGTGGCAGCAACAATAGGAAGCGTCAATGGAGCAGTGGGGGTAGCAATTCTAAAATGCAGCAAGGGAGCATGCAGCAGAAAAGGTAGGTATGTGGAAATTACGGAAAGGGTCACTCGGGAGAATGCATGAAGGGAAAAATGGTCTGTTATACCTGTGGACAAGAAGGGCATATCTCGCCCAATTGTCCTAAGGCGAAGAAAGGAGGTTGTTTTAATTGTGGAGAGATGGGACATCGGAGCAAGGACTATCCCCGGAAGAAAAACATGGATGGCGGAAGCGGCAATAGGGGCAATAACTCGAGGGCAACCAGTGGGGGACCAACCCAGCCAAATAAGCCAACAACGAGGACCTTCAACATGACAGTGCAAGATGTCGTGGCATCCAAAGAGGTGATGTCAGGTATTATTCCAATCAACGACATAAATGCCTATGTGCTATTTGATTCGGGAGCTTCATGTTCTTTTGTATCTGATGAATTTGCTCAAGGATTTAATTTACCTAGTGAACCATTAGAACACTCGATGAACGTAGAAGTAGCGAACAAAGAGATTATCCCCGTAAATACATTTATAGAAATTGTTGTGCTGATTTGAGAGGGTTTAAGCTTAACGTGGATTTGCAACCGATTCGTCTTGGAGAATTTGATGTAATCCTTGGAATGGATTGGTTAGCGAGTCACGGGGCAGTCATTGACTGTAAGAAAAAGTGCGTACACCTGGAGACTCCAAGTAAGTCGAAGGTAGTGTTCTATGGCAATAAATCGCCGAGACAATCTTATTGTCTGACGATGATGCAAGCAAAGAGATTGCTTCAGAAGGGTTGTATAGGTTATTTGGCTCACGTAGTGGACACTCGACGGGTCGAGGGTGAACTGAGTCAGATACCCATCGTAAGGGAATTCGCTGATGTCTTCCCAGATGAAATTTCGGGATTGCCGCCAGATAGAGAGATAGAATTTGTGATTGACTTGGTACCCGGGACGACACCGATATCCAAGGCGCCTTACCGAATGACACCAGTAGAGATGAAAGAGCTGATGGTTCAATTACAGGAACTGTTAGACAAGGGTTATATCAGACCGAGCGTGTCACCATGGGGAGCGCCAGTTCTGTTCGTAAAGAAGAAGGATGGCTCGATGAGGCTTTGTATCGACTACCGCGAGTTGAACAAAGTTACGATTAATAATAGGTACCCGTTGCCCAGGATAGACGATCTGTTTGATCAACTCAAGGGGGCGAAATACTTTTCAAAGATTGATTTGAGGACGGGCTATCATCAACTAAGGGTGAGACAGGAGGATATCCCGAAGACGGCATTCAGAACTCGTTATGGACATTTTGAGTTTTTGGTTATGTCATTTGGACTGACAAATGCACCAGCGGCATTCATGGATATGATGAACAGAGTGTTCAAGCAGTACTTGGACAAGTTCGTGGTAGTATTCATCGATGACATCTTGGTGTATTCAGTGACAGAGGAAGAACATGCCGAACATCTAAGGATTGCTTTGGAGGCATTAAGAAGGGAGAAGTTGTACGCGAAGTTTTCGAAGTGTGAATTTTGTATGCAAAGGGTGCAGTTTCTAGGACACATTATTGACAAGAATGGTGTTTCAGTAGACCCAGCAAAGGTGGAAGCCATTATCAATTGGGAGCAGCCGAAGACGCCAACGGAGATCAGGAGTTTTCTAGGGTTAGCGGGATACTATCGGAGATTCATCCAGGATTTCTCGAAGATAGCATCACCATTGACCAATCTAACTAGAGAGACGGTAAAGTTCGTTTGGACGGAGAAGTGCGAGGAGAGTTTCATGGAGCTGAAGAAGAGACTTCGCCAAGCACCAGTGTTGGCTTTACCGGACGACACTGGAGGTTTTGTAGTATACAGTGATGTGTCACACAAGGGCCTTGGTTGTGTACTAATGCAGCATGGCAAGGTCATTGCGTACGCTTCACGTCAGCTGAAGGACTATGAGAAGGGATACCCGACTCATGATCTGGAGTTAGCAGCAGTAGTGTTCGCCTTGAAGATTTGGAGGCACTACTTATATAGAGAGAGGTGCAAGATATATACAGATCACAAGAGTCTGCAATATATCTTTACTCAGAAGGAGCTGAATATGAGGCAGCGCCGATGGTTAGAATTGATCAAGGATTATGACTGTGAGATTCTGTATCATCCGGGCAAAGCAAACGTAGTGGCAGACGCCCTGAGTAGGAAGGGCAGAGAGAAATTGATGAGGCTTATAACTCAGGCAGAGCTGATAAAGGAGTTCGAACGTCTGGAATTGGAGGTTAAGTATCCGATGGAGACGGATGGGAAACTGTTTACAGTGACAACGAGCCCGACCCTGTTGGATCAGATTAAGGAGGCTCAAGAAAAGGATGAGGATTGTGATGCAATAAAGAAACGAATTGCCGAAGGCGAGGAGCTTAAGTATAAGATTGATAGCATTGGATTGCTTAGATTTGAAGGGAGAGTCTGGTACCGTTGGATCTGGAATTGAGGGAAGAAATCCTTCAGGAAGCTCACAGCACGAAGTACTCAGTACATCCTGGAAGCACAACGATGTACCAGGATTTGCGACGAAATTTTTGGTGGCCGAATATGAAAAGCGAAGTGGCGGAGTGCGTCAGCCGATGTCTGACGTGCCAACGGATTAAAGTAGAGCACCAACGACCGAGCGGATTACTTCAACCGTTAGAGATTCCAGAGTGGAAGTGGGAGCACATCACAATGGACTTTGTCGTGGGACTACCACCAACTCATAAGGGTTTAGACGCTATCTGGGTAATCGTGGATCGTCTAACCAAGTCTGCTCATTTTCTGCCAATCAAGATACGGTACAATCTGGAGCAATTAGCAAAGCTTTATGTGAAAGAGATAGTGTCAAGACATGGAGTGCCGGTATCAATTGTATCTGATAGAGATCCGCGCTTCACGTCGAATTTTTGGAAAAGTCTGCAGGCAAGAATGGGGACGCAGTTGAGGTTGAGTACAGCGTATCATCCTCAAACCGACGGCCAGAGCGAGCGAACGATTCAGACCCTAGAAGATATGCTTCGGGCAGTCGTGATGGATTTAAAGGGCAGCTGGGATGACCATTTGCCACTGGTGGAGTTTGCTTACAACAATAGCTATCACGCCAGTATCGACATGCCACCGTACGAAGCGCTATATGGAAGGAAATGCTGAACCCCGATGTGTTGGGACGAGGTCGGGAGCGAAGATTGTTGGGACCAGAAATGGTGCAGTAGACTACAGACATCGTGCGGCTGATCAGAAACCGGCTGGTAGCAGCTCAAGATTGCCAGAAGAAATATGCCGACTTACATCGTCAGAAGCGGGACTTTGAAGTTGGTAGCTTTGTATTTTTGAAGGTATCTCCATGGAAAAGAAAGATCAGGTTTGGGAAGAAGGGCAAATTGAGCCCTAGGTTCATAGGACCATTCGAGATTTTGAGGCGAATCGGCGAGGTGGCGTACGAGGTAGCGTTACCTCCTGAACTTGTGCACATTCACAACGTATTTCATGTGTCAGTGTTGCGGCCGTATAAACCAGGCTATAAGCACGTTATCTCCTATGAACCAATCCAAGTCGAGAAGGACTTAACGTACGAGGAAATTCCTGTCCAGATTCTCGACAGAAAGGAACAGAAGCTGAGAAACAAGACCATCCATTCCGTCAAAGTTCTCTGGAGGAATCACGCAGTCGAAGAAGCTACGTGGCAACTCGAAGAGAAAATGAAAGTGAATTATCCGTTTTTATTTGAGTAACCCTATTTTTGCAATTCCGAGGACGGAATTTTTATAAGGGGGGGGGATTTAATGCCCGTGAATTTTGAACGTCCTTATTAATTAAATCTAATTTAATTTAATGAGTTAACGTTGTATTCTATTTAAACCAACTTGGGTTAATTGGTGGGAGATGTATAAGATGTGTCTATACTTGTGTTGGCAGGTATGATATAACTATGGTTAAGAAATAACTATATGTGAGTCAAGTGTAGGAATTGGTGTGTAATGGCTAAAATGGCCAAGAGTGGTTAATAACCAAGGTAATTATGAAGGGGCAATAGCCATTGTATATCCAAGTGGTTAATAACCAATGTAATTATGGCGGGATAATAACCATTGTGTTTAAACAATGTAATTATGACAAGATAATAACCAATGTCTAATAACCAATGAAGAATGGTTAATAACTAATGGATAATTAAGATTTTGCGAAAAGACTATTTTAACCTTAAAAGAAGTTGGGTAATGATTAAAATACCTTTGAGGAAGTTGCTAGGAAGCATCCTATTATTGATGAATTGATCAAATTGCCCTTGCCTAGTCATGATTAATGACTATTGTGCCCATGGTCTCTACTTTCTATAAATAGGACCCCTCACCAATGATAGTAGGGGTTGGTTCAAGGAGAGTAGCTACAAGATCAAAGTGAAACCCTAAACCATTTCCTTCTTTCTTACTTTGTTTTATTTTTATAGTTTTTGAGAGATTTTGTTCTAAGACTCAAGAATCATTAGATATTTATGCTTCATGTATAGATCTAATCCTCTTGAGTGTTAGAATGGAGATTCAAAGGAAGAAAAAGAACTTATATTCTTAAAGGATAAAAACTCTAGCTTTTCTTCACTTGGATCACCCATAACTTGAGATCTACAACTTGGATTTGTGATCCGTTGAAAGGGGGTGGTACATGAGTTAGCTAGTAATACCTAGTGGTAGAACACAAATCCAATAATTTTTGAAGCCTTGGAGGCTATTTTCCCAAAACAGTCCAGCTATAAAACTTAAAGCTTTAAAACCCTAAAAACTTGCTGTCCTCATTTTTCCAAAGGTTGTTTCGGCCAGTTATGGATCTGTTAAAAATCTGGGAAAAATCACAGAGGTACCTTAAGAATTATCTACAAGTAGCAAAAAGAATGAACACGTTTCGATGTGTACATTTTGTGTAATGGCTTTTACCGTGAAAGACTCCTAAATATTCATACCCAGATTTCTCACTGTGTGTACCTTGAACACATATGAAAGTTTTACAGTATGTTTATGAATGGTATGAGAGTGTACCCTGAAAATATCAGAAGTTTCTGAGCAAAACTTGATTTATGAAAAATGTAACAAGATTCGGAGGTTTTGAGTACTTTAAAAATAGTAAATCACTTTCTAAAATTCCATAAAAATTTGTGGATCATTGTTGGACCATATAATATCCCGATCCAGATGATAATAATTTTTAGAACCTATTTGCTATTTTTCATAATAATATTATAGTTATGGTTAAAAAAAATAAATGGTTAAATGATGTCATAAATATGAAAAATGTGATTTTTAAGCTTGGATACTCCTAATATTATATATTATGACTATTGAGGGATATTTTGGTAATATTTAATGAGAAATAATATTTATGACCTTTTATGGGTAGTAAATGAGTTGTTTAATAAAGGGTAAAACAATTAGAATAAATTGTTTATTCGCCTAATAACTTATTAAAATATTACTATGATATTTGTAATATAAGAATTCGATATTTTTAAGTAAACAAAGAAATATTAAGATTAAAACTTTATGGAAATATTATTGAATGGGTAATAATATTTGTTTTAAGCATTAATAAATGATTAAGATATTATTAAAATGGCTAATAATATTAGATTAAAATATTATTAATGATATGAGAATTAAAATATTATTAAGAGATTAATAATATTAGATTAAAGTATTATTGGATGATTAAAATATTATTAAGATGTTAATAACATTAGTAAACGAATAAAAGTGTTATTAGTGGACTAATAATACCAAGAGGTGAATTAAATATTATCAGGATTGATAATATTAAGTGTCTTATAGAATTTACGATAGTTTATTAACTTATGTGTGCTATGTGATTTGCTTAATTGTTAAATAAATAGCATAAGTAAGCGTATCGATATACAACTACGCAGTACTAATTGGTAGATCGGCGTTATCAATGTTAGGTTCTTCAAGGCCAATTAGTTAAAGCTAGAATTATTTGTAGCTGAGCAGACATGCAAGTTCCCTAACTCAAACTCGAGTTATTATTTTCGAAGCATGTTAGTGAATAATTATTGTTGATTATTCACATCTATACTGATTATTGAGATTCGCACCTTGTGTAATTGAATTCCTATTCTATTATTATTGAATTGTGAATTTAGTTAAAGTTCTTTCAAGCATGAACTGTTTATGAGATAGATCTATGCTATTTGTTTCAGCTAGATCAAGCATGTCTAAATTTGTGAAATCAAATGTATTTTAAAAGCTGTTCTTATTAAATCGTTATGGTAAGAACTCTTGGCTGAGAAAAGGATAAATTTGATTAAGGCATGATATCAATGCTGGTTATTAAGTGTTTATGCATAAATCACGGGGTGTGAAAGGCTGATCCCCTTGATTACCAAAACATATTAAGAGGTCCAGTTTAAATGCTGAGAACCTTGACAAATGTCTATGGTTATTTTTAACCACTCAGTAACTGTCATTCAATTATTCGAATATTCAATTGTCGACTATTAATTCATGTTTCTTCACAATTTTATACTGATGTTGAACATTGAAAGCGAAACTTCATTCTATTCATGATATATCTCCCTTGTGTATAAACTTGCTAAGCAAATTAGTTGCTTACCCTTGCTATATCATGATCTTTATTTCAGCTAAGGCAGAAACGTCTAAAGGGGACAAAGGAAAAGGGAAGGTGCAAGAGTAGTTGCCTGATATGGCTTATGTATTAGTTATCTAAAAATGTTATTTGGTTATCTGAACTCTTATTGTATTAAGGGTATGTTTTTAAGTTAAGGTTAAAGAACCTTAGGACCATGATTGTAAGACGTTATTACTATTTCGATAGACATTGTATGATTATTATTCCGCATTTAGTTAGAAAGTATGTTTGTTGTTGAGTATCGTGAACACCGAATTCGAGGTTAGGAAACCCGGATTTGGGGGTGTCACAAAACATACCTGGTAAATTACCGTTTTGCGGTGCGAATACCGTTAAACTATGTATTCATAGTCTATATGACCCCTCAGCATGATATGAAAAGTTATTTTAACTCCTTAAAGAGAGGGTATGCTAACTAGTGATGATGGAAAAGATCCTCATAAAAGGAAATAACATGTACTTATTAAATTGAGAATGTAATCAGATGTGATCAGATAAAGGTTGCGTTGAAAACCTAGTTTTGATGAATATACTTTTAGTATAATAGTGATTCCGGGGACGAAATCTTTATAAGGGGGGAAGAATGCAACGACCCAAGAATTTATATGATTTATTAATAAAATCTTGAATGATTATTAAAGGTTAAAGAATAAAACCTCGGTAGGAATTTGTGGATTTATTAAAAAATTTAAGAAAAACAAAACCTATATGGGTTACTATTTGAAAGAGAATTGAGAGAATAAGGGTTACAAAATTCAAAATCCCAAATGGAACTATACTTGAATGTATGTTAAGAATAAAGTATTATGTTACCGTTTACCTTATGTGAATTAAGGAAAGAGATTATGTAAAAAAAATATACATATGGAAAAAATTTAAGAAAAAGGGTAAACGGTTTGCTGAATTAGCGTAAACGGTTTGCTGAATTAGTGTATTCGGTTTGCTAAATTGTTGAATCCAGTTTACTGAATTTATGAATCCGGTTTACTGAATTAGTGAATCTGGTTTGCTGAATTGTAGGATAGTTTGAATCCAGGCTGTTGGATTGGTATGTATGGATAATCCAACTTACTGGATTAGGCATTCCGGTTTAATGGATTATAAAGAAGAACATATACAATGAAAGACTTATTGTTAAGTCATAAGGTTTATGATCAAGTAGTATTACAATCATGTTCTCAAATAGTTGATGTATAGTGGATGGGCTAAACGATTCCTTCAGGGAGCGGAGGTATATACGAACTAGCAACCGATCTAACTCACTGTGAAAATAGTGTAGACGAGACGGAAACTAGTTTGTTGGTTGTTTGTAGGAAACCACCCAGATTACTATATTGAACACCGTTAGAGAATCGATTTGTGCTAAGTATAGGATTGTGGATATACATGATGACAAGGATAAATGCATGGTGGCATGTGTGAGATTAAGTAAATATATATTATGAATATGTACATATTTATGGATGGTGTAGAGTGTAATAAAAGAACTATATAACCTAATATAATTAAATATTAGGAACGAAAAATTTAATAACCGAAGGGTTATAGCTATAGAAAAAGCATAGTGTTTGATCTATATGGGTTATGTGGCATGTCTCAACATATTAAATTATGTTAAGGTATATATAGAATAAATATGAGAAATAAATGAATAGCAATCTTATGAGATGGTGTATATATATATATATATATATATATATATATTTGTTTGTTTATTATATAATAAACAAATAACATGAAGTATTGTAAATTAATCTTTATATGTTAAGTATGATGATTAATAATGGCGATTGAAGTGTACTAGTAAAAGTAATGCAAGAGAGACTTATTTTAATATATCTCAGTTATTATTTATTTTAACTTAATTAAGGAAGAATTTAATTGAGTTATATAAATAAATGTTAGTGAATAGTTATTTTAAATTCCAAATTTTGTAGAAAAGAAATCCTAATTAAATATTAAGATAAGATAAATATATGGGTTGATTTATTTTATTTCATGACCCAAAGGATTTAATTAATTAAGTAATAAATAGAATTAGGGAGAGTCAATATATATATATATAAGGATAAGAAATGAAAAAGGAAATAAAATATGTATGTATATCAATTGCCTCCCATTTCTCATTCTCGGCAAAAACAAAAGGAAGAGAGAGAGAGAAATCCGACCGGGAGGAAGAGAGAGAAGAAGAGAGAGGGAAAGCTCGACCATGGAAGGAGGAAGATAATAAGATCAAGCCATGGAAGAAGATCCATGGAAGGAAAGAAAGAAAAAAATGAAGAACTCAAGGTAAAACTCAAAACTTTACCCATTTTATTGTGATTTAACTTTGATCTAGGTTTGGGTTGTTGTTATTAAACTTTATAATGATAGATTTAAATGATTTATGATGATTCATGGTTGGATCTAGAGGTTTGATGGGTGGTTAAGCTTGGATTTGAGAAATAATTTCTTAAAACTCTAAAACCATCATTTTTCTCTTTGATCCTTAGATCCGCATAGTGGGTATTGATGAAAAATTATATAGACTTAATATGTTGTAATATTATGAGTTAAGAGTTCATAGAACTTAGAATCATCTGATTTGGTTGTGTAAAACTCAAAATATGAAAATCGAAAGGAGAGAAGCGAAGGTTATTTTTTCTCAAATTAAATGAACTAGTGAGCTGCTGCCCAAAAATAAACATTCGGGGTTAGCTAATTTACTCTAAAAATTCTAGGCTTTTGGTATGTTATTGTACACTAAATAAGATTTACATAGACTCTAGAACGGACTAATTCCCACATCGGAGCAAAGAGTTATGACCATTCTAGGTAATGATGCAAAACTGTCCAGCGAATTTTGGTCAGCCCCCTTACGTGCGATTCCTGTATTGATGTGTTGAGAATTGAAACAATTTCAGTAGGACAAAGTTATAGATATGGAAGCTAGCTTTATACGGCCGCTGAAATCACCCAAAAATTGTAAATAACGAAGAAGTTATGACGGTTTAAGCGAGGTTGGGTCTGAAATTGGCGAGCTGACTTTGGCTAGGCGATGCGATTTTGACGTCCAATACTAAAACAAGCATAACTTTTGCATACGAAGTCCAAATTTGATAATTCAAGATGTTTTAGAAAGCTTAAAGATAATACTACAATTTTATATAATAAAAACTAAATTTTGTTTTCAGAAAAGGTCAAAATGGGCATTTTTAAAGATGTTGCTCAACCAGATGCGAACGAAAGGTGTCGGGTTTGCGTTTTATGAACCGTAAAGCGTTCCGAACCTACTAATTACCGTTCTAAGTATTATAAAGTGTAAATCTTGAATAGTGAGGTAAGAATTAACCATAATGGGTTATATTTTAAAAGTTTAAATACTTAACTCCATGTTAAGTATAAATGGAAGATGTTAAGCGAAAGATTGATTAAACATTTTTCTTGTTAATCTACTATACATCTAAAACGATGTGGAGATATTTGATAAGAACTTAACTACATGTTAAGTATTAATTGAAAAGAAATACCTTGAGGATATAATATGAAGTTAAATGATTACTTGAATGTTGATGTAATTTTTCTATTAACCTAATAAACATGTAAAGGATGTTAATACAAGAGTATAAGAACTTAGCTAAAGTGTTAAGTAAACATTAAAAACAAGTTGCCTAAAGGCAAGATGAGAGAGTTATTTAATTAACTTTAATGAATATAATACATTGATATAATGTAACTTCAGACTAAGACTATTTAACCGGACGGTAAATGTCAATAAAAAGGAAAACATAAAGAAATATGATACGATTGTTAACTAAATATTGTTAACAAATGTAATACCTCTAATATGATGTAACGACGACTGCGATAACTTAACCAAACGTTAAGTGTCGATCAAAAGAGAAGTTTAAAGAAAGATGAGTTGAACGTTAACCTTATTAATGTTAACAATAATTATACATCGAGCGTGATGTAAAGATAAGATTTAAGACTTAACTAAATGTTAAGTATCAATCGAAGACAGTTATAAAGGGACATGATATAAAGGGTTATCTAATTAACCTTAATCAATTATATGGAATGAAAGGCTCTCAATACAGAGTCAAGTCAAGCTTTAAAAATTTAACCGACTGTTAAGTGTCGACTAAAATAGAATGTGGCGAGACGTAAAAGAAAGTATAACACGATTATGTTGTATGGACAATAATAAGTCCTAAAAAGCTTTAAACACTGGAACAACTGTTAAGTGTCAGTTAAAGAAATAGATTAAAGAATATAGATTATAGTTAACATAAATAATGGTTAAGATTTATTATGTGGCTGATTATTGTGTCGTTGTACACTTAAAATTGTGTAGGATACTAGAAAGACGAGCTACCATAGCTTTGCGTGGCGTGCTTTAAGGCAAGTTTTTCAGTAACTTGCTCCTGTGTGTTAATATGTATAGATTTATGCATAAGACAATAACTGAGAACTGTTGTTCTATATAACCAAGTTGATTTTTGATTGCTATATAATGCGAATATGCTATGTGAAGCATGAAAGGTGTATGCATAATAAATTGCACATCATGAAGGTATGAAACTTAGATAGAAGCATTGCATGAGATTTATTATGTATGCATGAAAATCAGGTGTGTATGCTATGTGAAGTATGAAAGGTGTATACTGTTAGACTTGCTGAGCCGTAGTGCTCAATCTTGCAAATAATTTTGCAGATAAACACAGAATTAGTAGACGGACAACGTAATGACGATTATGAACGTAGTATGCACACAAGCCAATCATATTTGATATGATGTAGCATATACTTTATAATCTTAATAATTTATTAATAAAAGAATTGATTTTCTTAAAAGGCATTTTATATTATCTACATGGTACTGTTATATTAAATGTGATAAACCCATAGTTTTGAGCAATGCTTTTAGAATCATGATGGTGATCATGCTAATGAGATCTAAATTCAAGATAGCTCACAAACTAAAATCGTTCCTAATCGTTGGATTACTAAATAGGGGATTAGTGAATCCGGATAGATTAGTACATACGTTGCTTGCCCTTAAGAAGAGGATGATTGATCTCATAATCATTTGTGTGGAGACACTAAAGCAAGTATGTAGGTGCTTATTGGAGAATAAGTTCACTGAACGTGACTCGCTAAGGAATACCTAATGGAGTTTTACTCGCCTGTCAATAGGAATTCCAATAGTGATAGTAGTACAAGTGATCCTTGGACTTGAGATCATCATAGTATCTCGTGTATGATGAGTTATACTTTGACATGTCCCTTAAGACCTTTAGGGTATATCAAAGGGTATGATTGGGTATAATAAGTTGTACATGGAGATAGGTGAATGATCAAAAAAAAATCTACCACGTCTAGTAAAAGATGTGAATGTCCTATGTGATTCGATAAATGACAACTCAGTAGTCCTTGGCCAAGGCAGGATGAAATTAGAAAGGAGTTTCTAATTTGCATTATTTAGAGTTGTACATTTGGGAATCGAAATACATATAATTAAATAAAATAAGACTTGACAGTAAATCCATGTCTTATATTTAATTGGGACATTGTATGGTAGAAGGATTGAATTGTACAGTAACTATGCACTGAAATGTTCTTTTGTGATTAATGTTGAAATCTATATTATCTGGAAAAGTCGTTGATCGCTAAGGGGGCTTACCCTTATTGTAGAATAAATATTATTTATTTAAATGAATTAAATAGTTTAATTTATTTATTTAAATAAGATTATAATTGTTCTAATTGATTTATTCACAACCGGTTTAATATGGAGAACCTAAAGGGTCACACCGCAAAAGAAAAATATTTATTTAAGAAGTAATGGCATAATTGTAATAATAAGTTAAGTGTATTTAATTTAATCTATGGAGATAGAATAAATTAAATAGCTTAATATTTATTATTTAATATTTTAGAAATATTAATTATAAATTAATAAGAGGAGTCTTATTATTATTATTACTATTACTAGAATTTAATTCCTAATAGGGATTGGAAATTAATTAATAGAAGTACTCTCCCATAAATTTCTAATTGGATTAGGAGCATAATTAATTAAAGGAGTTTAATTATAATAGAAACTATAATCCTACATAGGTTAGGGAAGGGTTATTCCTACATCTATAAATAAGAGGAGTCTTATCAGACATTAGGTTTACACACTCTTGTATGAGATTGTGGAGAGTACTTGTAATTTCTATAGAGATAGAAACTAGGGTTTTGCCAATACCCAACTTCTTGAATAACTATTCTTCCTTGGTGGATCACCTCTAGAGGCCAAACACTTAAGTGGCTAACGTTGATCAAGAAAAGGAATTTAGTCGGTGGAATTCAAGGAGAACGCGAAGGAATTGGAGGTGAACTTGTACCCGAGGAAGCACGGTTCTACGAGGGTATAATTTCTTAATCTCTATCTCTTTCGTTTATATCGTTAATTGAGCACATAGATTGATTATGGTGATGGTTTGTATAAAATTTGAAAATTTGATTTTATCGCGCTTCCGCTTTATTTATGTAATTTGATTGCATGTTCGCGTCATATACAAACCTAACAGTGGTATCAGATCCTAATCTTGTGCTAATTATCAATTTTGATGGTTCCATGTGTGTATGGTATGCGATTGAATCAAAATTTTTGGGCGGAATCCGTTTTTTTTCGAATCTGCTACGCGGCGCAGCTGGGTTGACTCTAGTTCATTTTAGAGCACAGCTGCACCCAAACCCAGAAAGTCGTTTCTGTGGTTCACCGCAGCAGCGCCGTGTCCCAGTTCATTCTGAGCGCAGCTACGCCGGACAGCAGAATCCGAAAAATAATTTTTTCTTTCAATTAAAATAAATAGTTTATTTAATTGATATAAGTTTAAAATAAAGATGTTTATTTTATCTGGAATAGGATTTCAGATTGCTAAAATTCAAAGAGTTTAATTTGAATTTGGTTTTTGATTAAAATAAAAGAGTTTATTTTGTTTCAAAACTAAATATTAGCAAAACTTTTGCCCATTAATTGATATCAATGCATATATGGAATGGTTTTATTATTCATGAGATGAATGTTATTTATTGATACATATAGAGATATGTATGATAATAAATACGAATTGATTATGGACTATTGACCAGTGTGTGATTGGATTTATTTTAGAGGATGCTTGAATTTATGGGTTTTTATAAATGAGGTCTGCGTACCTCGTCTTCTCTAATTTTTCTTAATGTAAATTCTATCTCCCTCCTATGTACTTCTCCTTGACTGCTGATCAAGGTTTCTATTTATTGTAAATAGTTTATGTAATAGGACTAGTTAGAACTAATTTTGAAGAATTAGAGACAAAGGAGCAAGGAGCGCTTGAAGACCTGTTTGTAATGGAGCCCGGGTTTAAATGTAATAGTTATATTTAAATTTAATTCTTGCACCCTAGGTTTGACCTTTTGGTTCATTTGGTGGCTCTAGTGAACCAAACTAGAATAAAAGTCCATAATCAATCCGGGTAGAATATAGTATTCTATATGTGAATGCTTACTATGTATATATTATATATTATACAGCATGCTTCGCATGTTAGATAATATGACGCGTATTTTATATATATATGTGCATGTGCGTTAAACAAGATGAGACAAATAATAACAAACCCTCAAAGAAATTATATTAAGTCCTAAGCGTTCAAAGATATTTGGAATAGCGAACGTCGCCTTCTAGCATGGTAAAGCAATAGAGTATTAAATATTTAATATGAGTTTGTTGTGTCACCATAAGGTAAGTATTAAATATTTGAGATGTTGCTTTATCACATTTGATGATTATTAAGGAATTGAACATTACTGTTTTGTTGTGTCACCACAAGGACGGTATTGTTCTCTTCACATATATGGAAGTGCTAGGATGGACTTAACTTGGATAATTTTGATTCGAATGTGTCACCACTTGATCAAAATAATCTAAGAGGTAAAATACAAGGAGTTACATAGAGATGTAATTGACAATAGTTGTCTACCTATTTATTTATATATCGTTTGTTGTGTCACCACAAGGCTATATACATTTGAAATGGGATCCTTAGTCTCACTAGCAAATCTTTAATTAGAATTGTCGAACTATATAATGAGGGTAATATAGTTTGATGAAAATAGTGGGAGATACCAATTTAAATAAAGACCTAACTTATTTTGGTAATTAATTAAATGAATGTATGCTAAAATATTGTCTATTTCACATGCAGAATTTAAAAATGTCAAACTCATTATCACTGCGTAGCATACTTGATGATAACAAACTGACCGGACCGAATTACACGGACTGGTTAAGGAATTTGAGAATTGTTCTCACTACTGAAAAGATTTCTTATGTCTTAAATTCGCCAGTCCCTGCAAATGTTGCAGAAACAGCCTCTGAGAAAGAGATTGTTACTTTCAGAAAGTGGCAAGATGATGCAATCCTGGCTCAATGCATCATGCTCGCATCCATGAGTAACGAGCTTCAGCGTCAATATGAAACTATGGATGCTCCTACTATATTGCTGCACCTCAAAGAGTTGTATGGTGAGCAAAGTAGGACTGCTAGATATCAGATATCTAAGGAGCTCTTCCGATCTCGTATGACTGAGGGGCACTGCTGTTGAGACTCATGTCCTTAAAATGATCAATCTGATTGAACAACTTGGATAGCTTGGGTTTGTGATGGATGGGGAGTTAAGCCAAGATTTGATCTTGCAGTCACTCCCGGACACCTTCTCACAATTTGTTGTGAATTTTCACATGAATAAGTTGGACGTCAACTTGCCTGAGTTACTTAACATGCTGAAAACTGCTGAATGTCACTTCTCATCCAACAAGAACCAAGTCTTACTAGTGGATGATTCTTCCAATAAAGGAAGAGGCCCAAGGTATCTTCTGAAAAGAAGAAAAACAAGAAGGCTAAGGGCAAGGCGAAGAGAAAAGATAAAAAGAAACCTGATCCATATAGCAAAGGAATTTGCTACCATTGCAATAAGCCGGGATACTAAAGAGGAACTGCAAGGAGTATCTTGCAGACCAGAAGAAGCTTGGAGAAGCTTCGACTTCCGATCTCGGTTTGTTCATGATTGAAATTAATTTTTCTGAAAGTCAAAATTCTACTTGGGTATTGGATACCAGCTGTAGTTCTCACATATATAATAATATGCAGGGACTAAGCAGAAGTAAAAAGCTAAACAAGGATGAAGTCGTCTTACGAGTGAGAAATGGAGCAAAGGTTGTTGCATTAGCTGTAGGGACTTATTGTTTAGCACTGCCTTCGGGCAAGTTCATTAGTTTAAATAAGTGTTATTATGTTCCGACACTCATTAGAAATATTATTTCAATTTCTGTATTGGATATGGATGGTTTTGATATTATAATAAAGAACAACAGTTGTTCTATTTATAATAAAAATATTTTATATGGTGTTGGGAACCTACTGAATGGACTTTACATACTTGACTTGCATGAAAATATACTTCAAATTGAACAAACTAAGAAAAGAAAAAGAGATGATATTAATTATACTTTTATGTGGCACTGTAGACTCAGTCATATCAATGAAACAAGATTATCCAAGTTGCATAAAGATGGGCTTTTAGAGCTATCTGATTACGAATCATATCCAACTTGTGAATCTTGTCTCATGGGTAAGATGACTAAATCTCCTTTTAGTGGAAATGGAGAAAGAGTTACAGAGTTGTTAGCGTTGGTACACACAGACGTTTGTGGACCTATGACAACGAAGGCACGAGGAGGGTATTCTTATTTTATTACTTTCACTGATGATCATTCTAGATTTGGATATGTGTATTTAATGAAATACAAATCTAAATCGTTTAAAAAGTTCAAAGATTCTATAAGCGAAGTAGAGAAGCAAACTGGTAAGAGTATTAAGATTCTTTGATCGGATCAAAGAGGGGAATACTTGACCATGAGTTTCTCAATTGTCTCAAAGAAAATGGTATAATCTCACAATGGACTCCACCCGGAACGCCACAGTTGAGTGGTGCATCTGAAAGGAGAAATCGAACATTGTTGGACATGGTTCGTTCCATGATGAGTTTTACCGACCTTCTAGTATCCTTCTGGGGTTATGCCCTAGAATCGGCTGCATACCTACTTAACAAGGTACCTACCAAATCCGTCCCAAAGACCCCATATGAGATATGGATAGGGAGGAAACCAAATCTTAAGCATGTTAAGACTTGGGGTTGTCCAACTTATGTCAAAAGTTTTGAGCATGATAAGCTAAAGACTAGATCCGACAAATGTAGATTCGTGGGATACCCTAAAGAAACATCAGGGTATTATTTCTATCATCCTACTGATCAAAAGGTGTTTGTTGCAAAACACGCTGCCTTCTTGGAAAAGGAGTTTATCCTTGAAGGGGTCAGTGGAAGTAAGATATATCTTGAAGAAGTTCAAGAACCACAAAATACTACGGATCAAAGTCAGCTACCTGACCAAGTAGAAGAACCTACTGTACCATTACCTATTCGTAAATCTGGAACAGTACCAAAGATACCTGATAGGTATGGATTCATCATAGAGGATGATGATGAGGTACGCATCATAGATGATGATAATCCATTGACTTACGAAGAGGCTATGAGTAGTGAAGACTCAGAGAAATGGCTAGAAGCCATGAAATCCGAGATAAACTCCATGTATGAAAACCAAGTATGGACTTTGGTTTCACCACCTGAGGGCATTAAGCCTATTGGGTGTAAATGGGTCTTTAAGAGAAAGACTGGAGCAGATGGCAAGGTAGAGACCTATAAGGTCCAACTGGTTGCAAAAGGTTTCAAACAAAGACAAGGAGTTGACTATGATGAAACCTTCTCACCAGTAGTTGTGCTCAAGTCCATTCAGATTTTGCTTGCAATTGCAGCTTATTATGGCTACGAGATCTTGCAAATGGACGTGAAAACGGCCTTCCTCAATGGAGAGCTTGAGGAAAATGTATATATGATACAGCCAGAGGGTTTTGTTTCAACGATTGGAACAAACCAAGTCTGTAAGCTACAACGATCCATTTATGAATTGAAGCAAGCTTCTCAAAGATGGAACATCCGTTTTGATGAGATAATCAAAAGGTTTGATTTTATCAAAAATGAGGATGAACCATGTGTGTACAAGAAGGTTAGTGGGAGCGCTGTTTCATTCCTTGTATTATATATTGATGATATATTACTGATAGGGAATGATGTTCCTATGCTACAGTCGATCAAAATTTGGTTATCTAAACACTTCTCCATGAAGGACTTGGGTGAGGCATCCTATATTTTGGGGATAAAGATCTATAGAGATAGATCTAAAAGGATGCTAGGCTTGACCCAAGGAAAGTACATTGACTCGATGCTAAAGAAGTTTACCATAGAAGATTCCAAGAGAGGTCTCATACCGATGAGCCATGGAATACATCTCTCCAAGAAACAGGCCCCAAAGACACCTGAGGAGAGAGACCGGATGAGTAAGATTCCTTATGCTTTCGCAATAAGATCTATCATGTAGTATGATATGTACTAGACCAGATGTCGCTCATGCACTTAGTGTAACGAGCAGATATCAGTCGAATCCAGGAGAAGAGCACTGGAAGGTAGTGAAAAATATCCTAAAGTACTTGAGAAGAACTAAGGATGTATTTCTTGTCTACGGTGGGTCTGAATTAAAACTAGAGGGCTATACAGACTCAAGTTTTCAAACGGACCAAGATGACAGTAAATCCATTTCAAGGTATGTGTTTACCTTAAACGGTGGCGCGGTGAGTTGGAAGAGTTCCAAGCAGCAAACAGTTGTTGATTCAGTGACAGAGGCAGAGTATATAGTGGCAAGTGAAGTTGTAAAGGAAGTTGTTTGGATGAAAAAGTTCATAACTGAACTTGGAGTGGTTCTTAGCATTAGCGGAGCAGTACCTTTATTCTGTGACAACAACGGAGCTGTTGCGTAGGCTAAGGAACCCAGGACTCATCAGAAATCCAAACATGTGTTGCGGTGGTTTCATTTGATTGGAGAGATCATTGAAAGAGGAGATGTCACCCTGGAGCGTGTGGACTCTCAAGACAACATTGCAGATCTATTTACTAAAGCTTTAACTCAACAGCAGTTTGATCGTCACTTAGAGAAGATGGGTATTAGATACCAAGGCAATTGGCTTTACTGCACGTGGGAGATTGAAAGTAGTATGCACACACGCCAATCATATTTGATATGATGTAGCATATACTTTGTAATCTTAATCATTTATTATTAAAAGAATTGATTTTCTTAAAAGGCATTTTATATTATCTACATGGTACTGTTATATTAAATGTGATAAACCCATAGTTTTGAGTAATGCTTTTAGAATCATGATGGTGATCATGCTAATGAGATATAAATTCAAGATAGCTCACAAACTAAAATCGTTCCTAATCGTTGGATTACTAAATAAGGGATTAGTGAATCCGGATAGATTAGTACATACGTTGCTTGCTATTAAGAAGAGGATGATTGATCTCATAATCATTTGTGTGGAGACACTAAAGCAAGTATGTAGGTACTTATTGGAGAATAAGTTCACTGAACGTGGCTCGCTAAGGAATACCTAATGGAGTTTTACTCGCCTGTCAATAGGAATTCCTATAGTGATAGTAGTACAAGTGATCCTTGGACTTGAGATCATCATAGTATCTTGTGTATGATGAGTTATACTTTGACATGTCCCTTAAGACCTTTAGGGTATTTAAAATGGTATGGTTGGGTATAATAACTTGTACATGGAGATAGGTGAATGATCAACAAAGAATCTACCACGTTTAGTAAAAAATGTGAATGTCCTATGTGATTCGATAAATGACAACTCAGTAGTCCTTGGCCAAGGCAGGATGAAATTAGAAAGGAGTTTCTAATTTGCATTATTTAGAGTTGTACATTTGGGAATCGAAATACATATAATTAAATAAAATAAGACTTGACAGTAAATCCATGTCTTATATTTAATTGGGACATTGTATGGTAGAAGGATTGAATTGTACGATAACTATGCATTGAAAGGTTCTTTTGTGATTAATGTTGAAATCTATATTATCTGAAAAGTCGTTGATCGCTAAGGTGGCTTACCCTTATTGTAGAATAAATATTATTTTTTTAAATGAATTAAATAGTTTAATTTATTTATTTAAATAAGATTAGAATTGTTCTAATTGATTTATTCACAACCGGTTTAATATGGAGAACCTAAAGGGTCACACCGCAAAAGAAAATTATTTATTTAAGAAGTAAATTACATAATTGTAATAATAAGTTAAGTGTATTTAATTTAATCTATGGAGATAGAATAAATTAAATAACTTAATATTTATTATTTAATATTTTGGAAATATTAAATATAAATTAATAAGAGGTGTCTTATTATTATTATTACTATTACTATTATTTAATTCCTAATAGAGATTGGAAATTAATTAATAGAAGTACTCTCCCATAAATTCCTAATTGGATTAGGAGCATAATTAATTAAAAGAGTTTAATTATAATAGAAACCCTAATCCTAAATAGTTTAGGGAAGGGTTATTCCTACATCTATAAATAAGAAGAGTCTTATCATAGATTAGGTTTACACACTCTTGCATGAAATTGTGGAGAGTACTTGTAATTTCTATAGAGATAGAAACTGGGATTTTGCCAACACCCAACTTCTTGAATAACTATTCTTCCTTGGTGGATCACCTCTAGAGGCCAAACACTTGGGTGGCTAACGTTGATCAAGCAAAGGAATTTAGTCGGTGGAATTCAAGGAGAACGCGAAGGAATTGGAGGTGAACTTGTACCCGAGGAAGCACGGTTGTATGAGGGTATAATTTCTTAATCTCTATCTCTTTTGTTTATATCGTTAACTGAGCACATAGATTGTTAATGGTGATGGTTTGTATAAAATTTTAAAATCCGATTTTATCGCGCTTCCGCTTTATTTATTTAATTTGATTGCATGTTCGCGTCATATACAAACCTAACAGATTAAACACAGTGCAATTATAAGGCGCGTTGTTTTATTAAATGGCTCGGGGCCGGCGTCATGGGTTGTTATGATGATTAAGCAAGTTATATAAAATTTTATATATATACCATTTGAGTAGAGGTTGAATTTATGTATTCATTTAATTATGATTTGTATCTTTACAAATAACTTGTAAAGGTAAGAGATGGTTACAAATTCTGGGACCGGAAGAAATTTTATTAACTAAATTCTAATATCTATCTGGATATTTATTGTATGAATATGGAGATTAAAGATGAATCATAATTTAGATTCAATGTATGTAAGTTAATTGTGTAAACCTTTGTGGTGCATGATTCATTCTAGTTCCATATTATTGTGAGTTTGCGGCCATGGTGGCAATCAAATTCTTTGCAGCCTCTAGAGTCTTGTCAACCAATGCTCCTTCGCTAGTAGCATCAATCATACTTCTGTCCATTGGTACCAATCCTTTATAAAAATACTAGATCAGGTGTTGGTCATCTATCTGGTGAGGTGGGTAGCTAGAGCAAATCTTCTTGAATCTTTCCCAATATTCGTAGAGTGTCTCTCCACTGAATTATCTAATTGCACAAATCTCTTTCCTTATATTGGTTACTCTTGAAGCAGGAAAATACTTCTCTAAGAATAGCTTCTTCATGTCATTCTATGATTGGATTGTACCTGGTGATAAGTAATACAACCAATCTTTTGCCAAATCTGCCACTGAGAAAGGAAAGGCTCTAAGCTTGATTTGCTCCTTAGTTATTCCATATGGCTTCATGGTGGAACACACCACATGAAATTCTTTCAGATGTTTATATGGGTCCTCACTTGTAAGACCATAAAAAGTAGGTAACAAATGGATTAGTCCAGATTTAAGTTCAAATGTAGTGTCTAAAGTAGGATATTCAATACATAGAGGTTGCCAATTTAAATTAGGAGTTGTCAACTCCTTTAGAGTCCTATTATTATTTTGAATAGCCGTGACACTCCCAAATTCTCTACACTCCCTGTAGCAGATTTAGTCCTCACATTAAACTGATCAACTATAAATATTCCATAATATATAATTTCTATCTATCCAAGGTTTACAGTATCCCATAACAGATAGTAGTTCTCGTCAGAACATTAACTATGTTTGGATACCCTCACTTGGATGTATAGATTCATATCTTATGGATATCTCTTTCTTATCGATAGTTCCTATCTATCTGACATTCACAGTATTAATGATAAGATTATTTTTGGAACCGAGGGGCGCATTCCGGTAAAGATAACACCTTATCGGTGCTCATTAAGTGTAACCTCAATGCTTACAGAACTCCCAATATCATTTAAATACCCTTATTCAGATGTATAGTTGATATGGATACTATACTAAATCAAATGCTACTTTTTAACTTCTCTAAGAATGTAAATATAATGCAATCGATGTATTAGTCTATCGCTACTCAAAGTGTGCAACGCCCAAGAGGTGATCCACCAAGAGAAATTGACTGAAGATGTGATTTTAGATTCTATTAGATCTTGGGTGACTAACCCTAATTCTCTCTATTCTAACACCTTAGGATTTTGAGAATACTTGCAAGAGAGATGCAAGTTGAAATAGATGCATTAGTCTATCCCACAATAAGACTCCTCTTATTTATAGACTAACCTTTTTCCTAAACCTTTTAGAAATTAGAGTTTTATTTAATACCCAATCTAATTAGGAATAATAATAATAATAATAATAATAATAATAATAATAATCCTCTTATTTATTTATAATCTAGTATTTCTCCAAATAATATATTATTATTATTTAGTCAATTTAATAATAATAATAACAATAATAATAATAAGATGACTACTCTTATTAATTTATAATTTTAGTATTTCTCTAAATACTTAATTATAAATATTAAGCTATTTAATTTATTCCACTAATAAATTAAATACACTTAATTTATTATCATTAAGCCAATCACTTCTAAAATTATATTTGTCCCAAGCCAGTAAGTAGAATAAATAAATTAGAATCATTCTAATATTATTTATAATGAATTAATCTCCTTTAATTCAAATATAAATAAATAATATTTATTCTACATCATGAGTGACACCTTATAAATAATGTATCATGAGTATCCGGATAATATGAATTCAATGTCTAGTCATAAAGGATTATCACAAAGAATACAAAGAACATTTTCTGTGAATAGTTACCGTACAATTCAATCCTTATATCATACAATGTCCCGATTAAATATAAGACATAGAATTACCGACAAGTCTTATTTATTTAACCATATATATTTCGATTCTAAAATGTACAACTCTGATTAATGTAAATTAGAAACTCTTTTCTAATTTTCATTCTACCTTAGCCAAGGATTTTTGAGTTGTCACTTATCGAATCGCATAAGACATTCTCTCCATTTACAGGAACTGGTAGATCCTTTGTTGATCATTCACCTACCTCTATATACACTTTATTATACCCGAATATACTCTATAACATACTCTAAAGTATTATGAAATATGACAAAGTATAATTCAGAATACACAAGGTACTATGATGATCTCAAGTCTAGGGATTACTTGTACAACTATCACTATAGAAACTTCCATTGTCAGGCAAGTAAAACTCCATTAGGGTTCCTTTAAGAGAATCACGTTTAGTGAACTTATTCTTTAATAAGCACCTACATACTTGCTTTAGTGTCTCCACACAAATGATTATGAGATCAATCATCCTCTTTAACAAAGCAAGCATAGTATATACCAATCTATCCGGAATCAGTAACTCCACATTAGTGATCCAACGATTGGGAATATTTTAATTTTTGCGGTATCTTGAATTTAGATTACATTAGCATGATTATTATCATGATTCTAAAAGCATTGCTCCAAAACTATGGGTTTATCACATTTATTTGATTCAACTAATTAAACATGGATAAAGAATGTCTTTTATTAAATGAATTTTTTTATTAATAAATGAACAAGATTACAAAATAAATACCCATCACATCAAATATGAGTGGCTTGAGGGCATACTGCTTTCAAACCGACCACCCTGGTGACTAAAAAAAATGATGCTGATATGAATCTAAGGCTTGTTGGGCTAAAGGGTGCGTGTGTGTGTGTGTGTGTGTATATATATATATATATATATATATATATATATATATATATATATATATATATATATATATATATATGTTCGGTCCACCTGATTGAACTGGTATAAACACCAATAAGTACTAACAGCTCAATTTATAGCATAAGGTGTTTGGGCTCATACTGTTGTGCTGCCACTTATAATACTCCCACTAAAATTATTCCAAGTACACAATTATTGCAATCACATTTAATATCAGTCATCTATTGCTTAAATGAATCTACTTTTGTAATTTAAATTAAACCTTCCACTAATGCATCATGAATCATTATGCCATACAAGCCTCATTCTCCCAAGCTTAGTTAATTCATAGCTTAAGCTTGTCGCACATTAAAATTCATTTATAATGCTTTTCTTCGGATATCATGCATGATGCAACTTCATTGCATTGACTAACTTCATAATCACATCATACACATAATTGCGCATAAACATATTCATAAAGAAAATATTCCTCACTTTTATTAATAATAATTCTTTTAAAAGTCATGGATATTACAGCTAGGCCGCACCCGAACCCAAAGAATGGTTCTCTAGAGGTTCAGTGCAGCAACGCCGTTTCTAAAGGTAAATCAGATGCGACCGCGCCGGTCCCTAGAGTTTGAAAAAAAATTATTTTATTTTATCTTTCATATTAAGATAAAAGGTTTATTTTAATTAAAAATTAGATTAAAATAAAAGTTTTATTTTAACTTGGAATTGGATTCCACGTTAACTAAGAATAAATGAGTTTATTCTGTTATGGAATATGATTTCATGTTTCCTAAAATAAAGGAGTTTATTTTGATATGGAAAAGAATTTCACATATTTTATTTTTCTAGCAATTTAAAGTTAAAATAAAAGAGTTTATTTAGAACTTAAAATTGGATTCCATGTTAATTAAAATAAAGGAGTTTATTTTGATTTGGAATTTGATTAAAAATAAATGAGTATATTATTTTTCAAAATTGAATAAAGTAAAATAAACGAGTTTATTTTGATTTAGAATCGGATTAAAATAAAAGAGTTTATTTTAATTCAAAATTAGATTTCATAGTAACTAATATTGCCCATTAAATAATATCAATATATATATATATATATATATATATTGAATGGTTTTAATTTCATGACATGAATATTATTTATTGATACTGTAATATTCTGAATCCTAATAAGATTTGTATATGTAAATTATATGTTTTTTAAATGAAATTTCTTGTTCCGACTTTGTGTTATGTGATAATATATTTTATTAAAGAATTAGGTCAAATAAAAATATTTTCGAAGCTGCTTAGTCGTGCTTACACGGACTAAATAATTTGTCGTGCTTCCGACGATTTCATCGAGAAGTGTCTCGGCAAATTATTTTTGTAAGCTGCTGTGTCGTTCTTGGAAATGACGAAGTAATTTGACGTGCTTTGGAGTTAATATAATATTATATTAACTGATAAAAATCTAAAATAAATTAAGTAGGGTTTAAAATGATAAACTGAATTAGAAACCCTAATTTAGAAAACCCTAATTGATAAAAGTTATTCGAATTGGCTAATCGAAACCCTAATTACTACACAAAAATCTTGATTGATATAATTATATTCGAAGTAATGAATCATAATATTAATTATGAATCAATGAACTTATATTAAAACCCTAATTGAAGATTTAAACCCTAATTTATGTTAGGAAACCCTAAACTCTAATTATAAAACCCTAATCCTAATTAGGTTATCTAAATGCTAATTTATAAAATGTAAAACCTTAATTATGATATATAACTTTAATTAAGGTATTACTAAACTTAATTAAACGTCCTAAACATGATTAGCAAGAATCTAATTTAAATTAGTAAGGAAATAAATCAAAAATAAAAGTTAAACCAATCAAAATAGGATAAGAACACAAAGGATCAAATATTTTCTAATCTCCAGTACAAGTAGGTCATTTAGATCAGATTGGAGTAGCACAAGTATCAAGGCTAGATATTTTTAGAGGGCAAAATTGGATAAAAAGATAAAGAAACCCTAATTTGAAGTTCCTATAAATAGAACATCATTCTGATCATTCAAGCTACGAAATTTTGAAACCTAAACACTTATATTACCAGCCATAATAAGCCTTAGTAGTTGCAAGAACATCATCAAAGAGATCAGATCAAAAGAAGCTCAGAAAGGTGCAAAAACCCTAATTTTATACTAGATCTTTAAAGCATTGTTAGATGTTATGTTTAAATGTTTAAGGATATTGTAATAACATGTTATTTAGTGATCTGGGTTGGTTAAACAAGGATCCATAACATTTAAATGGTCAAAATTGATGAAAAACATGAACTGACTTTGGCAGCCCAGAATGGTCTGAGAGGCTATTTTGTCAGACATTTTGATCGGCTTAAATTGGTCGTTTGATCTGTTTTAAAGCATGAATTAGTAGTATGCCATGTTAGCTATAATGTCCAATTGGTAGAATGGTTAAATTATGTCTAGGATGGAATATATTAGTGGTCAAAACCCATTGACTGCTCACGGATGGCTGATTCTGGGTAACCCAGAAAATTCTAAGTACTTCTGACAGCCGTCTGACAAGCTTTGACCGACTTCAATCTTGCTTATATGATGTTTGTAAATGTTATTTCTTGGATTGAACTTGTTCTATGCCATGTATACTACAACTTAAATCATTAAATCACATAAACAATAACGACTATTCAAGTTATTAACGGTCAAACATGGTTGACCGACATGACCGGGATGTTTCTGGGCAACCCAGAAACATGAACAACAGCATGAACATGCTATTTTGACCATGATTTATCTAGCATCATATGATGTTGTATAAGCTAAGTTAATAAATGTCGTTATACTCTATCATATTGGCTACAACAAGAAACAAAAATCAAACACAAACGTAATACCAACAGGATTTAATTTGAGGTCAAAGGTCCCTGTTTGACCATGATCAACTTTTCTTCATGAAGAACACCTTTAGCGACACTCTCCTTCCCAAAACCCAAAAAACTAAAAACCTATGCAGTCCGTCGCTAAAGCCCTTTTTGTGACGGTTTTAAATAAAAATTAATAAAAATAATTATATAAATTATATAAAATAATAAATAAATATTAATAATTCATAATAATTAGTATTAAATACTAAAAATTTATTTTTTATTATAATTAATAATTTTTAATATTTTGATAATTAATTATTTAATTTAATTAAATATTAAATTAAATATTATCTATATTAAATAAATGATTTAAAAATGATATTAATGTATTTAAAATATTTAAATGATAATTAATTCATTTAAAAATATTACCAACTTTATAAAATTATTTTAAATAATAAATAAATTATTTAAAATAAAATACTAAATATTTAATAATATTACAAATGATAATTAAATTATTTAAATATTAAACTAAGTTTTAAAAATTATTATAAATAATAATTACATCATTTAAATGATAAAATAAATTCTAAAAATATTATTAATGATAAAATAAATCATTTAAATAATATTTTATCTTTCTAAAAATATTATAAATGATAAATAAATTATTTAAATAATATTTTAGGTATCTAAAAATATTCTAAGTGACAAATAAATCATTTGAATAACATATTAAATGTTTTAAAAATATTCTAAATGATAATTAAATCATTTAAAATATTCTTAAGCTTGCAAAATTATTTAAAAATATTACCAAGCTTGTAAAAATTATTTAAAAATAATATTAAGCTTATAAAAATGTTATAAATTATAATTAAATTATCTAGACTAATATTTAAGCTTCCAAATGAAGTTTTATTGATAAACCTATGTGTTTAGCTATCTAATGACGCGACCGAGATACCGAATCGATGTCGAACCTTCGTAAAACTTGTCTAGTTTAATTAGATAAGTATTATTATAGATTTTAATGTTTATTATTGATATGAATAGACATAAATAGACTGCCCAACGTTGATAAACAGCGTAAACTTAACGTGCTATGCACAGGCAAGTCTTCTAACCTTGTTACATTTAAGCAAGTCTATTACATCTTGCTATCAATTATTGTGAAGTTATTGCTTCTTGTTCAGCATAACTTAAGAAATGAATCATTATTCATATATTGTTTAGTCGAGCGTAAATTGTTGTGTCAAACTAAATTATTTTGGTACGCCATCTTATACTGAGAAATGGAACACCTTGATGTAAGGTGAACTAAAACACCTTAATATAATGTGCCGATAAATGTTGATTATATATCGACATAAAATTGTAGGATGATATGCATACTCCTAGGATATTGGTTAGGCTGATCCCCTATCAGATATCCGAAATCAAGCAGTTCTAAGTCATTGAAGACTGATAGAACTAATTGAAATATATGGTTCATGTACAGAACCCTCAGTTATACATCTTTGACATCTTTCAACTCAAACACATTGTGTTTACGTTTTCAAATAAACTTGCTGAGCATTTGTAGCTCATTCTTGCATACAACTTTCTTTGCAGTTTTAGATGGTAATTCTGGAACTACAGAGACGAGCAAAAGGAAACGACCGTGTTAATTAGTTTTACTTTATTTAAGTCTTTTAAAGGCTTTGTTGTAATAACTTAGTAGTGAGAACGATGTAACTGAACTTAATGATATAACATATATTATCATCCTTTATGATATCGAATACGTTATACTCTGGTCTTTAAATTATTTAGAATAGTTATACTAAGTTAGTACAATATCTATATAAATTATACATCTAAATGAGGGTATTTGAATGATATTGAGAGTTCTATAAGCTCTAGGGTTACACTTAATGAGCGTCGGTAAGGTGCCATCTTTACTGGAATGCGCCCCCTCAGTTCTAGGGACAATCTTATCATTAATACTGTGAATGTCAAATAGATAGGAACTATTGATATGAAAGAGATATCCACAAGATATGAATCTATACATCCAAGTGAGGGTATCCAAACACAAATAACGTTCTGACGAGAACTATTGTCTGTTATGGGATACTGTGAATCTTGGATAGATAGAAGTTATATATTATGAAATATTTATAGTTAAATAATATCACGTGAGCACCAAATATGCTACAGGAGGTGTAGAGAATTTGGGGGCGTCACAGATACATATGTTGATATGTATGATAATAAATGAGATTGATTATACAATATTGACTAATATGTGATTGAATTTATTTAATGAGGATGCTTGAGTGAATGAGTTTTATAAATAGGGTCTGCGTACCTCGTCTTTTCTACTTTTTTCTGATGTAAATTCTATCTCCCTCCTATGTTGATGAGGACATCCCAAGCTTGGACAAGGATGAGAGCTATGGAGTGGATCCGGTGCAAGTTCCAGTAGGTCCTTGACGAGGGCTCGAGCTAAATGCTTAAGGAGGGACCTAACGGACTTGTTCAAGAAGCTTGGAATGGTAAATGAGCGAGTTTCAAGACATTAGAGTTGGATTCCAAGTTTTTGAACGTAATACAAGTGGTTTTGCTAAGCCAAGAAGGAAGAGTTAGCCAAGGAGTGCACCCGACACGCCCTACGCTGGACCTGCAGAGTTGTTGATGCTCCAACGTACCCCGCGCCAGAGCATGTGCTTTCCTAGTGGGCCCGTGACACGGAATCTGAAGAACGCATTTTTCAAGATTTTATCAGATTTTTTCCTTATTTTTAGGGATTTATCATATCTATCATAATTCTAAAATGACTAGGATGCGTGTTAGATGGAAATTACTTTCTAATTAGTTATTTACTAGTATTTCAAGTCCTTTATGTAATAACCTAAAGATTTTCGATATATTAAAATAAGAAATTTTATGTATGAATTTTTTTTATATAATAAAATTATTTTTATTATATATCAAAGAAAGTATGAGAATGTGTACAAGGAAAGGAATGTGAATATGTAATATGTATATACATATATATTTATTTCATATATGGTTTCAAGTAAATTTCTTATTAATGAAATAGTTGGTAATTATAAATTATATTCTGTTAATAAATTAATTTTTATATTAAAGATATATGATTACTATAGTATTTAAATAATAAATGCATGTTTTAAGAAATGATTATTAATATTATTATTACTATGATTATTTCTTTATGATATGAATTTGCAAGACTAGTCAATTTATTTTAAATTGACTAAGTATGCTAAATGAGACAAAGATAAAGGGATGATCAAAACCTAATTTGATCCATGATTATAAATTTTAATGATTAATACAATTATTGTTATAATTGTATTTAAAATGAATGTATGTGTATTATGGATAATGAGAATTTATTTTGTTAAGGAAATTTGAATACTAAATATAAGTATTGATTATATTTGAATGTATGTATGTACAATATATGATTAATTGTTAGTTAAGAATAGGCCCACTAATAGTTATTTAACTTAGTGGACTAACCTAAGAATATTAATGCCAAACAATGGATAAGATAGTAAGTTAATTAATTATTAAATTAAAGTGAATATAGTAAGTGAATAAATTTTGTACATTAATTAATATGGGTATTAATTAATGAGAACTATGTCATATATGTATAATTTATTTTAATAGTCCAAGTAGTAAGAAAATACTAATGGACTAGCCTAATTAGTTTACTAACCAAGCAACTAATTTATTTAATTGTGGACTTGAATAATTAATGTGTGGACTTATTAAATTAGTCCAACACTTATTAAATTAGTAACCAAGTATGGAATAATAAAATTAGAAAATTAGTGGCCTAAACTAGTTAAAATGAGCCCAAAAGAAATTTCATTAAAGCCCAATTGCTAGCCCACTTGGTAGATATTTTGATCAACTTAATTAATTCATTAAAACAATAAAAAAAAGCAAAAATGAAGCAAAAATAGAGGAGGACAGCCGGCAAGGGGAGAAGCCCAAAATGGGTGAGTTGTTGATTTATTAAGGCTTGCTTGTAGGACGAATAAAGTTAGTACAATTTGTAATAATGACCCATCACTAACTTGTCAAAAATGTATAAGAAGTATACTTGCTAATGATGCTATGATATATACATATAATTTGTATACCTATAGGTTTTGTAAGTAAACTAGTTTTGTAAAACAAAGCTTAGTCATTTACTCATTTTCTATTTCCTAACTTGGAGAGAGAAAATAAAAATTAGAGAGCTACTTCTTTCTCTTCTTCTTTCCAAATGATATTTTGAGAGAGAAGAGAGAGAGACTCACGGCTACTAAGGGGAAAGATTGTTCAAAGTTTCAAAGTTCCATAGCCATTTGGAAGGAAACCAAGCTAAGAAAAATGTATAACAAATTTCAACCTTAATCAAGTGTATTTCCTTTTGTTTTGGTTTGATTTTTATGATATAAAGTTTATGATCTTGAGGTCTAAAATCTTAGATCTATATGTTAATAAGTGTTTTGCATTTGGATCTTAAATAGCTTAATATTTACATTTAATATTTTGGAAATATTAAATATAAAATAATAAAATGACTCTTATTATTATTATTTCTATTACTATTATTTAATTCCCAATAGGGATTGTGAATTAATTAAAAGAAGTACTCTCTTTCTCATGAAATATTCCTAATTAGATTAGGAGTTTAATATAATTAAAAGAGTTTAATTAGAATAGAAACCTTAATCCTAAATAGTTTAGGGAAGGGTTTTCCTACATCTATAAATAAGAGAAGTCTTATCATAGATTAGGGTTACACACTCTTGCATTAGATTGTGGAGAGTACTTATAATTTCTATAGAGATAGAAACTAAGGTTTTACCAACACTCATCTTCTTGAGAAACTATTATTCCTTGGTGGATCACCTCTAGAGGCCAAACACTTGGGTCGCTAACGTTAATCAAGCGAAGGAATTTAATCGGTGGAATTCAAGGAAAACGCAAAGGAATTTGGAGGTGAACTTGTACCCGAGGAAGCTTTGATTCGCGAAGGCATAATTTCTATATCTCTATCTCTTTCGTTTATTCGATAATTGAACACAAGAAAATATCATGGTGATGGTTTGTATGAAAAATTTTAAAGTCCGTTTTATCGCGCTTCCACCCTATTTATGTAATTAGATTGCATGCTTGCGTAATATACAAACCCAACAGTGGTATCAGAGCCAATACTTGTGTTAATTATTAATTTAGATGATTCCATGTGTGAATTGATATACGATACAATCGGATTTGATGGGCTGAAAATTTTTCTGATTTTGCGTCGCGACGCGGCCGCGCCACTTCAAGTTCATTTTGGAGCGCGGCCGCGCCCGAACCCATAAATCATTTCTGGGGGTACAGCGCGGTCGCGCCGCTTCTAGTTCATTTTGGAGTGCGGCCGCACTGGTCTGCATATTTTAAAAATTTTATTTTTTCATCAATTTAAGTAAATGATTTATTTAATTGATAAAAGTTTAAAATAAAGATGTTTATTTTATCCGGAATAGGATTCTAGGTTGCTAAAATTAAAGGAGTTTAATTTTGATTTGGTTTTTGATTAAAATAAAAGAGTTTATTTTGTTTCAAAACTAAATATTAGCAAACTTTTTGCCCATTAAATGATATCAATGCATATATGGAATGGTTTTATTATTCTTGCGATGAATGTTATTTATTGATACATATGGAGATGTGTATGCTAATAAATAGGGATTGATTATGGACTATATATTGACCAATGTGTGATTGGATTTTATTTTAGAGGATTCTTGAATGAATGAATTTTTATAAATGAGGTCTGCGTACTTCGTGTTCTCTAATTTTTTTTAATGTAAATTCTATCTTCCTCCTATGTACTTCCCCTTGACTGCTGATCAAGATTTATATTTATTGTAAATAGTTTATGTAATAGGATTAGCTAGAATTATCTTAAAAAATTGGAGATTAAGGAGCAAGGAGCGCTTGAAGACCCGTTTGTAATGAAGTCCGGGTTTAAATGTAATAGTTATATTTTAATTTTAAATCTTGCACCCTAGGTTTGACCTTTTAGCTCACTTGGTGGCTCTAGTGAACCAAAGTAGAATAAAAATCCATGATCAATCCGGGTAGAATATAGTATTCTATATGTATGTTTACTATGTATATATATTATATATTATCCAATATGCTTCGCATGTTAAATAATATGACGCATATTTATATATATATATATATATATATATATATATATATATATATACACACACACACACACACACACATGCGCGCTAAACAAGACAAGACAAATAATAACAAACCACTCAAAGAAATCATATTAAGTCCTAAACGTTCAAAGATATTTGGAATATCGAACGTTGCCTTCTAGCATGGTAAAGCAATAAAGTATTACATATTTAATATGAGTTTGTTGTGTCACACAAGGCAAGTATTAAATATTTAAGATGTTGTCTTATCACATTTGGTGTTTATTAAAGAATTGAATATTACTATTTTGTTATGTCACATAAGGACGGTTATTTTTCTCTTCACATATATGGAAGTGCTAGGTTGGACTTGACTTGGATAATTTTGATTCGGATGTGTCACACTTGATCAAAATACTCTAAGAGGCAAAAGATAAGGAGTTACACAGTGATGTAATTGACAATAGTTGTCTACCTATTTATTTGTATATCGTATGTTGTATCACACAAGGCTATATACATTTGAAATGGGATCCTTATTCTCACTAGCAAATCTTTAATTAGATTTGCCGAACTATATAATGAGGGTAATGTAGTTTGATGAAAAAATGGGAGATACTAATTTAAATAAAGACCTAATTTATTTTGATGAATTAATAAAATGAATGTATGCTAAAATATTGTCTATTTCACATGCAGAATTTAAAAATGTCAAACTCACTATCACTGCGTAGCATACTTGATGCTAACAAACTGACCGGACCAAATTACTCAGACTGGTTAAGGAATCTGAGAATTGTTCTCATTGCTGAAAAGATTTCTTATGTCCTAAATTTGCCAGTCCCTGCAAATGTTACAGAAACAGCCTATGAGGAAGAGATTGCTACTTTCACAAAGTGGCAAAATGATGCAATCTTGGCTCAATGCATCATGCTCGCATCCATGAGTAACGAGCTTCAACGTTAGCATGAAACTATGGATGCTCCTACTATATTACTGCACCTCAAAGAGTTATATGGTGAGCAAAGTAGGACTGCTAGATATCAGATATCTAAGGAGCTCTTCCGATCTCGGATGACCGAGGGCACTACTGTTGAGACTCATGTCTTAAAGATGATCAATCTGATTGAACAACTTGGATAGCTAGGGTTCGTGATGGATGGGGAGTTAAGTCAAGATCTGATCATGCAGTCACTCCTGGACACCTTCTCACAATTTGTTGTGAATTTTCACATGAATAAGTTGGACATCAGCTTGCCTGAGTTACTTAACATACTGAAAATTGCTGAAGGCCACTTCTCATCAAATAAGAACCAAGTCTTACTAGTGGATGATTCTTCCAAGAAAAGGAAGAGGCCCAAGGTATTTTCTAAAAAGAAGAAAAAGAAGAAGGCTAAGGGCAAGGTAAAAGGAAAGGATAAAAAGAAAGCTGATCCTGATATTAAAGGAATTTGCTACCATTGTAATAAGCTGGGACACTGGAAGAGGAACTGCAAGGAGTATCTTGCAGACCAAAAGAAGCTTAGAGAAGCTTCGACTTCGGATCTAGGTTTGTTCATGATTGAAATTAATTTTTTGAAAGTCAAAATTCTACTTGGGTATTAGATACCGACTGTAGTTTACATGTATATAATAATACGCAGGGACTAAGCAAAATTAGAAAGCTGAACAAGGATGAAGTCATCCTACGACTGAGAAATGGAGCAAATGTTGTTACATTAGCTGTAGAAACTTATTATTTAGCACTACTTTCAGGGAAGTACATTAGTTTAAATAATTGGCATTATGTTTCAACACTCATTAGAAACATTATTTCAATTTTTGTATTGGATATGGATGGTTTTGATATCAAAATAAAGAACAACAGTTGTTCTATTTATAATAAAAATGTTTTATATGGTGTTGGCAATTTACTAAATGGACTTTACATACTTGACTTGCATAAAAATATACTTCAAATTAAACAAATTACGAAAAGAAAAAAAGATAATATTAATTATAACTTTATGTGGCACAATAGACTCGGTCATATTAATGAAACAAGATTAACCAAGTTGCATAAAGATGGACTTTTAGATCTATCTAATTACGAATCATATTCAACTTGTGAATCTTGTCTCATGGGGAAAATGACTAAATCTCCTTTTAATAGAAAAGGAGAAAGAGTTACAGAGTTGTTAGCGTTAGTTTAGATAGACGTATGTGAACCTATGACAACGAATGTACGAGGAGGGTATTCTTATTTTATTACTTTCACTGATGATCATTCTAGATTTGGATATGTGTATTTAATGAAATACAAATCTGAATCATTTGAAAAGTTCAAAGAAATCAGAAGAGAAGTAGAGAAACAAACTCGTAAAAGTATTAAAATTCTTCGATCGGATCAAGGAGGGGAATACTTGACCAATGAGTTTCTCAATTGTCTCAAAGAAATGGTATAATCTCATAATGGACTCCATCGGGGACGCCATAGTTGAATGGTGTATCTGAAAGGAGAAATTGAACATTGTTAGACATGGTTCATTCGATGATGAGTTTTACTGACCTTCCAGTATCCTTCTGGGGTTATGCCCTGGAAACGGCTGCATATCTACTTAACAAGGTACCTAACAAATCCGTCCCAAAGACCCCATATGAATTATGGACAGAGAGGAAACCAAATCTTAAGTATGTTAAGACTTGGGGTTGTCCAGCTTATGTCTAAAGGTTTGAACATAATAAGCTAAAGACTAGATCCGACAAGTGTAGATTTGTGGGATACCCTAAAGAAACTATAGGGTATTATTTCTATCATCCTACTGATCAAAAGGTGTTTGTAGCGAAACACGCTGCCTTCTTGGAAAAATGAGTATATCCTTAAAGGGTTCAGTGGGAGTAAGATATATATTGAAGAAATTCAAGAACCACAAAATACTACGGATCAAAGTCAGGTACCTGACCAAGTAGAAGAACCTACTGTACAATAACCTATTCGTAAATCTAGAGGAGTACCGAAGATACCTGATAGGTATGGATTCATCATAGAAGATGATGATAAGGTACGCATCATAGGTGATGATGATCCATTGACTTACGAAGAGGCTATGAGTAGTAAAGACTCAAAGAAATGGCTAGAAGCCATAAAATCTGAGTTGGTCTCTATGTATGAAAACCAAGTATGGACTTTGGTTTCACCACCTGAGGCCATTAAGCCTATTGGGTGCAAATGGGTCTTTAAAAGAAAGACTTGAGCAGATGGCAAGGTAGAGACCTATAAGGTCCAACTGGTTGCAAAAGGTTCTAAACAAAGACAATGAGTTAACTATGATGAAACCTTCTCACCAATAGCTATGCTCAAGTCCATTGGGATTTTACTTGCAATTACAACTTATTATGACTACGAAATCTGGCAAATGGACGTGAAAACGGCCTTCCTCGATGGAAAACTTGAGGAGAATATGTATGTGATACAACCAGAGGATTTTGTTTCAACGGTTAGAACAAACCAAGTCTGTAAGCTACAACGATCCATTTATGGATTGAAGCAAGCTTTTCGAAGATGGAACATCCGTTTTGATGAGATAATCAAAATGTTTAATTTTATCAAAAATGAGGATGAACCCTGTGTGTACAAGAAGGTTAGTGGGAGCACTGTTTCATTCCTTGTATTATATGTAGATGATATATTAATGATAATAAATGATGTTCCTATGCTACAGTCGATCAAAATTTGGTTATCTAAACAGTTCTCCATGAAGGACTTGGGTGAGGCATCCTATATTTTGGGGATAAAGATCTATAGAGATAGATCTGAAAGGATGATGGGCTTGACCCGAGAAAAGTACATTGACTTGATGCTAAAGAAGGTTAGCATGGAAAATTCTAAGAGAGGTCTCATGCCGATGAACCATGGAATATATCTCTCCAAGAAATAGGGCCCAAAGATGCCTGAGGAGAGACACTATGAGTAAGATTCTTTATGCTTTAGCAATAGAATCTATCATGTACGGTATGATATGTACTAGACCAGATGTCGCTCATGCATTTAGTGTAATAATCAGATATCAGTCGAATCTAGGAGAAGAGCAGTGGAAGGCAGTGAAAAATATCCTAAAGTACTTTTGAAGAACTAAGGATGTATTTCTTGTCTATGGTGGGTCTGAATTGAAACTAGAGGGCTATACAGACTGAAGTTTTCAAACGGACCAAGATGATAGCAAATCTATTTCAGGGTATGTGTTTACCTTAAACGGTGGCGCAGTGAGTTGGAAAAGTTCCAAGCAGCAAATAATTGCTGATTCAGTGATAGAGACAGAGTACATAGCTGCAAGTGAAGCTGCAAGGGAAGTTATTTAGATGAAGAAGTTCATAACTGAACTTGGAGTGGTTCCTAGCATTAGAGGAGCCGTACCTTTATTCTGTGACAACACTGGAGCTGTTGCGCAGGCTAAGGAACCCAGGTCTCATCAGACATTCAAACACGTGTTGCGGCGACTTCATTTGATTAGAGAGATAATTGAAAGAGGAAAAGTCACCCTGGAGCGTGTGAACTCTCAAGACAATATTGCAGATCCATTTACTAAAGCTTTAACACAACAATAATTTGATCGTCACTTTGAGAAGATGGATATTAGATACTATGACGATTGGCTTTAGTACAAGTGGGAGATTGAAAGTAGTATACATGTAAGCCAATTATATTTGATATGATGTAGCATATACTGTGTAATCTTATTCATTTATTAATAAAAGAATTAATTTATTAAAAGGTATTTTACTTTATCTACATAGTGCTGTTATATTAAATGGGATAAACCCATTGTTTTGAGCAATATTTTTATAATAATAATGGTGATCATGCTAATGAGATCTAAATTCTAGATAGTTCACAAACTAAAATCTTTCCTAATCATTAGATTACTAAAAAGGGGATTAGTGAATCCGGATAGATTAGTACATGCGTTGCTTGCTCTTAAGAAGAGGATGATTGATCTCATAATCATTTATGTGGAGACACTAAAGCAAGTATGTAGGTGCTTATTGGAGATTAAGTTCACTGAACGTGGCCCGCTAAGGAATACCTAATGGAGTTTTACTCACCTATCAATAGGAATTCCTCTAGTGATAGTAGTACAAGTGATCCTTGGACTTGAGATCATCATAGTATCGTGTGTATGATGAGTTATACTTTGACATGTCCCTTAAGACCTTTAGGGTATATCAAAGGATATGATTGGGTATAATAAGTTGTACATGGAGATAGGTGAATGATCAACAAAGAATCTACCACGTCTAATAATAGATGTGAATGTCCTATGTGATTCGATAAATGACAATTCAGTAATCCTTGGCCAAGGCAGAATGATATTAGAAAGGAGTTTCTAATTTGCATTATTTTGAGTTGTGCATTTGGAATCGAAATACATATAATTAAATAAAATAAGACTTGAAAGCAATTCCATGTCTTATATTTAATTGGGACATTGTATAGTAGAAAGATTGAATTGTATGGTAACTATGCACTGAAAGGTTCTTTTATGATTAATGTTGAAATCTATATTATCTGAAAAGTCGTTGATCGCTAAAAGGGGCTTACACTTATTGTAGAATAAATGCTATTTATTTAAATAAATTAAATAGTTTAATTTATTTATTTAAATAAGATTAGAATTGTTCTAATTGATTTATTCACAACCGGTTTAATATGAAAAAACTAAAGGGTCACACCACAAAAGAAAAATATTTATTTAAGAACATAATTATAATAATAAGGTAAGTGTATTTAATTTAGTCTATGGAGATAGAATAAATTAAATAGCTTAATATTTATTATTTAATATTTTGAAAATATTAAATATAAATTAATAAGAGTTATCTTATTATTATTATTACTATTATTATTATTTAATTCCTAATAGGGATTGGGAATTATTTAATAGAAATACTCTCTTTCTCATGAAATATTTCTAATTAGATTAGGAGTTTAATATAATTAAAAGAGTTTAATTAGAATAGAAACCCTAATCCTAAATAGTTTAGGGAAGATTTTCCTACATCTATAAATAAGAAAAGTCTTATCATAGATTAGGGTTATACACTCTTGCATTAGATTGTGGAGAGTACTTGCAATTTCTATAGAGATAGAAACTAGGGTTTTGCCAACATCCATCTTCTTGAGCAACTATTATTCCTTGGTGGATCACCTCTAGAGGCTAAACACTTGGGTGACTAACGTTGATCAAGCGAAGGAATTTAATCAGTGGAATTCAAGGAGAACGTGAAGGAATTTGGAGGTGATCTTGTACCCGAGGAAGCTTTGATTCACGAGGGTATAATTTCTATATCTCTATCTCTTTCATTTATTCGATAATTGAACACAAGAAAAGATCATGGTGATGGTTTATATAAAAATTTTAAAATCCATTTTATTGCGTTTCCACCCTATTTATGTAATTAGATTGCATGCTTGCGTAATATACAAACCTAACATAAGTTAGGTACTAAATTGTTATTTTTCACTACTTGTCACCCACAAACTGATGGTCAAACAGAAGTAGTTAATAGAACTTTATCTGCATTGTTGAGGGCTATTATCAAAAAGAATATTAAAGTTTGGGAAGAATGTCTACCACATATTGAGTTTGCATATAATCGATCTGTTCATTCTGCTATACAATTGTCACCATTTGAAAATGTTTATAGTTTTAATCCTTTGACACCATTGGATTAATTGCCATTACCTATTTCTGTGTTTACTAACATGGATGGGAAGAAAAAGGTTGAATTTATTAAGAAGATACATAAAAAAGCAAGGCTTAACATCGAGGGGAGGACGGAACAATACGTTAAACAAGCCAACAAGGGCCGATGTCAAGTGATCTTTGAACTGGGAAAGTGGGTTTGGCTTCATATGTGGAAGAAAAGGTTTCCGACTCAAAGACAATTGAAGTTGCTGCCAAGAGGAAATGGTCCATTTCAAGTCCTTGAATGGATCAACGACAATGCTTATAAATTGGATTTACCGGGTGAGTATAATGTTAGTGCCACATTTAACGTTACTGATCTAAGTCCGTTTGATGTAGGTGGTGATTTGAGGACAAATCCTTTTCAAGAGGAGAGGAATGATGAGGACATGCCTAGCTTGGACAAGGATGAGAGCTATGGAGCGGATCCGGTGCAAGTTCCAGTGGGGCCCGTAACGAGGGCTCGAGCTAAATGCTTTAAGGAGGAACGCATTTTTGAAGATTTTATCATATTTCTTTCCTTATTTTTAGGGATTTATCATATCTATCATAATTCTAAGTTGACTAGGATGTGTATTAGATGGAAATTACTTTCTAATTAGTTATTTACTAGTATTTCAAGTCCTTTAAGAGTTAGGGTTTTATGCTACTAATACAAATAGTTATATTGAAGATGTAATTGGATGATGAACAATTATTCTGAGTTTATACAATTGAGAGCTATTCTCTACTTTTGGTTCTTTGAAGATTTCTAAGTTATTATTCCTAGTTTTTCTTTGAGATTACTAATTAACTTATCATACAACAAACCATAGTTGTGTGTGGCGTTATTCTACCACATGATACAATCGTACGAAGATTATCGTTTGTTCATCAACGAGGGTCTAAGTGTTGTTTGTAATGACCGTGAAATTTTTTAAACTTCATTATTAATTAAATATAAATTTAATTTTTAGTGAGTTAGTTTCGTATGATTATTTAAAATCTTGTGTATTCAATTGGTTATGTGATTATATGATTTCGCGTAACTGTTAGGATTAATTAAGGGGAGTCACTAATGGTTTAATTAAATTAGTGAACTAACCCTACGGTTTTAATGTTGAAAGAATTGATAAATTGCCAATTAATTAAATATTCAATTTAATTGAATATAGTGTGGGAATAGACATTTAATTATTTTAAAGGGAGTCTTAGTAATAGAATTATTAAATTAACGGACTACCCTAGGTTATTTAATATCTAGAAATTTATGAATAATTAGGTATTAAATATTCAATTATTTTGAATATAGTAAATTAATTAATATTACCTATTAATTAATAAGGATAATACAATTAATAATATTTATAGTCCCATTGGTAAATAAATAATAAGTGACTAGTTAAATTTATTTAATTAACTAGTAGCATTAAATTGGGACAAGAATTATGGGACATATCCCGTTTTATTTCTATCAGTGGTCGGCAAAGTAGGAAGAAAAGAAATTAAATTAAAATAAGTTGGGGTGAACAGTAAGCCGCATATGGATTTTGGGCCGGATTTTCTGTGAAGCAAAATCATGGCTGAAGATTTCAGCGGCGTTTGCCATCATCACCTTCTTGTTTCCGATGGTTAACAAATTTGGGCAAAATCTTGGCACGGTTAATGAATTGGTTATAAATAGAGCTTCGACTTCTTCCTCTTCAGTGCACTGAGATTGTGAACTTACTAAGAGAGAGAAATTGAGAGTGAGGAAGGAAGGAAAAATCGGAAGGAGAGAAGTTGGCACGCGAATGACCTCAGATTACATTGTTTACTGCGGAAGGAGGAGGAAAACTCCGTCTAAGTCCAGTAGAAGGTAAGCTTTTCCTATTATAGTAGACATAGATGAAAACTCTACTTGTATGCTTGGAAATTAATTATTCCAATTGGGTGTATAAAACTTGCAATTGATAGCAATATATGAATAATATGGAGCTTTGCATGCTTGGTAATTATTTTTAAGGTTTAAAAGTGAAGAAAACCATGAAAACGAAACGGTGAAGATGAACTCTGGTTCGTCACGCTGCAGCGGCAGTAAGTGACGCGCAGCGTCACAACGAATTGGTCGTCGCGCTGCAGTGGCAGCATGACGCCGCAGCGCCGCGCCTAAGGGCCTTGACGCCGCAGCGTCAAGCTTGCTACTCAAACCTCACGTCGCAGCGCCAAGCCCGTGTGCTAAGCTCTAACGGCACGGACCTCACGCCGCAGCGTCGGCCTTGCCTTAATGGCCTCCCGCTGTAGCGCCAATCCCGTGCTCTTGGCTGGGTCGGTCCGGATCATGGCGGTTCGGGTCGGGTCGTGCAATTTTAATATTAGCAATTACTTAATTATTATTTAATTAATATTAAGTAATAATAAATGCAGTAATATTAATTATTTATTATTCCGATTAATAATAAATAATAAGTGTGAATAACTAATTAGACATTGTTTAATTAAATTAGGATAATTAGTTGATTATTACTTGATTACTATTAGGTAACCATTTGACAACCAAGATTAAATAGTGTTGTCTTAAGGAGAAAATTGATTAACCTGGTTACAACTTACGTTTGGTTTCCAGGGGGCGAGCTGGGTAGCCGACGAGCTCACCGGGGAGCGAGACGTCCGACTGGGTAGTCGTAGCGGCAATCAAAGTATTTTAATGATGCTACGTCAGTTTTAAATCTAGTCTATAAGTGACTAATTGTTACACGAATATGTACTTAATTGTGTAGGATTTTAAGGAGCGTGTGTTAGTATATTGTAGCAGACGCACCAGACAAGTTCTCTATCCCGAAACTTTAATTGTGCAAGTTCCCTAATTCCATTCACCTTATATGTTGAACGCAAGTTCCCTTGACTTCTACTAACTTGTGCAAATATATTATTGTTGTGCAAGTATTATTGAGGACAAGTTGCCCTTTTCCGAAACTTCACTTTGTGCAAGTTCCTAACCTTAAACTTCTTACGCTGTTGGAGTTATCCCTTGGGAGAAGTTCAAGGAGCTATTCTTCGTGAATTACTTCTCGGAGAATACGCAACAGGATATGGAGGTCAAGTTTCTAGAACTGAAACAAGGTGGTATGACGGTCGCAGAGTACACGGTGAAATTTAGCGAGTTAGCCCGATTCGCTCCACATCAGGTGGACACGGAGGCCAGGAAGGCAAGAAGGTTCGAGTTAGGATTGAAGATGTGGGTGCAGAAAACTGTCGCTATGTTAAAGATTAAGAGTTTCTCTGAACTATTGGAAAGGGCTATCATTGCGGAAAGAGGCAATGAAGCCATAACACATTTTAAACAGGAAAATAAGGCTGGTCAGGAAGGGCCGAGAGGGGGAAGCAGCGGAGGCAGTAACTCCAATAAGCGTAAATGGATGGAGAGCCAATCCTCCGGAGGTAACAAGTCCGGGGGAGAAACCAAGTCGAGTGGGAAGTGCAGCAACTGTGGAAAGAACCACTTAGGGGAATGTATGAGAGGGAAAAGTGTTTGTTATCGATGTGGACAACCGGGGCACCTGGCTCCTCAGTGTCCGAATAGGCAGAAAGGTAGGTGTTTTTCGTGTGGAGCCCCAGACCACCAAATCAAAGACTGTCCGAAGAGGAAGGGCAATGCAGCTAGCGGCAACCGCAACAACAACAACAACAATCATAACAATAGGCCTAGCATTAGAGGGCCAGTTAGTCAAGCTAACAGACCAACGACACATACGTTCAACATGATCGTCAAGGATGCGGTAGAATCTAAGGACGTAGTGTTAGGTATCATCCCAATCAATGATATAAATGCTTATGTGCTATTTGATTCAGGTGCTACCCGCTCTTTTGTTTCTGAAGAAATTGCTAGAAGATTAGACTTACCTCGTGAAAGGTTAGAGCACCTTATGAACATAGAAGTAGCAAACAAAGAGATTATCCCCGTTGAATACATTCATAGGAATTGTTGCGTCAAATTGCGAGGATTTGAGCTTAGCGTGGACTTGATACCAATTTGTTTGGGGGAGTTTGACGTAATCCTTGGGATGCATTGGTTATCAAGTTACGGAGCAGTCATCGACTGTAAGAAGAAATGTGTGCACCTACAGACTCCAAATAAGTCGAAGGTGGTATTCTATGGTAGTAAATCGCCAAGACAATCTTGTTGTCTGATAATGATGCAAGCAAGAAAGTTGCTTAGAAAGGGTTGCACAGGGTATTTGGCTCACATGGTTGATACTCAACGAGTCAGGGATGAACTAAGTCAGATACCTGTCGTAAAGGAGTTCGCTGATGTCTTTCCAGATGAAATTCCCGGACTGCCGCCAGATAGAGAGATAGAATTTGTGATTGACTTGGTACCAGGGACGGCACCGATATCCAAGGCGCCTTACCGAATGGCCCCAGTAGAGATGAAAGAACTAATTGTTCAACTACAGGAACTGTTAGATAAAGGTTATATTAGACTGAATGTGTCTCCGTGGGGAGCACCAGTTCTGTTCGTAAAGAAGAAGGATGGTTCGATGAGGCTTTGTATCGACTATTGAGAGTTGAATAAAGTTACGATTAAGCTCAGATGATAAAGACCAGTCCGGCGCCACTATCACAGGTGTCGTTGTCAACTTCTTCTTTAACAACTCAAAGGCTGCCAAGCAATTTTCATCAAATATGAATGGGACATCCTTTTTTAATAAACTACACAGGGGTTTCGTGGTCTTTGATAAATCTGCGGTAGAACCCAGCATGTCCCAAGAAACTCCAAATTCCCTTCACTGAAGATGGTGGAAGCAATGTCTCGATGGTTTCTAATTTTGCTTTATCCACTTCCAACCCTTTTGATGAGACTTTGTGTCCCAATATTATTCCTTCTTGAACCATGAAATGACATTTCTCCCAATTAAGCACAAGGTTTGTTTCCACGCATCTCTTTAGTACCATGATCAAATTCTCTAGACATCTATTGAAGGAATTTCCGAACACGGAAAAATCATCCATGAAAGCTTCAATGTTGATTTCTACCATATCAGAAAATATCGTCATTATACACCGTTGAAATGTGGCTGGAGCATTACATAGACCGAATGACATCCGCCTGAATGCAAAAGTTCCATATGGACAAGTGAAAATTGTCTTCTCTTGATCCTCTGGAGTGATGGTAATTTGATTATATCCAGAATATCCGTCAAGCAGACAATAGTAGTCATGTTCTGCTAATCTGTCCAACATTTAATCTATGAATGGAAGTGGGAAGTGATCTTTCCTCGTGGCTTTGTTGAGCTTTCCGTAGTCCATACAGACTCTCCATCCTGTGACTGTTCGAGTTGGTATCAACTCATTATTCTTATTTCTTACCACAGTTATTCCTCCTTTCTTCGGTACACATTATACAGGGCTTACCCATGGACTGTCAGAGATGGGGTAAATGATCCCAGCGTCCAGCCATTTCAGAATTTCCTCTTTTACCACCTCTTTCATGATGGGATTCAGCCTTCTTTGATGATCTATGGTGGGTTTGTTGTCATCTTCCATCAGAATCTTGTGCATGCAGATTGAGTGGCTGACTCCTTTTATATCAGCGATGGTCCATCCAATAGCTCCTTGGAATTCTCGAAGGACTCTTATCAGCTTGCCTTCCTGTAAAGCGGTTAGTGCAGAAGAAATAATGACTGGTAAAGTATTGGAAGTGCCTAGATATGCATACCTGAGGTGACTAGGCAAGGGCTTAAGCTCGAGTTTAGGAGGTACCTCTCTAGATGGTTTCAAATGAGGTGAGGATTCTCTTGAGCTTTTCAATGGCTCAATTGGTACTTTGAACTTCGCCATCCTTGGTATTGCATCTAGTGAATGGACATACTCACAGTTCTCGGGTTCATCCAAGTCGATGTTTCCTGTCAGTGTCATCTCAAGTAGGTCATTACTCGTGGCTTTTATAAACTCTTCAGTCACTGTATTTTCAATGATATCTACACGGAAACAGTCTTCCTCCTCGGTCGGGAATTTAATAGCTTTAAAGACATTAAAAGTGACCTCTTGGTCTTGAACCCTCATTGTCAATTCTCCCTTTTGTACATCAATGAGAGTCCTCCTAATAGCTAGAAATGGCCTCCCAAGTATGATGGGAATATCCTTGTCTTCCTCGAAGTCTAGGATTATGAAGTCAGCTGGGAATATGCACTTATCAACCTTGACAAAAACATCTTCCACAATTCCTCTTGGATAGGTGACAGAACGATCAGCTAGCTAAAGAGAGACATTTGTTGGCTTGGGGGCTGGTAATCCCAACTGAGTATAGACGGATAGTGGCATGGGATTAATGCTTGCACCAAGATCACATAAGCATTTCTTAAACGACAGGTTGCCAATGGTACAAGGAATGGTGAAACTACCAGGATCCTTCAACTATGGTGGTAGCTTTCTTTGTAAAAGCGCACTGCACTCTTCTGTCAAAGCTACAATTTTAAAATCTTGCAATTTCTTCTTTCTCGACAGAATCCCCTTCATGAACTTGGCATAGTTAGGCATTTGCTCTAAAGCTTCTGCAAATGGTATGTTGATTTGTAGCTTTTTAAATACCTCAAGAAACTTAGAGAATTGCTTGTCCAATTTCTGTTTTTGTCGCCTCTGAGGATACGGAACTGGTGGATGATATCTGGTTGGAGGGGGTTGAGTCTTTTCTATGCTTTCTTTTGGTGTAAGCTCAAGTTTTTCTGTGCTATCTTCCTCTCTATAAAATTTTGCAGGATCAACTTCTGGGGAAGGGCGCAGCTGCGCCGGTTCCTCTTGCAAAATGGGCGCAGCTGCGCCGGTTGGCAGAGTCTACTTTCCGCTTCTGAGGGTGACAGCTTGACATTGTTCCTTTCCACTTCTCCTTGGATTGATTTCTGTGTCACTAGGAAGAGCTCCCTGAGGTCTATTAGATAACAAGCTGAACAATTATCTCATTTGGTTCTCCAAGCTCTTGAAGCCTAATGCTTGGCCTTGCTCCAGCTTCTCAGTTTTGGCCTTGTATCGATCCACTTTTTCGTTCAACTCAGCAACCTTCTTATCAGTAGCTGTGGGTTGTTGTTGATTGTGAAACCTAGGAGGGTTGTGAGGTTTTGGAGCTTGTTGATAATCTTGATGGCTGCTCCATGAGAAATTAGGATGATTCTTATTCCTCGGATTGTAGTTGTTCTGATACTGATTAGCTGGCCGCTGATAGTTGCTCCCAAAATGCACAGATTCGGAATTGACAGCACATTGGTCAGAAGAGTGTGAACCTGCACAAAGCTCACAAAACATGGGAACTTGCTGCACCTTTTCTTCATATAAGTTATCAAACTTTTTCGCCATACCAGATATCTGGGCTTGATGTGGCTGTGTCAACATCTAATATCCTTGCTATTTTTGGTTGACTGGATCTGGAAGTTGGCCATTGATAGTTATTTACAGCCATAGTCTCCAAAAGATCATAAGGTTCGTCATAGTTTTTAGCAATGAATGCTCCTCCCGAAGTTGCATCAATGCCTGCCCGTGTGTGGATATTCAACCCATTGTAGAATGTGTTAAGCTGCATCCATTGTGGCAAACCGTGATGTGGACACTTTCTCAATAATTCCTTGTACCGCTCCTATATCTCATACAAGGATTCTTCATGATGTTGCTCATATGAGGAGATTTCATTTCTCAACTTAGCAGTTTTGGCCGGTGGGAAGAATTTTGCTAAGAATTTCTGAGCCAAATCTTGCCAGGTTGTAATAGATCCCGGTGGTAATGAGGGTAGCCAACTCTTTGCTTTTTCCCTCAATGTGAATGGGAATAATCGCAATCTCACTGCTTCTTCTGAAATTCCACTGAATTTAAATGTATCATAGATCTCTAGAAAGCTCATCAAGTGCTCATTTGGATCGTCAATCGCCGTTCCCCCAAATTGGACAGAATTTTGGATCATATGGATAGTTCCTGGTTTGATTTCAAAGGAATTGGCTGTTATGGCTGGCCTTGTGATACTTGATTGCAATTCATTGATCCTTGGCGTAGCATAATCTCTCAAAGCTTTTTGTGCTTCACCCACCATTGCTTGTGGTTGGTCTAGATTCTCCAGAGTGTTTTCAGCACACTTTCTTGACTGTTGAAGCCTTTTCTCGATGTTATCCTCGAAGGGCAATAGGTCGGGATTCTTTGATCGAGTATGCATACACTACTCAAAAGTACCTATCACAATGAAAAAAAAAATAATAAACAGAATTAAGCTAAGAACATATTTTGTTTAACTAAAACCAATCTAATTTAAACTGATGATGAAAGTTATAAACGCAATTACAAATCCCCGACAACGGCGCCAAAAACTTGTTGGGATATTTGTATGTATAACAAATATGATTCATACACGCAAGTGCACGTGATCCCCAGGTAATATAAAGTAAGTAAGATATCGATCACATGGAGAATAGAATTGCAAATGTAACTGTCAAACACCAATTTTATAACTATTTCGGTCTCTTTAAACAAATGAGTAATATGATGAAATTGATCTAAAGATTACCAGAGAGATAGATAAATCAAAGTACAATTTTATACATACAGATTTATGGGTTTTGGGATTATAATTTCACTTGTTACAAAACTTAGATTTCCATGCTTCCTATTGCTTGTAATTGGTTATTATAGAATGTTGGTCGAGAACACGAATGTAAAATATGACCACCTCTCGATGCACCATGCTCATATCACACTAAATCCACAATTGATAGAATGAATGTGAACACCCTATATGACTAATACATTATATCCCTATGTGAATTACAATCAAGTGGGTTGAAGTATAAGTTCTCAATTGGCCACATATGGTGCTTCGATATATCTCTATCCTAAGCACGAAACATTAATCCACGAGGAAAGCAAAAATAATGAACATATGCTAGCATAATCAGATCTTAATTTATATTTCCTTTCTCAATTACATATAAATTATCACAGTAATTGGTGATCAAGCAATTAAACTTTTAGTATTAATTATGCCAGACATTCAATTCAGAACCAACCATTAACAATAAAGAATCATATCAATTTTCAGTTATGCAAAAGATTCATTATAATCCCAAAGATTAAGTTTAGTTCATGATAACAATAATAGAATTCATTATACACAAATGGTTCATCATTGTTTTTACAGAATAAGAAAATAAATCAAAGACAGAAAATAATAAAACTCCCTGCTTCAATTTCTCCGTTTCTGCAAATCCGTTGGTTTTCCAAGTTGCGATGATCCTTGTTTTCTTGCTCCCAATCTTCAATTTAGCATCCATGTAGCTCCATTCTTCAGTTCCCAAGTGTTTCTGATGATCAATAGCCATTTTTCATTTTTGGAGATAGAATGCAGTTAATAATGGATTTTCCGTCCAGAGTCCTCTCTCTAATTAGCTCTCTGCATGATTATATTCATTCTCCACTTTTCTCATTTTTTGACTTATTTTGATTCCCCACTGATAAAATAACACTCCACCAATTTCCTGAAAATCTGGCATTGATTCCACACGTTTTTAGCAAGTCTGCATAGCTGTCTGAAACGTGGTCTGCATTGCTGGCTGGCGACGGGCGCAGCTGCGAGCTAAAGGTATCGCAAGAATGGATGGGTGCAGCTGCGCTGGTAGCTTCTGGGCGCAGGGCATGGGCGCAGCTGCGCTGGCGTCCAAGCCAAATTGGGCGCAGCTGCGCTGTCTGTCAGGTTACTGCTGCACTGCTACATTCAGTCTGTCTCCTCGATTCTCGCGCACTGTGCTAGCAACTTTTATTCATTCAAATCCCAAACATCAAATGCCACATAACTCATGCCAAATTCACCTTTAACTGTGCAAAAAGCTAAAGAACGCGATTTGTGAAGCATTACCAAAAATAAGAAGAAAATGTATGAAAAACATACTTTGGAGCTAATAGTTTAGCAACAATTTAAGCCAGTTAGTATCCAATAAGTAGGCATGAAACCTACTCATCAAATACCCCCAAACTTGAATCATTGCTTGTCCTCGAGCAATTAAAAATGAAGTGAATGCAAAACATGAATGAAATGCAATAATCTCTAAATGCACAATGAATCCTCATCAATTAGTAAACAATCCAAGTGTGATTTGCCTTAGAAGAATCACCATAACAAACACGCATAGCTGCTAACCAAAACTTAGTTCATGTGCCATGATAGTCATGAAAATCAAACCCTATAATGAATGATACAGTGTGTGTGTGTGTAGTAATCATCAAACTCATAACTCCCTAAATGATTCTCATAATGTGTTTCTTAGGGGGAAATTTTTATACTCAAACTTGCAAACACAACAAATGGGGTAAGTTACAGCTGAGATACTGCTCAGTCTAGATTAGGGACCGACTTAGAGGTTATTGGACTATAATACTTGGTTGTGCAATGCTTAGTTCTCATAGGCTTTTTAATGATGCCCGTATAGCGAGCTTTCGACCAAGGACTCCCAAACCAGTTGGTTTTAGGGCGCTAGGTGTAGAGACATCCCCTAGGGCGTACTTACTCGAGTATCAAAGGCCACAAAACTAAGCTAACTAAGCATTTATTCTTCTTCTTCTTTTTTTTCTTTTTTTTATCAATGAGTGCGTTTTACGCTCTGTCTCGTTGTTCAAATGCTCCATTAAGTTTTCCCCCAACGTAAACATTTGTGTTATCTCTATTTTCACTACCCTCATTTGCTTATCTTTTATTAAAACTTCAATTTCCCTCCAGAACTCAATTATGCGAATCTTTAGGTCACTTAGTAAGATAACTACTGTTTGAGTGCTAACCAATTATATCAGATTCAAAACCAGTTAAGATTTGTAATATATTATGGCATTTGATCCAAGCCTTAGCATATAGCATTCGTGGGCAATAATCACAAAATATGGAAATGAGGATGTTTACTAATTTAGATGTTAGGATTATGCAATCTAAGCTACATGATACGATATGAAAATAAAGCAAATTTTTTTTTTTTAGCTATGATGCAATTTTATCCTACTCATGCAAATGAAATAAATACTATCTATACTACTATGCAGTGGACAGTGATATGCAAATTGAATGTAATGCAAATTAACTAATATGCAACTAGACTGCACTATTACCTAAAATTAACATGCAAATACTAATACGAAATAAAACAATTAAATAAACCCTAATACCCCCAAACTTAAAAAAAACAATGTCCTCATTGGAGATAAAGGGTAAAGAGACTCCCTTAAGAGTCGTCCTCGTCTCTGCTCGACGGTGTGTCAGGTGGTGGATACGGGAAGTTGGCACCGTAGGTGGGAAACTAGACATGGACCCCCTGCTGACTGAAGGCCTCAGAAAAGTGCGTCTGCAAAGTTAATGTTGTAGTCCCTGAAACTCGTGTGCAAAGCATCCATGCGGCGGTGTAGGCGGCGCATCTCGCGCTCATGCCCATCAACACCTCTCCGTTGTACTGGCTGTGCGGGCTCCTCCTCCTCATCTGAAACAATGAAGCCCAACCTATTAGGACGTGATTCTCCTCCACGCCATACATTGATCTTCCTGATGGTGGCGCTATCAATATCCCGCATGGGTAGCTGGAGGGTTTCCTCTCCCCATTTCACCTCCGCCGCAAGACAAAGGCGTGTGACTATCGATGCGTGTGGAATGGCACCTGAGGTGACCGCTCTCATAAATCGAAGCATAGAAGGGTGAATGATATAACCCACATCAATGCTTCCTCCTTTTAGAATGCGGTGCAAAATCACCGCCCGATCACGAGTCACATCCTGGTGGTGGGTGGTAGGCAATAGACTCGCACAAATGAAGGTGTACCAAGCCTTGGCAAATCTGTTCAACGCAGTTTGGGGAAAGTGGATTTTCTGAGGGGTGCCCGCCTGTATCTTCCATTGAGTGCCAGGTTGGCACATCTCCCGAACCAATTCGTTGAGATCAGTTTCCACCCATTTGGTTGTCTCAGCAGAAGTAGATGGCAATCGGAATAGCTCGTTGATTGCCTGCTTAGTGTAGGGGACTTGCTTACCCTATACAAAGGAGATGTCATTCTATGTTTCACGGGCGTTGGCATAGATTCCCGCACAATAGCCATCGGGGCGAACACTGGTGTATCAATGAATAGCTGCCATCCCAGCCGCCGGATTTGTTCCAAAATCCTCCCATCCTGTGCTTTGGGTTTCAAACCCCTCTCAGGTATGAAGGGTTTGACACTCAAAACCTCCCAATAGTAGTGTTGGGCGGAGAGGTTGATGAACTTGGTGGCGTCCAGAGTGTTGATGCCATGCCCCATGGAGTCGGCATCGCTGCTGGATGATGAGGGCTGGGGTGTTCTTGCTCTCTTAGGCATGTTTGAATATAGCTAGGTTAAGAATGGAAGATAACAAAGATGAGAGGAAAGGGTTTTACTTTTGTTGTTATGCTAGGGAGAGAATAGAGGTTTAGGGTTTTATGTTGTGACGTGGCTTAAACTAATGGGACGGGTCCTTTATACAAAAAAAAACTTTCCTGCCGACCGGCGCAGCTACACGCTTGTTGCTTTGCTGTTGGGGCGCAGCTGCGCTGGTGCACCTATTGCCGCTTCCAAGCTCGGTGCAGCTACGCAATGCTTGGCTAGAGTAACGACGCAGCTGCGCCATCCTTTCAACTCCCTCGAAGATTTTTTTTTTTATAAAAAATGAAACACACTTGGCACACATTAGAATGGTAGGTTTATAACACAATTCTTAAGATCATCTAGCATACCTAAAAAGGAAAAGAAATTTTTAATTTCAACCTTATATAAGGTGCATAATTAGGGTAGTGAAAAATTAGTACCCCCAAACTTAAAATCGACATTATTCTTAATGGTTAAGATGGAATAATTTAAAGCTTAAGCACTTCCCTGAGAATACGTCATCCGCCATCGATAGCGTCCGGTTAAGTAGCACAGTTGAGGGCGTGATTGGATACCTGAAAGGCAAACAGAGATGTTAAAATGAAATTACACACACTCAATTATAATCACACAAGAATAAAAAGTAAAACAATAAATTCGGGTTGCCTCCCGAGAAGCGCTTAGTTTAAAGTCGGTTAGCCCGATTATCCGTTGGTGCTCAATCCAAGGCTAGGACAACTGAGGATTCTTGGCGATCAACTTCGCCTCCCCAATAGTGTTTCAGTCGTTGACCATTTACTTTGAATGGCTGCTCACTGTCATTTCCAACTATTTCAACGGCTCTGTGTGGGAATACAACTGTTATGGTAAAGGGACCCGACCATCGGGATTTGAGCTTTCCCAGAAATAATTTGAGCCTAGAGTTGAATAGCAAGACCGCTTGGCTAGGTTCAAATTTTTTCTCGATTATTTTTCGGTCGTGCCATCTCTTTACTTTTTCTTTGTAGAGTTTGGAATTCTCATAGGCTTGTAAGCGGAACTCATCAAGTTCATTTAGCTATAGAAGTCTCCTTTCTCCTGCCGCAGATGGGTCGAAGTTTAACTTCTTGATTGCCCAATACGCTTTGTGCTCTAGTTCAACCAGGAGATGGCAAGCCTTGCCGTAGACCACATGGTATGGAGACATGCCGAGGGTTTTCTTATAGGCGGTTCTATAAGCCCATAATGCTTCATCTAGCTTCAATGACCAGTCTTTTTTGAAAGGATTAACAATCTTCTCTAGAATTCTCTTCGCCTCTCTATTCGACACTTCGGCTTGGCCATTTGTTTGCGGGTGGTACACCATGGCAATTCTGTGCCTCACTCCGTATTTAGCTAGGAGGGTTGTGAAATGTTTATTGCAAAAATGACTTCCCTCATCACTGATGATAGCTCGCGGAGTGCCAAATCTAGTGAAAATGATCTTTTGTAGGAACCTAAGAACCACCTTAGCATCATTGGTTGGTAATGCAGTAGCCTCAACCCATTTGGACACATAATCAATCACAAGAAGGATGTAGAGATTATTGCAGGATGAAGGGAATGGTCCCATAAAGTCTATTCCCCATACGTCAAAGATTTCGACCTCCAAGATTACATTTAATGGCATTTCATTGCGGTTGGAGATGTTGCCCACCCGTTGGCATCGATCACAATTCTTTATGAATTGGTGGGCGTCTTTGAACAAAGTAGGCCAATAGAACCCGGCTTGGAGTACTTTGGATGCGGTTCTTTGCATTCCATAATGGCCTCCATACAGAGAAGAATGACATGCATGCAATATACTGGCAGTCTCGACCTCGGGAATGCACCTGCGGATCACAAGATCCGTACATTGTTTGAACAAGTAAGGCTCGTCCCACATGTATCTCTTTGTATCATGCAGAAATTTCTTCTTCTATTGATAAGTTAGATCTGAGGGGAGTACATGACTCACCAGGTAGTTGACAATATCAGCAAACCATGGGATCTCAGAGGTTACTGCAAATAGTTGTTCATCGGGGAAATGATCATTTATTTCAGCTTTATCTTTGCCTTCCCGCTCCAGATTGTCTAATATGGAAAGATGACCGGCTACTAGGTTCTCCGTGCCTTTCTTGTCCTTTATTTCCAAGTCAAATTCTTGAAGCAAAAGGATCCACCTGATTAATCTTGGCTTGGCATCTTTCTTCGATATCAAGTACCGAATTGCTGCATGGTCTGTGTACACCACAACTTTTGTTCTAATGAGATAAGACCGAAACTTGTCAAATGCATAAACAACCACGAGTAGTTCCTTCTCGGTGGTGGTGTAATTCATTTGGGCTTCTGAGAGTGTTTTGCTGGCATAGTAGATCGCATGTAGAACCTTTTCTCTGCGCTGTCCCAATACCACGCCCACAGCGTAATCACTAGCATCGCACATAAGCTCAAATGGTAAAGACCAGTCCGGCGCCACTATCACAGGTGCCGTTGTCAACTTCTTCTTTAACAACTCAAAGGCTGCCAAGCAATTTTCATCAAATATGAATGGGACATCCTTTTTCAATAAACTATAGGGGTTTCGTGGTCTTTGATAAATCTGCGGTAGAACCCAACATGTCCTAAGAAACTCCGAATTCCCTTCATTGAAGATGGTGGAGGCAATGTCTCGATGGTTTTTAATTTTGCTTTATCCACTTCCAACCCTTTCGCTGAGACTTTGTGTCCCAATATTATTCCTTCTTAGACCATGAAATGACATTTCTCCCAATTAAGAACAAGGTTTATTTCCACGCATCTCTTCAGTACCATGATCAAATTCTCTAGACAGCTGTCGAAGGAATTTCCGAACACGAAAAAATCATCCATGAAAACTTCCATGTTGATTTCTACCATATCAGAAAATATCGCCATTATACACCATTGAAATGTGGCTAGAGCATTACATAGACCGAATGACATCCGCCTGAATGCAAAAGTTCCATATGGACAAGTGAAAGTTGTTTTCTCTTGATCCTCTAGAGCGATGGTAATTTGATTATATCCAGAATATCCGTCAAACAGACCGTTGTAGTCATGTTCTGCCAATCTGTCCAACATTTAATTTATGAATGGAAGTGGGAAGTGATCTTTCCTCATGGCTTTGTTGAGCTTTCGGTAGTCCATACAGACTCTCCATCCTGTGACTGTTCGAGTTGGTATCAACTTGTTGTTCTTATTTCTTACCACAGTTATTCCTCCTTTCTTCGGTACACATTATATAGGGCTTACCCATGGACTGTTAGAGATGGGGTAAATGATCCCAGCGTCCAGCCATTTCAGAATTTCCTCTTTTACCACCTCTTTCATGATGGGATTCAGCCTTCTTTGATGATCTACGGTGGGTTTGTTGTCATCTTCCATCAGAATCTTGTGCATGCAGATTGAGGGGCTGGCTCTTTTTATATCAGCAATGGTCCATCCAATAGCTCCTTGGAATTCTCGAAGGACTCTTATCAGCTTCCCTTCCTATAAAGCGGTTAGTGCAGAAGAAATAATGGTAGGTAAAGTATTGGAAGTGCCTAGATATGCATACCTAAGGTGACTAGGCAAGGGCTTAAGCTCGAGTTTAGGAGGTACCTCTCTAGATGGTTTCAAATGAGGTGAGGATTCTCTTGAGCTTTTCAATGGCTCAATTGGTACTTTGAACTTCGCCATCCTTGGTATTGCATCTAGTGAATGGACATACTCACAGTTCTCGGGTTCATCCAAGTCGATGTTTCCTGTCAGTGTCATCTCAAGTAGGTCATTACTCGTGGCTTTCATAAACTCTTCAGTCACTGTATTTTCAATGATACACGGAAATAGTCTTCCTCCTCGGTCGGGAATTTCATAGCTTTAAAGACATTAAAAGTGACCTATTGGTCTTGAACCCTCATTATCAATTCTCCCTTTTGTACATCAATGAGAGTCCTCCCGGTAGCTAGAAATGGCCTCCCAAGTATGATGGGAATATTCTTGTCTTCCTCGAAGTCTAGGATTATGAAGTCAGCTGGGAATATGAACTTATCAACCTTGACAAGAACATCTTCCACAATTCCTCTTGGATAGGTGACAGAACGATCAGCTAGCTGAAGAGAAACATTTGTTAGCTTGGGGGCTGGTAATCCCAACTGAGTATAGACGGATAGTGGCATGAGATTAATGCTTGCACCAAGATCACATAAGCATTTCTTAAACGACAGGTTGCCAATGGTACAAGGAATGGTGAAACTACGAGGATCCTTCAACTTTGGTGGTAGCTTTCTTTGTAAAACCGTACTACACTCTTCTGTCAAAGCTACAATTTCAAAATCTTGCAATTTCTTCTTTCTTGACAGAATCCCCTTCATGAACTTGGCATAGCTAGGCATTTGCTCTAAAGCTTCTGCAAATGGTATGTTGATTTGTATCTTTTTAAATACCTCAAGAAACTTAGAGAATTACTTGTCCAATTTCTGTTTTTGCTGCCTTTGAGGATACGGAACTGGTGGATGATATCTGGTTGGAGGGGGTTGAGTCTTTTCTGTGCTTTCTTTTGGTCTAAGCTCAGGTTTTTCTGTGCTATCTTCCTCTCCATAAAATTTTGTAGAATTAACTTCTGGGGAAGGGCGCAGCTGCGCCGGTTTCTCTTGCAAAATGGGCGCAGCTGTGCCGGTTGGCAGAGTCTACTTTCCGCTTCTGAGGGTGACAGCTTGACATTGCTCCTTTCCACTTCTCCTTGGATTGATTTATGTGTCACTAGGAAGAGCTCCCTGAGGTCTATTAGATAACAAGCTGAACAATTGACTCATTTGGTTCTCCAAGCTCTTGAAGCCTAATGCTTGGCCTTGCTCCAACTTCTCAGTTTTCGCCATGTATCGATCCACTTTTTCGTTCAACTCAGCAACCTTCTTATCAGTAGCTGTGGGTTGTTGCTGATTGTGAAACCCAGGAGGGTTGTGAGGTTTTGGAGCTTGTTGATAATCTTGATGGCTGCTCCATGAGAAATTATGATGATTCCTATTCCCCGGATTGTAGTTGTTCTGATACTGATTAGCTAGCCGCTGATAGTTTCTCACAAAATACACAGATTCGAAATTGATAGCACATTGGTCAGAAGAGTGTGAACCTGCACAAAGCTCAGAAATCATGGGAACTTGTTGCCCCTTTTCTTCATATAGGTTGTCAAACTTTTTGCCTATAGCAGATATATGGGCTTGAAGTGATGTGGCTATGTCAACATCTAATATCCTTGCTATTTTTGGTTGACTGGATCTGGAAGTTGGCCATTGATAGTTATTTGCAGCCATGGTCTCCAAAAGATCATAAGCTTCGTCATAGTTTTTAGCCATGAATGCTCCTCCTGAAGCTGCATCAATGCCTGCCCGTGTGTGGATATTCAACCCATTGTAGAATGTGTTAAGCTGCATCCATTGTGGCAAACCGTAATGTGGACACTTTCTCAATAATTCCTTGTACCGCTCCCATGTCTCATACAAGGATTCTCCATGATGTTGCTCATATGAGGAGATGTCATTTCTCAACTTAGCAGTTTTGGCCGGTGGGAAGAATTTTGCTAAGAATTTCTGAGCCAAATCTTGCCAGGTTGTAATAGATCCCGGTGGTAATGAGTGTAGCCAACTATTTGCTTTTTCCCTCAATGTGAATGAGAATAATCGCAATCTCACGACATCTTCTAAAATTCCACTGAATTTAAATGTATCACAGATCTCTAGAAAGCTCATCAAGTGCTCATTTGGATCGTCAACCGCCGTTCCCCCAAATTGGATAGAATTTTGGATCATATGGATAGTTCCTTGTTTGATTTTAAAGGAATTGGCTGTTATGGGTGGCCTTGTGATACTTGATTGCAATTTATTGATCCTTGGCGTAGCATAATCTCTCAATGCTTTTTGTGCTTCACCCGCCATTGCTTGTGGTTGGTCTAGATTCTCCACAGTGTTTTCAGCACACTTTCTTGACTGTTGAAGCCTTTTCTCGATGTTATCCTCGAAGGGCAATAGGTCGAGATTCTTAGATCGAGTATGCATACACTACTCAAGAGTACCTATCACAATGAAAAAAAAAATAATAAACAGAATTAAGCGAAGAACAGATTTTGTTTAACTAAAACCAATCTAATTTAAACCGATGATGAAAGTTATAAATGCAATTACAAATCCCCGGCAACGACGCCAAAAACTTGTTGGGATATTTGTATGTATAACAAATATGATTCGTACACGCAAGTGCACGTGATCCACAAGTAATATAAAGTAAGTAAGATATCGATCACACGGAGAATAGAATTGCAAATGTAACTGTCAAGCACCAATTTTATAACTATTTCGGTCTCTTTAAACAGATGAGTAATATGATGAAATTGATCTAAAGATTACCAGAGAGATAGATAAATCAAAGTACAATTTTATACATACAGATTTATGGGTTTTGGGATTATAATTTCACTTGTTACAAAACTTAGATTTCCATGCTTCCAATTGCTTGTAATTGGTTATTATAGAATGTTAGTCGAGAACACGTGTGACACCCCTAAATCTGGGTACTTAATTCCCACTGATTTAGTGCTCACTATATCAATCATTCACAACTATCTACCCAAAGTAAGAACAATTAAAATAAACTTAAAGAATTATCTTCCCTCAAATGGGGTTACATCATCAATGTCCAAAATAAAACAAATCCCTGGTTATCTAACCTTAATTACATCTGTGCGGAATAAAACATAATTTATAATAAGTCTCGATACAATCAAACGTTGAATAAATAACAAGTCAATAGCTACTTCAGCATCTTGCTCTTTCCATTACTCGTGGACAGCTCGTCCGACTTTTCTGTCTTAGCTACAATGTTGAATGCAAGAGTGAGCAAACAGTTGCCCACAAATGTGATAATAATAGCTATTAATTAATCAATGAAGTAAATTTCAACTAAGGTATAATAGTTTTACTAAGTTCAATCAATAACTGATCAAGATCTGAAGGCTCAATAAAAAGCTTAGCTCAAGAACTGAATATAGATTCAGGATTAAAAGTGTATCTGAGGGTCACAAGACCTCGAACTATGTCGTAGGTTATCAAGTATTTGTACCGTAACCTTTAACAGTCGTATAGACTATGGACCATCCATCTCGTACTCAAGGGGATCAGCCCTTTATACAATGTATTGTGCACAAACATTTTAACGCTGTAGCGTAATTAATCCCCTATATTAGGGTTGTTCATCTCAGTTTAGCATCAGAATCCGTACCAAAAGGAACTTGGTTTGGAAGGATTTTAAAATATTCTAAGTCTTTAGAACACTCATCAACTAAGGACTAGCTGAATCAATAAGGTTTGCTAGTTTCATTCATCAATAAAAATTGTACAATAGGAACTATGTTCAAAATCTGACTAACTATCAATGATCGAATAACAATTGACTGGAATAAAGCTTAAACACTTATCATGGTATCAACCTCGCTTGAATAACAATAAGCTAAGGTTAGTAAACTTGCTCAATGATAGAAAACTTGCTTTAAATGAGATAACAAGTTAAGAGAAGGAAAAACATGCTCAATATAATAATGGAGTTCAGAAACATGCCTCGTACGTAGCTTTCCTAATTACAAACCACGTACAATAAACAACCTACAAATTCCGTTTGTATTGCATCAAAAACGATTAGTTACAATACTCACGTACATTAATACTCCAATCCTCACCTCAATTTTCAATTAACTACTGATTATCAACTCTATTTCAGAAGCTACAAGCTTTATTGCAACAATGTTACACTCTAAGAATTTCCAAAACTTATTTTTAAGCTAAGGTATATTACCTTACATTTAATCATCATCAAACATCATTTAGAATCCATCTTAACATCTTAATATTCACTTATTACATTAATTTAAGTTTAATCCTGCATAAAATGATATATCATAACTACCAAGAAAAGAAGACAAAATAATAAAATATTTTTTTTTCCAGCAGTGATTCTCGCCGGGGCGAGAATTCCCTTTTAAAATTTCTCGCCGGGGCGAACTCTCGCAGGGGCGAGAATTCCCTTTTAAAATTTCTCGCCGGGGCGAGGATTTACAGTTCGTTTCTCTCGGCGGGGCGAGAGACTCGGTAGTCGTCTCTTACAGTTCGCGAACAGTGAAAACTTAGGCCAATTTTGGCCAAATTTTCCGAATTCTACCATCCAACACATAATTTAAACATACCCAGACATCAAATATAACACAAAACTATTTCCCAACATATTTCTAAACATTCTCAACATCATATACACATAATCAACCAACTTAAATCAAAAATTCTCTGTTAAAACAAGATATTCAAGTTTTAACCATTTTAATGAAATTAAACAGTGTGACTTCATCTTTCAACCATTTTAATCCATTGTACTTGCACTCTTTTCATTTTTCATTATATTAACACAATTAAAAATCAATTTACCGATTAATAATCTAGTTGAACATCAATTTCGTACACATAAGTCATACATGAAAATAAAGCTCTGTAAAACTAAAACCTCAATTCTAAAGCATGCTTTCATGAATTAATTCGTTCAAATTAACTTATAATCACCATATAATCTCTAACACATGCTTATAATCAATTATAATCAAATAATTTCATGCTTTGAACAACTAACTTCATATACAGTAAAGTAAATTAAAAGAATGCAGTGAAGAATATTATACCTTCTATTGCTTAGAAAACTTGATTAATTCTCCTTTGATTGTAGAATTTTCTTCTCCAATCTCCAAACTTCTCTCTCAATTTTCTCTCAAACTCTCAATTTTTCTTTTCTCTCAAAAGCTCTGTTCTTTCTTCTTCTTTTTTTTAGCTTAACAAATAAACTGATAAAAATTCAAATAAAAACTGATGAAGCATAATCACGTGTTTTAATATCAAATCATCAGTTACTCAATTTCAAAAGCCACTAAGGCTTGTTTGGCAAAATAAAATTAAAATAACTCATCATTTCCAACCAAAGGTCATAAAGCCTTGTTTGGTTTGATGGAAATAAAGCTCTTTCTATTTATTTTAATAATTCATTATAACATATAGTTTTAATTGTCACACTTTTAATTTAATTGAACTTATTATTAAATAAATTCAATTAAACCTTACTAACTTAAATAATAGTTCCATTTAACCAATAACAATAACACCAAATAAATTATCTTATTCAAATAAATTCTTTATTCAAATAAATCATTTAATCATCTAATTTAATTATTAAATTAAATTAGAATAAACACATCCAATCACAATCAAATAACATTTAACAAAAATTCTTTCACCATAACTTATAAATTCTTTATTTTACTCAATAAATAAATTAATAAAAATATTTATATAACTCAATAAATATTTTTATTTAATCACAAAAATTGCATTCGTTACATCCTTCCCTCCTTAAAAGGATTCTGTCCACAGAATCACAACGCAATTAATTCGTCCGTTACATTCTCCCCTCCTTACAAGGATTCTGTCCCAAGAATCGCGATACAATGATTAAATAAATAATTCAGGATAATTTTGCATCATTTTCTCTTCGAGTTCCCACGTAGCTTCTTCAGCACTGTGGTTCCTCCAAATTACCTTTACAGAAGGTATTACTTTATTTTTGAGAACCTGCTCTTTCCTGTCTACTATTTGTACAGGTATCTCTTCATAGGATAAGTCTTTCTCAAACTGTATTGGTTCATATTCTATGACATGTTTATAATCAGGTTTATAGGGTCGTAGCACCGATATATGGAAGACATTATGAATGTGGTCTAACTCGGGAGGTAAAGCTACCTCATAGGCCACCTCGCCTACTCGTTTCAGCACCTCGAAGGGTCCAATAAATCGCGGGCTGAGTTTACCCTTTTTACCAAATCTGATTTTTCCCTTCCAAGGAGATACTTTGAGGAACACAAAGCTCCCGACTTCAAATTCGCGATTTTGACGATGCTGATCTGCGTATTTCTTTTGCCTGTCTTGAGCAGCTAACAATCGGGCTCTTATCACCTTAACAATTTTAGCAGTTTGTTGTACCAGTTCGGGTCCCAATAGGCGACGTTCACCAATCTCGTCCCAACATAACGGAGTCCTGCACTTCTTTCCATACAAGGCTTCATATGGCGGCATTCCAATACTCGCGTGATGACTATTGTTAGATGCAAATTCGACCAGAGGTAAATGATCATTCCAGTTGCCTTTAAAATCCATAACGCACGCCCGAAGCATATCCTCCAACGTTTGAATTGTTCTTTCGCTCTGGCCATCGGTTTGAGGATGGTAAGCTGTACTCATTCTCAACTGCGTCCCCAAACAAGCTTGCAGACTCCTCCAAAATTTTGATGTAAAACGTGGATCTCTGTCTGACACAGTTGATACTGGGACACCGTGGCTTGAGATAATCTCTTTGACGTATAACTTTGCCAGCTGATCCAAAGTGAATCTGATTTTGATTGGCAAGAAATGCGCTGATTTCGTTAATCTGTCAACTATGAGCCATATTGCATCATAACCCTTCTGAGTAGTTGGAAGCCCTACCACGAAGTCCATCGTGATATGCTCCCATTTCCATTCTGGTATCTCCAAGGGCTGTAACAAACCATTTGGTCGTTGATGCTCCGCTTTGACTTTCTGACAAGTGAGACATTTCGCAACACATTCAGCAACCTCTCTTTTCATATTTGGCCACCAGAAATGTTGGCGAAGATCCTGGTACATCTTTGTACTTCCCGGGTGAATCGAAAATCTTGAACTATGAGCTTCGTTCAAAATCTCCTCTCTGATTGCCAATACTGACGGCACCCAGATTCTACCTTCAAATCTCAGCAACCCTTCAGTATCAATTTTATATTTAAGTTCTTCTCCCTCTAGCACTCTTTTTCTTATCTTAACACATTCCTCATCCTGAAGTTGTGCTTCCTTCACTTTTTCCACCAAAGTTGGTTGAGTTTTCATCTTGAACAATTTTTCATTAGGCTCTGCCAGACCCTTCACCTCTAATTCTAATTTAGCCATTTCCGCTACAAGCTTCTCCTGAGCAGTTAATAAAAATAGTTTCTCCCGACCTTTTCTACTCAAAGTGTCGGCAACCACCTTAGCCTTTCCCGGATGGTATAGAATTTCACAATCATAATCTTTGATCAATTCTATCCATCTTCTCTGCCGCATATTCAAATCCTTCTGTGTGAAAATATACTTCAGACTTTTATGGTCTGTATATATTTCACACTTCTCCCCATAGAGATAGTGCCTCCAGATTTTCAAAGCAAACACCACGGCTGCTAACTCCAAATCATGGGTCGGATACCCTTTTTCATAGTCTTTTAGTTGGCGCGATGCATATGTAATAACCTTGCCATTCTGCATCAATACACAACCAAGTCCTTTATGCGATGCGTCGCTATACACCACAAAATTTCCTGTATCATCCGGCAAAGACAACACAGGTGCCGAACTTAGTATCTTCTTTAATTCTTGGAAACTCTCCTCGCACTTCTCCGTCCAAACGAACTTCACTGATTTTCTTGTTAAATTCGTCAACGGAATGGCGATCCTGGAGAAATCTTGAATAAAACGCCTATAGTAACCTGCTAAACCTAGGAAACTCCTCACTTCTGACGGTGTCTTCGGCTGATCCAGTTCATTACAACTTCAACTTTCATTGGATCCACCGAAATCCCGTCTTTATCAATTACATGTCCAAGGAATTGAACACGTTCTAACCAAAATTCGCACTTCAAAAATTTTGCATACAACTTCTCCTTCCTTAACGACTCTAATGTCACCCTCAAATGTTCCACGTGTTCTTCTTGAGTTTTGGAGTAAACCAAAATGTCGTCTATGAATACCACTACAAATTTATCCAGAAATGGTTTGAATACTCTGTTCATTAAGTCCATGAATGCTGCAGGCGCATTCGTTAAACCAAATGACATAACCAAAAACTCATAGTGACCATATCTAGTTCGAAATGCCGACTTTGGTATGTCTTCCTTCCTCACCTTCAACTAATGATACCCACTTCGCAGATCTATCTTTGAAAAATATCTTGCTCCCTTTAATTGGTCAAACAGGTCATCGATTCTTGGTAACGGATACTTGTTTTTAATCGTGACCTTGTTCAACTTTCTATAATGAATGCAAAAACGCATTGATCCATCCTTCTTCTTGACAAATAACACCGACGCTCCCCACGGCGAAACGCTCGGTTGGATATACTTTTTATCCAGTAACTCTTGCAATTGCACCATCAACTCCTTCATTTCTACCGGAGCCATTCAGTACGGGGCTTTTGATATAGGGGTTGTACCCGGTGCTAGATCAATTACAAACTCAATTTCCCTATCTGGCGGTAATCCCGGCAAATCATCAGGAAACACGTCTGCAAAATCCCTAACAACCGGTATCTCCTCCAACTTTACACTCACCTTCCGGGTATCGACTATGTAGGCTAGATATCCTACACATCCTTGTCTCAACATCTTTCGGGCCAGCATCATCATCAGACAACTCGTTTGTCTAGGCGACTTGCTGCCATAAAACACTACCTTTGACGGAGTCATAAGGTTCACACATTTCTTTTGACAGTCAATAACTGCCCCATGATTGAACAACCAATCCATTCCCAAGTGATGTCAAACTCCCCAAGACGAATTGGGATCAAGTTTACCGTCATCACATGACCCTTAATATCTAACTGACAGTTCTTGTGGATAAACTTAACAGGAATCACTTCTCTATTCGCAATTTCTATATTCATGGGGTAATCTAATTCTTCCTGAGGTAACCCTAATTTCTTAGCAAAATCATCGGATATAAATGAGCAAGTAGCACCCGAGTCAAACAATACAGAAGCATTAATATTATTGACTGGAATGATACCTGACACTACATCCTTTGACTGCACAGCATCCTGCACCATCATGTTGAATGTTCAAGCTGTAGGTCGATTGCGCTGTGTTGGTCCTGCGAGAGTCAGACTGCCTCCACTGTTATTCCCCTTTCCTGCAGTAGCTCCACCTATTTCTTAGGGCAATCCCGAGCAATGTGATCCTTCGACCCGCAAATAAAACATGCATCCTTCTTCGGACTAGGGCAATTCGGTGCGATATGACCCTCCTGTCCGCAGTTAAAGCATACTCTCTTACCTTTCAAGTAGACACCCACATGACTCTTTCCGCAGTTACTGCATACCTCCACTTTCTTTTTCTGACTTCTCTGCTGACTTCTCTGCTGACTTCCCGCAGAGTTACCATCACTCCACTTCCTCTTCTGACTGCTGCCCCCATGGCTACCACTTGCCTTGTTTTCACTTTCATTCTTCTTTTTCCTCTGCTCCTGATTATACTTGGACAGAGCATCACTGCCCCCTTCAGCAATAATTGCCTTTTCCAAAACTGCCGCAAACTAGTTTAATTGGAACATCGAAACTCAGCTATACAGCCAGGGCTTCAGTCCCTGCTCAAACCTTCTAGCCTTTTGCTCATCCGTGTTGACTTGATATGGAGCAAACCTCACCAACTCGTTAAATTTTGCAGCATACTCAGGCACCGTCATGGTACCTTGCTTCAATTCCAGAAATTGCACCTCCATTTGATTTTGCGCGATTGCCGGAAAGTAGGTTTCAAAAAACATCTCCTTAAATCGCTCCCACAGAATAATCCCTTGGCCAATTCGAGTCTTATTTGCTTGCCACCAGTAGCTAGCTTCTGATTTCAGCATAAATGTTACAAATGCCGTCTTTTGGTCCTCGTAGCGACATCAAACACCTTCTCCATCTCCATGACCCAAGTTTGGGCTTCAATTGGATTCATAGAGCCGTGATATTCCGGAGGTCCGACATCCTTGAAGTCTTTAAAAGTCGTAGCCTGAGCTTGGGTTGATTCGCAAAGGCACCCGTTAACAAATTTACCAGCTGCTGCATTGGATTAGCATTGGCTTCTTCGTTGTTATTGGTGGATCCCTCAGGGGTCTGTTGACGGGTTTGTCTTCTTGGCGGCATCTTACTGTCAAGAATTCGCACTATTAGATTATTACTCAATTACTTGAACATTTAAGTCTTAACTTAAACATTTATAAACAACACTTAACACATAGCACATCTGATAAAATTTTGCATTTTTATTCATTTACTGTTTCAAAACATAATAGAAATAACATCGTAGTTATTTACATCATATCATCTATCCTGACATCATAAAGTTCCAGGATGACATCATTATTCTATCCCATTATATAATACTGGGATTTACAACTTATTAACTTCATAATTTCATACTAGCATAACTAATCATAATCTACGATGACATCCCACGGCGCACAGCTTCCTCGCATTCTTGCTCTATAATACGAGTCACCATCCTTCGACCCATTATATCTGGATGACGATGAACTCGATCATGAGCTCTATCTAATGTGGTGTGAAAAATATACTCCATCTCGTCAATCTTGGCCTTCTTTGACCGCACTTCACATTCAACACGATCTGCGCGGTTAGCCTCCCTCAACCAAGCAGTTTCAGCTCTCGTCCGCTTAGCTGATTCCTCTTTCAACTCATCTCGTGCAATTTCATTCCTGGCTATCAACTGTCCTCGTGGAAACTCAGACTATGCTAGCCTCTGCTCAACCTCTGCAAGACGTGATGAAAGGTCTTGGATCTCAGCATCCTTCTGCTCTAGAGCGGCTTGACGTTCCATAACCTGTTGTCCTAACTCCTCCTTTTCGCTCTCAACATGAACCAGCTTCCACTCCACGTCCCCAAGACGTATATCGAGCTCCTCAATCTCATTGTTCTTCTGCTCCAAGACAGTCGGTCGCTCAGCCAGCTGCCTCTCTAACTCCTTCACTCTATCTTGTAACTCAATGTTGTGATCATACACCTGCTCATACATCTGAACACCTTAGGAGGTTAGTGATATCTCCTCAGGGTCCTCCTCCTCCTCCTTGACCTCCTCTTGATCCTCCTCAAGATCAGTCTCAGGCTCGTACTCGGCAACTGTAACTGTGACCAATGGGGATGGCTCCCTCTGCACTAACTGCTCATGAACTACGTGAATATCTCGGGACTCATCCTCCCTAGCCTGGCTGGGCTCTCCTCTATCAGTCATCCTGACAACAAAATTTTAAGTTTTAATTACTAATCGATAATACTCGTGAGCACATAAGTTTGTTATCAAATAAGCACATAGCACATAATCATTTTATTGTCTTTTATGAATTTCCATAATCCATTCCCTAGAACTCGATAAGAGTTTATCACCTCTATATTCTCTATCTTCTAAAAGGCTACTACCCTAAGGTTTTCCCCACCTAAAGGTTCATAACCTATCAGCTCTGATACCAACCTGTGACACCCCCAAATCTGGGTACTTAATTCTCACTGATTTGGTGTTCACTATATCAATCATTCACAACTATCTACCCAATGTAAGAACAATTAAAATAAACTTAAAGAATTATCTTCCCTCAAATGGGGTTACATCATCAATCTCCAAAATAAAACAAATCCCAGGTTACCTAACCTTAATTACATCTGTGCAGAATAAAACATAATTTATAATAAGTCTCAATACAATCAAACGTTGAAAAAATAACAAGTCAATAGCTACTTCAGCATCTTGCTCTTTCCTTTACTCGTGGACGGCTCGTCCGGCTTTTCTGTCTTAGCTGCAATGTTGAATGCAAGAGTGAGCAAACAATTGCCCACAAGTGTGATAATAATAGCAATTAATTAATCAATGAAGTAAATTTCAACTGAGGTATAATACTTTTACTGAGTTCAATCAATAACTGATCAAGATCTGAAGGCTCAATAAAAAGCTTAGCTCAAGAACTGAATATAGATTCAGGATTAAAAGTGTATCTGAGGGTCACAAGACCTCGAACTATGTCCTAGGTTATAAAGTATTTCTACCGTAACCTTTAACAGTCGTATAGACTATGGACCATCCATCTCGTACTCAGGGGGATCAGCCATTTGTACAATGTATTGTGCACAAACATTTTAACGCCGTAGCGTAATTAATCCCCTATATTAGGGTTGTTCATCTCAGTTTAGCATCAGAATCCGTACCAAAAGGAACTTGGTTTGGAAGGATTTTAAAATATTATAAGTCTTTAGAACACTCATCAACTAAGGACTAGCTGAATCAATAAGGTTTGCTAGTTTGATTCATTAATAAAAATTGTACAATAGGAACTATGTTCAAAATCTGATTAACTATCAATGATCGAATAACAATTGACTGGAATAAAGCTTAAACACTTATCATGGTATTAACCTCGCTTGAATAACAATAAGCTAAGGTTAGTAAACTTGCTCAATGATAGAAAACTTACTTTAAATGAGATAACAAGTTAAGAGAAGGAAAAACTTGCTCAATATAATAATGGAGTTCATAAACTTGCCTCGTACGTAGCTTTCCTAATTACAAACCACGTACAATAAACAACCTACAAATTCTGTTTGTATTGCAACAAAAACGATTAGTTACAATACTCACGTACATTAATACTCCAATCCTCGCCTCAATTTCCAATTAACTACTGATTATCAACTCTATTTCAGAAGCTACAAGCTTTATTACAACAATGTTACACTCTAAGAATTTCCAAAACTTATCTTTAAGCTAAGGTATATTACCTTACATTTAATCATCATCAAACATCATTTAGAATCCATCTTAACATCTTAATATTCACTTATTACATTAATTTAAGTTTAATCCTGCATAAAATGATATATCATAACTACCAAGAAAAGAAAACAATATAATAAAATATATATTTTTTCCAGCAGTGATTCTCGCCGAGACGAGAATTCCCTTTTAAAATTTCTCGCCGGGGCGAGGATTTACAGTTCGTTTCTCTCGTCGGGGCGAGAGACTCGGCAGTCGTCTCTTACAGTTCGCGAACAGTGAAAACTTAGGCCAAATTTGGCCAAATTTTTCGAATTCTACCATCCAACACATAATTTAAACATACCCAGACATCAAATATAACACAAATCTATTTCCCAACATATTTCTAAACATTCTCAACATCATATACACATAATCAACCACCTTGAATCAAAAATTCTCTGTTAAAATAAGATATTCAAGTTTTAACCATTTTAATGAAATTAAACATTGTGACTTCATCTTTCAACCATTTTAATCCATTCTACTTGCATTCTTTTCATTTTTCATTATATTAACACAATTAAAAATCAATTTATCGATTAATAATCTAATTGAACATCAATTTCATACACATAAGTCATACATGAAAATAAAGCTCTGTAAAACTAAAACCTCAATTCTAAAGCATGCTTTCATGAATTAATTCGTTCAAATTAACTTATAATCACCATATAATCTCTAACACATGCTTATAATCAATTATAATCAAATAATTTCATGCTTTGAATAACTAACTTCATATACAGTAAAGTAAATTAAAAGAATGCAGTGAAGAATATTATACCTTCTATTGCTTAGAAAACTTGATTAATTCTCCTTTGATTATAGAATTTTCTTCTCCAATCTCCAAACTTCTCGCTCAATTTTCTCTCAAACTCTCAATTTTTTTTTCTCTCAAAAGCTCTGTTCTTTCTTTTTTTCTTTTTTTTAAGCTTAACAAATAAACTGATAAAGCTTCAAATAAAAACTGATGAAGCATAATCACGTGTTTTAATATTAAATCATCAGTTACTCAATTTTAAAAGCCACTAAGGCTTGTTTGGCAAAATAAAATTAAAGTAACTCATTATTTCCAACCAAAGGTCATAAGGCCTTGTTTGGTTTGATGGAAATAAAGCTCTTTCTATTTATTTTAATAATTCATTATAACATATAGTTTTAATTGTCACACTTTTAATTTAATTGAACTTATTATTAAATAAATTCAATTAAACCTTACTAACTTAAATAATAGTTCCATTTAACCAATAACAATAACACCAAATAAATTATCTTATTCAAATAAATTCTTTATTCAAATAAATCATTTAATCATCTAATTTAATTATTAAATTAAATTAAAATAAACACATCCAATCACAATCAAATAACATTTAACAAAAATTCTTTCACCATGATTTATAAATTATTTATTTTACTCAATAAATAAATTAATAAAAATATTTATACAACTCAATAAATATTTTTATTTAATCACAAATATTGCATTCGTTACATCCTTCCCTCCTTAAAAGGATTCTGTCCCCAGAATCACAACGCAATTAATTCGTCCGTTACAACACGAATGTAAAATATGACCACCTCTCGATGCACCATACTCATATCACACTAAATCCACAATTGATAGAATGAATGTGAACACCCTACATGTCTAACACACTATATCTCTATATGAATTACAATCAAGTGAGTTGAAGTATAAGTTCTCAATTGGCCACGTATGGTGTTTCGGTATATCTCTATCCTAAGCACAAAACATTAATCCACGAGGAATGCATAAATAATGAACATATGCTAGCATAATCAGATCTTAATTTATATTTCCTTTCTAAGTTCCATATAAATTATCACAATAATTAGTGATCAAGCAATTAAACTTTTAGTATTAATTATGCTAGACATTCAATTCACAACCAACCATTAACAATAAGGAAGCATATCAATTTTCAGTTATGCAAAAGATTCATTATAATCCCAAAGATTAAGTTTAGTTCATGATAACAATAATAGAATTCATTATACACAAATGGTTCATCATTGTTTTTACAGAATAAGAAAATAAATCAAAGATAGAAAATAATAAAACTCCCTGCTTCAATTTCTCCGTTTTTGCAAATCCGTTGGTTTTCCAAGTTGTGATGATCCTTATGGATGAACTGCTATAGTTAAGTCTTAGCCATTGTTCGGCTAGACATTTGCTGTATAGATTTTAAAAGCTATCCAAATCATTTGATGGTGCGGAATCTTGGACTATATGAACACCCCTAAATATATAGGGGAGTACCCCACGTATCGGAATATAAGATACGAAGAACAGAAGTTAAATGTTATGCATACACATCGGGTGCTAGAGGTTGATCCCCTCGAGTACTTATTTCTGAGCCAGTAACCAAAGGGTCAACTAGCGTTGACACCCTTGGATGTTTATTGTTCAAAGTCTACTTAACTAGCATTCGTTTCTAAAAGCAATTATTATTCTTGCTTCCGATATTCATATTATTGAATTCCTCTATTTACATTCCGTTCATCATGATATGTATATCTTTTCTTGCTGTTATTTAAACTTGCTGAGCAAACTAGTTGCTCACTCTTGCTATATCATTAACCTTATTGCAGTTAAGCCCGAGACTTCAGGAAAAGACAAGGGCAATGAAAAGATGAAGTATTAGTCCTTTAATGTCTGTAGTTTGATCCAGGCATAGTTAAGAAACTTCTATTATTATTTAAACCCTAAAGTTCTGTGTTAGGGTGTATTTGTATTTTTGTATTAAGGTTATCGAATCTTGGGACTAGTAACACCTTTTAAATGAACAACATATGTTTATTATATTCCGCACTTAGTTATTGTATGTTGTTTGGAGGTGGATGATTGTATTGGATCGTGATGACCAAATCCGGGTGTTTGAGACCCGAATTTGGGGGCGTCACATTATTGGTGTTCCATACTACGCGAAATCCATTGCTTGATCGAATTATCAAGATTCTCGTTTCAAAAATAGACCTTGGGTTAACGTATCGAGAGAGTTCCATTAAAGTTACTTACTAGAAACAATCTGAGCAACGACCACCTCACGTAAGCGTGTCGTGGAGTCTATCATATGTACTTCTCCTTGACTGTTGATCAAGGTTTCTATTTATTGTAAATAGTTTTGTAATAAGACTACTTAGAATTATTTTGAAGAATTGGAGCCATTGAGCAAGGAGCGCTACAAGACCCATTTGTAATGAAGCACCAGTTTAAATATAATAGTTATATTTAATTTTGTTCTTGTACCTTAGATTTGACCTGTTGGTTCACTTGGTGGCTTTAGTGAGCCAAACTAGAATAAAAGTCCATAATCAATCCAAGTAGAATATAATATTCTATATGTGCATGCTAACTATATATATATATATAATATTAATATCAAACATGCTTCGCATGTTAAATAATATGACGCGTATTTTATACATATATGTGCATTCACGCTAAACAAGATGAGACAATTAATAACAAAACCCTCAAAGAAATTATATTAAGTTGTAACATTCAAAGATATTTTGGAATATCGAACGTCGCCTTCTGGCATGATAAAACGATAGAGTATCAAATAATCATTATAAGTTTGTTGTGTCACACAAGGCTGATATTAATTTTTTAAAATGTTGTTTTATCACATTTGATGCTTATAAAGAAATTGAATAATGTTATTTTGTTTTGTCACACAAGGACGGTGTTTTTCTCTGGACTCATATGGAGGTGCTAGGTCGGACTTAACTTGGATAATTTTGATTTGGATGTGTCACACATGATCATAATAATCTAAGAGGCAAAATACAAGGAGTTACATGATGATGTAATTGACAAAGAGTTGTCTATCTATTTATTTATATATAGTTTGTTGTGTCACACAATGCTATATACCTTTGAAATAGGATCCTTATTCTCACTAGCAAATCTTTAATTAGATTTGCCGAACTATATAAAGAGGGTAATATAGTTTGATGAAAAATAGTGGGAGATACGAATTTAAATAAAGACCTAATTTATTTTGGTAATTAATAAAATGAATGCATGTTAATGTTGTTAAATTACAAATTTCATTTATAGAATTTTACAATGTCTAATTTATTATCACTATGGAACATATTAGATGCTAATAAGTTAACCAGATCGAATTATACGGATTGGTTAAGAAATTTGAGAATAGTTCTCATTGCTGAAAAGTTATCTTATATCCTTAATTCGTATGTCCCTGCAACGATTGCAGACAATGCCTCTAAAGAAGAGATTGCTAGTTTTAGAAAGTGGCAAGATAATGTACACTGGGCTACGTGCATCATATTGGGCTTCATGAGTAACGAGTTACAGTGTCAACACGAGAAAAGAGATGCACCTACCATTTTGCTACACCTTCATGATTTGTGTGGTGAGCATAGTAGGTCTGCCAGATAGAAGATATCTATGAAGCTCTTCCGATCTAGAATTACCGATGGCACTATAATACAAACACATGTCTACAAAATGATCAATCTGATTGAACAATTGGGAAAACTGGGTTTTGTAATGGATTGAGAGTTGAGCCAAGATCTGATCTTCCAGTCACTCGCGGACTCCTTCTCACAATTTGTTGTGAATTTTCACATGAACAAGCTTGATGTCAGCCTACTTGAGTTGCTTAACATGTTAAAAATAGCAGAGTGTCACTTTCCAACAAATAAAGACCAAGTCTTACCTGTAAATGATTCTTCCAAGAAAAGGAAGAGGACCAATGGATTTTCTGAAAAGAAGAAAAGTTCAAAGAAGGCAAAAGCAAAGGCAAATACAAAGGAGAATAAGAAAACTAATGCGGATAGCAAAGGAGTTTGCTTCCACTGCTGTCACGCCCCCAAATCTGGGTCCCTTGAACCTCGGGTTTGGTGCGTCATGATACAACCTTAATCTCAATATATACAATCTTTATTCATAAATTAATGAACACAACTTTGCTTTGATACCAATTAATACACCAACTTATTCCATTCCAAAATTTGTAACCTTTACAATCTATTATTACATTGTAGATCGTTTTAATTTGATTTCTACATCTCAAGTTATAAACAATATGTTTTACTATGTTACATTGATTATAAGCATTCAGGAACTCACAACCAGATTTAACTATTCTTTCTATACAATGTTCTTTGACTACGTAATTTCAATATAACATATTAATGTTTATCTAGCATAACATCCTTTGTCTATTCCGATTCCTTCATTTTCTCTAGTTTAGCTGAAAATAATTATTTATAGCAAGAGTGAGCAACTAGGTTGCTCAACAAATATAACAGTTATCACATAGCACATAATTCACATTTTAAATATACTTTATTCCCTTCATACTTTGCATTTCTACATGCTTCATGTTTCTCATGCCTGACATATATTCATGTTTCATGCTTATCATGTTTTGCATTTAAATATGCTTCATAATGTTAATCCATAAAGTTCATATAGAACATCATTTTAAACCATCAATTAAGTATCAACAACATTTAATAAGTATTTGCACAAAGTGCACATTAAAATAAGTTCATATGAATTCCACATATCACCTAATTTTGAACAAAATATATAAACACAAGTTCTGTAAAAATTACCTGTGCCGACATTCGTCATCTACATCATTCACATATACAATTCCTTCATTCAATCGATAACCTACATCATCCATAAGGACTTGGTGTGAGGTCGGACCGTATCTGGAGTTCTTTGGGGTTGTCAAGGGTTCCAATATTGATGGTGGTGGTTTGCTTGAGGTTGGATTTGGGCTTGTCTTCAACTAATCTTCTGATTTCTTTGGGCATCTCTTCGTCATCCACCTCCTCTTGTTCGATCCCCATCCAATGGAAATCAAGCTCCATATCGAAATCATAATCATCTTTCGGATTTGGTTAATTGTCACTAGGGCTAAAATCATTCAAATTGGGAGACCTGACAATAAGATGTAAATACTCATTATATAACAACTATTTTTTCAATATAAAAGCTTTCATTAAATGAGTTGATTATAACATAAATGTGCAGAAAGTAAAATAGAGCAGAGATAATAACATCTTATTTTCTGGGGATTTCTATAACTAATCTCCCGTCTTTTACACTTTGTGGACTATTTGCGGCTCAACTGTCTAATTATTGGTAGTCATGCAGTTATCAATAGCCGAGATGGAGGCGACACTTTGGCGAGTGATGTCTTCAATGGTGGTCGAGACTTGCTCACTCTCTAGATCGCCATACTCATTGGGATGTCTACCTTAGTCTAGTCGATGAAACGGGTGATTTCCTGGTTGGTAGCATGACTGGCGTCGTTATCGCCTTTTTTTCCCTCATCTCCTCCTTGGACTTGGGAGAGAAAGAACAACCTTTCAAGCTGTTACTAGATCTCCTACAGGAATTGCTCATTCTTTGCTTTCTATTCAATGGTCGAGATCAAGCTATGTTCATCATCAATTGGTTCTCCAGCTAAGCCATCGACCTTGGGTATCAATAGACCCGTTGTATGTGTAGGGATCTTCTTTAGAGGGTCCTTGGGATCGAAATCGCTGAATTTTAGCATAAGGATGGTGGCTAGGTTAGGTGGAACCTTCTTGTGAGGATTTCTTTGCTTAAAACCACTAGAATAACCTAGCCTTGTTTTTCCTAATTGAGTGGGCACTTGGATCGGATCCTGAATCCCTTGGCCATTTCTTCATAATTCCCCGACCTAGTTGGTGCTGATGGGTGATCATTTCTCGAGCTATCGATATCACTTTCAGGAGATACCCTTGGGTTTAGGGCAGGAGAACCTATGGATTGATATCGGGCAACACTTACTTCAAAAGCTTGGAAACTGGCGGGCTCGACTCCTTCATCCAAACCAATCAGAGAGATATCCCCGTACAAGTGGGGAAGATATTCGGGTTCTACTAACACAATCACTATATTCTCGTTGATGATATATTTCAGCTGCTGGTGAAGCGTCGACGGAGCTGCCCTGGCCATATGGATCCATGGTCATCCCACTAACAGATTATATCAAGTAGTAATGTTCAACACTTAAAAAGAAATGTTGAAGGTATAGGGACCTATCTCCATGGGAAGTTTGATTTCTCCTACAGTGTCCCTACTCGATCCATCAAATGCTCTAACCACCACATGGCTGCTTCGGATTTAATTGGGACTGATCTTCATTCTTTCCAAGGTATCATAAGGATAAATATTCAGGGATGATCCTCCATCAATTAGTACACCGCCCAATACATATCTTGAGGAAATCACCACGATCTGCAGGTGTTTAAGGTGCTCGGTTCCCTCGACCGGTATGTCGTTGTCGGTGAAAGAGATCACATTACTATCTAGGACGTGGCCAATCGTGGCCAATCAAGTGGCTAAATTTCTCTATATCCACATTTTTAGGGAGATGTGCTTCTTCCAGGACTTTGATCAATATCCTTCGATGATCTTCGGATTCTAGGACCAAATCGAGGATGGAGATTTGAGATGGAGCTTCTTTGAGTGATTTCACAATCTTTACCTCATTATGTCCCATTTTGGTGAGGAATTCATTTGCCTTTTCTTCGGGTACTTTCATTATAGGTTTCATTACAGGTTTTGTGTCTTGTTTCGTTAGATACAAAGGGGTTTCCTTTGGCAAGATGGCAGTGCATTCGGATGATTCTCCCATTTCTTTCCGATAATTCTAGGAGACTGCCTTCAAGCTGATGATAGGATATTGTGGTTTTGATGCCAACACAAGGGGTTCAAGGGCTTTCTTTGCTTCCTTTGCCGCTCCTTGAACTATAATGGGTTCGATTTCTATGCCTTCCAGATATATGATTACAGCAACAACTTCGTCTGAACTTTCTATTTTTAATGGGTATGACAAACCTTTCATTTCCATGGTATTTTCCTCAATAATGATGACCTCAATGTTGCTTGTTATTCTTAATTCTCCAGTTTCAATGAAGTTTTGAATTGTATGTTGAAAAGCCCAACATTCGTTTATGGTATGGCCTGGTGAATTCGAGTGATACAGGCAAACTTTTGCAAGGTTGTATCTCTTTGATCGAGGGCTGATATGTGGCAGCAGTTCTGTGACCTTTCCTTTACTTATCAACAGGTGCAGTGTTTCCTCCTTAGACTGCCCTAAAGGGGTAAACTTTCGATTCATAGCCAGCACACGGTTCATCCTTTCCTTGTTTACCAGCCTGGCCTCCCTGACTATCTTATCTTCCCATTTTTCTAACTCTTGGAGCCTAGCATGATCCTCCTTAGTGAGGGAATTGACTTTGGGAGGAACTGCGGTTGATTTAGCTTTCGAGACTTGACTAATCATTTGTCGTGTGAGTCGATGATGGTACACGACTGATTCGGCTAGTTGACCCAATTGCATGTTTATGTTTGCTAACTCTTGTCTCATTGCGTGGCAGCTTTCTGAATATTCCTCTTCTAGAGTACTTGCCTTGGATCGCAGAGGATATTCTTTAATCTTCCTTAAATATTTATGATTTCTCACCTTCCCAGAGCCAATCATATTGACTCTTTCTGCATTGTGTTGAGGGAGAGGGCTGGTGTGAACGTTTGGCTGCTCAAGTGGCATCACCACAATCTCCCCGCTCTTTATCAGATTTTAAATTTTGTATCTTAGAGACCAACATTCTTGGGTATCATGACCAGGGGATCCAGAATGGTACGCACATCTCTTGCTGGGATCATACCTCTTACCTTTGGGATCAAGTGGTGGAGCACGTTCGATAATTTTCTTTTAAGCCAATAGCAAAGTCAATATGTTTTCAAGGGAATCACTACGAGGAGTGAATTCACGCATGCGCCTGTCTTCAATGCTTTTCTGTTGGGTTTGCTTTCGAGGAATGCAGGTTGTGGTAGCTGAGGATGATTGCTCTACATTTTGATGGGCGGAATGTTATTGTTCCTTCGAGATTGCCCTTGTAGCACTAGGGAGACATCCTCTTCTTTCTTCTTATGGCCTCTTTTGGGTGCACCTCAATAATTACCCGACTGGATGTGTTCTGCTACTACTTCTAATGCAGTAAAGTCCTTGATTTTTCTGGCTTTCAGTCCCATCTCTACCATCTCTGCCATCTCTTCGTGTTTTATCATTTCAGAAAATGACTTACCGATGCCAGGCAATACCCTTTCATAGTATGGAGCTTCTTGAATGTCAATAAAGGTCATTACCATTTTATTCCCCTCCATTGGTGGGCTGCCATTCGCCTCCATCTTTGGGCATAGTCTCGGAAGGACTCATTGGGTTACTTTTTGATCTTAGTCATTTGATATTGTGACACCCCCAAATCCGGGTACTTCAACTCCACAGATTTGGTGTTCACTATACCATACATTCAAGACTAACTACCCATGTTAAAGATAACATAATTAAACTGAATGAAACATCTTCCCACAAAAAGGGGTTACATCTCAAATCTCTTAAAGAAACAAATCCCAGGTTATCTAACCTCTATTACATCAGTGCGGAAATAAAACATAATTTAAAATAAATCTTATTACAAATAAACAACAAACGTGTAACATGTCTCTTGCTACTTCGGCATCTTGCCCTTGCCTTTACTTATGGACGGCTCGTCCGATTTCTCAGTCTTAGCTGTAAAGTTTAATGCAAGAGTGAGCAAATAATTGCCCACAAGTGTGATAACAATAGCAATTGAATAATCAATGAAGTAGATTTCAACTGAGGTACAATAGTTTTTCTGAATTCAATCAATAACTAGTCAAGATCTGGAAGCTCAATAGAAAGCTTAGCTCAAGAACTGAATATAGATTTAGGATCAAAAGTGTATCTGAGGGTCACAAGACCTCGAACTATGTCCTAGGTTATCAAGTATTTCTACCGTAACCTTTAACAGTCTTATAGACTATGGACCATCCATCTCGTACTTAGGGGGATCAACCCTTTGTACAATGTATTGTGCACAAACATTTTAACGCTGTCGCGTAATTAATCCCCTATATTAGGGTTGTTCATCTCAGTTTAGCATCAGAATCCGTACCAAAAGGAATTTGGTTTGGAAAGATTTTAAAATATCCTAAGTCTTTCGAACGCTCATCAACCAAGGACTAGCTGAATCAATAATGGTTTGCTAGTCAGTAAAGCATTTGATTCATCAATGAAGTTGTACAATAGAATTTATAATCAAAGTCTGAATAATGATCAATGATCGTATAACAAATGACTTGAATAATACATAGGTAATTAACATGATAACAACTTTGCTTGAATAACAATAAGCTAAGGTTAATAAGTTGGCTCAATGAAATTAAACTTGTTTTAAATGAAATAATAAGATTAAGGGAGGAAAACTTGCTCAACGTAAAAATAATAAATTGAGATAAGGAACTTGCCTCGTGCGTAGATTACAGATTTAAATAATGCACGTCCCTTAATCACCCTATACATTTTGATTACAAAATGATAACGACAATTAGTTATAGATTTATATACATTTTAAGTCTCGTTATTATCCTATTTTATTGTACCATCTTGATTAACATCGATATTCCATAAATATTTGCTAACAACCCTCGTGGAATTTCATTGGGCATTTATTACCTCAATATAGGTTTTAAACATGCACACAGCAACATAGCAATATCACAAAACAAATAAATAATTTATTTTTTTTACTGTTCCACCTCCGGGGCGATGAATTTCTTAACCAAATCGTCGCCAGGGCGAGGCTGTCGCCGGGGCAAGTAACATAACTGAAATATGCCGTCGGGGCGACAAGACCGCCGGGGTGATATTTCTAGCTTATTTCTACCGCCGGGGCGGTAGACGCGACTGACACCTTCTACAGTTCGCGAACCAGTGAAAACTTAGGCCACATTTGGCCAAAATTTTCGGAATTCTACCATCCAATACATAATTTAAACTTACCCAGACATCAAATATGCTAGAAAACAATTACCCAACATGTTTCTAACTAATTTAACCATTATAAACACATAATCAACCAATTAAAACTCAAAAATTCACTTTTATACAAAATATTCATATTTTGGCTATTTTAATGAAATCAAACACTGTGAATTCATCTTTCAACCATTTTAATCCATTATACATGCATTCTTTTCGTTTTTCATCATATAATCATAATCAAATGCCAATTCACCGGTTAATAACCAAATTGAATCATCAATTTTCATACATATATGCCATACATGAAATAAAACTCTGTAAAACCCATAATTCTATTCTAGACATGCTTTCATGTACTAAATCTTTCAAATTAGCTTATAAACACCATATAATCAACTAATGCATGCTTACCAACAAGTATATCAAATAATTCATGTATTTTAGCAATTGAATTCACATACAGGAACTAAAACTATATACAGTAAAGTAAAACAAAGAGGAAAAGGAATTATACCTTCTATTGTTTTAAGAACTTGGTGAATTCTCTTCAATCACAAGCTCTTTTCTCAATTTCTCTCTACTTTTGCTCTCTCTTTTCTCTGAACTCTCAAGCTCTGTTTTCTTTTCTTCTCTTTTTTTTAAACTCTGTGTTTTTTTTTATCTTTTAACAACTGACAAAACCTTTAGCAAAATAAAAACTGATAGCTTTAAAAAAACTGATAACGTATTCTAATATTTAATCCATCAGTTACACAATTCAAAAGCCTCTAAGGCTTGTTTCGCAAATACCAAATTAAAAAATAGGAATTCAAAAGCCACAAGGCTTTGTTTGGTAAAAATAAATTAATCTTCTTTTAATTATTTTAATACTTATTATATGGTATGCTTCAATTGTCACACTTTAATCAATTAAATTGTAACAATATAAATTTAATCATAACTTCTATTTGGCCATCTATAAATTAATCCAAATAATTTAATAAATCATTTTATTCAAATAAATCAATAATCATCTAATTTAATTATTAAATTAGAATAATTACATAAAACCACATACAAATAACATTTAAGATAAACTATTCCACAATAACTTTATTATTTATTTTACTCAATAAATAAATTAATAAAAATATTTATATAACTCAATAAATATTTTTATTTAATCACAAAAATTGCATTCGTTACATCCTTCCCTCCTTAAAAGGATTCTGTCCCCAGACTCACAACGCAATTAATTCGTCCGTTACATTCTCCCCTCCTTACAAGGATTCTGTCCTCAGAATCGCAATAAAAAGATTAAACGAATAATTTAGGATAATTTTGCATCATTTTATCTTCGAGTTCCCACGTAGCTTCTTCAGCACTGTGGTTCCTCCAGATTACCTTAACAGAAGGTATTACTTTATTTCTGAGAACCTATTCTTTCCTGTCTACTATCTGTACATGTATCTCTTCATATGATAAATCTTTCTCAAACTGTATCGGTTCATATTCGATGACATGTTTATAATCGGACTTATACGGTCGTAGCACCGATATGTGGAAGACATTGTGAATGTGGTCTAACTCAGGAGGTAAAGCTACCTCATAAGCCACCTCGCCTACTCGTTTCAGTACCTCGAAGGGTCCAATAAATCGCGGACTTAGTTTATCCTTTTTACCAAATCTGATTTTTCCCTTCCAGGGAGATACTTTGAGGAACACAAAGCTCTCGACTTCAAATTCGCGATTTTGACGATGCTGATCTGCATATTTCTTTTGCCTGTTTTGGGCAGCTAATAATCGGGCTCTTATCACCTTAACAATTTTAGCAGTTTGTTGTACCAACTCAGGTCCCAATAGGCGACGTTCACCACCCTCGTCCCAACACAACGGAGATCTGCACTTCTTTCCATACAACGCTTCATATGGAGGCATTCCAATACGTGCGTGATGACTATTGTTATAGGCAAACTCGACCAGAGGTAAATGATCATCCCAGTTGCCTTTAAAATCCATAACGCACGCCTGAAGCATATCCTCCAACGTTTGAATTATTCTTTCGCTTTGGCCATCGGTTTGAGGATGGTAAGCTGTACTCATTCTCAACTGCATCCCTAAACAAGCTTGCAGACTCCTCCAGAATTTTGATGTGAAACGTGGATCTCTGTCCGACACAATTGATACTGGGACACCGTGCCTTAAGATAATCTCTTTGACATATAACTTAGCAAGTTGATCCAGGGTGAATCTGATTTTGATCGGCAAGAAATGTGCTGATTTTGTCAATTTGTCAACTATAACCCATATTGCGTCATAACCCTTCTGAGTAGTTGGAAGCCCTACCACGAAGTCCATCGTGATATGCTCCCACTTCCATTCGGGTATCTCCAAGGGCTGTAACAAACCACTTGGTCGTTAATGCTCCGCTTTGACTCTCTGACAAGTTAAGCACTTTGCAACACATTTAGCAACCTCTCTTTTCATGTTTGGCCACCAAAAATGTTAGCGAAGATCTTGGTACATCTTTGTACTGCCCGGGTGACTCAAAAATCTTGAACTACGAGCTTCGTTCAAAATCTCCTCTTTGATTGCCAATACTGACGGTACCCAGATTCTACCTTCAAATCTCAGCAACCCTTCGGTATCGATTTTATATTTAAGCTCTTCTCCTTGAAGCACTCTTTTCTGTATCTTAATACACTCCTCATCCTGAAGTTGCGCTTCCTTCACTTTTTCCACCAAAGTTGGTTGAGTTTCCATCTTGAACAATTTTTCATTAGGCTCTGCCAGACCCTTCACCTCTAATTCCAATTTAGCCATTTCCGCTACAAGCTTCTCCTGAGCAGTTAATAAAAATAGTTTCTCTCGACCTTTTCTACTCAAAGCGTCGGCAACCACATTAGCCTTCCCCGGATGGTATAGAATTTCACAATCATAGTCTTTGATCAATTCTATCCATCTCCTCTGCCGCATATTCAAATCCTTCTGTGTGAAAATATACTTCAGACTTTTATGGTCTGTATATATTTCACACTTCTCCCCATAGAGATAGTGCCTCCAGATTTTCAGAGCAAACACCACAGCTGCTAACCCCAAATCATGGGTCGGATACCCTTTCTCATAGTCTTTTAGTTGGCGTGATGCATATGCAATAACCTTACCATTCTGCATAAGCACACAACCAAGTCCTTTATGTGATGCGTCACTATACACCACAAAATTTCCTGTATCATCTGGCGAAGACAACATAGGTGCCATACTTAATCTCTTCTTGAATTCTTGGAAGCGCTCTTCACACTTCTCCGTCCAAACGAACTTCACTCATTTTCTTGTTAAATTCGTCAACGGAATGGCGATCCTGGAGAAATCTTGGATAAAACGCCTGTAATAACCTGCCAAACCTAGGAAACTCCTCACTTTTGACGGTGTTTTCGGCTGATCCCAGTTCATCACAGCTTCCACTTTAGCTGGATCCACCGAAATCCCGTCTTTATCAATAACATGTCCAAGGAATTGAACACGCTCTAACCAAAATTCGCACTTCGAAAATTTTGCATACAATTTCTCCTTCCTTAACGCCTCCAATGTCACCCTCAAATGCTCCACGTGTTCTTCTTGAGTTTTGGAGTAAACCAAAATGTCATCTATGAATACCACTACAATATTATCCATAAATGGTTGTCGACGCCGGGAGGAATCCGCTTCTTTGGTGATTGTTACCCTTTCCGATTTTAGCCTTTTTATTAGATGATTTTTTGGAAAAGGTTGGCATAAATGTCGACGGGGTTTTGAAAGATCGCTTTTATGATGAGCCAATTAACCAGAGTCGCCAGTTGGTATATTTGAAATGGATGTACCAACTCATCCGAATTTCGTTTTCGTAAATCGCTGGCTCATATGTGACTCCGAATTAATTGGTCTGCGAACCGAGATTCATAGAGTTCGTGGGCTTGCTTAAGCGAGGGGAAGGTGTTAGGCACCCCCCGACTTCCGTGAAACACGGTTACCGCAATCTTGATGCTTTTCCTATCCTTTAATTCTTTAATGTGTGTGTGTGTGTGCGCGTGTGTGTGTGCCTTTATGAATGTCGTGGTGTGTTTGTATGAAAGAACCACTTGGGGTCTTTATGAAAGGTCGTGTTTTCTTTTGAGAATGCTTTAGAATGTCCTTCGGCTTATACGAGAAAGCTTTATGAGAAATGTTTGATTTTAATTGTCAAAAACTATGAGATTTTTCATTAGGTGTCGTTTTGGCAAAACAAGAGTTTTAAACCTTCGTCAAAATAGGAATCGAGATCTATACGTTGCCTTCGTAACTCAAATGATGGGAAACTTCTAGGATCTTTTTAACCCTATGCACAAAGATTTAATAAAACGTTACTTATTTCCATAAAATCAATTTTTTATGTTTGAAAACGATTTGTTCTTTAGCCTTCTCGTTAAATAGAAATCGACATTCATTAGCAATTCCCATTTATTATCCTCGTGATGCTAATAACCTAATTTGATTGATTTTATGAAAGTCTTCATTGTTTAGCTTCGAAATCAATTTTAATATTGTAAATCAAATAAAGCATTAAAATGCGTAGGGGCTATTCATGGGCATGTAAGCCATCAAAATAACCCCAAACGCCCACAATCACATATTTCACTATTACGGGGCCTTAAACCCGATTCTCGCCTTGGCGTCGTTTTAAGGCCCGACGATTACATATTTACAACGAAGACTACATCGTTCCTACTATCCACATCAAAAGATGCCCATCATCGGATTTAGACCACGGGGTCGCGTTCCTAGGCTCACACCCGAAATTTCCACACACCCACAACACGGATATTACAAGAAATAATCAACACGGATGATCTAATAATGCCAAAACATCCTAAGATGGCAACCTAAAGGAACCACGCCCAATATATCACCGTAAAACAAACAAAAAATCAATAAATGAATATCATCGGGTTATTAGGAAGAATTTTGTTCCGATGGAACCCTCACTAATAATCCCTAATTCATTGTTCCACCATAAATTATATGAAAACTACATTTAATTTAACCAAACGATATGACAGGGATTGCAATAATAAGGAGATTTTCACTTTGCAAATGATATCAAAGTGGATGTAAACTTGTGTATTGGAATAGAATGAGAAGTGGATATAATACAATCAAATCAAAAGAGTATAAATCCTCTCCTTTTTGTTTTCTTTCTCTCCTTTTTGTTACAAAATTTTGCTATTTCTCTCTCTTTTCCCGAGCTGCTGCTGCTGCTGATTTCAGCTTCTTCCTCTCTCTCCATCTTTTCTACCTCCTGTATGCCGAATGAAGGAATTAGCTGAAATAGGCTGCCAAGGGCAGCCGCAGACCACTCAGCTGATTTTCGGTTTCCGTGTTTCGAGTTCCGTGTTTTCAAAAGGCGCACTTATTGGCCACAGATCAATCCGCAGCTGGCTGGCTTGACTTTCTCAATTTTCGTGCTATGCCTCGATTCTCGTGTCGTGACGTCAGTTTTCGCCGACAGGCTCGTATTTTGCAGTCCGAGAATTATTGGGAGACGTGCCACATCATTAGGGAATGCCCATTTCGGACAGCCTTGTTGTCACGTCGGTTTCGATTGTAAATCGTCGCGGTGGCGTCGAATGTCCGTACTTGTCCATCCTTTGCTCACGCAGGCCGGTTCATTTGCCGAATTTGCCCTCCTGTCAGGGTTAGTATACGAAGTACAAAATTTGGGTGTCTACAGCTGCCCCTCTTTATCATGTTTATGAAATGTTAAATGAAATGAACAAGATAAAGAAATAGACACCCGATGCATGAATGACAGTGCACAAGAATGACAATACATATATGATGCAACACATACAACTTATGATGCGACGCAAGATGTAAAGCATGCAGTCAAATTACATAAATAAAGCGGAAGCGCGATAAAATCAGATTTTAAAATTTTATACAAACCATCACCATGATCTTTCTTTATGCACAATTATTAATTAAACGAAAGAGATGGAGAATAAGAATTATACCCTTGTAGAATTCTAGCTTCCTCAGGTACAAGTTCACCTCCAATTCCTTCGCGTTCTCCTTGAATTCCACCGATTAAATTCCTTCCTTTGATCAACGTTAGCCACCCAAGTGTTTGGCCTCTAGAGGTGATCCACCAAGGAATAATTCTTGTTCAAGAAGATGGGTGTTGGCAAAACGCTAGTTTCTATCTCTATAGAAATTGTAAGTACTCTCTACAATTCTTATGCAAGAGTGTATAACCCTAATCTATGATAAAACTTCTCTTATTTATAGATGGAGGAAAGCCCTTCCCTAAACTATTTAGGATTAGGGTTTCTATTCTAATTAAACTCCTTTAATTAAATTAAACTCCTAATCCAATTAGGAATTCATGTGAGAGTACTTCTATGAATTAATTCCCAATCCCTATTAGGAATTAAAAAATAGTAATAATAATAATAAGACTCCTCTTATTAATTTATATTTAATATTTCTAAAATATTAAATAATAAATATTAAGCTATTTAATTTATTCTATCTCCATAGACTAAATTAAATACACTTAACTTATTATTACAATTATGTCATTTACTTCTTAAATAAATATTTTTCTTTTGCGGTGTGACCCTTTAGGTTCTCCATATTAAACCGGTTGTGAATAAATAAATTAGAACAATTCTAATCTTATTTAAATAAATAAATTAAACTATTTAATTCATTTAAATAAATAATATTTATTCTACAATAAGGGTAAGCCCCCTTAGCGATCAACGACTTTCCAGATAATATAGATTTCAACATTAATCACAAAAGAACCTTTGAGTAAATAGTTACCGTACAATTCAATCCTTCTACCATACAATGTCCCAATTAAATATAAGATATGGATTTACTGTCAAGTCTTATTTTATTTAATTATATGCATTTCGATTCCCAAATGCACAACTCTAAATAATGCAAATTAGAAACTCCTTTCTAATTTCATTCTGCCTTGGCCAAGGACTACTGAGTTGTCATTTATCGAATCACATAAGACATTCACATCTTTTACTAGACGTGGTAGATTCTTTGTTGACCATTCACCTATCTCCATGTACAACTTATTATACCCAATCATACCATTTGATATACCCCAAAGGTCTTAAGGGACTTGTCAAAGTATAATTCATCATACACAAGATACTATGATGATCTCAAGTCCAAGGATCACTTGTACTACTATCACTAGAGGAATTCCTATTGACAGGCGAGTAAAACTCCATTAGGTATTCCTTAGCGAGTCACGTTCAGTGAACTTATTCTCTAATAAGCACCTACATACTTGCTTTAGTGTCTCCACACAAATGAATATGAGATCAATCATCCTCTTCCTAAGAGCAAGCAACGTATGTACTAATCTATCCGGATTCACTAATCCCCAATTTAGTAATCCAACGATTAGGAAAAATTTTAGTTTGTGAGCTATCTAGAATTTAGATCTCATTAGCATGATCACCATCATGATTCTAAAAGCATTTCTCAAAACTATGGGTTTATCACATTTAATATAACAGCACTATGTAGATAATATAAAATGCCTTTTAAAAACCGAATAAGATTACAAAGTATATGCTACATCATATCAAATATGATTGGCTTGTGTGCATACTACTTTCAATCTCCCACTTGCATTAAAGCCAATCACCATGGTATCTAATACCCTTCTTCTCTAAGTGACGATCATCTTGCTGTTTGGATAAAGCTTCAGTAGATGGATATGCAATGCTGTTCTCGAGGGTCTACTATCTCTATAGTGACTTTTTCTCTTTCAATGATTCCACTAATCAAATGAAAGTGCCGCAACACATGTTTGAATCCAAGATGAGACTTAGGAACTATTCCTAGTTCTGTGATGAACTTTTCATCCAAACAATCAACTTACAGCTTCACTTACAGCTATATACTTTGTCTTTGTCACTAAATCAACAACTATTTGCTGTTTGGAACCTTTCCAATTCACTGCACACCACCATTTAAGGTAACAATTTACCCTAAAGTGGATTTGTTATCGTCTTGGTCAGTCTAAAAAACTTGAGTCTGTTTAGCCCTCTAGTTTTCATTCAGACCTACCACGAATCATGATCACATCTTCAATGCGGATTAAGTACTTAAAGATGTTCATCACTGTCTTACAGTGATCTTCTCCAGAATCTGACTGATCAACATCAGACCTTGTATATTCATTGCATTCATGATAGTAACTCATGCGATCTCTCTTTTAATTGGAGACAATTTTAGAGAGATACACTCCATAGCTCATCATCATGAGACCTCTCTTGGAGTTTACCATGCTAAACGCCTTTAGCATGAAATGAATATACGTTCCTTGGGTCAAGCCGAACATCCTTTTAAATCTATCTATATAGATTTATATCCCCAATTTATAGAATGCTCCTCCCAAGTTATTCATGGAGGAATGTTTAGACAATTTTATCTTTACTGATTGTAGCATTGGTGTGTCATTCCTTATCAGTAATATATCAACATATAATACTAGGAATGTCACAGTGCTCCCACTGACCCTTTTGTACACACTAGGTTCATTCTCGTTTTTGATAAAATCAAACTCTTTTGATTGTCTTATCAAAACGAATGTTCCATCTTTGAGAAGCTTGCTTCAATCCATCAATGGATCATTGTAGCTTAAAACACGATCTGCTTCAACCTTTGAAACAAATTTCTCTGGCTGTATCATACATACATTCTCCTCAAGTCTTCATTGAGGAAGGACGTCTCCACATCCATTTTGCCAGATTTCGTAATAAGCTGCAATCACAAGCAAAATCCAAATGGACTTGAGCATTACCCGATAATAAGGTTTTATTACAGTCAACTCCTTGACTTTATTTGAAACCTTTTAAACAGGTCTGGTCTTATAGGTCTCCACCTTGCCATTTGCCCTAGTCTTTCTCTTTAAAGACCCATATACACCCTTTAGGCACTATGCCTTTCGTTGGAGTAACCAGAGTTTATACTTAGTTCTCATACATGGAGTCCATTTCGGATTTCATGGCTATCTGCCATTTCTCTGAGTGTCTTCTACTCATAGCCTCATCGTATATAACTAGATCATCATCTTCTATGATGTATACCTCATCATCATCCTCTATGATGAATCCATACCTCCTAGGTATCTTTAGTACTCTTCCAGATTTATGATTCGGTTATGGTACAATAGGTCTATCTACAGGTCCCTCGGTTTGATTTAAAGTGCTTTGTGGTTCTTGAACTCTTTCAAGATCTATTACCCTCCCACTAGCTCCTTCAATGATAAACACCTTTATCTAAGAAGGCAGCGTGTAGGATTATAGTAATAATACCCTAAACTTTCTTTAGGATATCCCACAACTCTGCACTTGTCAAATTTTGTCCCAAACTTATCTTTTGAAACCTTTTCACATAAGTTGGACAACCCCTTATCTTAACATACTTAAGACTAGGAATCCTCCCTATCCATAACTTTTATAGAGTCTTGGGGCCAAATTTTGAGGTTACCTTATTTTGTAGATGTGCAACCGTTTCTAGGGCATAACCCCAGATGGATACTAGAATGTCGGTAAAAATCATTATGGACCGCACCATGTCCAACAAGGTACAATTTCTCCTTCTAGATACATCAATCAATTATTGCGTATCAGGAGGTGTCCATTATGAGAAAATACCATTTTGAGATGATCTAGCAACTTATTGCACAAGTATTCCTTCCTCGATCTGATCATAGAATCTTAATACTTTGTTAATTTGTTTCACTTCTGAATTATTTGAACATTTCAAATGATTCAAACTTGTATTTCATCAAATACACACATTCAACTCTTTGAATGACCATCTCCTTTTTCTTTTACTAGTTTGTTCAATTTGCAAAATTATTTTTCATGTAAGTCAAGTATACAAAGTCTATCAAGTAATCTTCCAGTTTCAAACAAAACATTATCATTATAAATAGAACAACAATTGTTCTTAAATATAATACCAGAACCTTCCTTGTCCAACAACGGAAGTAATAATATTTCTAAAGAGAACTGGAACATAATAACAACTTATTAACTTAATAAACTTGCCCGTAGGCAACGCTAAACTATAAGTTCCTACGGTTAATGTAGCAACCATTGTTCCATTCTCCACACGTAAGATTACTTACTCTTTGTTTAGCTTTCTACTTCTGCTTAGTCTCTACATTGGATTGCATATGTGAGAACTACAACCGGTATCCAATACCCAAGTAGAACCTTGACTTACAGAAAGATTTATTTTAATCATGAACAAACCTATATCTGTAACCGAAGCTTCACAAATCTTCTTTTGGTTACCCTCTGTAAGATTCTCCTTACAGTTTTCCTTTCCAGTATCCAGGCTTATTGCAGTGGAAGCAAACTACTTTGCTATCTGCATCAGTCTTGTTCTTATTATCCTTTGTTTTTGCCTTTCCATTTACCTTCTTGAATTGTTCTTCTTTTAAGAAGATCCTTTGGCCCTCTTCCGCTTCCTAGAAGAATCGTCTACCGGTAAGACTTGGTCTTTCTTGGTTGGAAACTGACTCTTTATAGTTTTTCAACATGTTTAAGCAACTCAGGCAGGCTGACATATAGCTTGTTCATGTGGAAATTCACAACAATTTGTGAAAAATAAATTAGGTCTTTATTTTAAATTGGTATCTCTCACTTTTTCATCAAACTATATTACCCTCAATATATATAGTTCGGCAAATCTAATTAAAGGTTTGCTAGTGAGAATAAGGATCCCATTTCAAATGTATATAGCCTTGTGTGACACAACAAACGATATATAAATAAATAAGTAGAAAACTATTGTCAATTACATCACTATGTAACTCCTTATATTTTGCCTCTTAGATTATTTTGATCAAGTGTGACACATCCGAATCAAAATTATCTAAGTTAAGTCCAACCTAGCACTTCCATATATTCGAAAGAAAAACACTGTCCTTGTGTGACACAACAAAACAGCATCGTTCAGTCTATGTATAAGCATCAAATGTGATAAAGCAACATCTTAAATATTTAATACTTGCCTTGTGTGACACAACAAACTCATATTAAATATTTAATACTCTATCGCTTTACCATGCTAGAAGGCGACGTTCGATATTCCAAATATCTTTGAACGCTTAAGACTTAATATAATTTTTTTGAGGGGTTTGTTATTATTTGTCTCATCTTGTTTAGCGCGCATGCACATATATATATAAAATACACGTCATATTATTTAACATGCAAAGCATGTCGGATAATATATAATATATATAGTAAGCACGCACATATAGAATACTATATTCTACCCGGATTGATTATGGACTTTTATTCTAGTTTGGTTCACTAGAGCCACCAAGTGAACCAAAAGGTCAAACCTAGGGTGCAAGAACAAAATTTAAATATAACTATTACATTTAAACCCGGGCTCTATTACAAACGGGTCTTCAAGCACTCCTTGCTCCTTTGTCTCCAATTCTTCAAGTAATTCTAACTAAACCTATTACATAAACTATTTACAATAAATAGAAATCTTGATCAACAGTCAAGGGGAAGTACATAGGAGGGAGATAGAATTTACATTAAGAAAAAATTAGAGAAGACGAGGTACGCAGACCCCATTTATAAAAATTCATACATTCAAGCATCCACTAAAATAAATCCAATCACACATTGGTCAGTAGTCCATAATCAATCCCTATTTATTATCATACATATCTCCATATCTATCAATAAATAACATTCATCTCATGAATAATAAAACTATTCCATATATGCATTGATATCATTTAATGGGCAATTAAAAGTTTCCTAGAAATCCAATTTTGAAATAAAAATAAACTCCTTTATTTTGATCAAAATTTAAATTATAATAAACTTATTTATTCTATTTGATAGGTCTCCAAATCATTTAGTTAATTTTGATGATAACAAAGTTAGTAAATAGGATTAAAAAGATAGAATCCTCTCCATAGGATTTTATATAAATTATTTTAATATATCCTATTTACTTTAACCAAAAATATTTTTCATCTTAAAAATTGAATACACTTTATTGACCTAGATAATTTAATATCAAGTGTTAAAGAAAGTAATTCAAATAGTAACATTTCCTAAGGCAAGGAGATTCCTATTCCTTTTAAATTGTTTTTCTAAAATCTTTAGTGGGCAAAAAGAAAATTTACAAATTATATATATATATATATATATATATATATATACCGAGTATATGTTTATGTATATATACCTAGTAAATATATGTGTACCGTGAGTATGTGTATGTGCACGTTGACCGAGCATGCTTGAAATACTTAAAAGCTTAAGGAATTCCTTTGTTTGTCCGAATGTGCTGGCACATGAATATGAAAAGAAATAAAGGCTAGCCTTTGTTTCCTTATTATGCCCATGTGCTGGAAAGTTTTTTTTTGGCCTTAACCAAATAATGCTGGCTAGTTAATGTTAGAAATTCTTTGCATGGACTAAAGTTGTCAGCTTGTTTTCCTAGGCCAATCTGTGTGCTACAATTAATCCGAGCCCTCCAATTTTGTTCAAAATAATCCGAGCCCTTGTTTTCAAAAACAAAATACCAAATGACTTTTATACCCTCGGCTCAGATTTTTCTATAAATAGGAAAGCTTTTCTTTTATTTCAACTTACCAATTCCAAAAGAATAGAAAAGCTTATACTCTCCTTGCCTACATTCTCTCTACAACAAAAAGCTTTCAGTCTCTCTTCTATCAAAGATATTATTTTCTAAAGAAGAGAAAAATTGGTCACAAGTATTATTGATATAAGTTATCAAATTGTTGTATTTACATTATTTCATACTTGTTAGAAATTATAGATATATCCAATATCAACTGTTATACATATTTATATTTATATCTATATTTCATCTATTCTTATCAGTTTAAGGATCAACTGTAGATACCGATATTTAGGAATATTCCTTAAACAAGAATATTATCTGAACGGTGTTTGAAGTTCTAAGTGATCCTTATTGATATAAGTTATTTATATAAATATCGAAAAATAGATCATCTGTAGATACCGATATTTGGAAATAATCTTTAAACAAGAATATTATCTGAACGGTGTTTGAAGTTCTAAGTGATCTATCGAAAATATTTATATAAATATAAATTGTGAATCTTTAAATTTGGTCAACTATAGATACCGATATTTGGAAATATTCCTTAAACAAGAATATTATTTGAACGGTGTTTGAAGTTCTAAGTGATCCTATTTAATTTTCACATCATAGATAAAATATCAAGTATTGCTTAACTAATTCATTTATTATACTTGATTTCTGTCATTACAAGTATTTTATCTTATATTCATAATTATACAATACTTGTTGCATTGATTAAACTGTTATATCTGTTTAAATCCATAGAAACACATTCTTTATTATAAAGAATATATATTTCTTTATAAACAAGCATTAACATTATATATCTGCTTATTCAAGAAGCTTATCTCAGTCAAACTCTTTTGTAAAAAGAAAAGGAGTAGTGTTAGTTTATTTTATGTACCTGTGAGAAAGACGAGTAATTCTTTGACCAAGACCAGAGTCATAGAGAGGTCAGCTGGGAGTTGGGTCTCTAGTGTACTTGTGAGGTGAGGAAGAGGCTGTCGTTTCAAAACTAGATCATAGAGTAGAACTGAACTCAAGAAAAGGTGTAACTAAGCTTGAGGAGGGAACTGGGAGTTTGCTGTCCAATAGAGTTAGTTGTGAATAGTTGTAAGTTTATCTCTAAAACTTTGTAAAGGCTTCTCCGCCTATTGAAGGAGTATTTTATTACTGAGAGTAATAGGATCTCAAGTCCTGTAGAGGAGCTTGAGACTGGACGTAGCAACATACCCGGGTTGTATGTTGTGAACCAGATAAATCTCTTTGCATTGTGTGATTGTATTGATTATTAATTTCTTACACTACAAATTAATTAACTAAAAATTGAAAAAGGCTAAGATAAATTTTTTAAACAGTGATAATCTATTCAACCCCCCTTCTAGATTATTATTGGACTTTCAATTGGTATCAGAGAGGTGCTCTTTAACTTGTTTGTTAAGTGAATACAGGCATATCTAAGAGTAGATCCATCTATGGCCTACAATGCTACTGGTTGCGGAGAAGGACTATCAATGTCCAGGCCTCCACTTTTTGATGGCACAAACTTTGCCACCTGGAAAAATAGATTCAAAATCTATGCCAAATCACAAGGAATCAAAGTTTGGCTTGCAATAGAGCGAGGAGTAAAAATTCCCACAAAAATTGAAGATGAAAAGATCGTGGAAAAAGATGCCGATGAGTTTACCACTGAAGATGAAGAGACTATGAATATAGCCTCCAGAGCCGAACAAGTACTGACCAGTGCTCTCATTGAAAAAGAATACAAAAGAGTTAGCAATTGCAAGAATGCGAAAGAAATATGGGAAAAATTGATTATAACCTATGAAGGAACAAATCATATCAAAGAAACCAGAAAAGATGCTCTAATCCAAGAGTATGAAAGTTTCAAGCTGGAAGAAGGTGAAAAAATCATTGATATGGAAACACGTTTTTTCCAGAATCATTGATGAACTGGATCAACTAGGAAAAACCTACACAACTAATGAGAAAAACAGAAGAATTCTCAAAGCCCTTCCATCCATATGGAAAATGAAAGTTACAGCCATCAAGGAAATGCAAGACCTAACTATCTATTCTCTTGACAGCCTCATTGGAAATCTTCGTGCTCATGAAGTTGATATGCTAGTCGAAAAAGCAGGATCAGATACAGACCTCAAGAAGAAAGGAATTGCTTTCAAAGCTCTGCTTGTAGATCAAGAAAGCGATGATGAGGAACTAAATGAAGAACTCTTGAGTTTAGATACTAATGAAGTTGCCCTGTTATCTAGACAACTTAGGAGAGTAATCCAAAGCAAGGCCAGACAATATGGCAAAGGTTTTCTGAAAACAAATAACAACTTCAACAACTTCAAAGGCAAACAAGTCTTTCGGCCAAAAGCACAAGGAGGAAATTTCAAAGCAAGTAACAACAGCAACTTCAGAAATGCTAATGAAAATTCGAATACATGCTTTGAATGTAACCAGCCTGGACACTTCAAAAAGGACTGCCCAAAACTAGCAAACAACAAAGTGCTAGTAGCTGAGGAAGGCTGGGATCTAAGCGACGAAGAAGCAATTACTAAACAAACCGAAGAAGTCGCAAACCTGTGTTTAATGGCAGATAAAGACTCATCACCAAGATCCGAGGTAAATTCTGAACATCAATTACCTAGCACTTCATTTGTCACACATTCTTTAGATAATATAAATGAAGAACATCATGAACTACAAGAAGCATATAATTGTTTATATGAAGATAATGAAATAATTAAGGAAGATTTTATTAAACTTAAAATTTCATTTGAAAAATTAATTAAGACCAATAGAAATCTTGAAATAGAAAACTCAAGTTTGATTATTGTTAATAAAAGTTTAAAAGAAGAAAAAGAGAAACTAGAAAATGATTCTTCAAAAAATCTATCTCTAAAAGAAGAATTAGAAAAATTAAGAAAAATAAACAGAGATCTTGAGATAGAAAATTCAACACTTATTATTTCTATTGAAAATCTTGAAGTTGAGAATTCAACACTGACTGTAATAAATGAAGATACTCAAATTCAAAATCAAATGTTAACTGAGGATATTAAAAATCTCATGCTCGAAAACTCATCTCTAAAGATAAAATCAAAAACCCAAAATGAAGATTCTTCTTTATTAGAACAAATCAATATACTAACCAAAGAACGTGATGATTTAAATACTACAATTCTTAAATTTACAAAAGGAAAGGAAAATCTTGATGTCATGCTCAATCAACAAAGATGTGGATTTAACAAAGAAGGACTGGGATATATTGGAGAATCTAGTAAAACAAAAGATAAAGGGCTCTATCATGTTAAAAGTACAGAAAAAGATCATATATCTCCCTTCACTAAATGTTCTTACTGCAATAGAAATGGTCATTCTATTTATACATGCAATGCTAAAAATGGAAACTATAAAGGAAAAATGATTTGGGTACCAAAAGGAACTTACACTGCACCTGTTGTCGTAAAGAATACAAGAAGAGAGCTTTATAATGAAAGATCCTACAAAAACTATCGTCAAGGTTTTTCAGGAAAAATAAATTATACATCCTATAGACCTGTCATTCATAGAATGCATGTATCTAATAAAAATGATTATCCTGTACCCAGTTTTGTAAGGAAAAAACTCAAATGTTCCTCATACAAAATGGAGAACTCACCCAAAGGACCCTTCTTATTAAAGGGTACCAAGTCGTGAAAGTAATGTATGTTGCAGGTTTGTCTAGCAGCTGAATCTAGTAAAAGTAAGTGGTACCTTGATAGTGGCTGTTCAAGACACATGACAGGAGACAAATCAAAATTGATCGACATACAAACTACAGACTATGGTGAGGTAACCTTTGGAGATAATAACAAAGGTAAAGTAATTGGAATTGGAAGCGTTGGGAATAAACACATAACAATTTCCAATGTACAATTAGTCACAGGACTCAGGTACAATCTTCTATCCATTAGTCAACTATGTGATAGTGGTTTTAGAATATCTTTTAGTCCTCATAACTGTTCAATATTTGATCAAACTGGTAAATTAGTCATATTATGTCCTAGAAATCAGAATGTGTACACATGTGATCTAGATGCATATTCTCATCTAGACAATGTTTGTCTTGTTTCTGCAAATGACGATCCCTGGCTTTGGCATCGCAGATTAGGACACATTAATATGAAGCTGATCAATAATATTTCTTCTAAAGAACATGTTCGCGGTCTTCCAAAAATAAAGTTTTTAAAAGATCATATATGTGAAGCTTGTGAATTAGGAAAACAAATACATGCATCTCATAAACCTAAATTCACTGTGTCATCGTAGTGTTAGTTTATTTTATGTACCTGTGAGAAAGACGAGTAATTCTTTGACCAAGACCAGAGTCATAGAGAGGTCAGCTGGGAGTTGGGTCTCTAGTGTACTTGTGAGGTGAGGAAGAGGCTGTCGTTTCAAAACTAGATCATAGAGTAGAACTGAACTCAAGAAAAGGTGTAACTAAGCTTGAGGAGGGAACTGGGAGTTTGCTGTCCAATAGAGTTAGTTGTGAATAGTTGTAAGTTTATCTCTAAAACTTTGTAAAGGCTTCTCCGCCTATTGAAGGAGTATTTTATTACTGAGAGTAATAGGATCTCAAGTCCTGTAGAGGAGCTTGAGACTGGACGTAGCAACATACCCGGGTTGTATGTTGTGAACCAGATAAATCTCTTTGCATTGTGTGATTGTATTGATTATTAATTTCTTACACTACAAATTAATTAACTAAAAATTGAAAAAGGCTAAGATAAATTTTTTAAACAGTGATAATCTATTCAACCCCCCTTCTAGATTATTATTGGACTTTCACTATTTTATCCAATTTTGAATAAAAATAAACTCCTTTATTTTTAATCAAATTCCAAATCAAAATAAAACACCTTTATTTTAATTAATATGGAAACCAATTTCAAGTTTAAAATAAACACCTTTATTTTTAACTTACAATTGTTGGAAAATAAAATATGTTGAATCCTATTCCTTATCAAAATAAACATCTTTATTTTTAAGGAAACATGGAATCCTATTCCATATGTGAATAAACTCCTTTATTCTAGGAAACATGGAATCCTATTCCATATGTGAATAAACTCCTTTATTCTAGGAAACATGGAATCCTATTCCATATATGAATAAACTCCTTTATTCTAGTTAACGTAGAATCCAATTCCAAGTTAAAATAAAACTTTTAATTTTAATCATATTCCAATTAAAATAAACCTTTTATCTTAATTGAAAATAAATAAAATCAAAATAAAAAAATAATAATTTTACACAAACAATTATGCCCAATTAAATTGTTCTAAACACATATCAATGTATATACAGAATCAAAACAATTAATAATTCGCATAAAGTTTGGCTCTTGATACCACTGTTAGGTTTGTATAGCGCGAACATGCAATCAAATTACATAAATAAAGCGGAAGCGCGATAAAATCAGATTTTAAAATTTTATACAAACCATCACCATGATCTTTCTTTATGCACAATTATTAATTAAACGAAAGAGATGGAGAATAATAATTATACCCTTGTAGAATTATAGCTTCCTCAGGTACAAGTTACCTCCAATTCCTTCGCGTTCTCCTTGAATTCCACCGATTAAATTCCTTCCTTTGATCAACGTTAGCCACCCAAGTGTTTGGCCTCTAGAGGTGATCCACCAAGGAATAATACTTGTTCAAGAAGATGGGTGTTGGCAAAACCCTAGTTTCTATCTCTATAGAAATTGTAAGTACTCTCTACAATTCTTATGCAAGAGTGTGTAACCCTAATCTATGATAAGACTTCTCTTATTTATAGATGTAGGAAAACCCTTCCCTAAACTATTTAGGATTAGGGTTTCTATTCTAATTAAACTCCTTTAATTAAATTAAACTCCTAATCCAATTAGGAATTCATGTGAGAGTACTTCTATTAATTAATTCCCAATCCCTATTAGGAATTAAATAATAGTAATAGTATTAATAATAATAAGACTCCTCTTATTAATTTATATTTAATATTTCTAAAATATTAAATAATAAATATTAAGCTATTTAATTTATTCTATCTCCATAGACTAAATTAAATACACTTAACTTATTATTACAATTATGTCATTTACTTCTTAAATACATATTTTCCTTTTGCGGTGTGACCCTTTAGGTTCTCCATATTAAACCGGTTGTGAATAAATAAATTAGAACAATTCTAATATTATTTAAATAAATAAATTAAACTATTTAATTCATTTAAATAAATAATATTTATTCTACAATAAGGGTAAGCCCCCTTAGCGATCAACGACTTTCCAGATAATATAGATTTCAACATTAATCACAAAAGAACCTTTGAGTAAATAGTTACCGTACAATTCAATCCTTCTACCATACAATGTCCCAATTAAATATAAGACATGGATTTACTGTCAAGTCTTATTTTATTTAATTATATGCATTTCGATTCCCAAATGCACAACTCTAAATAATGCAAATTAGAAACTCCTTTCTAATTTCATTCTGCCTTGGCCAAGGACTACTGAGTTGTCATTTATCGAATCACATAAGACATTCACATCTTTTACTAGACGTGGTAGATTCTTTGTTGACCATTCACCTATCTCCATGTACAACTTATTATACCCAATCATACCCTTTGATATACCCCAAAGGTCTTAAGGGACATGTCAAAGTATAATTCATCATACACAAGATACTATGATGATCTCAAGTCCAAGGATCACTTGTACTACTATCACTAGAGGAATTCCTATTGACAGGCGAGTAAAACTCCATTAGGTATTCCTTAGCGAGTCACGTTCAGTGAACTTATTCTCTAATAAGCACCTACATACTTGTTTTAGTGTCTCCACACAAATGATTATGAGATCAATCATCCTCTTCCTAAGAGCAAGCAACGTTTGTGAGCTATCTAGAATTTAGATCTCATTAGCATGATCACCATCATGATTCTAAAAGCATTTCTCAAAACTATGGGTTTATCACATTTAATATAACAACACTATGTAGATAATATAAAATGCCTTTTAAAAACCGAATAAGATTACAAAGTATATGCTACATAATATCAAATATGATTGGCTTGTGTGCATACTACTTTCAAAACATTCGTAAGGGTGTCAATGCATCAACCCCTGACCGCACTTGTTAGTCGTCGGGTTTTGTCCTCTAATCGATCGTCTCGTTGGCACCGGGTCTCGTATCCGGTCGCTAGTCTCGTGAGATCACCGGGTCTCGTATCCGGTCATTTATCTCGTCGGGGTCGGGTCTCGTATCCGGTCATCCATCTCGTAATCGCCGGGTCTCGTATCCGGTCGATCATCTCGTCGGGGCCGGGTCTCGTATCCGGTCACCCATCTCGTAATCGCCGGGTCTCGTATCCGGTCGATTTTCTTGTCGGGGCCGGGTCTCGTATCCGGTCACCCATCTCGTAATCGCCGGGTCTCGTATCCGGTCGATCGTCTCGTCGGGGCCGGGTCTCGTATCCGGTCACCCATCTCGTAATCGCCGGGTCTCGTATCCGGTCACCCATCTCGTAATCGCCGGGTCTCGTATCCGGTCGATTTTCTTGTCGGGGCCGGGTCTCGTATCCGGTCACCCATCTCGTAATCGCCGGGTCTCGTATCCGGTCGATTGTCTTGTCGGGGCCGGGTCTCGTATCCGGTCACCCATCTCGTAATCGCCGGGTCTCGTATCCGGTCGATTGCCTTGTCGGGGCCGGGTCTCGTATTCGGTCACCCATCTCGTAATCGCCGGGTCTCGTATCCGATCGATTATTTTGTCGGGGCCGGGTCTCGTATCCGGTCACCCATCTCGTAATCGCCGGGTCTCGTATCCGGTCGATTGTCTTGTCGGGGCCGGGTCTCGTATCCGGTCAACCATCTCCTAATCGCCGGGTCTCGTATCCGGTCGATTATCTTGTCGGGGCCGGGTCTCGTATCCGGTCACCCATCTCGTAATCGCCGGGTCTCGTATCCGGTCGATCGTCTCGTCGGTGCCGGGTCTCGTATCCGGTCACCCATCTCGTAATCGCCGGGTCTCGTATCCGGGGATTGTCTTATGAGTGCCGAGTCTCGTCTCCGGTCGCTCATTTCGTAATCACCGGGTCTCGTCTCCGGTTGATTGTTTGGATCTCAGCCCTTCCTAGGGTGTTAGTTGTTTGGATCTCAGCCCTTCCCAGGGTGTTAGTTGTTTAGATCTCAGCCCTTCCCAGGGTGTTAGTTGTTTGGATCTCAACCCTTCCCAGGGTGTTTGTTGTTTGGATCTCAGCCCTTCCCAAGGTGTTAGTTGTTTGGATCTCAGCCCTTCCCAGGGTGTTAGTGTTTGGATCTCAGCCCTTCCCAGGGTGTTAGTTGTTTGGATCTCAGCCCTTCCCAGGGTGTTAGTTGTTTGGATCTCAGCCCTTCCCGGGGTGTTAGTGTTTGGATCTCAGCCCTTCTCAGGGTGTTTGGTTGTTTGGATCTCAGCCCTTCCCAGGGTGTTAGTTGTTTGGATCTCAGCCCTTCCCAGGGTGTTAGTTGTTTGGATCTCAGCCCTTCCAGGGTGTTAGTTGTTTGGATCTCAGCCCTTCCCAGGGTGTTAGTGTTTGGATCTCAGCCCTTCCCAGGTGTTAGTTGTTTGGATCTCAGCCCTTCCCAGGGTGTTAGTTGTTTGGATCTCAGCCCTTCCCAGGGTGTTAGTTGTTTGGATCTCAGCCCTTCCCAGGGTGTTAGTTGTTTGGATCTCAGCCCTTCCCAGGGTGTTTGGTTGTTTGGATCTCAGCCCTTCCCAGGGTGTTGGTTGTTTGGATCTCAGCCCTTCCCAGGGTGTTTGGTTGTTTGGATCTCAGCCCTTCCTAGGGTGCTCACCACCTTGTTGTGGTTTGCTTGGATGCCTTCCCAGGTTCACTCACCACCTTGTTGTGGTTTGCTTGGATGCCTTCCCAGGTTCACTCACCACCTTGTTGTGGTTTGCTTGGATGTCTTCCCAGGTTTGCTCACCACCTTGTTGGGGTTTGGTTGGATGCCTTCCCAGGTTTGCTCACCACCTTGTTGCGGTTTGCTTGGATGCCTTTCCAGGTTCACTTTTTGTTTGGATACCAGCCCTTCCCAGGGTGTTTTTAATTGTTCGGATACCAACCCTTCCTAGGGGTCATTGATTGGTTGGATACCAGCCCTTCCCAGGGGTCGTTGGTTGGTTGGATACTAGCCCTTCCTAGGGTCATTGATTGGTTGGATACCAGCCCTTCCCAGGGGTCATTGATTGGTTGGATACCAGCCCTTCCCAGGGGTCATTGATTGGATTTGAGTGATTTTTTTGAAATGGGATGTGTGATCGGCTTCATGTCCTAGATCTCCCACCAACATCGTCCACGTACCATGCCGCAAAAGCCATCACAGTCTGATCATTTGTGGGGTTGAAAGCGATGTGCTTGTACTTTCCTGAAGATTTTCATTTTAATCGTACCTGTATGCATTAAAAAGATGTTATGCATGATCTGGCAGATATGTTATGGACCGATGCATGTGCACAACATATGTTTAGATAAAAATGACCCTTGTTCAGTCAAATGATACGATTCGACAATCGTCGTTGTTTGTCAACATTTGACTGGATCACGCCTCGTCGTGAAGTGTAGTTTCTAGACTTCAACATTGGTTTGGTACACTGCCTGTTTCATTTCATCAAGTTGAGGCAGTCTGTTTCGCTCTCTGTGATGATCGACAACTATGTTGGGCTCCTCGGCCTTTTGATCATTTCTGATGGCCGATATGCTGTTGTCCCGCATTATATCATCCTTGTATATGCTCATGCACGTGGATCATTTGGATGTCGAGGCAGTGATAGTCAGGATTGGGGAGAGGCCCAATGAGAAGTTCTGTGCAGCCTCAGCTTTCCTTCCATTTCACGATTCTTAACTGCCCTTGCCTTGGCGCGTGTCGCCACCAAGAATTTCTATCGAAAACTCGCGATGTTGACCGTGCTGAGTTATCCACAGCTCTGCAAGATCCTGCATATCAGATGACTAACAAATGCCAAAACTTGAAGGCTCGGGCCGTTAGTGTTAGTTCAACACAAAGATATTATAATCTCGACGAAAGAGTAAATGCAGTTAAAGCACATGAAATTGAATATCTGTTGATCGCACAATCTAGCGAGTTGTGACTCGTGAATGTACTAGATTGGAAGTTATTTTCAATCCCTCGTGAGTTGATGATTTTCTATTTAACGAGTTACGAAATCGTAAGAACACCTTCAAGCATTCATGGTCATTGTACGTGAGTAACGTCGAATTCAAAAGAACTACCTTCTCTCGTCAGAGGTATTTTGTCTCCATTCTCGACACGTTCTTAGCAGGATTGACGTCATATGACAAATGCACTGTGCGATGCAACATTCAGTAGGGTTTTCTCTTCCATGACTTCTTGTTTAAGGCCGAGAGTTTTTCGTATTATCTTTTCTCTTTATTAGCGCACCTTACTTGTCTCGTTTTCTTAGGTTATTCAAAGTTACCCATTTAACGAGTTTTGGACCAATGACTCCCAAACCAGACAGTTTTGGGGCATTAGGTGTACAGACATCCCTTCGGGTTTATTTACTCGAGTAACAAAGGTCACGGTTCGAGACAAGCGTTGTTAGATGATCCGCTTCTTTGGTGTGGTTGTTACCCTTTCCAATTTTAGCCTTTTTATTAGATGATTTTTTGGAAAAGGTCGGCATAAATGTCGACTAGGTTTTGAAAGATCGCTTTTTATGATGAGCCAATTAACCAGAGTCGCCAGTTGGTATATTTGAAATGGATGTACCAACTCATCCGAATTTTGTTTTTGTAAATCGCTGGCTCATGTGTGACTCCGAATTTATTGGTCTGCGAACCGAGATTCATAGAGTTCGGGGGCTTGCTTAAGCGAGGGGAAGGTGTTAGGCACCCCCCGACTTCCGTGAAACACGGTTACCGCAATCTTGATGCTTTTCCTATCCTTTAATTCTTGAATGTGTGTGTGTATGTGCGTGTGTGTGTGTGTGTGCCTATGTGAATGTCGTGGTGAGTTTGCATGAAGAAACCATTTGGGTTTTGATGAAAAGTCGTGCTTTCTTTTGAGAATGCGTTAGAATGTCATTCGGCTTATACGAGAAAGCTTTTTGAGAAAGGTTTGATTTTAATTGTCAAAAACTTATGAGATTTTCATTAGGTGTCGTTTTGGCAAAAACAAGAGTTTTCTAAACCTTCGTCAAAATAGGAATCGAGATCTATACGTTGCTTTCGTGAATAGCATGATGGGCAACTTCTAGGATCTCTTTAACCCTATGCACAAAGACTGAATAAAACGTTACTTATTTTTATAAAATCATTTTTGTGATGTTTGAAAACGATTTTCCTTTAGCCTTCTCGTTAAATAGGAATCGACATTCATTAACATTTCCAATTTTAAACCTCGTGGTGCTAATAACCTAATTTGATTGATTTTATAGAAATCTTCATCGTTTAACTTGAAATCAATTTTTGTGTCACAAATCAAACCAAACATTAAAATGCGTGGGGGCTATTCATGGGCATGTAAGCCATCCGAATAACCCCAACGCCCACAATCACATATTTCACTATTACGGGGCCTTAAACCCGATTTTCGACTTGATATCGTTTTAAGGCCCGACAATTACATATTTACAATAAAGGGTACATCGGCCCTATTACATACATCCAAAAATGTCCATCATCGGATTTCGACCACGGGGTCGCGTTCTTAGGCTCACATCCAAAATTGCTACATTACTATAACGAGCTAAAAATCATTAAATGGATATCATCGGGCCTTTAGGAAGAATTTCGTTCCATTTGGAACCTTCACTAATAGTCCTCCATCCATGGATTCACCATAATATACAAGGAAAACTACATTTGATATAACCCAAATGACCAAAAGTTTAACAAAATGATATAACAAAAATGTTGTAAAAGAGGGATTTTTACCTTGCAAATGACACCACAATTCGTATAAACTCGTATATTAATTAGAGTAGAGAAAGTCTATGATACAATCTAACAATAGGGATATAAATTCTCACTTTTTTCTCTCTTTTTTCTCCCTAACTCGCTGCTGCTGTTGCTATTTTCTTCCTCTCTCCCAATTCTTCCGCCGCTGCCAACTCTCCTGTATGATTGATCTGCGGCTGGCCGCAGATTGATCTGCGGCTGGCCTTGGTTTCCCCGCGCCCGCCGCGCACTTCAGCCGCTCAGCCGCCCGCCGCGCACTTTAATTATTTTAATCATTGGCCGCAGATCAATCCGCGGCTGGGTGGGCTGATTTTCTCGATTTTCGGGCCGTACCTCGATTCTTGTGTCGTGACGTCGGTTTTCGTCGACAGGCTTGTATTTTGCAGTCCGGGAATTACTGGGAGACATGCCATATCCTTCGGAAATGCTCATTTCGGACGGCCTTGTTGTCCCGTCGATTTTGATTTGCAAATCGTCGCGGTGGCATCGAGTGTTCGCATTTGCGCCCATCCTTCGTTCCCGTAAGCCGGTTCAATGGACGATTCTGCCCTCCTGCCAGGGTTAGTATACGAAGTGCAAAATTTGGGTGTCTACAATGGTTTGAATACTCTATTCATTAAGTCCATAAACGCTGCAGGTGCGTTTGTTAAACCAAATGACATAACCAAAAACTCATAGTGACCATATCTAGTTCGAAATGCCGTCTTTGGTATGTCTTCCTTTCTCACCTTCAACTGATGGTACCCACTTCGCAGATCTATCTTTGAAAAATATCTTGCTCCCTTCAATTGATCAAATAGGTCATCGATCCTTGGCAACGGATACTTGTTTTTAATCGTGACGTTGTTCAACTCTCTATAATCAATGCAAAGACGCATTGATCCGTCCTTCTTCTTGACGAATAACACCGGCGCTCCCCACGGCGAAATGCTCGGTTGGATATACTTTTTATCCAGCAACTCTTGTAATTGCACCATCAACTCCTTCATTTCTACCGGAGCCATTCGGTACGGGGCTTCGGATATAGGGGCTATACCCGGTGCTAGATCAATTACAAACTCAATTTCCCTATCTGGCGATAATCCTGGTAAATCATCAGGAAACACGTCTGCAAAATCCCTAACTACTGGTATCTCCTCCAGCTTTGCACCCACCTTTCGGGTATCGACTATGTAGGCTAGATATCCTACACATCCTTGTCTCAACATCTTTCTGGCCTGCATCATCGTCAGACAACTCGTTTGTCTAGGCGACTTGCTGCCATAAAACACTAACTTTGACGGAGTCTTAAAATTTACACACTTCTTTTGACAGTCAATAACTGCCCCATGGTTGAACAACCAATCCATACCCAAAATAACGTCAAACTCCCCAAGACGAATTGGAATTAAGTTGACCGTCATCACATGACCCTTAATATCTATCTGACAGTTCTTGTGGACAAACTTAACAGGAATCACCTCCCTATTTCCAATTTCTATATTCATGGGGTAATCTAATTTTTCCTGAGGTAACCCTAATCTTCTAGCAAAATCATCGGATATAAATGAACAAGTAGCACCCGAATCAAATAATACGTAAGCATTTATACTATTGACCGGAATGATACCTGACACCACATCCTTTGACTGCACAGCATCCTGCACTGTCATGTTGAATGTTCGAGCGGTAGGTCGATTGGGCTGTGCCGGTCCTGTGATAGTAAGATTGCCACCACCGCTGTTTCCTTTTCCTACACTGACTCCACCTGTAGTTGCTTTCTTAGGGCAGTCTCGGGCAAAGTGATCCTTCGACCCGCAGATGAAACATGCGCCCTTCTTCGGACTAGGGCAATTCGGTGCGATATGACCCTCCTGTCCGCAGTTAAAGCATACCCTCTTACCCTTCAAGCAAACACCCACATGGCTCTTTCCGCAGTTACTGCACACCTCTACCTTCTTTTTCTGATTACCCTGCTGACTTCCAGCAGAGTTACTATCACTCCACTTCATCTTCTGACCGCTGCCCCCATGGCTACCACTTGCCTTGTTCTCACTTTCATTCTTCTTCTTCCTCTGCTCCTGATTATATTTTGACAGAGCATCACTGCCTCCTTCAGCGATAATTGCCTTTTCCAAAATTGCCGCAAATGAGTTTAATTGGAACATCGATACTCGGCTATACAGCCAGGGCTTCAGTCCCTGCTCAAACCTTCTGGCCTTTCGCTCATCCGTGTTAACCTGATATAGCGCAAACCTCGCCAACTCATTGAATTTTACAGCATACTCAGGTACCGTCATAGGACCTTACTTCAACTCTAGAAACTGCACTTCCATTTGGTTCTGCGCACTTGCCGGAAAATAAGTCTCGAAAAATATCTCCTTAAATCGCTCCCATGGAATAATCCCTTGGCCACCTCCAGTCTTATTTGCTTGCCACCAGTAGCTTGCTTCTGACTTGAGCATGAATGTTGCAAATGTCGTCTTTTGGTCCTCGTTGACCCTAGCGACATCAAACACCTTCTCCATCTCCATAACCCAGGTTTGTGCCTCGATCGGATTCATAGACCCTTGAAATTCTGGGTCCAACAGCCTTGAAATCTTTAAAAGTCGTGGCCTGAGGTTGGGGTTGATTGGCAAATGCTCCCGTTAGCAGATTCACCAGCTGCTGCATTGGATTAGCATTGGCTTCTTCATTGTTATTGGTGGATCCCTCAAGGGTCTGTTGACGGGTTTGTCTTCTTGGCGGCATTTTACTGTTATAAATTTACGCTATTAGATTATTATTCAATTACTTAAACATTTAAGTCTTAACTTAAACATTTATAAACAACACTTAACACATAGCACATCTGATAAACTTTCGCATTTATATCCATTACTGCTTCAAAACATAATAGAAATAGCATCGTAGTTATTTACATCATCTATCCTGACATCATAAAGTTCCAGGATTGCATCATTATTCTATCCCATTATATAAAACTGGGATTTACAACTTATTAACTTCATAAATTTTCATACTAGCATATCTAATCATTATCTACGATGACATCCCACGGCGCACAGCTTCCTTGCGTTCCTGCTCCATAATACGAGTTACCATCTTTCGATCCACCATATCTGGATGACGATGAACTCGATCCAGAGCTCTATCTACTGTGGTGTGAAAAATATACTCCACCTCATCAATCCTGGCCTTCTTTGACTGCACCTCACATTCAACACGATCTGCGCGGTTAGCCTCCCTCAACCAAGCAGTTTCAGCTCTCACCCGCTTAGCTGACTCCTCTTTCAACTCACCTCGTACAATTTCATTCCTGGCTATCAACTGTCCTCGTCGATACTCAGACTGTGCTAGCCTCTGCTCAACCTCTGCAAGACGTGATGAAAGGTCTAGAATCTCAGCATCCTTCTGCTCTAGAGCGGCTTGACGTTCCACAACCTGTTCTCCTAACTCCTCCTTTTCGCTCTCAACATGAACCAGCTTCCACTCCACGTCCCCAAGACGTATATCGAGCTCCTCAATCTCACTGTTCTTCTGCTCCAAAGCAGTCTGTCGCTCAGCCAGCTGCCTCTCTAACTCCCCCACTCTTCTTGCAACTCTATGTTGCGATCATACACCTGCTCGTACATCTAAACACCTAAGGAAGATAGCGATATCCCCTCAGGGTCTTCCCCCTCCTCTTCAACCTCTTCAGGATCCTCCTCAGGATCTGTCTCAGGCTCATACTCGGGACCTGCAACTGTAATCAATGGGGATGGCTCCCTCTGCACTAGCTGCTCCCGAACTACATGAATATCCCGGGGCTTCTCCTCCCTAGCCTGGCTGGGTTCTCCTCTATCAGTCATCCTGACAATAAAATTTTAAGTTTTAATTACTACTCAATAATACTCGCGAGCATATAAGTTTGTTATCAAATAAGGACATAACACATAATCATTTTATTGTCTTTTATGAATTTCCGTAATTCATTCCTTAGAACTCGATAAGAGTTTATCACCTCTATATTCTCTATTTCCTAAAAGGCTACTACCCTAAGGTTTTCCCACCTAAAGGTTCATAACCTATCAGCTCTAATACCAACCTGTGACACCCCCAAATCCGGGTACTTCAACTCCACAGATTTGGTGTTCACTATACCATACATTCAAGACTAACTACCCATGTTAAAGATAACATAATTAAATTGAATGAAACATCTTCCTACAAAAAGGGGTTACATCTCAAATCTCTTAAATAAACAAATCCCAGGTTATCTAACCTCTATTACATCAGTGCGGAAATAAAACATAATTTAAAATAAATCTTATTACAAATAAACAACAAACGTGTAACATGTCTCTTGCTACTTCGGCATCTTGCCCTTGCCTTTACTTGTGGACGGCTCGTCCGATTTCTCAATCTTAGCTGCAAAGTTTAATGCAAGAGTGAGCAAACAATTGCCCACAAGTGTGATAACAATACCAATTAAATAATCAATGAAGTAGATTTCAACTGAGGTATAATAGTTTTTCTGAATTCAATCAATAACTAGTCAAGATCTGGAAGCTCAATAGAAAGCTTAGCTCAAGAACTGAATATAGATTCAGGATCAAAAGTGTATCTAAGGGTCACAAGACCTCGAACTATGTCATAGGTTATCAAGTATTTCTACCGTAACCTTTAACAGTCTTATAGACTAATGACCATCCATCTCGTACTCAGGGCGATCAGCCCTTTGTACAATGTATTGTGCACAAACATTTTAACGTTGTCGCGTAATTAATCCCCTATATTAGGGTTGTTCATCTCAGTTTAGCATCAGAATCCGTACCAAAAGGAACTTGGTTTGGAAAGATTTTAAAATATCATAAGTCTTAAGAACGCTCATCAACTAAGGACTAGCTGAATCAATAATGGTTTGCTAGTCACTAAAGCATTTGATTCATCAATGAAGTTGTACAATAGAATTTATAATCAAAGTTTGAATAATGATCAATGATCGTATAGCAAATGACTTGAATAATACATAGGTAATTCACATGATAACAACCTTGCTTGAATAACAATAAGCTAAGGTTAATAAGTTAGCTCAATGAAATTAAACTTGTTTTAAATGAAATAATAAGATTAAGGGAGGAAAACTTGCTCAACGTAAAAGTAATAAATTGAGATAAGGAACTTGCCTCGTGCGTAGATTACAAATTTAAATAATGCACGTCCCTTAATCACCCTATACATTTTGATTACAAAATGATAACGACAATTAGTTATAGATTCATATTCATTTTAAGTCTCCTTATTATCCTATTTTATTGTACCATCTTGATTAACATCAATATTCCACAAATATTTCCTAACAACCCTCGTGGAATTTCACTGGTCATTTAATACCTCAATATAGGTTTTAAACATGCACACAACAACATTGCAGTATCACAAAACAAATAAATAATTTTTTTTTACTGTTCCACCGCAGGGGCGATGAATTTCTTAACCAAATCGTCGTCGGGGCGAGGCTGTCGCCGGGGCGAGTAACATAACTCAAATATGCCGCCGGGGCGACAAGACCGCTGGGGCGATATTTCTAGCTTATTTCTACCGCCGGGGTGGTAGACGCGACTGACACCTTCTATAGTTCGCGAACCAGTGAAAACTTAGGACAAATTTGGCCAAAATTTTCCGAATTCTACCATCCAATACATAATTTAAACTTACCCAGACATCAAATATGCTAGAAAACAATTACCCAACATGTTTCTAACTAATTTAACCATTATAAACACATAATCAACCAATTAAAGCCCAAAAATTCACTGTTTATACAAAATATTCATATTTTGGCCATTTTAATGAAATCAAACACTGTGAATTCATCTTTCAACCATTTTAATCCATTATACATGCATTCTTTTCGTTTTTCATCAAATAATCATAATCAAATGCCAATTCACCGGTTAATAACCAAATTTAATCATCAATTTTCATACAAATATGCCATACATAAAATAAAACTCTGTAAACCTAAAATTCTATTCTAGATATGCTTTCATGGACTAAATCTTTCAAATTAGCTTATAAACACCATATAATCAACTAATGCATGCTTACCAACAAGTATATCAAATAATTCATGTATTTTAGCAATTGAATTCACATACAGGAACTAAAAATATATACAGTAAAGTAAAACAAAGAGGAAAAGGAATTATACCTTCTATTGTTTTAAGAACTTGATGAATTCTCTTCAATCACAAGCTCTTTTCTCAATTTCTCTCTACTTTTGCTCTCTCTTTTCTCTGAACTCTCAAGCTCTGTTTTCTTTTCTTCTTTTTTTTTTTTAAACTCTGTGTTTTTTTTATCTTTTAACAACTGACAAAACCTTTAACAAAATAAAAACTGATAGCTTTAAAAAAACTGATAACGTATTCTAATATTTAATCCATCAGTTACACAATTCAAAAGCCTCTAAGGCTTGTTTGGCAAATACCAAATTAAAAAATAGGAATTCAAAAGCCACAAGGCTTTATTTGGTAAAAATAAATTAATCTTCTTTTAATTATTTTAATACTTATTATATGGTATGCTTCAATTGTCACACTTTAATCAATTAAATTGTAACAATATAAATTTAATCATAACTTCTATTTGGCCATCTATAAATTAATCCAAATAATTTAATAAATCATTTTATTCAAATAAATCAATAATCATCTAATTTAATTATTAAATTAGAATAATTACATCAAACCACATACAAATAACATTTAACATAATTACACTTAACATGAACTATTCCACAATAACTTTATTATTTATTTTACTCAATAAATAAATTAATAAAAATATTTATATAACTCAATAAATATTTTTATTTAATCACAAAAATTGCATTAGTTACAGATATCTATTAGGAGCTATCTAGGATTAGAAACTGTACTGATTCAGTAAAGCATGGGCTAATTCCTCCCAGTTGTGGATTTTAGAATTGTCAAGTCGAGCATACCAGGTTCTTGCTTCACCGGTCAAACTTTTCTGAAAGAGCTACATTCTAAGGCTCTTATATTTAGCATAAGATATGAGTTCCCTTATGTATACTTTCAGGTGAGTGTAAGGGTTGCCTAATCTGTTATACTTCTCAAAGTCCAGCACTTTGAACTTGTCAGGATATCTAGTTCCTGGAAATATGCATAGGTCAGAATACTGGACACCCAATTTTTGCATTCCCTGTACTAACCATGACAGGAGGGCAAAATCGTCAATTGAACCGACTTGCGGGAGTAAGGGAGGTGGGCCCAAGTGCGAGCACCCGACACCACCGCAGTGATTGGCAATCAAAGTTGACGTGACAATAGGGCCATCCGAGACAAACATCCCCAAATGAGGTGGCACGTCTCCTGGAGATTCCCGGACTGCAGAATATGAACCTGTCAGCGAAAACCGACGTTACGGCACGAAAATCGAGGCGTGGCACGGAAAACGAGAAAGTCAAACCGTCCAGCCGCGGATTGATCTGCGGCCAAATAGTGCGCATTTTGAAAACACGGAGCACGAAACACGGAACTCGAAATCAGGGTGAGTGGAAGGCCGGCGGCCAGCCAGCCTATTTTAGCTCAGCTTCGTTGCAGCATACAGGGAGTTGGAGAATTGAAGGTTTGAAAAGAAGAGAAATCAGCAGCAGCACAAGGCACGGAAATTGAGAGAAAAATAGTTAGATTTTGCAACAAAATAGGAAGAAAAGAGAGAAAAAAGAGAGGAGTTATATTCTTTTGATTTTGATTGTATCAAATACACTCTTTATCCTATTCAAATACACAAGTTCACATCCATTTGAGACCATTTGCAAGGTAAAATTTCCCTTTGTTATAGCAATTTATATCATATTATTGGGTTGAATCAAATGTAACTTCCATGTATCTTGTTGAACAATCATGGATTAGGGATTATTAGTGAGGGTTCCATCGGAACAAAATTCTTCCTAATAATCCGAGGATATCCAATTGGTGAAATGTCTAGTTTATTTATGGTGGTTTATTTGGTGTAAGTTATTTAGATTATCATTTTCGGGTATCATGGTGTATTAGGCAAATCCGTGTTGGTTAGTTTTGTGGTATTCATTTTGTGGGCACGTAGTGATCTTGGGTGTGAGCCTAGGAATACGACCCCGTGGTCCAAATCCGATAATGGACGTCTCGACATATGTAATAGGTGTAAGGTGCTCGTTTTTTGTAATATGTAATCGTTGGGCCTTAAAACGACGCTAAGGCGACAATCGGGTTTAAGGCCCTGTAATAGTGAAACATGTGATTGTTGGCGTTCGGGGATATTTTGATGGCTTACATGCCCGTGAATACCCCCCTACGCGTTTGATATTTAATTCGATTTGTAACACCAAACAAAAGGATTTCAAAGCCAAAACAATAAAGATTTTTCTAAAATCAATCAAAGTAGGATATTAGCATCACGAGGCTAAAAAATTGGAAGTGTTAATAAATGTCGATTTCTATTAAACGAGAAGGCCAAAAGAAATTATTTTCAAACATCCCAAAAAGCGGTTTTATGAATGAACGAAATGTTTTGTTAAACCTTGATACATAGGGCGAAAGAGATCTTAGAAATTGCCCATCATTTATGAAAGCAACGTATAAATCTCGATTCCTATTTGGGCTAAGGTTTAACAAATTCATGTCTTCCCAAAACAACGCTTCATAAAAATCTCATAACTTTTTGCCATTTAAAATCAAACCTTTCCCATAAAGAAATAAATCTTTCTCGTATTAAAGGAAAAGACATTCTATAGCACTCTCCAAAATAAAACACGTCTCTTTCATAAAACACCCAAAAGAATTTCTTTCATACAAACTCACCACAATATTCGCGTAGGCATACACACACGCACACTTACACATTTCATGAATTAAGGGATAGGAAAAAACATCAAGGTTGCAGTAACCGTGTTTCACGGAAGTCGGGGGGTGCCTAACACCTTCCCCTCGCTTAAGCAAGCCCCCGAACTCTATGAATCTCGGTTCGCAGACCAATTAATTCGGAGTCACATATGAGCCAGCGATTTATAAAAAACAGAAACTCGGATGAGTTGGTACATCCACTTCAAATATACCAACTGGCGACTCTAGTTAATTGGCTCATCATAATCACGATCTTTCAAAAACCCCGTCGACATTAATGCCGATCTTTTCCAAAAAATCATTAAATCAAGAGGCTAAAATTGGAAAAGACTAAAAAGGACACCCGAAGAAAACCCGGCGTCGACAGCTGGCGACTCTGCTGGGGAACATTAGAGGGCTTAAGCCGCATTCAAATCTTGATGTTATCTTATCCTTTTAAATTCATAAAATGTGTGTGTATGCGATATTTTGATTTTTACTTTTGTTGTGTGAATGTGTGTTTTGTCGAATAAATGAATGATTTGAATGGAATTGCCTTACTTTTGAGTAATCATTTGCATACGGTGAGGACGATGAATGTGAATGTATGTTGAGAGAGTACCTCCTCCTGAGGCGAACCTGTCGGTTGCTTATTACTGGACTCGAAGGGGCTGCTCCCCGGAGATGGCTCAGGAAACGCACCACCCAAATCCGCTCCAATCGAAAGGGCTCAGACGAGTAGACTGCGAAGATTTGGGGAACTTCATGCCGAAAAGCCAGTGAGAGTAACCCTAGGATAGGTCAGCTTCAGATTAACCCAACGCAGGAAAAGTCTCTTCATGCCCTTTTACATTCATGCGTATAAATATCATGGTCCCATTCATATATACCTCCCTTTCTGTCAAAGGATTACTAACCGCTGCGTTTTGCAAGGAACAGCTGGGGAAGCATAATAAGTCATAATGGCATTTATTATTGCAATAAGGGACTACTAACATGCTGTTTTGCAGAAAAAGATTAAAAAACCCAAAACACAAAAGTTACAGCTTTAGCATGCATCCATATCCTTTCATTTCCTGGGACTAAACTTCGAACCGTTGTTTCGCAGGATTGCTCCTCAAACCCGTTCGCAGTCTAGGAAAGCCCAGGTCTCTACCTCTGAAATGGCTGATCTTCCCAATCATAGTTCCATCTCTCGGGAGGAGTTTGATGATTTTAAAAGGCAGATGATGGAAATGGCCACAATGTTAAAGGAACAGTTCTTAATCAGACAGGATCCGTCGAACCAGGAACCGCATAATATTCCACCACCCGGGGGTGACCAGAATCATCCTAAAAATGTTACAAACCTGTGTAAGGATGACCAACCCCAACTCAAGGACGAGCCAGTCATTCCGAGGGCCGTTCCCATACTTAACAGGACAGTGATTACCATCCTAGAGGAGGGGGACACCGACGACCTTCGGAAAAAAATGAAACACATGGAGGAGACCATCCAATCCCTAAGAGGCATAGGCTCCATGGGTAGGGTTAATTACTCAGATCTGTGTGTCTTCCCCGGAACCAGATATCCAGAAAAATTCAAAGTCCCCGAGTTTGAAAAATACAATGGAAAGGGAGACCCCTACACACACTTGAAAATATACGTTGGAGAGCTCGGGTCTTATGCCGAGGACGAGGGGTTGAGGATGCAGCTATTCCAGAAAAGCTTAACAGGGGAGGCGAGGATCTGGTATGCCCGCCTTGACAACGCCCGAATCCACAACTGGGAGGATTTGGCCCATACCTTCTTAACCCAATACAGCTTTCAGGCCCAGATGGCCCCTGACAGGTACCAAATGACAAAAGTAAAGAAGCAAACTAGGGAATCCTTCAGGGAATATGCGCAACGATGGAGGCGCATGGCCGCGCAGGTGAACCCCCCGATGAGCGAATCAGAGATGGTGATGACTTTTGTAGACATCCAAGAGGCCCCGTATTACGAACGAGTCATCTCGGGGATTGGAAGACCCTTTGCTGAAATGATTAAACATGGGGAGATGGTAGATATGGGTTTGAAATCTGGCAAAATCTGGGATTTTACGGCCTTGGAAACTGCCGCCGAGCAAATACAGAATGGAAACTATGGCAGCACTTCCCGAAGGGGGCAAAAGAAAAAAAGAGGAGGATGTTTCCCTCGTCCTACAAGGGTCATCCAGAAAAACAGAGAGCCATCATCCGGTACAGGTGCAGAGGGTGGGGCCATCCCGACCGCCTAACTTTGCTGATCAGAGGGCGGAAGGGCGAAGAAGATATGAGGCCTCACAAAATCGAGTATTCACCCCGCTCGGGGAGCCTCTTGAATGGGTCTTGGCTGCATTGATGGCCCAAAAGAAGATAATCAATTTGGCGCCCCCAAGTGACCCGAAGGGAAGAAGGTTCGACCCAAGCAAGCGATGCGCATACCACTCGGGTTCCCCGGGTCATGATACGCAGGATTGTTGGACGTTGAAACATATAATTCAAAACATGATCGACAATGGGGAAATTGTGGTAGAGCAGCCAGACTCCCCGAATGTTAAGGCAAATCCCCTGCCAAGACATGATGGAGGGGGGGTCAATGCGATGGAGGCAAGTGAAGCTGGGGGGCCGCCAAGGTTGAACTATGTGCAGAAAATTGAGGAAATGATCAACATGATACATGATAATGGGAGTGCACGGGGAACGCCCATCAGGTTGATAGGGGTAAGTACGAATAGCACAGAGGGACCTGTCAAGTTGACGGCTCCGAGGCCCATCATCCTTGCGGCAAGGCCGCAAATCCCTATCATTAGTCTAAAGACTGTACCCTGGAATTATGGGGGAATGCCAGAGGAAGCGGCCAGTTGTGCTTCTGTGACGACAAAGGGGAACCCCTTATATCTTCCTGGGCGAGTCTTTGAGAGCCAAAAGAGGAGAAATGAAGAGATTTCCGAGGAAAGGGCCATAGAATTCTTGAAAAGGATGGATCACCCGGAAGCATGTTGGATTCAGATTTTAAATGAGGAGTCAACCCTAACATCAGTCATGGACTTGGTGTTGTCATCCAGTGAACATTGCAAAACCCTGACAAAGGTTCTGGAGGAGGCATACGTGCCCAAGGAAATTAGTGAGGAAGGTTTCAGCCAGCTGGTGGGCCACCTATTGGAGAGCGATGTAATATCCTTTACAGATGAGGACATTCCCAAGGAGGGAAGGGGACACCGGAAACCGCTGCATATTGCGGTAATCTCCTCGGGTTACATCATGAATGGGGTACTGATTGATGGGGGGTCGGCACTGAATATCTGTCCCCTCAGTACCTTACAGAAGATGAACATCAACCCCAAGCGCCTACGAGCCAGGCATGTGGTGGTGCGAGCTTTCGATGGCTCCCGGAGGGATACAATTGGAGAAATCGAGTTGCCGGTAGAGATAGGACCCTGTACTTTTGACATATCTTTCCAGGTCCTGGATATTGCAGCCAGTTATAACATGTTATTGGGGAGGCCGTGGATACACATTGCCGGGGCAGTTCCTTCCACGCTCCACCAACAAATCAAGCTGATCATCGATGGGAATCTGGTAACAATCTCGGCCGAATGTGATGGCCCATCTCCTCCTAGGGGTGGCCTACCAGTGATCAATGTAGATGAGTCGGCGGCACCTGCCAGCTTTCAAGCACTGGAGATTAGCGCTCCCCACCATAGATGCCTGGGAGCTCCAGCTGTGAAACCTAGGGTCTCTCCAGAACTTACCTTTGTGGCAAAGGAAATGATAAAAATGAACTTCCAGCCTGGACAGGGGTTAGGAAAAAGCAGTCAGGTAATCACCAAGCCCATCCAACTACAACGGCAGATAGGCAAAGCAGGGTTGGGATACCATGTGGGCGCGTCACGGAGACACCGTCAGGGTGCGACTCCGATTCGACTAGCTGGCAGTCCAATGACCAAAGCCGACAATGAACAGGGGATCAGCGAGCCTGTGCTTGGGGCAGGGAATGAAGAGTTAACCCCCGCACGTAATGAGTCGGCCCAAAGGGAAGGTTTCCTGCAGGAGGTCGCGAAAGAGTTTGAAACCAAGTGCTATATCCCCGGACAATCAACAAGCAGTAGGGAGGGGACGAATGTTATCACACCACCAAGAGCCCAAAAGATGGTACCTGCCATCGATTGGGCAGGGCTGATTATCCCTGGAGAGGATAGGAGGGAGGACTCAGGCGACGTATCCGTAATCATCGGGGAAGTGTCCGATGTGAAGCCCCCTTTTATCCAGCGCATTTCATCTGACCTGACCGTCAACAACTGGACCATGAAACCAGTAATATCCAAACAAGGGTAAAATCTGACGTCAGGGTGGTAGACCCCAGAGGATGGGGGCATGAAGAAGTTTATTTTTGTTGTTGTTTTATTTTTGCATAATTATGTCGTTTCTTCGTGTTATTTGAAAATGCGATCGTCGTGAAAAATGATTTTATATATGACAAGTATTTTGTTTCCTGTCAGGTGTACCAATTTGAGTAATCCTTGCCTAACAAATGGTCTTTCGAATTTGAATGATGATTATGATTTTGACATTGAGCTGGATTTCGATTTAATGGGAATTGAACAAGACGAGACAGATTACGACGACGGGCCTGACGAGATCAAAGGATGGGTCGAGGATAAACCCAAACCCAACTTGGACCAAACCGTCACCATTGACATTGGAACCCCTGACAAGCCAAAAGAACTCAAGATAGGGACGCACCTTACCCCCAACCAGAAAGCCGAAATGACTGAGTTGCTAAAGCAATATGAGGATGTCTTTGCCTGGTCTCATGAGGATATGATCGGATTGTCCACCGACATTGTAGTACACCGATTACCCATCAGGGAGGGTTTCAGGCCTGTCAAGAAAAAATTAAGAAAGTTGAAACCGGAGTGGAGCTTAAAGGTAAAGGAAGAGATCATCAAGCAGTTCAGGGTGGGAATCATTATGGTGTCCACTTACCCGGAATGGCTATCCAATGTAGTCCCAGTGGCTAAGCTTGGAGGAAAGGTGAGGGTATGTGTAGACTACAGAGATCTAAATAAGGCCAGTCTCAAGGATAACTTCCCGGTGCCTTTCATACACATCCTGGTAGATAACACAGCCCAGTATGAAATGTACTCTTTTGTGGATTGCTTTGAGGGATATCATCAGATAATGGTGGCGAAGGAAGATCGGGAAAAGACCGCGTTCATCACCCCCTGGGGCACCTTCTGCTATAGGCGATTGGCTTTTGGCCTCACAAACGCGGGGGCTACTTATTAGAGAGCCATGATGGCCTTGTTCCACGATATGATGCACAAGGAGATAGAGGTCTACGTGGATGACATTATTGTGAAATCGAAGATAGAATCTGATCATATAACCCATCTCAAAAAGTTGTTCGATCGGCTCAGAAAGTATAATTTGAAACTCAATCCAGCCAAGTGTGCTTTCGGAGTGCAGTCGGGTAAGCTCTTGGGATTCCTGGTTAGTGATTGGGGCATTGAGTTGGATCTGGCAAAGATTAAGGCCATTGTGGATATGCCGGCACCTCACACAGAGAAAGAGATAAGAGGATTCCTCGGGAGGATAAACTTTATCAGCCGTTTTATATCCCACTTGACGACTACATGTGAGCCCATTTTCAAACTGTTAAGAAAGGGGGTTTCCCAGGAATGGAACGAGCAATGTCAGAGGGCTTTTCAGACCATTAAAAAGCAGCTGACGGAGGCACCAGTGCTGGTACCCCCAAAGGATGGGATCCCTCTGTTTATGTATATATCGGTCAATGCCATCGCGATGGGATGTATGCTGGGACAGAAAAATGAGGCAGGTAAAGAGCAGGCCATCTATTACCTCAGCAAAAGATTTAGCTAATGTGAACAAAATTATACTCCCATCGAGAAGACTTGTTGTGCGCTGGCCTAGGCCGTAGGAAAATTACAGCACTACCTCCCTGGGCATACGACGTACCTGATATCAAGAATGGATCCCCTGAAATATATTTTTGAAAGGCCCATGCTGAATTGTCGATTGTCGAGATGGCAGTTAATCTTACAACAGTTTGACATGGTGTACGTAACTCAGAAGGCCATGAAAGGGTAGGGAATTGCAGATCAATTGGCGGAAACCCCATCAGGAGGGATGGAGCCGCTAGAAACCCCTTTGCCGGGCGAGGATATATTTTGGGTATCACGCGAGAAATGTGATGACGAGGGACAGTTCTGGAAGCTGTATTTTGATGGTGCCATGAATGACGAGGGGGCAGGGGCCGGAGCGGTCCTGGTCTCTATCACCGGAGAGCAATACCCTGTGGCCACTAAATTGCAGTTCAGTAATTCGAACAACACCGCTGAATACGAGGGATGTATCTTGGGACTCCGCTTTGCCTGAGACATGGGAGTGAAGAGACTAGCGGTGTTCGGGGATTCAGAATTGGTGATCAGACAGGCAATCGGTGTGTACAACACTAAGGAGCTTCGGTTACTTCCATACCATCGTTGTGTTACCCAGTTGATGCAAGAGTTCGAAGATATCGCTTTTCGACATATCCCCCGGGGACGGAATGATTTTGCAGATGCATTGGCAACCCTGGCCTCCTTAATCCATATAATCAAAAGAAAAGACATTCCACAGATTGGGATAGCCGTACACAGTGCCCCGACATATGAGGAACATGTGGCAGTGTTATCAGACGAGGTGGTGTTGCCAAAGCAGCCCTGGTATCACGACATAAGGGAATATCTTAGAGATAGATCCATTCCCGACCAGGCGAGTCGAACTGAGAGGATGAGAATTCAAAAGATGGCGATGAAATTTTACCTGAGTGGGGATTCACTCTACAAAAGGGATGCTGGGTTGGGATTGTTGCAGTGCGTGGATAAAACGCAGGCCCAAAGGATTCTGAATGAAATACATGGTGGAGTGTGTGGGCCACATATGAGTGGACCGATGCTGGCCAAAAAGATCTTGAGGACCGGGCATTATTGGTTAACGCTGAAGGCCGATTGCGATGATCATGTCAAACGGTGTTATCAATGCCAGGCGCACGGTAATGTGATCCATACGCCTCCCAATGAACTGCACTGTATGACTTCCCCGTGGCCATTTTCAATGTGGGGAATGGATGTAATCGGACCAATAGAGCCCAAAGCAAGCAACGAGCACCGATTCATTTTCGTCATGATCGATTATTTCACCAAATGGGTAGAGGCAGCTTCTTTCCCCAAGGTAACTCAGGAAGTCATCGTCAGCTTCATCAGGAATAATGTCGTTTGTCGATATGGGCAACCTGAGGTGTTGGTCTCCGACAATGCCAAGAATTTGAACAACGCCCTCATGAGGGGACTGTGTGACCAGTTCAAGATCAAGCACCTCAATTCCGTCATTTACCGTCCTAAGATGAATGGGGCAGTGGAGGCTGCAAACAAAAACATCAAGAAAATCATGGCCAAAATGTCTGCTAATCATCGGGGATGGCCGGATTTGTTACCCCTCACCCTGCTAGCATACCGGACGTCAACGCGTACGTCTACAGGGGCAACCCCTTACGCTTTGGTGTATGGAATGGAGGTTGTTCTACCAGTTGAGGTTGAGATGGCGTCCCTCAGAGTAATGATCGATGCTCAGATAAGTGAGGAGGATTGGATGCAAAATCGATACGACCAATTGGCCCTAATTCATGAAAGAAGGGTGGCTGCCGTTTGGCACGGTCAATTATATCAACAAAGGATCTCTCGATCATATGACAAAAGGATAAGACCTCGGAAGTTCAAAGAAAATGATTTGGTGCTGAAAAGAGTCATGCCTTGTCAAGACGAAGCCAAGGGGAAGTTCGCCCCGAACTGGGAAGGGCCGTTTGTGATTAAGAAAGTGTTATCCGGAGGTGCCCTCATGTTGCAAGAAATGGATGGTGAGGTATTTACACAACCCCTCAATTCTGACTCGGTGAAGCGGTTCTACGCTTGAATCATCAATTCTTCCTTTTCTTTGAAGGGAGTGAACTACGTAGGACCTGATCTCCCAACTTGTGGGGGTACGTAGGCAGCCATCAGGGCGCGGTCCGATCCATAAAAAATAATAATCCTTTCTCTAAACAAAATCAATTTTCGATAACCAAATAAAACCTTCCTACACCCTCAAAACCTTCCCGAACCCAGCTGCCCAACCAGCTTCATCCCAAGGACATAGCCCTGATCCAACCAAACAGTTATCCAAAATCTGAGATTCAATCCGATGAAATCAAAAGGTGTGCGGCAATATCTGTCAAATCTCCATCAAGACTTGAGAAAAGAAAGAAGGCGAAATGTCAAAATCGTGGTCAACTGGATAAAATGAAGATCCAATGAAAAGCAATGATACGACAAGAGGGGAAAATGACTAAATTGAAATGCATGTCTATATATATAAGTCATTTTGTTACAAGATTTCTCTTTCGATAACCGACGGAACTAACATAGTATATGCAGGAAATAAAATAATCTACAAATCTGAAACTAGCTGAAGCATGATGGACAAGGTGGTGGATAGATCTGAAGCATCGGTATCTCCCGCAATCTGCTGCCCCATCATATCAATACGATCCAGTAAAGCGGTGGCTCGGCTGACAGTCCCAAAATGAGCATCTACAACTGCCCTGGTCTGGACTACAATGGTCTCTCTATCAGCAATGGCAGCGTCTCTAGCCCGAATAACATCATCTCTCTCGACAAAAGTGGCATCCCTCTCAGCCTCAGCAGTAATCAAGGCCAGACGGAGTCGGGTATCCTCAATAACCCGACTTGGGGCAGAGTCGACAGAGATGGAGTGGTATGTAGTATCATTTGGAGAAATCATCCCCAAGTCATCAGGGCCCCCAGGATAGGTCAGCCTCAGATTAACCCAACGCAGGAAAAGTCTCTTCATGCCCTTTTACATTCATGCGTATAAATGTCATGGTCCCATTCATATATACCTCCCTTTCTGTCAAAGGATTACTAACCGCTGCGTTTTGCAAGGAACAGCTGGGGAAGCATAATAAGTCATAATGGCATTTATTATTGCAATAAGGGACTACTAACATGCTGTTTTGCAGAAAAAGATTAAAAAACCCAAAACACAAAAGTTACAGCTTTAGCATGCATCCATATCCTTTCATTTCCCGGGACTAAACTTCGAACCGTTGTTTCGCAGGATTGCTCCTCAAACCCGTTCGCAGTCTAGGAAAGCCCAGGTCTTTACCTCTGAAATGGCTTATCTTCCCAATCATAGTTCCATCTCTCGGGAGGAGTTTGATGATTTTAAAAGGCAGATGATGGAAATGGCCACAATGCTAAAGGAACAGTTCTTAATCAGACAGGATCCGTCGAACCAGGAACCGCATAATATTCCACCACCCGGGGGTGACCAGAATCATCCTAAAAATGTTACAAACCTGTGTAAGGATGACCAACCCCAACTCAAGGACGAGCCAGTCATTCCGAGGGCCGTTCCCATACTTAACAGGACAGTGATTACCATCCCCGGAGGGGGACACCGACGACCTTCGGAAAAAAATGAAACACATGGAGGAGACCATCCAATCCTAAGAGGCATAGGCTCCCTGGGTAGGGTTAATTACTCAGATCTGTGTGTCTTCCCCGGAACCATATATCCAGAAAAATTCAAAGTCCCCGAGTTTGAAAAATACAATGGAAAGGGAGACCCCTACACACACTTGAAAATATACGTTGGAGAGCTCGGGTCTTATGCTGAGGACGAGGGGTTGAGGATGCAGCTATTCCAGAAAAGCTTAACAGGGGAGGCGAGGATCTGGTATGCCCGCCTTGACAACGCCCGAATCCACAACTGGGAGGAATTGGCCCATACCTTCTTAACCCAATACAGCTTTCAGGCCCAGATGGCCACTGACAGGTACCAAATGACAAAAGTAAAGAAGCAACCTAGGGAATCCTTCAGGGAATATGCGCAACGATGGAGGGGCATGGCCGCGCAGGTGAACCCCCCGATGAGCGAATCAGAGATGGTGATGACTTTTGTAGACATCCAAGAGGCCCCGTATTATGAACGAGTCATCTCGGGGATTGGAAGACCCTTTGCTGAAATGATTAAACATGGGGAGATGGTAGATATGGGTTTGAAATCTGGCAAAATCCGGGATTTTACGGCCTTGGAAACTGCCGCCGAGCAAATACAGAATGGAAACTATGGCAGCACTTCCCGAAGGGGGCAAAAGAAAAAAAGAGGAGGATGTTTCCCTCGTCCTACAAGGGTCATCCAGAAAAACAGAGAGCCATCATCCGGTACAGGTGCAGAGGGTGGGGCCATCCCGACCGCCTAACTTTGCTGATCAGAGGGCGGAAGGGCGAAGAAGATATGAGGCCTCACAAAATCGAGTATTCACCCCGCTCGGGGAGCCTCTTGAATGGGTCTTGGCTGCATTGATGGCCCAAAAGAAGATAATCAATTTGGCGCCCCCAAGTGACCCGAAGGGAAGAAGGTTCGACCCAAGCAAGCGATGCGCATACCACTCGGGTTCCCCGGGTCATGATACGCAGGATTGTTGGACGTTGAAACATATAATTCAGAACATGATCGACAATGGGGAAATTGTGGTAGAGCAGCCAGACTCCCCGAATGTTAAGGCAAATCCCCTGCCAAGACATGATGGAGGGGGGGTCAATGCGATGGAGGCAAGTGAAGCTGGGGGGCCGCCAAGGTTGAACTATGTGTAGAAAATTGAGGAAATGATCAACATGATACATGATCATGGGAGTGCACGGGGAACGCCCATCAGGTTGATAGGGGTAAGTACGAATAGCACAGAGGGACCTGTCAAGTTGACGGCTCCGAGGCCCATCATCCTTGCGGCAAGGCCGCAAATCCCTATCATTAGTCTAAAGACTGTACCCTGGAATTATGGGGGAATGCCAGAGGAAGCGGCCAGTTGTGCTTCTGTGACGACAAAGGGGAACCCCTTATATCTTCCCAGGCGAGTCCTTGAGAGCCAAAAGAGGAGAAATGAAGAGATTTCCGAGGAAAGGGCCATAGAATTCTTGAAAAGGATGGATCACCCGGAAGCAAGGGGGATTCAGATTTTAAATGAGGAGTCAACCCTAACATCAGTCATGGACTTGGTGTTGTCATCCAGTGAACATTGCAAAACCCTGACGAAGGTTCTGGAGGAGGCATACGTGCCCAAGGAAATTAGTGAGGAAGGTTTCGGCCAGCTGGTGGGCCACCTATTGGAGAGCGATGTAATATCCTTTACAGATGAGGACATTCCCAAGGAGGGAAGGGGACACCGGAAACCGCTGCATATTGCGGTAATCTCCTCGGGTTACATCATGAATGGGGTACTGATTGATGGGGGGTCAGCACTGAATATCTGTCCCCTCAGTACCTTACAGAAGATGAACATCAACCCCAAGCGCCTAGGAGCCAGGCATGTGGTGGTGCGAGCTTTCGATGGCTCCCGGAGGGATACAATTGGAGAAATCGAGTTGCCGGTAGAGATAGGACCCTGTACTTTTGACATATCTTTCCAGGTCCTGGATATTGCAGCCAGTTATAACATGTTATTGGGGAGGCCGTGGATACACATGGCCGGGGCAGTTCCTTCCACGCTCCACCAACAAATCAAGCTGATCATCGATGGGAATCTGGTAACAATCTCGGCCGAATGTGATGGCCCATCTCCTCCTAGGGGTGGCCTACCAGTGATCAATGTAGATGAGTCGGCGGCACCTGCCAGCTTTCAAGCACTGGAGATTAGCGCTCCCCACCATAGATGCCTGGGAGCTCCAGCTGTGAAACCTAGGGTCTCTCCAGAACTTACCTTTGTGGCAAAGGAAATGATAAAAATGAACTTCCAGCCTGGACAGGGGTTAGGAAAAAGCAGTCAGGTAATCACCAAGCCCATCCAACTACAACGGCAGATAGGCAAAGCAGGGTTGGGATACCATGTGGGCGCGTCACGGAGACACCGTCAGGGTGCGACTCCGATTCGACTAGCTGGCAGTCCAATGACCAAAGCCGACAATGAACAGGGGATCAGCGAGCCTGTGATTGGGGCAGGGAATGAAGAGTTAACCCCCGCACGTAATGAGTCGGCCCAAAGGGAAGGTTTCCTGCAGGAGGTCGCGAAAGAGTTTGAAACCAAGTGCTATATCCCCGGACAATCAACAAGCAGTAGGGAGGGGACGAATGTTATCACACCACCAAGAGCCCAAAAGATGGTACCTGTCATCGATTGGGTAGGGCTGATTATCCCTAGAGAGGATAGGAGGGAGGACTCAGGCGACGTATCCGTAATCATCGGGGAAGTGTCCGATGTGAAGCCCCCTTTTATCCAGCGCGTTTCATCTGACCTGACCGTCAACAACTGGACCATGAAACCAGTAATATCCAAACAAGGGTAAAATCTGACGTCAGGGTGGTAGACCCCAGAGGATGGGGGCATGAAGAAGTTTATTTTTGTTGTTGTTTTATTTTTGCATAATTATGTCGTTTCTTCGTGTTATTTGAAAATGCGATCGTCGTGAAAAATGATTTTATATATGACAAGTATTTTGTTTCCTGTCAGGTGTACCAATTTGAGTAATCCTTGCCTAACAAATGGTCTTTCGAATTTGAATGATGATTATGATTTTGACATTAAGCTGGATTTCGATTTAATGGGAATTGAACAAGACGAGACAGATTACGACGACGCGCCTGACGAGATCAAAGGATGGGTCGAGGATAAACCCAAACCCAACTTGGACCAAACCGTCACCATTAACATTGGAACCCCTGACAAGCCAAAAGAACTCAAGATAGGGACGGACCTTACCCCCAGCCAGAAAGCCTAAATGACTGAGTTGCTAAAGCAATATGAGGATGTCTTTGCCTGGTCTCATGAGGATATGATCGGATTGTCCACCGACATTGTAGTACACCGATTACCCATCAGGGAGGGTTTCAGGCCTGTCAAGAAAAAAATTAAGAAAGTTGAAACCGGAGTGGAGCTTAAAGGTAAAGGAAGAGATCATCAAGCAGTTCAGGGCGGGAATCATTATGGTGTCCACTTACCCGGAATGGCTATCCAATGTAGTCCCAGTGGCTAAGCTTGGAGGAAAGGTGAGGGTATGTGTAGACTACAGAGATCTAAACAAGGCCAGTCTCAAGGATAACTTCCCGGTGCCTTTCATACACATCCTGGTAGATAACACAGCCCAGTACGAAATGTACTCTTTTGTGGATTGCTTCGCGGGATATCATCAGATAATGGTGGCGGAGGAAGATCGGGAAAAGACCGCGTTCATCACCCCCTGGGGCACCTTCTGCTATAGGCGATTGGCTTTTGGCCTCACAAACGCGGGGGCTACTTATTAGAGAGCCATGATGGCCTTGTTCCACGATATGATGCACAAGGAGATAGAGGTCTACGTGGATGACATTATTGTGAAATCGAAGATAGAATCTGATCATATAACCCATCTCAAAAAGTTGTTTGATCGGCTCACAAAGTATAATTTGAAACTCAATCCAGCCAAGTGTGCTTTCGGAGTGCAGTCGGGTAAGCTCTTGGGATTCCTGGTTAGTGATCGGGGCATTGAGTTGGATCTGGCAAAGATTAAGGCCATTGTGGATATGCCGGCACCTCACACAGAGAAAGAGATAAGAGGATTCCTCGGGAGGATAAACTTTATCAGCCGTTTTATATCCCACTTGACGACTACATGTGAGCCCATTTTCAAACTGTTAAGAAAGGGGGTTTCCCAGGAATGGAACGAGCAATGTCAGAGGGCTTTTCAGACCATTAAAAAGCAGCTGACGGAGGCACCAGTGCTGGTACCCCCAAAGGATGGGATCCCTCTGTTTATGTATATATCGGTCAATGCCATCGCGATGGGATGTATGCTGGGACAGAAAAATGAGGCAGGTAAAGAGCAGGCCATCTATTACCTCAGCAAAAGATTTAGCCAATGTGAACAAAATTATACTGCCATCGAGAAGACTTGTTGTGCGCTGGCCTGGGCCGTAGGAAGATTACAGCACTACCTCCCTGGGCATACGACGTACCTGATATCAAGAATGGATCCCCTGAAATATATTTTTGAAAGGCCCATGCTGAATTGTCGATTGTCGAGATGGCAGTTAATCTTACAACAGTTTGACATGGTGTACGTAACTCAGAAGGCCATGAAAGGGCATGGAATTGCAGATCAATTGGCGGAAACCCCATCAGGAGGGATGGAGCCGCTAGAAACCCCTTTGCCGGGCGAGGATATATTTTGGGTATCACGCGAGAAATGTGATGACGAGGGACAGTTCTGGAAGCTGTATTTTGATGGTGCCATGAATGCCGAGGGGGCAGGGGCCGGAGCGGTCCTGGTCTCTATCACCGGAGAGCAATACCCTGTGGCCACTAAATTGCAGTTCAGTAATTCGAACAACACCGCTGAATACGAGGGATGTATCTTGGGACTCCGCTTTGCCCGAGACATGGGAGTGAAGAGACTAGCGGTGTTCGGGGATTCAGAATTGGTGATCAGACAGGCAATCGGTGTGTACAACACTAAGGAGCTTCGGTTACTTCCATACCATCGTTGTGTTACCCAGTTGATGCAAGAGTTCGAAGATATCGCTTTTCGACATATCCCCCGGGGACGGAATGATTTTGTAGATGCATTGGCAACCCTGGCCTCCTTAATCCATATAATCAAAAGAAAAGACATTCCACAGATTGGGATAGCCGTACACAGTGCCCCGGCATATGAGGAACATGTGGCAGTGTTATCAGACGAGGTGGTGTTGCCAAAGCAGCCCTGGTATTACGACATAAGGGAATATCTTAGAGATAGATCCATTCCCGACCAGGCGAGTCGAACTGAGAGGATGAGAATTCAAAAGATGGCGATGAAATTTTACCTGAGTGGGGATTCACTCTACAAAAGGGATGCTGGGTTGGGATTGTTGCAGTGCGTGGATAAAACGCAGGCCCAAAGGATTCTGAATGAAATACATGGTGGAGTGTGTGGGCCACATATGAGTGGACCGATGCTGGCCAAAAAGATCTTGAGGACCGGGCATTATTGGTTAACGCTGAAGGCCGATTGCGATGATCATGTCAAACGGTGTTATCAATGCCAGGCGCACGGTAATGTGATCCATACGCCTCCCAATGAACTGCACTGTATGACTTCCCCGTGGCCATTTTCAATGTGGGGAATGGATGTAATCGGACCAATAGAGCCCAAAGCAAGCAACGGGCACCGATTCATTTTCGTCATGATCGATTATTTCACCAAATGGGTAGAGGCAGCTTCTTTCCCCAAGGTAACTCAGGAAGTCATCGTCAGCTTCATCAGGAATAATGTCGTTTGTCGATATGGGCAACCTGAGGTGTTGGTCTCCGACAATGCCAAGAATTTGAACAACGCCCTCATGAGGGGACTGTGTGACCAGTTCAAGATCAAGCACCTCAATTCCGTCATTTACCGTCCTAAGATGAATGGGGCAGTGGAGGCTGCAAACAAAAACATCAAGAAAATCATGGCCAAAATGTCTGCTAATCATCGGGGATGGCCGGATTTGTTACCCCTCACCCTGCTAGCATACCGGATGTCAACGCGTACGTCTACAGGGGCAACCCCTTACGCTTTGGTGTATGGAATGGAGGTTGTTCTACTAGTTGAGGTTGAGATGGCGTCCCTCAGAGTAATGATCGATGCTCAGATAAGTGAGGAGGATTGGATGCAAAATCGATACGACCAATTGGCCCTAATTCATGAAAGAAGGGTGGCTGCCGTTTGGCACGGTCAATTATATCAACAAAGGATCTCTCGATCATATGACAAAAGGATAAGACCTCGGAAGTTCAAAGAAAATGATTTGGTGCTGAAAAGAGTCATGCCTTGTCAAGACGAAGCCAAGGGGAAGTTCGCCCCGAACTGCGAAGGGCCGTTTGTGATTAAGAAAGCGTTATCCGGAGGTGCCCTCATGTTGCAAGAAATGGATGGTGAGGTATTTCCACAACCCCTCAATTCTGACTCGGTGAAGCGGTTCTACGCTTGAATCATCAATTCTTCCTTTTCTTTGAAGGGAGCGAACTACGTAGGACCTGATCTCCCAACTTGTGGGGGTACGTAGGCAGCCATCAGGGCGCGGTCCGATCCATAAAAAATAATAATCCTTTCTCTAACCAAAACCAATTTTCGATAACCAAATAAAACCTTCCTACACCCTCAAAACCTTCCCGAACCCAGCTGCCCAACCAGCTTCATCCCAAGGACATAGCCCTGATCCAACCAAACAGTTATCCAAAATCTGAGATTCAATCCGATGAAATCAAAAGGTGTGCGGCAATATCTGTCAAATCTCCATCAAGACTTGAGAAAAGAAAGAAGGCGAAATGTCAAAATCGTGGTCAACTGGATAAAATGAAGATCCAATGAAAAGCAATGATACGACAAGAGGGGAAAATGACTAAATTTAAATGCATGTCTATATATATAAGTCATTTTGTTACAAGATTTCTCTTTCGATAACCGACGGAACTAACATAGTCTATGCAGGAAATAAAATAATCTACAAATCTGAAACTAGTTGAAGCAGGATGGACAAGGTGGTGGATAGATCTGAAGCATCGGTATCTCCCGCAATCTGCTGCCCCATCATATCAATATGATCCAGTAAAGCGGTGGCTCGGCTGACAGTCCCAAAATGAGCATCTACAACTGCCCTGGTCTGGACTACAATGGTCTCTCTATCAGCAATGGCAGCGTCTCTAGCCCGAATAGCATCATCTCTCTCGACAAAAGCGGCATCCCTCTCAGCCTCAGCAGTAATCAAGGCCAGACGGAGTCGGGTATCCTCAATAACCCGACTTGGGGCAGAGTCGACAGAGATGGAGTGGTATGTAGTATCATTTAGCATAAGATATGAGTTCCCTTATGTATACTTTCAGGTGAGTGTAAGGGTTGCCTAATCTGTTATACTTCTCAAAGTCCAGCACTTGGAACTTGTCAGGATATCTAGTTCCTGGAAATATGCATAGGTCAGAATACTGGACACTTCCGTAATTTCTTGCTCCTTTCATGGACCTTATGGTATCTTCCATTTGTTTCACTTTCTTTTTGATTCCTATATCTTCCATATCATCCAGGACATTGACTATTTATTTTGTCTAATTTGCAGAAACCTTGGTATTCTTACTGCCGAACTGGAACACAAGGGCCTAAATTTGTGTGTCCTGGGTTTGTTTGCCTACTAGACCAGAAGATTCGGGTTGATCATTGGTTGCTTTGCATTGTTCTTTTAATAGACTAGTTATCTTGGCTATCTACTTTTTAAAGCTCTCGAACTCTGCCCGAGAGACAAAGATGGAGTCTAGTGTGGAACTTTTGGCCATTTTGATAGGTGGTGTTCGGACCTTACGAGCTAGGAGCGTAGTTCTTGGACCAATCTACAGATAAAATAGGACGTAGTTTAGTTTTGAAAATTGGTAAATACGGATGCATGTATTGCATGGTTTGTTTTAAGGTTTTTTAATCTTTTCCTATTCTTGTCCGATTTCACAATCAACAATTACACGCAAGTATACGCGATCAACAAGTAATAAAGTGATAAATACGAGTGTCAAACCCACAGGAAATCTCAGTTCAATAATTCTCAACTACTAGTACTGTATCAATTCAATTTTATTTAAACAATCACAATTTGTGAATGATAATTAAAACTAATTAAACTAAATTAAATCTAACACGAAGGCTGACATCTAGATATTTAAAGGCATAAGACTACAATATCCCCAATTATGTAGTACGAATCAAATTATCTAAATCATCCAATTATTCAATTCGTTAGAGTTGTTAACGGGAATTCAAAATTATTTATAAGCCCTTTCCCAAGTGATCAAATAAAAATATCTAACTCGATTAATTCTGCGATATTCCTATACAAAACTAAAGAATTAAATACATTAAACACCAATTCTCAATAATTACATGCAGCGAAGATATATCCTTATTCACTTCACAACCCTAATTATTCATCTTATGCAAATAACTAAGAATACATGTTATCACATTGAGATCTTATCCTAGATTTCATCTCTCGAATCCATCTAAAATATCCTGCTAATTGTTGGCCAAACAATTACTCAATAAACACAAAACATGATAGAGAACTCAAATTGAATAAATAATTAGAATTGAATAAATAATTAATCCATAAACATAATTGGTTCAACTGTAGTCTTAATTAAAAGTTTAGTTCATGCTAAACTTTAAAACTAAAAATCCCAAATAAGTCATCACAATTGAATCACAAACTAAATTAAGAAGTAAGAAAAAACTCGATAAAGTCTTCTTCTGCTTGAAATCTTCAATCTAAATTCCTTGTAAACTTCTCCAAAATCCTGAATCCTTAATCTCTAGCAATCCGTTTCAATCTCCGTATGTTGTTCTGTGAAAAGCCTTCCTTTTTATATAGAAACACTCCTCCCCAACTCAGCCTTTAAAAAGAATCCTAGTTAGAGTAGAAGTTTGCATCAAAACCCTTGGCGTTGCAAAGCCTCGTCCAAAGTCTCATGACCCCCAGCACCCCGACGCTGGATTAACATTAGGACAAGCGCCCCGGCGCTGGTCTGCTGCTAAAATTACTAAAATGCCCTTAATGATACAAAAAATCCTGTTTTTCCCCCGCTTTGCCCTAACCTGCAAAATACAATTAAACAAGTAAAAATATCCTAAAACATTCTTTTTATTTTGTTTTGATTGTTTCCTTATTGTAGGTACTTTTGATCGTGTATGCAAACGCGTTCAAAAGGAAAGGAGCCATTACCGTTTGTAAACAAGATCGAGAAAAGGTTCCAAAAGCCTAGGAGAAAGTTGTTTCGAGCAGAAGAAAAGTCACTTTTAAAAATAATGGCTACATAAGAAGAGCAAAAATCACTCAAGGATTATGCAATGTCATAGGTGACAGAGATTCATTCCAGCATTCGGAGGCCAGCTATTTAGGCAAATACCTTCAAAATAGGCTGGGAATAATTCAAATGATTTAGAATTCAGTTCAGTTTAGGGGTTTGCCAAATGATGATCCAAAGGATCAGTTGGTCAGCTTTTCGATAATGCAGTAAGGTTGAGACTCTTCCTTTTCACACTTCGTGATAAGGCGAAGAGTTGGTTGCATTCATTACCAGCAAGATCCATCACGATATGGGTTGATCTGGTACAAAAGTTCTTATCAAAGATTTTCCTACCAACAAAAACAACAAAGATGAGAAATGAGATTATGTCCTTTATATTACAGGATTCTGAGTCACTCTATAATACTTGAGAATTTTGAATAATATTATTATTGACTTTTCTATTTAAGTTGAATATTTATTCGAAGATGAGTATATGTGATATGTCACCATAATAGTGATGCAATAAAACGATTTCTTGTTTTTTTAATAAAGGAGTGATTTAATAAGAAAAGGAATTATTAATGTTATCTTAATTAATTATTGTGTGGCTAATAATCTCCTTTCATTTAATTAAATATTATGTGCCATGATATTTTTGTGTGACATTAACATGTGTGAGTATTCATATAATTCATTAAATAAGGTGGAATATGCGTGACATTTAAATTGCATGAATATCCTATGTAACACCTTGATGTGTGTTGTGCATTTAAATTATATGGGGTAATTAATATTTGCTACATGATAATTATTTCCATACCTAGATGCTATTACAATAAATGTATTATGAGATAATAATGTATATTGAATATTTGGATATTAGCGATTAATTAGATTTCACTTTAATTAATGTACATGGATTATATGATATGTGTATATGTGAATATTGATTCAATGTGGCACCATTTAATTATTTAATACACTATATGACCTAAGTTTACATTTTAAATCAAAGTATACTAATAAGCCTTGCTTGGAATGCTGAGTTTGCTCTTGTCCCATTTTGTGAGTCCCTTCCCTTCAATTACCTGAATAGACCAATGGGCCTCTTCTTCTTCACATTGGTCAATCAAATTGGGTAAAGGCTTGGCATAGTTAATTGATTTTCTATAAATTAGAGGCTCATCCTCCTCCCAAAATTTTCTTTGCTAAATTATCTGATAAGTTTATTAGAGTGTGAGTTCAATAATTGAGGGAGAGCAATCTGAGTTTGGGAGCAAGTTAGCAGTTAGCCTCAAGAAGGTAATAATATTGCTTTAGTATGTTTTAATTTCAAGTTTGGCAAATTCTTGGCAAATGCATGAAATTCTCTTCTTACTTAGTTGGTAGTTGATGCTATGTTGTTATGTGAGTCAATATGTATGCTAAGAACACAATGTGATTGGATTTAGCTGCATCTAGGAAGGTTTAGCCATGTACATTGTAGGATTCTGCTGAAACAGAGTCAATCTGGGCACTAAGTCGAAGTGGCGCAGCTGCGCCACTTCTGTAGTACAAACCCAAGCAGCTGCGCGGGGTGTCACCCCTTGAAAAAATAAATTTTCGCTCCTTCTGGTATTCTGAACTGCCTAGGGAAGGGCGCAGCTGCGCACTCCCTACAGCTTAGAACGGCGCAGCTGCGCCGTGCACCAGTCAGGAGTACTTGATTCTACTATGATTTGATACTTACTAACGTGGTTAGTTAACTTAGACATGCCTGAAAATATGTGAAGCATGTAGTGTAAGGTCCCTTTGCACAACATTGGCATCCTAGCTTCAATTTGTATGTGTTTTTCTAAAAGAAACTTATAGTTTTGAAACTAGACTTTACCAAAACTTACAATGTGCAAGTCCTGAACATGTGTATATGGTCTGATTATGCATGACATAAGGTTCCAAGATGCTTCATGTGTGCTAGATGACCACGACCTAGGTCTAAACGACTTTTAAAGGCAAACTTGGACATTTTGAAACAAGCATGCATAATTATAATGATAACTCCATTCTAAGGTGTTGGACATGCATGTTAATACCCCGATATTCCCCAAATGTGATGTGTACGTGTGTCCCTTTAGTATGTGATAGCGTTGCATCGTTCAAGCATGAATTTAAACAAATTTCCATGTTGTGAACTATGTAAACTAAGTATAGATGATGTGAACGCATGAGCATGCGTATTTCAGATGGTATAACCCTTGAATATGAATAAGTACTTAGTATGGTAAGTTACATGGATTCTTAAACTTGTTTGATATTATTTTGCCGAAGTTCTAAACTAAGGATATATAAAGTAGTAATATAAACTTGAAATAATCATGTGAGCATGCAAACCCCTTTAACATGTGTGCATAATAATTGTTAATATCTTGGTATGCTAAGCAATGGACTGAAACCAGGAAGACAAAAGCTCAACTTTGGTCTGGCCAGGGGACAGCGCAGCTGTGCCATCCCTAAGCCTAACCAGAGCGCAACTGCGCCCTCCTGCAGTTTGTACTAGTTCATTTTGTTCGTAATCTGAACCTTGTGGATTGCTTGCATTGTTATTCTAAAGTGTAGGGCAGAAGTTGTAGCAATGTTTTTGGTATTCAAATACGATGTGGTATTACTTGAATTATGAACTTATATGACTAATGGGATTCTTATATGTGACTATTATACAATAGGATTGCAACGTGTTATTAAGCTTTAAATTCGTAGACTACGCTAGAGGCAAGTTTCCTTTAGCCCTACTCAATTTACATTCGAGTAGGATGTGGTATATTGTGCAAGTATTCGAACCCTTTCTCTATATTGAGCAAACATGTAAACTTGTATCTTCTTGTATCATACAAGTATGTGACAATGACTCTTATGCTTTATAAACTGTCATTCATATTCTAAGGATTGGTTTAAGATTCATATCCCTTAAACTGCATTGCGAGTATTGGTATTCATTAAATCATTGAATAAGATTATAAAAGTTGTTTAAAACCATTGTTTCGGTTAGACTAAAATACATGTGTTAGAAAGCTATTCCAAACCAATTGTCTTGGTGAGGAATCTTATCTACTGAGATGAACAACCCTCATAAAAGGGGTAAATTATATATTGTCGGGGAACCAACGTGCGCACTTACAAGCATGTGATAGTTATGCATAATCTGGGGTACTATAGGCTGATCACCTGTGTACTTGTTTTTATTGGATTTTTAGTATAAAAACTGTTAATTCTAGCAGGAGTTCTTAATCCTTTAGTGACTACTCAGTGTTCATATTCTTGGACTTGAAATGATTAGATGCAAGAATCCTATTGATATTCTCCAGTCCATAGCGACTCTTATGTATAACAGTTGATTATCCTTATTATCCTTGAATTATCCTTTACTGTCATACCCTTAAAATTTGAACTTTATATTGTTCACCCTCATTGTATATACTTGTTGGGCAAATTTGTTACTCATTCTTGCTTTCTTTAAACCTTTCAGTTAGGGCAGAGCTAGGTAAACCTTCAGGCAAGGATAAGGGAAAGGGCAAAACTACAGAGTAGCTTTGTTTTTCCTTAGGAAGGATATTAGTTACTATGTTGCTTAAGTTTTCTGAATTTGGTTATGTAATAAGCTTAGGCATGGATTATGTATTAGTACTATGTTTCAGTTAAATTAAGACTTTTGGATAGTATTGTAGTATCGGTTGTGAGACCTTGGGACGAGAATAATTATATTAAATCAATGTAATTTATTCTATCTTTTCCGCTACATTAGTTTTATGTCATTATTGTGTTAGATCGTGATGAACCAAATTCGAGACAGTGACGTCAGAATTTGGGGGCGTCATAGGTTGGTATCAGAGCATTAGGTTATAAACCTTAGGAGCGAGAATCCTTAGACTATAACCTTAGAAGAATTTAGGAACTAGGAGGAGATAAAACTCATATAGAGTTTTCGTGAAGATTTAGTAGCATTATGAAATATATTTTCATTCCATACAATGAACTTATATTTTGTTTGACCTTCTGATGGAGTTTGTTGTTTTGCCTTGTGTTTGTGGCTGTAGGATGACAAGTGTGGCAGGAAATGGTTGGATTGTCGAGGAGGAGCCACGTGATATACACGTGGTGTATGAGGCACCTATGATAGATGAAGGGGTGGAGTCTGACCCTGAGGAACCAATAGAAATAGAGTTTGACCCCGAGGAAGAACCCCTGGAGGAGGAACCTGAGATAGACCTTGACGAGACTCCTATCGAGGATCGCATATTGGGAGAGTACGAAGAACAGATCTTAGAATTAGAGACCGAAGCTCAGGATTGAGAGGCAGAGATCCAGAAGCTGAGGGAGGAGAATAATCAGCAAAAACTAAGGATGCAGGAGATGGAGGTGGAGCTTGCAATCGTAAGGAAGCCAGTATTCAGATGGGAGCCCTTTTTCACCGTTCGGTAGCTAGGAGCGTAGAATTGGTGGGAAAGCTGGAGGAGTCCGAGCAGAGGGACTTGTCCGAGAAGGCATAGAAGGAAGCCCTTTGCACACAGTTAGAGATGGAGGTGATGGATAGGATCCACTTCCAGGAAAAGTGGGAGGAAGCCAATAACAGAGCTAACGACCTAGAGGATAAGGTGAGATGTAAGAAAAGGAAGACGAATAAGATGGGCTATACTTTTCGCACTGCTATGAAGAGGTTAGTGGATGGTGTGTACCACTACCCGGCAGAGCAGGGGCAGACACGATACACTGTGAGTCGGGATTTGGTGGCGCATATGGTGCAGCAAGAATATATCAGCGCAGTGGAGCGCGGGATGTTGGGATGAAACCTAGTGATTAGTAGTCTAGTAGTAGTAGTAGTATGTCTAGATGTGCATCGTTATGTAAACTCCGATCTACTGTGTGAGATACGGAATTGTTATGTGAACCATTTTTGATGTTAAGGGTAGTATGTTGATGTTTTCCCCACCTTTTGTAATATTAGGGGATAGAGGTAACATTTATAGCAGTATGCAAGAAGTCAACATGATGTAACAACTTGGCATATGAATATAAATGTTTTTGTTTCATCACTGTGTTATTAAATTTCTGCATTAGAGAAATGCCTGAGTTATATGCTTAGAATATAAGAGTAAAATTTTGTCATGCAGAAAATGCTGCCCAGACGTAGAATTGCCGAGTTGGATGAGTCAGTCAATAACGAAAGGAACTAAGCGGACCCCATTCAACGATTAGTAAACTTGCTAGGAGAAGCCCTGCGAGGAAGGAACAACGAACCAGTACACCCCAACCCCCTAGCTGCACCAGTAACAAACTTCAAAGATTTTAAGAGTGTAGGACCGCCCGAGTTTAGGGAACTACCGATCCCATCAAAGCACAAACCTGGATCAAGGAAATGGAAAAGGCGTTTGCTATTGCTCGAGTGGGGGAAGATCAGAAGATGATATTCGCCACGTATATGATGAAGGGTGAAGCGAATTACTGGTGGGAAGCCAATCAACAAAGAGCGGGTGAAGGAGTGATAGTTTGGGAAAGGTTTACCACTCTGTTCTTCGAGAATTACTTTCCGAAGAGCATGAAGAATAAGATGGAGATTAAATTCTTGGAACTAAAGCAAGGTGAGATGTCGGTAGCTCAGTATGCAGCAAGATTCAACGAGCTCGCACGATTCGCTACACACTATGTCAACACCGAAGAAAGGAAGGCTAGACGCTTTGAGTTAGGGCTGAAACCTTGGTTATTCAACAAGGTGTCAGTTCTCCAAATCGATTTGTTCGCTACACTGTTGGAAAAGACGATCATTGCTGAGGGAGGTAGTGAGGCGTTAAGTCAGTACAACAAGGAAAAAAAGAATAAGAATTCTGGAGGAGAAAGTCGTGGGGGAAGTAGCAGTGGAGGAAGCAATTTAGGAAAAAGGAAGTGTGATAATAACAACAACAACAACCAAAGCAACCAGTCGGGAAGTTATTAGGAAGGATTTAAGAAAAGGGCTGAGGTATGCTCTAAATGTGGAAAGAACCATCAAGGGGAATGCTGGAAGGGACGCAGTGTATGTTTCAACTACGGCCAAGAAGGGCACATTGCACCCCATTGTCCAAAGCCGAAGAAAAGTCGAGGATGTTTCGGTTGCGGCTCGACTGAACATCAGATTAAGGACTGCCCGAAGAAGGGGAACACCGGGGGAAACGGCAACCAAGGGGGAAGCAAGCTAATGATAGGTGGACCAGCACAGCCCAATCGCTCAATGGCCCGAACTTTTAACATGACCGTCCAAGACGCAGTTGCTGTAAAGGACGTGGTGTCAGGTATTGTACCAATCAATAATATAAATGCATATGTATTATTTGATTCGGGTGCTACCTGTTCCTTTGTATCTGAAGATTTTGCTACACGTTTGAACTTACCCTAAGAACGTTTAGAGAATCTTTTGAACATAGAGATTGTAAATAAGGAAGTATTTTCCGTAGAGTTCGTTTACCGAAATTGTTTTTGCAAGCATTAGGGGTCACGAACTAAGTGTAAATTTGATTCCGATAAAACTGGGAGAGTTTGACGTGATATTAGGAATGGATTTGTTATCCAGCCACGCTGCGATGATCTGTGACACCCCCAAATTCGGGTATTTAATTCCCACTGATTTGGGGTTCACTATACCATTCATTCATATCTAGCTACCCATAATAAAGGACAATTTAAATTAAGTTAAATGAAAAATCTTCCCACAAAAGGGTTACATCTCTAATCTTGTAGTCAAACAAATCCCAGGTTATCTAACCTTTATTACATCAATGCGGAATTAAAAACAGAAAATTAAATAAGTATTTTTACAATAAAACATCAAATAAATAACAAGTCTTTAACTATTTTCTGCATCTTGCCCTTACCCATACTCGTAGACGGCTCGTCCGACTTCTTTGTGTTAGCTGCAATGTTCAATGCAAGAGTGAGCAAACAATTGCCCACAAGTATGACAACAATAACAATTTAATAATCAATGAAATAGATTTCAACTGGGGAATTGTGGTTTTTCCTGAATTCATTCAATAACTAATCGAGATATAAAAGCTTAATAGAACACTTGGCTCAAGAATTGAATATAGAATTCAAGGTTTAGAATTGTATCTGAGGGTCATAAGACCTCGAACTATGTCCTAGGTTAACAAGTATCTCTACCGTAACCTTTAACAGTCACGAAGACTATGGACTATCCATCTCGTACTCAGGGAGATAAGCCATTTGTACAATGTATTGTGCACAAACATTTTAACGATGTTGCGTAATTAATCCCCTATATTAGGGTTGTTCATCTCAGTTTAGCATCAGAATCCGCACCAAAAGGAACTTGGTTTGGAACAATTTTAAAATATTCTAAGTCTTTAGAACGCTCATCAACTAAGGACTAGCTGAATCAATAAGGGTTTGCTAGTCACTAAAACAGTCGATTTAACAATAAAGTTATACTATAGAATTTATGTTGAAGTTTGAATAACGATCAAATAACAAATGACTAGAACAAAATGTAAGCATTTGATATTATAACAACCTTGCTTGAATGATAATAAGCTAAGGTTAATAGGTTTGCTTTACGGAAGTGAATTTGCTTTAAATGAAATAACAAGATTAAGGGAGGAAAACTTGTCTTGCACGTAGATTACAGATTTAAATTCACGTTCCTTAATCAACCTATACATTTTAATTATAAAACGGTAACAATAATTAGTTACATAATTATATGCACTTTAGAATTTGTTCTTATCCCATTTCATTTAATATATCAAATGTCATTTGATATTCATTAAATATTTGTTTACCACTCATTGTAGTATCTTATTTATTATTAAATACTTTAATCTAAGTTTTAATCATGTACACGATAACATAGCAAAATAAATAAAAAATAAAAAATAAAAATTTTCAGTTACTGTTCCACCGCCGGGGCGGCGAACTCCTTCACAAACTCTTGCTGGGGCGAGCTCTCGCCGGGGCGAGAGAACTAAGTCATTTTTACCGCCGGGGCGAGCTCTTGTCGGGGCGAGAATTCAGTACATTTCTACCATCGGGGCGGTAGACTCGGCAGTCATCTCCTATAATTCGCGAACCAGTGACATTCTAGGACAAATTTTCCAAATTCTACCATCCAACACATAAATTAAACATACCCAGACATCAAACATGTTATAAAACAATTACCCAACATGTTTCTAAACATTCTAACCATTATAATACACATAACTAACCAATTAGAACCCAAAATTCTCTATTTAAACAAAATATTCATGTTTTAGCCATTTAAATGAAATCAACCACTGTAAATTCATCCCTAAACCATTTTAATCTATTCTACTTGCATTCTTTTCGTTTTTCATCATATTATCATAATCAAATGTCAATTTACCGATTAATAATCAGTTTGAGCATCAATTTTCATACATATATGCCATACATGAAAGTAAAACTCTGTAAAACCAAAAACTCTATTCTAAAGCATACTTTCATGGATTAACTCTTTCAAATTGATTTAAAAACACCATATATTCACCTAATACATGCTTACTATCAATTACATCAAGTAATTCATATTTTGAGCCAATAAATTTTATACAGAGAAGTAAAGTAATGCAATACAGTGAAGAACTTTTAACAAAACTAACAAGAATTATACCTTAGATTCCTTCTTAAACTTTAGCTAGATGATGAAAATCACTTGAAAACTCTCCTTTGATTCTTAGAACTCTTCTCTCCAATTTAGCAGATAAATTCTTCTCCCTCTCTTTTTTTTTTCTCTCTATTAAGCTCTGTGTTTTTCTTTCTTTAAAAATAAACTGATGAACTAACTTACTTTAACGTAACTTAGCTTTCAATTAGTCAGTTAAAGAAAAATAAAGGGTTAGGCCTTGTTTGGCAAACCCAAATGCAAAATAATCCATTTTACCAACCAAGGGTCACAAGACCTTGTTTGGTTTAACTAAAATTAATCTTTTTCCATTTCTTTTAATAACTCATTATACTATATAGTTTTAACTGTCACACTTCTACTTTAATTAAACTTAAATAAATTATCTTATTCAAATAAATCCTTTATTCAATTATTTAATCATCTAATTTAATTATTAAATTAAATTAGAATAACCACATCGAATCACATTCAAGTAATATTTAACATATTTACACTTAACATGAACTATTCCACAATAACTTTATAAATTATTTATTTTACTCAATAAATAAATTAACAAAATATTTATATAACACAATAAATATTTTTATTCATTCACAAAAATCGCATTCGTTAGATGATCGATTGTCAAAAGAAAAGTGTGAACCTTCAGACTTCAAATCGGTCTAAGGTAGTGTTTTATGGTAGCTCATCGCTTAAGCAATCTTGTTGTCTTACGATGATGAAGGTCAAGAAATTGTTAAAGAAAGGATGTGTGGGTTATTTAGCCTATATTGCGGATACTCAAAGAAGGGAGTAGAAGCGAAAGATATATCAGTAGTGAGAGAATTTCAAGATGTGTTTCCTGATGATCTGCCTGGCCTTCCGCCAGACAGAGAAATCAAATTCGTAATAGATTTAGCACCGGGAACTGCACCGATCTCGAAAGCTCCGTATCGTATGGCACCAGTGGAAATGAAGGAATTGATGATACAGTTACAGGAATTATTAGATAAGGGTTATATTCGGCCGAGTGTGTCTTCTTGGGGAGCACCAGTGTTATTTGTCAAAAAGAAGGATGGATCGATGAGACTTTGTATCGACTATCGAGAGTTGAAAAAAGTAAAGATAAAGAATAGATATCCATTACCGAGGATAGATGACCTTTTTGATCAATTGAAGGGAGCAAAGTGGTTCTCTAAGATAGATCTACAAACAGGTTATCATCAACTGAAGGTACGAGAGGAAGACATTCTGAAGACGGCGTTTCGAACCCGATATGGACACTACGAGTTTTTAGTGATGTCATTCGGTTTGACCAACGCTCCAGCACCTTTCATGGACTTAATAAACCGAGTTTTCAAGCCATACTTGGATAAGTCTGTGGTAGTGTTCATCGATGACATACAATCTACTCAAAGACTAAAGAAGAGCACGCCGAACATTTGAAGATGGTATTAGAAGCACTAAGGAAGGAGAAGATGTACACAAAATTTTCCAAGTGTAAATTCTGGATGAAGAAGGTTTAATTCTTAGGACACGTGATAGATAAAAATGGGATTTCAGTGGACCCTGCAAAGGTGGAGGCTGTTAGTGGTTGGGAACAACCAAGGACGCCGACGGAAGTAAGAAGTTTTCTAGGGTTAGCCGGGTACTATCGAAGATTTATCCAAGATTTTTCTAGGATAGCAACCCCGTTAACCAATTTAACCAGGAAGACGGTGAAGTTTGTGTGGACGGACAAATGCAAAGAGAGTTTTCAAGAACTGAAGAAGAGGTTAAGCGAGGCACCTGTATTATCCTTACCAGATGAAACGAGAGGATTTGTGGTGTATAGTGATGCGTCGCATAAAGGACTCGGTTGTGTGCTTATGCAACACGACAAAGTCATTGTATACGCGTCACGACAATTGAAGGATTACGAAAAACGATACCCTACCCATGACTTGGAGCAAGAGGCAGTAGTTTTTGCGTTGAAAATTTGGAGGCACTACTTGTACGAAGAAAAATGTGAGATATATACGGACCACAAAAGTCTGAAATATATTTTCACACAGAAGGAGTTAAATATGAGACAAAGGAGGTGGTTGGAATTAATCAAGGATTACGACTGCGAAATTCTTTATCACCCGAGAAAGGCCAACATAGTAACTGACGCACTGAGCAGGAAAGGAAGGGAGAAACTGTTCACATTGATAACTCAGGAGGAGTTAAAAAGAGACATGGAAAAATTGGAAATAGAAGTTGGGGAACCTCGAGGGCCCAATGAAAAGTTGTTTGTGATGGAAGCTCGTCCAACATTATTGGATTGAATCAAAGAAGCACAAGAAACGGATGAAGAGTGCGAGAAGATAAAGAAGAGGATAACAGGAAGTGAGGAAGAAACATTCTGAATGGATAAGGATGGTATTTTGAGATTCAAAAATCGAGTATGGGTGCCAGCTATTACTGAGCTTAGGGAGGAAATTTTGCGTGAGGCACATAGTACGGTATATTCTGTTCATCTTAGAGGAACGAAGATGTACCGGGATCTACGACAACATTTCTGGTGGCCCAATCTGAAGTGAAAGGTTGCAGAGTACGTCAGTAGATGTCTTACTTGTCAACGAGTCAAAGAAGAACATCAGAGACCGAGTGGTCTACTTCAACCGCTGGAAATACCGGAGTGGAAATGGGAACACATTATGATAGATTTCGTGGTGGGACTTCCAGTCACATAGAAAGGATTTGATGCCATTTGGGATCGTGGATCGACTAACGAAGACAGCTCATTTTCTACCGATCAAGATTCGTTTCAACCTTAATCAATTAGGAAAGTTATACGTAAAGGAAATAGTTTTGCGACATGGAGTGCTGGTGTCAATCGTTTCCGATCGAGACCCGCGTTTCACGTTAAATTTCTGGAAGAGCCTGCAAGAAAGAATGGGGACACAATTGAGGTTAAGTACCACTTACCATCCTCAGACGGACGGACAGAGTGAGCGAACCATACAGATGCTAGAAGACATGCTTCGAGCTTGCGTATTGGATTTCAAGCAGAACTAGGATGACCACTTACCCTTAGTGGAATTCACTTACAATAATAGTCATCACGCGAGTATCGGTATGCCACCGTACGAAGCCCTCTACGGAAGGAAGTGTAGAATACCGTTGTGTTGGGATGAAGTCAGAGAACGACGACTTTTGGGGCCAGAGATAGTTCAACAGACGGCCGATGTGGTGACAATAATAAGAGCCCGATTAGTAACCGCTCAAGATCGTCAAAAGAAACATGCAGATTTGCATCGTCAGAACCGAGACTTTGAAGTTGGTAGTTTCGTATTCTTAAAAGTATCTCCCTAGAAAGGAAAGATCAGATTCGGCAAGAAAGGGAAGTTGAGTCCGAGGTTCTTAGGACCGTTCGAAGTCTTGAAACGAGTGGGTGAAGTAGCATACGAGGTAGCTTTGCCGCCTGAGCTGGAACACATCCACAACGTGTTTCACATCTCCGTGTTACGTCCGTACAAACCCGACTATAAGCACGTGATTTCCTATGAGCCGATTCAAGTAGAGAAGAATTTGACTTATGAGAAAATTCCTGTCCAAATACTAGATAGGAAAGAGCATACCTTGAGAAATAAGAGTATATCATCTGTTAAAGTAGTTTGGCGGAACCACGACGCCGAGGAGGCTACGTGGGAGTTAGAGAGTAAAATGAGGAGGGATTATCCCCATTTGTTTCTGTAACCTTGTATCAATTCTGAGGACGGAATTTTTATATGGGAGGGAGGATGTAATACCCGAGAATTTTGAATAATATTATTATTGACTTTTCTATTTAAGCTGAATATTTATTCGAATATGAGTATATGTGATATGTCACCATAATAGTGATGCAGTAAAACGATTTCTTATTTTTTTTAATAAAGGAGTGATTTAATAAGAAAAGGAATTATTAATGTTATCTTAATTAATTATTGTGTGGCTAATAATCTCCTTTCATTTAATTAAATATTATGCGACATGATATTTTTGTGTGACATTAGCATGTGTGAGTATTCATATAATTCATTAAATAAGGTGGAATATGCGTGACATTTAAATTGCATGAATATCCTATGTAACACCTTGATGTGTGATGTGCATTTAAATTATATGGAGTAATTAATATTTGCTACATGATAATTATTTCCATACCTAGATGTTATTACAATAAATGTATTATGAGATAATAATGTATATTGAATATTTGGGTATTATCGATTAATTAGATTTCACTTTAATTAATGTACATAGATTATATGATATGTGTATATGTGAATATTGATTCAATGCGGTAGCATTTAATTATTTAATACACTACATGACCTAAGTTTACATTTTAAATCAAAGTATACTAATAAGCCTTGCTTGGAATGCTGAGTTTGCTCTTGTCCCATTTTGTGAGTGCCTTCCCTTCAATTACCTGAATAGACCAATGGCCTATCCTCCCAATATTGCTCAAAACTCAGTAAACTCAAAACGAGAAGAAAGGCTAGCATATTTCCTTATCAAATTCAGTAGACTTCAAATGATGAATGGGGAGTGACCTTCATAGTAACTTGCAACTGTTCCACCAAACCAAAATTGCCTATCAGCCTCTTCTTCTTCACGTTGGTCAATCAAATTGGGTAAAGGCTTGGCATGGTTAATTGATTTTCTATAAATTAGAGATCATCCTCCTCCCAAAATTTTCTTTGTTAAATTATCTGATAAGTTTATTAGAGTGTGAGTTCAGTAATTGAGGGAGACAATCTGAGTTTGGGAGCAAGTTAGCAGTTAGCCTCAAGAAGGTAATAATATTGCTTTAGTATGTTTTCATTTCAAGTTTGGCAAATTCTTGGCAAATGCAGGAAATTCTCTTCTTACTTAGTTGGTAGTTGATGCTATATTGTTATGTGAGTCAGTATGTATGCTAAGAACACAATGTGATTGGATTTAGCTGCATCCAGGAAGGTTTAGCCATGTACATTGTAGGATTCTGCTGAAACAGAGTCAATCTGGGCACTGAGTCGAAGTGGCGTAGCTGCGCCACTTCTGTAGTACAAACCCGCGCAGCTGCGCCGGGTGTCACCCCTTAGAAAAACAAATTTCCGCTCCTTCTGGTATTCTGAACTGCCTAGGGAAGGGCGCAGCTACGCACTCCCTACAGCTTAGAACGACGCAGCTGCGCCGTGCACCAGTCAGGAGTACTTGATTTTTGCTATGATTTGATACTTACTAACGTGGTTAGTTAACTTAGACATGCCTGAAAATATGTGAAGCATGTAGTGTAAGGTCCCTTTGCATAGCATTAGCATCCTAGCTTCAATTTGTATGTGTTTTTCTAAAAGAAACTTATAGTTTTGAAACTAGACTTTACCAAAACTTACAATGTGCAAGTCCTGAACATGTGTATATGGTCTGATTATGCATGACATAAGGTTCCAAGATGCTTCATGTGTGCTAGATGACCACGACCTAGCTCTAAACGACTTTTAAAGGCAAACTTGGACATTTTGAAACAAACATGCATAATTATAATGATAACTCCATTCTAAGGTGTTGGACATGCATGTTAATACCCCGATATTCCCCAAATGTGATGTGTACGTGTGTCCCTTTAGTATGTGATAGCGTTGCATTGTTCAAGAATGAATTTAAGCAAATTTCCAAGTTGTGAACTATGTAAACTAAGTATAGATGATGTGAACGCATGAGCATGTGTATTTCAGATGGTATAACCCTTGAATATGAATAAGTACTTAGTATGGTAAGTTACATGGATTTTTAAACTTGTTTGATATTATTTTGCCGAAATTCTAAACTAAGGATATATAAAGTAGTAAAATAAACTTGAAATAATCATGTGAGCATGCAACCCCCTTTAACATGTGTGCATAATAATTGTTAATGTCTTGGTATGCTAAGCAATGGACTGAAACCAGGAAGATAAAAGCTCAACTTTGGTCTGGCCAAGGGACAGCGCAGCTGTGTGTTGGTATATTTGTATGTATAACAAATAAAACTCATACACGCAAGTGCACGCGATCCACAAGTAATATAAAGTAAGTAAAGTATCGATCCCACGAGGAAATGAATTGTATTTATGACTACAAACACCGATTTTGTAATTAGTCTGGTCTCTTTAAACAAGCGGTTTTTTTAGTGATAAAATAGTCTAATAATTACTAATGAAATAATTAGAACAAATTTAATGGTAAAAATTGCATATTTTATAGGCTTGGGATTATAATTTCACTTAATGCAGATTTAGATTTCCATGCTTCCTATTGTTGCTAGTTGGTTATTACAAAATGTTGGTCGAAAACACGAAAGTAAAATATGGCCATCTCTCGATGCACCGTACCCATATCACACTAAATCCACAATTGATAGAATGAATGTGAACACCCTAGATGACTAACGCACTATATTTCTATGTGAATTACAATCAAACGGGTTTAAGAACAAGTTTTCAAATGACCACACATGGTGCTTCGGTATATCTCTATCCTAAGCACGAAACATAATTTCACGAGGAATGTAATAATTACGAACATATGCTAGCATAATGAGATCTTAATTTATACTTCCTTTCTCAATTCCATATAAATTATCACAGTAATTGGTGATCAAGCAATTAAACATGGAGTATAGATTATGCTAGACATTCATTTCACAACCAACTAGTACAAATAAGGAAGCACTTCAATTCTTAATCATGCAAAAGATCCATTATAATCCCAAGAATTAAATTTAGTTCATAATAACAATAATAGAGTTCATCATGCACAATTGGTTCATCATCATAATTACAGAATAGGAGAATTAATCAGAAATAGAAAATATTCAAGCTCCCTGTTCCGTTCTGCAACTTCTGATGATTTTCCAAGTTGTGTAGATAGTTGATTTCTTGCTCCCAATCTCCAATTCAGCATCCATATAGCTCCATTCTTCAGTTCCCAAATGCAAATTATGCTCAGCTGATGATTTTCCAAGTTTGAAGCTAGAATGCAGTAACTATTCTATTTCCGTGTAGGAGCAGAGCTCCCAAAATTGAATTCTCAATTGGCTAATAATACAAGCATAAATTGTCTTCTTTTGACTTATTATTATTCCCACTAATAAAAGCTAAACCCACTGATCCCTCAAAATCTGGCATTGCATGATTTCTGGATAATGCTGCTTCGCTGGATGGAACGTGTTGCATGGCTGGCTGGCGACAGGCGCAGCTGCGCCGCCCTCCTTTGTAATAGGGGCGCAGCTGCGCCGGAGTGGCATGGCATGGGCAGGAGGGGTGCAGCTGCGCCGGCGCCCTTTGTAAAAGGGGCGCAGCTGCGCCGGGGGCATGGAATGAGCAGGATGGGCGCAGCTGCGCCGGCGCCCTTTGTAAAAGGGGCGCAGCTGCGCCGGGTGCCAGTTTGCTGCAGTGCTGCTATTGCAAAATTTCTCAACTGTTATGACCTGCACAAGCAACAAACAATCAAATAGCACCCATCCACAAATGCACAGCACCCCGAGCCAAAATTATCAAAAACAATGCAAAAGCCGAATAATGAGGCTAGTGAATCAAAAACCGAACGAGATGGGGAAATGCATGAATTTACACTAGATAGCTATTAGAAAAGCATCAAATGAAACCAAATAGTATCCAATAAGTAGGTATGAAACCTACTTATCAAATACCCCCAAACTTGAATTGTTGCTTGTCCTCAAGCTAATACAACGAAATGAATGCAAACATGAATGCAAATATGAATGCAATGAAATAAGAATGCACCATGACCCTCATCAATTAGCAAGCAATCCACAAGATTTGCATCAGAAGAATTTAGCGACACATCAAAACTTGGTCCGTGTACCGTGATACCCGTGCAACTCAAATTCCGTGGTGAATGATAAAGTGTGTGTGTGTGCAGCAATCATCAAACTATAGTAATCCCAATCGATTCTCATAATATGTTTCTTAGGGAAACTTTATATAATCGAACCTCTAAAAGACAATTGGGGTAAATATAGTTAAAACCACGCTATGTTCCAAATGTGGGGATCGACTTAGACATTATTCGGATCATGACGCTTGGTCGTGCAATGCCTAGTTCCCATAGGCTATTCAATGATACCCATGACACGAGCTTTCGGCCAACGACTCCCAAACCAATTGGTCTTAGGGCGCTAGGTATAGAGACATCCCCTAGGGTGTACTTACTCGAATATCAAAGGCCACAAAACTAAGCTGACCAAGTCTTTATTAACACACAAATTTTATTTTATTATTTTTTTTTCAACGAATGCGTTTTACGCTCTATTTCGCTGCATAAATATTCTACTAAGTACCCCCCCAAACTTGAACACGTGTGATTTCAACTAATATTTCCCACAATTGCCACAATCATTAAAAACACAACTAATTCTCTCCAGAACTCAATTATGCGAATCTTTGGGCTACATAGTTAGAAAACTACTGAGAATGTGCAAACCGGTTTTATCACAGCAAACGCAAGATAAGAGTTGCAATGTATCATGGCATCCGACCCAAAGTCTTAACAGTTAGCAAAATCAAAAAGTTTTCATCATAGGCATGTGGGGATGCATACTAATCAAAATAAGAGGATCATGCAACTAAACTACATGATGTGATATGATATGCATGAGAAATTCACCATTATTTTTAATTTTATTTTTATTTTTTTTTATGAAAATAAGGAAACAAATACCTAAAATGACAATAAATAACAAGAAAGCAAATAACTAACAATAAAAAATAGATAATTTAAAGCATCATAAAATAACAAGGCAAGCCTACTACCCCCAAACTTAAAATATGCAATGTCCTCATTGGAGATAATAGGGTAAAGAGTACTCCCCTAAGAAGCGTCCTCGGCGCCGCTAGGCGGCGTGTCGGGCCGAGGATAAGGGATACCGGAGCCGAATGTGGGAATGGCACCGGAAGTGACAGCCCGCATGAAACGAAGCATGGACTGGTTGATGATATATCCCACGTCGATGCTGCCTCCATGCAGAATACGGTGCAAGAGTACCGCGCGGTCCCGTGTCACGTCCTGATGATGGGTGGTCGGCAAGATACTCGCGCAAATGAAGGCGTACCACGCCTTGGCAAATCTATTCAGCGCAGTCTGAGGGAAGTTAACCTTCAAGGTGGTGCCTGGCTGAGTCTTCCACTGCGTGCCCGGCTGGCACATCTCATGTATCAACGCATCAAGGTCAGTTTCGTAGCGTTCATGTACCACCCAGTCGGTGGCCTCAACAGTAGCAGATGGTAGGCGAAAAAGTTCATTGATTGCCTGCGCCGAATAGGATACCTGCTTGCCCCGCACGAAGGAAATCCCATTCTGTGTTTCCCGGGCGTTGGCATAGAACTCGCGAACAATGGCTATCGGGGCTGACTTCGGTGTCTCAATGAAAAGCAACCAACCCAAACGCCGGATTTGGTCAAGAATACGCCCATCCTGTGCCTTGGGCTTCAAACCCCTCTCTGGTATGAAGGATTTGACGCTAAGCACCTCCCAGTAGTAATGATGTGTAGATAGATTGACAAATTTGGTGGCATCCAAAGTATTGATGCCACCACCAGTAGATTCGGATCCGCTGCTACTGGAAGAGGAAGGTTGGGGAGTGCGTGCGTGCTTCGGCATGGTGGTATGTGATTAGGGTTTGAAGGAAGAGTGTAGGTAGTTAGGGTTTTGAGAGAGTGGGTAGGGATGAGAGGAGAGGGTTTTGTGTTGCAGCTAGAGAGTCAGTTAGGGTTTGATGATTGTGACTGATGGGGACCGACTATTTATAAAAAAAAATTCTGCGATCGGCGCAGCTGCGCTGCAGTTCTACTGGGAAGGGGGCGCAGCTGCGCTGAGCTTCAAGTTTGGCTCAGGCGGACATAGGCGCAGCTGCGCCGAAAATGAACTGATGGAGAGGCGCAGCTGCGCAGTTGCTCAGGAATCCAGGAAATTTTTTTTTTTTTTTTTTTCAATCTCTGAACAACGGCAAGTGTTGCAATGGAACGATACACCCCCAAACTCAAAGTGTGATCAAGTCAAACGCTTGAGGGCAAGATTAGTCACCTGAAATAAAAACAAACACGCATGTTAAAATGAAATCACACAAACTAAATAAAAATCACACAATAATAGAAGTAATAAAAGTAATCTCGGGTTGCCTCCCGAGGAGCGCTCTGTTTTAAAGTCGATAAGCTCGACTCTCATTGATGCTCAATCCATGGCCAGGTCAACTGAGGATTTTTGGCGATCAAATTCGCCTCCCCAATAGTGCTTCAATCTTTGGCCATTAACCTTGAAGGGTTGCTCGCTGTCCTTTCCAACAATCTCGATGGCTCCATGTGGAAACACAGCAGTGATGGTAAAGGGACCCGACCATCGGGATTTGAGCTTTCCCGGGAATAACTTGAGCCTGGAGTTGAATAGTAAGACCGCTTGGCCAGGTTCAAATTTTCTCTCGATGATTTTTTGGTCGTGCCATCTCTTTACCTTCTCCTTGTACAGTTTGGAGTTCTCATAGGCTTGTAGACGGAATTCATCAAGTTCATTGAGCTAGAGGAGTCGCCTCTCTCCCGCTGCCGATAGGTCGAAATTCAACTTTTTGATAGCCCAGTAAGCTTTGTGCTCTAATTCGACCGGTAGATGACAAGCCTTTCCATAAACTATGTGATAAGGAGACATGCCGAGAGGTGCTTTATATGTCGTTCGATAAGCCCACAAGGCTTCATCTAGCTTTAGAGACCAATCTTTTCTGGTAGGATTAACAATCTTTTCCAGAATTCTTTTTACCTCTCGGTTGGATACTTCGGCTTGACCATTTGTCTGTGGATGGTAGGCAGTGGCAATCCTGTGTCTTACTCCATATTTGGCCTAGAGAGTTGTGATCTGTTTGTTGCAAAAATGGCTCCCCTCATCACTAATGATCGCCCGAGGAGTGCCAAATCTAGTAAAAATGTTTTTTTGTAGGAACCTCAAAACCACCTTAGCATCATTGGTTGGTAACGCCGAAGCCTCCACCCATTTGGACACGTAATCAACCGCTAGAAGGATATAGAGATTGTTGCAGGATGATGGAAATGGTCCCACGAAGTCTATGCCCCATACGTCAAAGATCTCCACCTCCAAGATCACATTTAGTGGCATTTCATTACGGTTGGAGATGTTGCCCACCCGTTGGCATCGATCACAATTCTTTATGAAGTGGTGGGCATCTTTGAACAAGGTGGGCCAATAAAATCCGGCCTGGAGTACCTTTGCTGCTGTTCTCTGCGTTCCATAATGGCCACCATACAGAGAAGAATGACATGCATGTAATATACTGGTACTCTCGACATTGGGGATGCATCTTCGGATCACAAGATCTGTGCATTGTTTGAACAAGTAAGGCTCATCCCACATGTATCTCTTTGTATCATGCAAAAATTTCTTCCTCTACTGATAAGTTAGATCCGGTGGTAGCACATGACTCACAAGATAGTTGACAATATCAGCGAACCATGGGATTTCAGATGTGACTGCAAATAGCTGCTCATCAGGGAAACAATCGTTTATCTCAACCTTCTCTTTGCTCTCTAAATCCGGATTGTCCAATCTGGAAAGATGATCGGCTACCAGATTTTCCGTACCTTTCTTATCCTTAATTTCCAAGTCAAACTCTTGGAGCAAAAGGATCCATCTGATTAATCTAGGCTTGGCATCTTTCTTTGAGATCAAATACCGAATTGCTGCATGATCAGTGTACACCACTACCTTTGTTCCAATGAGATAGGATCGGAACTTGTCGAATACATAGACAACCGCGAGTAGTTCCTTCTCGGTGGTGGTGTAGTTCATTTGGGCCTCTGAAAGTGTTTTGCTGGCATAGTAGACTGCATGTAGAACCTTGTCTCTGCGCTGTCCCAATACCACGCCCACAGCGTAGTCACTAGCATCACACATAAGCTCAAATGGAAGAGACCAATCCGGTGCCACTATCACAGGTGTTGTTGTCAATTTCTGTTTCAACAACTCAAATGCTGCTAAGCAATTCTCATCGAATAGAAACGGAACGTCTTTTTCCAATAGATTGCACAGGGGTTTTGTGATTTTGGAGAAGTCTTTGATAAATCTCCGATAGAATCCAGCATGGCCCAAAAAACTTCGAACTCCCTTTATAGAAGTTGGTGGAGGCAATTTCTCGATAGTTTCCAACTTTGCTTTGTCCACCTCCAAACCTTTGGCTGAGACTTTGTGACCCAAAATTATTCCTTCATGAACCATGAAGTGACATTTCTCCCAATTAAGCACAAGATTTGTTTCCACGCATCTCTTCAATACCATGACTAAATTCTCAAGACAGTTGTCAAAGGAATTTCCGAACACTGAGAAGTCATCCATGAAGACCTCCATGTTGATTTCCACCATGTCAGAAAATATTGCCATCATGCATCGCTGAAATGTGGCAGGAGCATTACATAGACCAAAAGACATTCGCCTGAAAGCAAAAGTTCCATAAGGGCAAGTAAAAGTGGTCTTTTCTTGATCCTCAGGAGCGATAGCAATTTGATTATATCCAGAGTATCCGTCAAGCAAACAATAGTACTCATGCCGTGCAAGTCGGTCCAACATTTGATCAATGAATGGGAGTGGGAAGTGATCTTTCCTTGTGGCTTTGTTGAGCTTTCGATAATCCATGCAAACTCTCCACCCCGTGACTGTTCGGGTTGGTATTAGCTCGTTGTTCTCATTTTTTACCACAGTTATTCCTCCCTTCTTTGGTACACATTGCACTGGGCTCACCCATGGACTGTCAGAAATGGGATAAATGATTCCGGCGTCTAGCCATTTCAGAATTTCTGTTTTCACCACTTCTTTCATGATAGGATTCAGCCTTCTTTGATGCTCTATGGTAGGCTTGATGTCATCTTCCATCAGGATTTTGTGCATGCAAAACGCGGGGCTGATTCCTTTTATGTCTGCAATGGTCCACCCAATAGCCCCTTGGAATTCTCTGAGGATTCTTATCAGTTTGTCTTCCTGCAAGGATGTTAGTGCAGAGGAAATAATGACAGGTAATGTATCTGAAATGCCTAGGAATGCATACCTGAGATGACTAGGCAGGGGTTTGAGATCGAGTTTAGGAGGTACCTCACTGGATGGTTTTAATTGAAATGAGGCATCGTTTGAGCTTTTCAAGGGCTCAATAGGTACCTTGAATCTTGCCATCCTGGGTATTGCATCAAGAAAATGAGCATACTCACAGTTCTCGGGTTCATCCAAGTCGATGTCTCCTGTTAGTGTCTGCTCAAGCAAGTCCCTATGTGTGGCCTTAATGAATTCTTCGGTTACTGCTTCTTCAATGATGTCAACACGGAAGCACTCTTCCTCCTCAGTTGGAAATTTCATAGCTTTGAAGACATTAAAGGTGACCTCTTGGTCTTGAACCCTCATTGTTAATTCTCCTTTTTGCACATCAATGAGAGTTCTCCCGGTAGCTAGAAATGGCCTCCCAAGTATGATGGGGATGTCCTTGTCCTCCTCAAAGTCTAGGATTATGAAATCAGCTGGGAAAATGAACTTATCAACCTTAACCAGGACATCTTCCACAATACCTCTCGGATAAGTGACTGAACGATCTGCTAGCTGAAGAGAGACATTTGTTGGCTTGGGAGCTGGTAATCCCAACTGAGTAAAGACGGACAATGGCATGAGATTAATGCTTGCACCAAGATCACATAAACATTTCTTGAATGACAGGTCTCCAATGGTGCAAGGAATGGTGAAACTGCCTGGATCCTTTAGTTTTGGAGGTAGCTTCCTTTGTAATACCGCACTGCATTCCTCTGTCAAAGCAACAATTTCAAAATCTTGCAATTTCTTCTTTCTTGACAGAATAGTTTTCATGAACTTAGCATAGCTTGGCATTTGTTCTAAAGCTTCTGCAAATGGTATATTGATTTGAAGCTTTTTGAAAACTTCAAGAAACTTAGAAAATTGCATGTCCATTTTCTGCTTTTGCTGCCTTTGAGGATACGGAACTGGTGGATAATACCTTGTGGGGGAAGGTTAAGTTTTTTCTGTGCTTTTTATGGGTGGGGATTCAGATTTCTCAATGCTTTCTTCTTCTTCAAAAATTTCAGCAGTGGCAGTTTCTAGGGAGGGGCGCAGCTGCGCCGGTCCCCTTTGTAAAATGGGCACAGCTGCGCCGCTAGGTTCCAGTGCTGATGACGGGCGCAGCTGCGCTGTCTGCTCGTGTGACAGTGGCGCAGCTGCGCTGTCTGGCAGGGTCTGCTTTCCGCTTCTGGTGGTAACAGCTTGGCATTGCTCCTTCCCATTTCTCCTTGGATTGACTTCTGTATCGCTAGGGAGGGCTCCTTGAGGTCTGCTAGACAACAAACTGAACAATTGACTCATTTGATTTTCCAAATTCTTGAAGCCTAATGTTTGGCCTTGCTCCAACCTGTCAGTTTTGGCCATGTATTTCTCCAGATTCTCACTCATTTCAGCGACCTTCCTATCAGTGGCCGTGACTTGTTGCTGATTGTGGAACCCCGGAGGATGGCTAGGTTTTGGAGCTTGTTGTTGGTCTTGTCGGTTGCTCCATGAGAAGTTGGGATGATTCCTATTTCCCGGAGTGTAGTTGTTCTGATATTGATTTGTTGGCCGCTGATAGTTGCTCACAAAGTGCACAGATTCAGCGTTGATGGCACATTGATCCGAAGCGTGAGAACCTGCACAAAGCTCACAAATCATGGAAACTTGCTGACCTTTACCTTCACATATGTTGTCAAGCTTCTTGGCCATAGCTGAAATCTGGGCTTGAAGTGAAGCGGCTGTGTCAACCTCTAGTATCCCTGCCACTTTTAGTTGAGTGTATCTGGAGGATGGCCATTGATAGTTGTTTGCAGCCATAGTCTCCAAAAGTTCATAAGCTTCGTCATAGTTTTTACCCATGAATGCTCCACCTGCAGCTGCATCGATGCCTGCCCGTGTCTGAATATTCAACCCATTGTAAAATGTGTTAAGCTGCATCCATTGGGGCAAACCGTGATGTGGGCACTTTCTCAATAGTTCCTTGTACCGCTCCCATGTCTCGTACAAGGATTCTCCATGATGTTGCTCATATGAGGATATGTCATTTCTCAACTTAGCAGTTTTGGCCGGTGGGAAGAACTTTGCTAAGAATTTCTGGGCCAAATCTTGCCAAGTAGTAATGGACCCGGTTGGTAGCAAGTGTAGCCAACTTTTTGCTTTATCCCTCAATGTGAATGGGAATAACCGCAATCTCACCGCATCTTCCGAGATCCCGCTGAATTTGAATGTATCACATATCTCCAAGAAATTTATCAAGTGCTCATTCGGGTCATCAACCACCATTCCTCCGAATTGGATAGAATTTTGGATCATATGGATTGTCCCTGGTTTGATTTCAAAGGAATTGGCTGTTATGGCTGGCCTTGAGATACTTGATTGCAAATCATTGATTCTTGGCGTAGCATAATCTCTTAAGGCTTTTTGTGCTTCGCCTGCCATAGGTTGAGGTTGTTCTAGATCCTCCAGAGTATTTTCAGCACACTTCCTTGATTGTTGAACCCTTTTTTCAATGTTGTCCACAAAAGGCAATAGGTTAGGATTCTTCGACCGAGTATGCATACACTACTCAAGAGTACCTAACACAATGTAGAAGAAAATAAAATAGAATTAGGATAAGAACAGATTTGTTTAACTAAAACCAATCTAATTTAAATTGATGATGAAAGTTATAAACGCAATTGCACTTCCCCGGCAACGGCGCCAAAAACTTGTTGGTATATTTGTATGTATAACAAATAAAACTCATACACGCAAGTGCACGCGATCCACAAGTAATATAAAGTAAGTAAAGTATCGATCCCACGAGGAAATGAATTGTATTTATGACTACAAACACCGATTTTGTAATTAGTCTGGTCTCTTTAAACAAGCGGTTTTTTTAGTGATAAAATAGTCTAATAATTACTAATGAAATAATTAGAACAAATTTAATGGTAAAAATTGCAGATTTTATAGGCTTGGGATTATAATTTCACTTAATGCAGATTTAGATTTCCATGCTTCCTATTGTTGCTAGTTGGTTATTACAAAATGTTGGTCGAAAACACGAAAGTAAAATATGGCCATCTCTCGATGCACCGTACCCATATCACACTAAATCCACAATTGATAGAATGAATGTGAACACCCTAGATGACTAACGCATTATATTTCTATGTGAATTACAATCAAACGGGTTTAAGAACAAGTTTTCAAATGACCACACATGGTGCTTCGGTATATCTCTATCCTAAGCACGAAACATAATTTCACGAGGAATGTAATAATTACGAACATATGCTAGCATAATGAGATCTTAATTTATACTTCCTTTCTCAATTCCATATAAATTATCACAGTAATTGGTGATCAAGCAATTAAACATGGAGTATAGATTATGCTAGACATTCATTTCACAACCAACTAGTACAAATAAGGAAGCACTTCAATTCTTAAATCATGCAAAAGATCCATTATAATCCCAAGAATTAAATTTAGTTCATAATAACAATAATAGAGTTCATCATGCACAATTGGTTCATCATCATAATTACAGAATAGGAGAATTAATCAGAAATAGAAAATATTCAAGCTCCCTGTTCCGTTCTGCAACTTCTGATGATTTTCCAAGTTGTGTAGATAGTTGATTTCTTGCTCCCAATCTCCAATTCAGCATCCATATAGCTCCATTCTTCAGTTCCCAAATGCAAATTATGCTCAGCTGATGATTTTCCAAGTTTGAAGCTAGAATGCAGTAAATATTCTATTTCCGTGTAGGAGCAGAGCTCCCAAAATTGAATTCTCAATTGGCTAATAATACAAGCATAAATTGTCTTCTTTTGACTTATTATTATTCCCACTAATAAAAGCTAAACCCACTGATCCCTCAAAATCTGGCATTGCATGATTTCTGGATAATGCTGCTTCGCTGGATGGAACGTGTTGCATGGCTGGCTGGCGACAGGCGCAGCTGCGCCGCCCTCCTTTGTAATAGGGGCGCAGCTGCGCCGGAGTGGCATGGCATGGGCAGGAGGGGCGCAGCTGCGCCGGCGCCCTTTGTAAAAGGGGCGCAGCTGCGCCGGCGCCCATGAAACCTATTTATCACTGTGTCGTCCCTAAGCCTAACCAGAGCACAGCTGCGCCCTCCTACAGTTTGTTCTAGTTGATTTTGTTCGTAATCTGAACCTTGTGGATTGCTTGCATTGTTATTCTAAAGTGTAGGGCAAAAGTTGTAGCAATGTTTTTGGTATTCAAATACGATGTGGTATTACTTGAATTATGAACTTGTATGACTAATGGGATTCTTATATGTGACTATTATACAATAGGATTGCAACGTGTCATTAAGCTTTAAATTCGTAGACTACGCTAAAGGCAAGTTTCCTTTAACCCTATTCAATTTACATTCAAGCAGGATGTGGTATATTGTGCAAGTATTCGAACCCTTTCTCTATATTGAGCAAACATGTAAACTTGTATATTCCTGTATCATACAAGTATGTGACAATGACTCTTATGCTTTATAAACTGTCATTCATATTCTAAGGATTGGTTTAAGATTAATATCCCTTAAACCGCATTTCGAGTATTTGTATTCATTAAATCATTGAATAAGATTATAAAAGTTGTCTAAACCATTGTTTCGGTTAGACTAATATACATGTGTTCGAAAGCTATTACAAACCAATTGTCTTGGTGAGGACTCTTATTTACTGATATGAATAACCCTCATAAAAGGGGAAAATTATATATTGTTGGGGAACCGACGTGCGCACTTACAAGCATATGATAGTTTTGCATAATCTGGGGTACTATAGGCTGATCATCTGTGTACTTGTTTTTATTAGATTTTCAGTATAAAAACTGTTAATTCTAGCAGGAGTTCTTAGTCCTTTAGTGACTACTCAGTGTTCATATTCTTGCACTTGAAATGATTAGATGCAAGAATCCTATTGATATTCTCCAGCCCATGGCGACTCTTATGTATAACAATTGATTATCCTTATTATCCTTGAATTATCCTTTACTGTCATACCCTTGAAATTTGAACTTTATATTGTTCACCCTCATTGTATATACTTGCTGGGCAAATTTGTTGCTCATTCTTGCTTTCTTTAAACCTTTCAATTAGGGCAGAGCGAGGTGAACCTTCAGGCAAGGATAAAAGAAAGGGCAAAACTACAGAGTAGCTTTGTTTTTCCTTAAGGAGGATATTAGTTACTATGTTGCTTAAGTTTTCTGAATTTGGTAATGTAATAAGCTTAGGCATGGATTATGTATTAGTACTATGTTTCAGTTAAATTAAGACTTTTAGATAGTATTGTAGTATCGGTTGCGAGACCTTGGGACGAGAATAATTATATTAAATCAATGTAATTTATTCTATATTTTACTCTGCATTAGATTTATGTCATTATTGTGTTAGATCGTGATGAACCAAATTCGAGACAGTGACGTCAGAATTTGGGGGCGTCACACACTCTATGAGGCTTGGGAGAGGTTTAAGGATTTGTTGCGGAGGTGTCATCATGGAATTCGAAGTGGTTGCAAGTGCAAACTTTTTACAATAGGTTATTCAGCACAACTCAAAGTAGCATAGATGCCGCAGCAGGTGGAGCACTGATGGGTAAAAACTTTGATGAGGCATATGAGCTTTTAGAGGCAATGGTTGCAAATAACTACTAGTGGCCCATAACGAGAATGAATCAGCCGAAAGTAGGAGGAAAATTTGAAATAAATGCGATGACTGCTCTGGCTGCATAGGTTGCAACTCTGACGAAAAAGATAGATGTTATGGGAGCACAACATATTCAACAAGTGGCTATGGTATGCGAAATTTGTGCGGGCAACCATGCAAGTAGTCAGTGTACCATTAATACGAAGTTAGTTCATTACATTGTAAGCAACAACAGGCAAGGTATGAATTCAAACACATACAGCCCTGGTTGGAGGAACCACCCCAATTTTTTATGGAGTAACAACCAAAGCCAATCTTCAGCTCCACTAGGTTTTCAAACTCAAACTCAAAATCAACAGCAGCAGGAAAGAAAGCCAAGCTTGGAGGAATCGATCACTAAATATATTGCTCATAATAACACGAGGATGAGCAATGTAGATGCTAATGTACCTACCCCAGTGCAACACAGTGTTGGAAAAAAGATGTGGAACAAAATATCAAGAGTGGAAAGAATGACCAGGAAGGAAGTCCAGCAGTGAACATGAATAGAGGCAAGCAAAGTATGATGGTACCTCCCGTGCCATTCCCACAACGCTTACAGAATCAGAAGCTGGAAAAACAGTTCTCGAAGTTTTTAGATATTTTTAAGAAGCTGCAAATCAACATTCCATTTTCTCGAAGCATTGGAGCAGATGCCCAGCTATGTCAAGTTTATGTAGGAAATTTTATCAAAGAAAGGAAGGCCATGTAACTATCAGACCATTGCTTTAACAAAAGAATGTAGTGCAGTTCTTCAGTAAAAGCTACCCCCAAAACTGAAAGATCCAGGCAGCTTTACAATCCCATGGACAATTGGTACTCAGCTTATGGGGATGGCTTTATGTGATTTGGGAGAAAGCATAAACCTCATGCCATTGTCAATATACAAGAAACTTGGATTGAAGGATGCAAAGCCCATGAATGTTACTTTACAGTTGGCAGATAGGCCAGTTACATATCCGAGAGGCATAATTGAGGTCGTGTTGGTCAAGGTGGATAAGTATATATTTCCGGCAAACTTCGTGGTACTTGATTTTGAGGAAGATAGAGAGATCCCAATCATCTTGGGGCGACCATTTTTAGCTATTGGAAGAACATTGATTGATGTGTAAAATGAGAAACTCACTATGAGAGTCAATGATCATGAGGTTAAGTTCAACGTTTTTAAAGTAATCAAGTTTTCTAACGATGTAGAGGAATGTTATCTGGTTAAAGCAACTAACGAAATGGTCGGTGATGATTCACTGAGTGACCATAGTTCAAAGATTTTAGTTTGTGATTATATCCATGAGAAAAAGGAAACAATTGAATGGAAAGGGCATAGCTTGAAGCATTGATGGGGATATGCAACTAATGAGCCCGAATAAGAATTGAAGAAGTCAAGCTGACAATTCTAAAAATAAGCACTGATTAGGAAGCAACGCAAAAGTTTTTGGATTTTTAATATTAGATTGCATGTTAATTAGTTGATAAACGTTTTATTTTTCAAGTTATAGGCTTGCTTAAACCATTTTTAATAAATATTTGTTAGGTTTGTATAAAACGCGAACATGCTATCAAATTACATAAATATAGCGGAAACGCGATAAAATCAGATTTTAAAATTTTATACAAATCGTCACCATGATCTTTCTTTATACACAATTATTAATTAAACGAAAGAGATGGAGAATAAGAATTATACCCTTGTAGAGTTTTAGCTTCCTCAAGTACTAGTTCAACTCCAATTCCTTCGCGCTCTCCTTGAATTCTACCGATTAAATTCCTTCCTTTGATCAACGTTAGCCACCTAAGCGTTTAGCCTCTAGAGGTGATCAACCAAGGAATAATACTTGTTCAAGAAGATGGGTGTTGGCAAAACCCTAGTTTCTATCTCTAATAGAAATTGTAAGTACTCTCCACAATTCTCATGTAAGAGTGTGCAACCCTAATCTATGATAAGACTCCTCTTATTTATAGATGTAGGAAAATCTTTCCCTAAATTATTTAGGATTAGGGTTTCTATTCTAATTAAACTCATTTAATTAATTATACTCCTAATCTAATTAGGAATTCTTGAGAGAGTACTTCTATTAATTAACTTGCAATCCCTATTAGGAATTAAATAATAGTAATAACAATCATAATAATAAGAATCCTCTTATTAATTTATATTTAATATTTTAAAAATATTAAATAATAAATATTAAGCTATTTAATTTATTCTATCTCCATAGATTAAATTAAATACACTTAACGTATTATTACAATTATGCTATTTACTTTTTAAACAAATTTTTTTTTTGCGATGTGATTCTTTAAGTTCTCCATATTAAACCGATTATGAATAAATCAATTAGCATAATTCTAATCTTATTTATATAAATAAATTAAATTATTTAATTCATTTAAATAAATAACATTTATTCTACAATAAGGGTAAGCCCCCTTAGCGATCAACGACTTTCCAGATAATATAGATTTCAACATTAATCACAAAAGAACCTTTTAATGAATAGTTATCGCACAATTCAATCCTTCTACCATACAATGTCCCAATTAAATATAAGAAATGGAATTACTGTCAAGTCTTATTTTATTTAACTATATGTATTTCGATTGTTAAATACACAAGTCTAAATAATGCAAATTAGAAACTCATTTCTAAATTCATTCTGTCTTGACCAAGGACTACTAAGTTGTCATTTATCGAATCACATAGGTGAAAGTAGTATGCACACAAGCCAATCATATTTTATATGATGTAGCATATACTTTGTAATTTTATTTGATTATTAAAGGAATTTTCATTATCTACATGATGTTGTTATATTAATATGCGATAAACCCATAGTTTTGAGCAATGCTTTTAGAATCATGATGGTTATCATGCTATTGAGATCTAAATTCTAGATAGCTCACAAACTAAAATAATTCCTAATCGTTGGATTACTAAAAAGAGGATTAGTGAATCCGGATAGATTACTACATACGTTGCTTGCTCTTAGGAAGAGGATGATTGATCTCATAATTATTTATGTGGAGACACTAAAGCAAGTTTGTAAGTGCTTATTAGAGAATAAGTTCACTGAATATGGCTCGCTAAGGAATACCTAATGGAGTTTTACTCGCCTGTCAATAGGAATTCCTCTAGTGATAGTAGTACAAGTGATCCTTTGACTTGAGATCATCACAATATCTTGTGTATGATGAGTTATACTTTGACATGTCCCTTAAGAGCTTTAGGGTATATCAAAGGGTATGATTGGGTATAATAAGTTATACATGGAGATAGGTGAATGATCAATAAAGAATCTACCTCATCTAGTAAAAGGTGTCAATGTCCTATGTGATTCGATAAATGACAACTCAGTAGTCCTTGGCCAAGGCAGAATGAAATTAGAGAAGAGTTTCTAATTTACATTATTTAGAGTTGTGCATTTAGGAATCGAAATACATATATTGTTATTGCAAATTCACATACTTACTCAAGTTAGTTGAGCAAGTAACTTATGTTGAATTGTTTCATTGTGCTAGTTATTGAGTGCCATTTGTTATATTGCGTAAGTTGGAATAATTATTGTACATTATTCTATATCATATTAATTATTGTTATTCACACGAGTGTGCATTTTCAAGTCATGTTCTTAATACGAACTATTTAATTGGGATAACGTCTAAGCCAATTGTTCGGCTAGACATTTAATTGAGATAACGTCTAAGCCAATTGTTCGACTAGACATTTAATTGAGATAACGTCTAAGCCAATTGTTCGGCTAGACATTTAATTGAGATAGCGTCTAAGCCAATTGTTCGGCTAGACATTTAATTGAGATAGCGTCTAGGCCAATTGTTCGGCTAGACATCTAATTGAGATATAGTAGTAGTCTATGCCAATTGTTCGGCTAGACAGTTACATGTTTGAAATTCTTGACATGATTATTGTTGAAGCTAGTCCAAACCATATTGTTGTGTTGCGGAAATCCAAAGTTAGCAGCAACCCTCATAGTAGGGCAATATTTATTATGGGTATGAAGTACTCGAAACGAAATACAGGGTATAATGTATACTCGGAACGACATACAGGGTATGATATATACTCGAAACGAACAACAGGTGGTTATTTTATGCACATTATATCTGTACGAGGGGCTGATCACCTTGAGTACCCATCTATCTATGGATATCTTTGATATTCGAAACGGACAGCATGGTCTATGGCCTATGGATATCTTTGATATTCGAAACGAATACTCACTGTCTATAACAACCAACTCAACCGTAAATATTCTTCACCTTGTGTGTCTTGAATATCATTTCTTGAAGCGTTCTTCTGTATAGTGTGTTCTTGAGTATTGTGACTTAGAGTTATCAGCTTTACAGTTAATCCTTCTGAATTACTGTTGGATAAGCCTTCACAAGTATTGTACATTGTGAAAATTTAAAGAATTATATTCTTTTCATTCATGATATATCTTCATTGGTTATTTTAACTTGCTGGGCAATTAGTGCTCACCCTTGCTATATCATGAACCATTTTCAGATAAGTCCGTGCTCGTACAAGATGCCAAGGATGATAAAGGAAGAAGACAAAGTCCGTGTTTGACTCATGTTTAGTTTATTTAGTTTGCTTATGTTGTAAACTCTTTTGTGTTATTATTACAGTGTATCAAGGTTAGAAAACCTGGGATGATTGTAAGTTGTTACCAATAATTATATTCCGCATTTTATTGGGTAGTTAGAATGTTGTTAAGTTGGATCGTGAGCACTGAATCCGGGGTTCAAAGAACTCGGATTTGGGGGCGTCACAGGTTTGACCTTTTGGTTCACTTGGTGGCTCTAGTGAACCGAATTAGAATAAAAGTCCATAATCAATCTGGGTAGAATATAATATTCTATATGTGCATGCTTACTATATATATATATATATATATATTATCCAACATGCCTCGCATGTTAAATAATTTGATGCATATTTTTTATATATATGTGCATGCACGCTAAACAAGATGAGACAAATAATAACAAACCCCTCAAAGAATTTATATTAAGTCCTAAGCGTTCAAAGATATTTGGAATATCGAACGTCGCCTTCTAGCATAATAAAACGATAGAGTATCAATTAATCATTATAAGTTTGTTGTGTCACACAAGGCTTGTCTTAATTTTTTGAGATTTTATTTTATCACATTTAATGCTTATGAATAGACTGAATGATACTGTTTTGTTGTGTCACACAAGAACAGTGTTTTTCTTTTGAATATATGGAAGTGTTAGGTTGGACTTAACTTAGATAATTTTGATTCGGATGTGTCACACTTGATCAAAATAATCTAAGAGGCAAAATATAAAGAGTTACATAGTGATGTAATTGACAATAGTTGTCTACCTATTTATTTATATATAGTTTGTTGTGTCACACAAGGCTATATACATTTGAAATGATATCTTTATTCTCACTAGCAAATCTTTAATTAGATTTGCCGAACTATATATTGAGGGTAATATAGTTTGATGAAAATAGTGGGAGATACCAATTTAAATAAAGACCTAATTTATTTTAGTAATTAATTAAGAAATGAATGTATGCTAAAATGTTGTTAAATTACAAATTCATTTACAGAATTTTACAATGTCTAATTTACTATTATTACGGAGCATATTAGATGCTAATTAACAGGACCAAATTAAAAGGACTGGTTAAAGAATCTGAGAATAGTTCTCATGGCTGAAAAGCTATCTTATGTCCTTAATACGCCTATCTCTGCAACGGTTGCAACAATGCCTCTGAGGAAGAGATTGCTACTTTTAGAAAGTGGAAAGATGATGCAATCTTGGCTCAGTGCATCATGCTCGCATCCATAAGTAACGAGCTTCAGCGTCAGCAAAAAACTATGGATGCTCTTACTATACTCCTGCACCTTCAAGGAGTTGAATGGTGAGGAAAGTAGGACTATTAGATATCAGATATCTAAGGAGCTCTTCCAATCTAGAATGACTGATGGCACTACAGACAAATGTCCTAAAATAATCAATTTAATTGAACAATTGGGACAACTGAGTTTTATAATGGATGGAGAGTTGATCCAAGATTTGATCTTGCAATCACTCTCGGACTCCTTCTCACAATTTGTTGTGAAATTCCATATGAACAAGCTATATATCAGCCTGCCTGAGTTGCTTAAAACATGTTTTAAACTGTAAAGAGTCACTTTTCAACCAAGAAAGGCTAAGTCTTACTGGTAGATGATTCTTCCAGGAAGCGGAAGAGGGCTAAATGATCTTCTTAAAAGAAAAACAACTCAAAGAAGGTATAAGGAAATGCACTAATAACAAAACTGATGCATATAGCAAAGGAGTTTGCTTCCACTGCAATAATCCTGGACACTAGAAAGGAAACTCTAAGGAGAATCTTACAGAGGCTAACCAGAAGAAGCTTAGTGAAGCTTCGGTTACAGATATAGGTTTTGTTCATTATTGAAATAAATCTTTTTGTAAGTCAAGGTTCTACTTGGGTATTGGATACCAGCTATAGTTCTCACGTATGCAATCCAATGTAGAGACTAAGCAGAAGTAGAAAGCTAAACAAAGAGTAAGTAATCTTACGTGTGGAGAATGTAGCAATGGTTGCTACATTAGCCGTAAGAACTTATAGTTTAGTGGTGCCTACGGGCAAGTCTATTAAGTCAATAAATTGTTCTCTTTAGAAACATTATTACTTTCATTGTCGGCCAAGAAAGGTTCTGGTATTATATTTAAAAATAATTGTTGTTTTATTTATAATGATAATGTTTTGTTAGAAACTAGAAGATTACTTGATGGACTTTGTATACTTGACTTACATGAAAATAATTTTGCAAATTGAACAAACTAGTAAAAGAAAAGGAGATGACCATTCAAAGAGTTGAATATGTGTATTTGATGAAATACAAGTCTGAATCATTTGAAAGGTTCAAAGAATTCAAAAGTGAAACAAGTTAACAAAGTATTAAAATTCTTTGATCAAATCGAGGAAGGAATACTTGTACAATGAGTTTCTAGATCATCTCAAAAATGGTATTTTCTCATAATGGACGGTTCATGATACGCAATAATTGATTAGTATATCTAAAAGGAAAAATTGTACCTTGTTGGACATGGTGCGGTCCATAATGATTTTTACCGACATTCCAGTATCTATCTGGGGTTATGTCCTAGAAACGACTACATATCTACAAAATAAGGTAACCTCAAAATCCGGCCTCAAGTCTCCATAAAAGTTATGGATAGGGATGATTCCTAGTCTTAAGTATGTTAAGACAAGGGGTTGTCCAGCTTATATGAAAAGGTTTCAAAAGGATAAGTTTGGGACAAAATCTAACAAGTGAAGGTTTGTGAGATATCCTAAAGAAAGTTTAGGGTATTATTACTATAATCCTATACGCTACCTTCTTGGATAAAAGTGTTTATCATTCAAGGAGCTAGTGTGAGGGTAATAGATCTTGAAGGAGTTCAAGAACCACAATTCACTTTAAGTCAAACCGAGGGACTTGCAGATAGACCTATTGTACCACAACCGAATTATAAATCTGGAAGAGTATCGAAGATACCTAAAAGGTATGGATTCATCATAGAGGATGATGATGAGGTACGCATCATAGAGGATGATGATCCAATTATATACTATGAGGATATGAGTAGTAATGACTCGGAGAAATGGCTAGAAGCTATGAAATCCGAAATAGACTCCATGTATGAGAACCAAGTATAGACTTTGGTTACTCCACTGAAAGGCATAGTGCCTAGAAGGTGTAAATGGGTCTTTAAAGAGAAAGACTAGGGCAAATGGCAAAGTAGAGACCTATATGACCAGACCTGTTTAAAAGGTTTTCAAATCAAGTCAAGGAGTTGACTGTGATAAAACCTTATTACTGGGTAATACTCAAGTCCATTTGGATTTTACTTGCGATTACAGTTTATTATTACGAAATCTGGCAAATGGATGTGGAGACGCCCTTCCTCAATGAAGACTTGAGGAGAATGTATGTGTGATACAACTAGAGGAATTTGTTTCAAAGGTTGAAGCAAATCGTGTAAATAACCTACAATGATCCATTTATGGATTGAAGCAAGCTTCTCAAAGATGGAACATTCATTTTGATGAGACAATTAAAAGAGTTTGATTTTATCAAAAACGAGAATAAACCTAGTGTGTACAAAAGGGTCAGTGAAAGCACTGTGACATTCCTAGTATTATATGTTGATATACTACGATAAGGAATGACACACCAATGCTACAATCAGTAAAGATAAAATTATCTAAACATTCCTCCATGAATAACTTGGGAGGAGCATCCTATAAATTGGGGATATAAATCTATATAAATAGATTTAAAAGGATGCTCTGCTTAACCCAAGAAATGTATATTCATTCGATGCTAAAGGCGTTTAGCATGGCAAACTCCAAGAGAGGTCTCATGATGATTAGCCATGGAGTGTATTTCTCTAAAATTGTCTCCAATTAAAAGAGATATCGCATGAGTTACTATCATGTAAGCAATGAATATACAAGGCCTGATGTTGATCAATCATAATCTGGAGAAGATCACTGTAAGACAGTGATAAAAACATCTTTAAGTACTTAACCGGTATTGAAGATGTGATCATGATTCATGGTAGGTCTTAATTAAAACTAGAGGGTTAAACAGACTCAAGTTTTTCGGACTGACCAAGACGATAACAAATCCACTTAGGGTAAATTGTTACCTTGAATGGTGGTGTAGTGAATTGGAAAGGTTCCAAATAGCAAAGAGTTACTGATTTAGTAATAAAGACAAAGTATATAGTTGTAAATGAAGTTGCAAGTTAATTATTTGGATGAAAAGTTCATTACAGAACTAGGAATAGTTCCTAAGTCTCATCTTGGACTCAAACATATATTGTGGCACTTTCATTTGATTGGAAGAATCATTGAAAGAGAAGAAGTCACTATAGAGATAGTGGACTCTCAAGAACAACATTGCATATCTATTTAATGAAGCTTTATCTAACAGAAGGATGATCGTCACTTAGAGAAGAAGGGTATAAGATACCATAACGATTGACTTTAGTACAAGTAGGAGATTGAAAGTAGTATGCACACAAGCCAATCATATTTGATATGATGTAGCATATACTTTGTAATCTTATTCGATTATTAAGGGAATTTTATTATCTACATGATACTATTATATTAACATGTGATAAACCCATAGTTTTGAGCAATGCTTTTAGAATCATGATGGTGATCGTGCTAATGAGATCTAAATTCTAGATAGCTCACAAACTAATATCGTTCCTAATCGTTGGATTACTAAAAAGGGGATTAGTGAATCCGAATAGATTAGTACATACGTTGCTTGTTCTTAGGAAGAGGATGATTGATCTCATAATTATTTGTGTAGAGACACTAAAGTAAGTATGTAGGTGCTTATTAGAGAATAAGTTCACTGAACATGGCTCGCTAAGGAATACCTAATGGAGTTTTACTCGCCTGTTAATAGGAATTCCTCTAGTGATAGTAGTACAAGTGATTCTTGGACTTAAGATCATCATAGTATCTTGTATATGATGAGTTATACTTTGACATGTCCCTTAAGACATTTAAGGTATATTAAAGGGTATGATTGGGTATAATACATTTTACATGGAGATAGGTGAATGATCAACAAAGAATGTACCTCATCTAGTAAACGATGTGAATGTCCTATGTGATTCGATAAATGACGACGCAGTAGTGCATGGCCAAAGCAAAATGAAATTAGAAAGGAGTTTTTAATTTACACTATTTAGAGTTGTGCATTTGGGAATCGAAATACATATAATTAAATAAAGTAAGACTTAACAGTAATTCCATATCTTATATTTAATTGGGACATTGTATGGTAGAAGGATTGAATTATACGGTAACTATGCACTGAAAGGTTCTTTTGTGATTAATGTTAAAATCTATATTATCTTGAAAGTCGTTGATCGCTAAGGGGCTTACCCTTATTGTAGAATAAATATTATTTAATTAAATGAATTAAATAGTTTAATTTATTTATTTAAATAAGATTAGAATTGTTCTAATTGATTTATTTACAACCGGTTTAATATGGAGAACCTAAAAGGTCACACCGCAAAAGAAAAATATTTGTTTAAGAAGTAAATGGCATAATTGTAATAATAAGTTGTGTGTATTTAATTTAATCTATGGAGATAGAATAAATTAAATAGCTTAATATTTATTATTTAATATTTTAGAAATATTAAATATAAATTAAAGAGGAGTCTTATTATTATTAATATTATTATTATTTAATTTCTAATAGGGATTGAGAATTAAATAATAGAAGTACTCTCGTGGATTCCTAATTAGATTAGGAGGTTGATTTAATTAAAAGAGTTTAATTAGAATAGAAACTCTAATCCTAAAAAGTTTAGAGAAGGGTTTTTCCTACATCTATAAATAAGAGAAGTCTAATAATAGATTAGGGTTACACACTCTTACATAAGAATTGTGGAGAGTACTTACAATTTCTATAGAGATAGAAACTAGGATTTTGCCAACACCCATCTTCTTGAACAAGTATTATTCCTTGGTAGATCACCTCTAGAGGCCAAACACTTGGGTGGCTAACGTTGATCAAAGGAAGGAATTTAATCGGTGGAATTCAAGGAGAACGCGAAGGAATTAGAGTTGAACTTGTACCCGAGGAAGCTAGAATTCTACAAGGGTATAATTCTTATTCTCCATCTCTTTCATTTAATTAATAATTATGCATAAAGAAAGATCATGGTGATGGTTTGTATGAAAAATTTAAAAATCTGATTTTATCGTGCTTGCGCTTTATTTATGTAAGTTGATTGCATGTTCGCGTTATACAAACCTAACAATAGGACATTCACATCTTTTACTAGATGTGGTAGGTTCTTTGTTGATCATTCACATATCTCAACGTATAACTTATTATACCCAATCATACCCTTTGATATACCCTAAAGGTCTTAAGGGACATGTCAAGGTATAACTCATCATACATAAGATACTATGATGATCTCAAGTCCAAGGATTACTTGTACTACTATCACTAGAGGAATTTGTATTGACACGCGAGTAAAACTCCATTAGGTATTCCTTAGCGAGCCACGTTCATTGAACGTATTCTCGAATAAGCACCTACATACTTGCTTTAGTGTCTCCACGTAAATAATTATGAGATCAATCATTCTCTTGCTAAGAGCAAGCGACATATGTACTAATCTATCCGGATTCACTAATCCCATGTTTAGTAATCCAACAATTAGAAACGATTTTAGTTTTAAGCTTTCTACGAGTTTAGATCTCATTAGCATGATCATCATCATGATTCTAAAAGCATTGCTTTAAACTATGGATTTATTAAATATTAATATAATAACATCATGTAGATAAAGTAAAATGTCTTTAATACTTTTATTAATAAACGAATAAGATTACAAAGTATATGCTACATCATATCAAATATGATTGGCTTGTGTGCATACTACTTTCAATCTCTCACTTGCACTAAAGCCAATCGCCACGGTATCTATTACCCATCTTCTAAGTGATGATCATCCTACTTTTGGATAAAGCTTAAGTAAATGGATATACAATGTTATTCTTGAGAGGCCACTATCTCTATAGTGACTTCTCCTATTTCAATGATTTCTCTAATCAAATGAAAGTGCCGCAACACATGTTTGAATCCAAGATGAGACTTAGGAACTATTCCTAGTTCTATAATAAACGTTTCATCCAAATAATCAACTTGCAACTTCATTTATAGTTATATACTTTGTCTTTGTCACTAAACCAACAACTCTATACTGTTTGGAACCTTTCCAATTTACTGCACTGCCATTCAAGGTAACGATTTACCCTAAAGTGAATTTGTTATCGTCTTGGTTAGTCTGAAAAGCTTGAGTCTGTTGAACCCTCTAGTTTTAATTCAGACCTACCGTGAATCTTGATCACATCTTTACAGTGATCTTCTCCAGAATATGACTGATCAACATTAGGCCTTGCATATTCATTGCATGCATGATAGTAACTTATGTGATTTCTCTTTCAATTGGAGATAATTTTAGAGAGATACACTCCATGGCTCATTATCATGAGAACTCTCTTGGAGTTTGCCATGTTAAACGCCTTTAACATCGAATGAATATATGTTTTTTGGGTTAAGCCGAGCATCCTTTTAAATCTATCTATATATATTTATATCCTCAATTTATAGGATGCTCCACCCAAGTTATTCATGGAGGAATATTTAGATAATTTTATCTTTACTGATTGTAGCATTGGTGTGTCATTCATTATCAGTAGTATATCAACATATAATACTAGGAATGTCACAGTGCTCCCACTGACCCTTTTGTACACACTAGGTTCATTCTCGTTTTTGATAAAAATTAAACTCATTTGATTGTCTCATTAAAACGAATGTTCCATCTTTGAGAAGCTTGCTTCAATCCATAAATAGATCGTTGTAGTTTACATACATGATTTTTTTAAACCTCTGAAATAAATTCCTCTGGCTGTATCATACATATATTCTCCTCAAGTCTTCATTGAGGAATGACGTCTCCACATCCATTTGCCAGATTTCGTAATAATAAACTATAATCACAAGGAAAATTCAAATGGACTTGAGCATTGATACAATGAGAAGATTTCATGATGGACAACTCCTTGCCATTATTTGAAATCTTTTGTCACCATTCTGGCCTTACAGGTTCCCATCTTGCCATCTGCTTTAGTCTTTCTCTTAAAGACCCATTTACACTCTATAGGCACTTGGCCTTTTGGTGGAGTAACCAGAATCTATACTTGGTTCTCATATATGGACTCCATTTCGGATTTCATGGGCATCTACCACTTTTCTGAGTATCCACTACTCATAGCCTCATCGTATATAACTGGATCATCATCTCCTATGATGTGTACCTCATCATCATCATCCTCTATGACGAATCCATACCTATCAGGTATCTTCGGTACTCTTTCAGATTTACGAATAGCTTGTGCTACAGTAGGTTCTTCCACTTGGTCAGGTACCTAACTTTGATCCGTAATATTTTGTGGTTCTTAAACTTCTTCAAGATATATCTTACTCCCACTGACCCCTTCAAGGATAAACTCATTTTTCAAAAAGGCAGCGTGTTTCACAACTGATGAGTGGGTTTTATACTTACGAATTAAGTACGTTTGACTTGATAATTTGTTAGTTCTTAAGTATTTTAAGTTAGTATTAGATATTTATAGTGTTTTTATGTTATTTTGTAGGAATGAGCAAGGAAACGCAATTCGAACATCTTTTGGAGTACAACATGCGAGCAAGTGCGAGAAGGGAAGATTACAGGGCTTTTAACATTAAAATAGATGCATGTTCTTGGTTTGGAACTTGGATTTTATTGTAGATTTACTTCTTAGCTTTTCGGAACATCTTGAATCACCTCAATCGGAGTTCGGATGCGAGAGTTATGACATTTTTATCAACAGAGATCAAGGTTTGGAGTTGTCATTTACATAACAGCCACTTCAAGCTCAATGTCGAGCATGCTCCGGCCTGAATCTCTCAATTTTCAAAGAATGAAAGTTGTAGATCTCGTCGATATCTTCGATTTGGTAGGTGGCAGGCCTCGTAACTCCTCCCGGATCACAAGTTATGGCCATTTTACCAACAGACGTCGAAGTAGAAAATATTTTCTCGCCGGGGCGAGAATCTCAGGCTTAAATTTCTCGCCGGGGCGAGAACCTCTCTGCCCAACTTTGCCGGGGCGAGGATTTTACAAAGGAATTTCTCGCCGGGGCGAGAATGCGCGGAAAGGAAAAAAATATTTTAATGCAGTTCTTTTGGGAAATTGATTTGGAATTGGATTCTTTTCTAACTGGTTTGATTCAGAAACTATAAAAGAGATAGGGAGAGATGGAAATAGGGGGAACATACATATACATACACCTACTTGATACATTCATAGTTACATAGTTACGCAAGGATTGAGACACAGAGCTGAACTTGGGAGATTGGAGACTGAAGAAGCATTGTAAGGAATTCAGATTAGAGACTTGAAGATTGAAGAACTTTTTACTGAGTTTTTCTTATCCTCTATCTTAGATTTGTAATTTAATTGTGATGACTTATTTGGGATTCATGTTTTCTATTTTCAGTATGAACTAAATTTGCAATTAGGGCTACAATTGAATCTTTTGTGTTTATGGATTAATTATCTATTTGATTCCAATTATTATTTCATATTGAGTTGTCTATCATAATTTGTGTTTATTGAGTAATTGTCTGATCAACAATTAGCGGGATACTTTAGATGAATTCGGAAGATGAAATCTAGGGTTAGATCTGAATGTGATAGCATGTATTCTTAATTATTTGCATGGGATGAGTAATTAGGGTTGTGAAGTGAATGGGGATTTCTCTTCGCTGCATGTAATATTGGGAATTGGTGCTTAATGAATATAATTCTTTAGTTTTGCATAGGAATATCGTAGAATTAATTGGGTTAGATAAATTTATTTGATCACTTGGGAAAGGGCTTATGAATAACTTTGAATTCCTGTTAACAACTCCGTTGAAGTTAATAATTGGATGAATTGGATAATTAGTTTGTATTACATAATTGGGGATATTGTAGTCTTAAGCCTTTAAAAATTTGAATTTCAACCTTTGTGTTAGTTCTTATTCTTAGTTTTGATTTAAATAGTTTAATCATTATTCAAGTTATGATTGTTTAAATAAAATTGAATTTATATAGTACTAGTAGTTGGAAATTATTGAACAGAGATTCCCTGTGGGTTCGACACTCTATCTTATCACTTTATTACTTGTTGATCGTGTATACTTGCACGTAATTGTTGATTGTGAAATCTGACAACAAGTTTTTAGCGCCGTTGCCGGGGACTCTTTTTGTTTAATATTTATTTCCATACTAGTATAATCAATTCAATCTTAATTTAAACGTTTTATTTGTATTTTTATTTAATTTTTTTTTCTGTTTTACTTCCTTTTGAGGTACACCATGGCTAACTATGACTATCAGTGGCCTTATACGAGAATGATTCAACTAAGAGCGGCAGGGATTTATGAATTCGATGAATTGTCAGCACAGATTGAGACACTTTCGAGGATGATTGACGCTTTTGCAGTACAACGTAGTCAAAGTGTGGCGATGATTTGTGATTATTGTGCTGAAAATCATCTGAGTCATCAATGTGCCATTAATTTTGAGTCGATGCAGTATGGTGGCAATTTCGATGATTACCCCAACAGTTATGCCTATCCAAACAACTATCATCAGGATTGGGGGTATCAGCCGGATTTTTCATGGAGCCATAATAATCAAGTCCAAATCTTTGCTCCACGTCACTCATACACTCCAAAATCTCAGGATTCAGCCTCTCCACATGAAGAAAGGAAACTGAGTTTGGGGGAGACCTTGGCGAGGTTTATTACAGATATGGACGAAAGAATGAGTGATCAAGATCAGTTGTTGAACTTAGTGGATTTAAATATAAAAAGCCAAGCAGTGTCGATTCGAAATCTTGAGAACCAGATGGGACAGCTTATCAACGTAGTCAACAGTAGCTATCATTGTGTATGGCCCAATGACGTGGTTCTCCAATCTGATGGATTGCCCGTGCCAAAGCTGCAACCGGATGTGCTAATTGATGATGATTTTGATATGGAAGAGAATAGTGGGGATCAGGAATATACAGGCGAAGAAAATCTAGCCTTGAGTTCTGACGCTGATGTACTGATTTTGTTAGTGCCCCATGTGCCTTCTTCACCAAACCACCACGATCCGGGTAGTTTTGCAATCCCTTGCCCAATTGGTAGTCATATCGTCGGCAAAGCTCTATTTGACATCGGAGCTAACATGAATCTGGAGCCATGGTGGGATGAGAAAGGGGTCTATAAGAAGTTAGTTGATGATCCAGTTGTGTTTAAAAAGTTTCAATTCAATATTCCGTTCACAAACACAATGGAGCATAAGCCTGGCTATTTGAAGGTTATAAAGGAGATTCTACAGGAAAAGAGTATGCTAGGTGATTTTGGATCAATGGACCTTATAGAAGCAAAGCCCTCAGACGTGTCATTATTACTACTAGATGGAGGATTCCTCAATTTTCGAAGAGGCATTGGATAAAAAAGGAAGTAGTCAGGCTGAAAGACTCTAAATCAAGCGCTTGATGGGAGGCAACCCAATCATTTTATTATTCTTAGTATTTTAGTTTTCTATATTTTTGCATTTAGTTAGGATAGTAATAGTTAATTTCTATGATTTTCAGTGCTTTGCTAGTCCCTCATGCTTCTAAAAAGGTTGTGCTAATCCATGCTATGCTATGTTGCTTTGAACAGGTAAAAGGTTTTGGGATTGTAGCAATTGAAGAGAGGAGGAAAAAATTAAAATTTTCAAAAACAAGGATTCTCGCCCCGGCGAGATCCCAAGGCAAAAATGTTCGCCCCGGCGAGATCAGTTTAAAAAAAACCTTTTAATTTGAAATCTCTCACCAACCCTCAATGAAATCTCTAATCCGACTTCTTCCATTCGAAATCAATCAAAGATGTTCGTGAGGATGAATCCGAGTGCAGTTCCAGTTCCAGTTTCCCGAGCCTCAGTCGTTGCCAGTTTTTCTATCATCCAGACTCTAATGATGTCGATCATGTCGTTTGACCAGTCAGGGAAGTCCTCCATTTTAATTTCTTTATTTTGTAAACAATGAGGACATTGTTCATTATGAGTTTGGGGGTGGATTTGCTGTCATTATATATAGTCATGTCATACTGCATTACATAATTGTTTAGTTCACGTACTATGCATTGCATATTGTAGGAATAGTTTAAAAAAAAGTAAAAATTTTAAAATCACAAAAATATTTTTTTTGCAGATTAATTTATTGCACTTTCTTATAGATTTAGGGTCATATAGAATTGCATTTAGGTTAAGTTTGAGCAATAAATTGATGTAGAATATTTAAGGAAGGCCAATGATGAAAATTGTGATCAGTTAGTTAATTAGTTTAGCAAGACGGATTAGGAGTGCTAAATTATGAATTTTGACTGTTCCTGATTTTGTCAAGCTTAAGACCCTTTTAATTCTTTTATGCACATATTCATTTGGTTGAGCTAGTTTTACTTTGAGAAAGTTTATATGTTAAATGCTCATAGAAGATATTTCTGAACTCTATATCTTGTTTGATCATAACTTAAAGTGTAATATGAGGAAGAATATAATTTGGGAGAAATCTTGGTTAATTTGAAAAACAAATTGAAAATTTTAAACCTTCCCCAATTGAAAAAATGGATCATGTGGTGGGTTGAGATGGAGCGTAAAACGCACTCACTCATAAACACATGCAGCGAGATGGAGCGTAAAACGCACTCGTTCAATTGAAGGTGAGAAGGAGCGTAAAACGCACTCACTAAAAAAGAGAATGAAAAGAGAAAAAAATTATTTGAATTTGTGGGGAGGGGTTTTAAAAGGAGCTTAAATATTTTAAATAACCTTGTGATCTTCTAGTGATGTTTTTCTATATTTGCTTTGAGTTGTGGAAGATAAGCATATAGAGTTTTTGTTGTTATACTAACCTTTTTGATATCTTTGATGATGTATTTGGTTTCATGAGCTTCTTTGAGTGTTTTTTTTCGCTAGTTTGATACTTTGGGGGTATTTGATGAGTGGGTTTTATACTTACGAATTAAGTACGTTTGACTTGATAATTTGTTAGTTCTTAAGTATTTTAAGTTAGTATTAGATATTTATAGTGTTTTTATGTTATTTTGTAGGAATGAGCAAGGAAACACAATTCGAACATCTTTTGGAGTACAACATGCGAGCAAGTGCGAGAAGGGAAGATTACAGGGCTTTTAACATTAAAATAGATGCATGTTCTTGGTTTGGAACTTGGATTTTATTGTAGATTTACTTCTTAGCTTTTCGGAACATCTTGAATCACCTCAATTGGAGTTCGGATGCGAGAGTTATGACATTTTTATCAACAGAGATCAAGGTTTGGAGTTGTCATTTACATAACAGCCACTTCAAGCTCAATTTCGACCATGCTCCGGCCTGAATCTCTCAATTTTCAAAAAATGAAAGTTGTAGATCTCGTCGATATCTTCGATTTGGTAGGTGGCATGCCTCGTAACTCCTCCCGGATTACAAGTTATGGCCATTTTACCAACAGACGTCGAAGTAGAAAATATTTTCTCGCCGGGGCGAGAATCTCAGGCTTAAATTTCTCGCCGGGGCGAGAACTTCTCTGCCCAACTCCGTTGAATTTAATTCTTTAGTTTTGCATAGGAATATCGTAGAATTAATTGGGTTAGATAAATTTATTTGATCACTTGGGAAAGGGCTTATGAATAACTTTGAATTCCTGTTAACAACTCCGTTGAAGTTAATAATTGGATGAATTGGATAATTAGTTTGTATTACATAATTGGGGATATTGTAGTCTTAAGCCTTTAAAAATTTGAATTTCAACCTTTGTGTTAGTTCTTATTCTTAGTTTTGATTTAAATAGTTTAATCATTATTCAAGTTATGATTGTTTAAATAAAAATGAATTTATATAGTACTAGTAGTTGGAAATTATTGAACAGAGATTCCTTGTGAGTTCGACACTCTATCTTATCACTTTATTACTTGTTGATCGTGTATACTTGCACGTAATTGTTGATTGTGAAATCTGACAACAACAACAAACACCTTTTGATTAGTAGGATGATAGAAATAATACCCTGATGCTTCTTTAGGGTATCCCACGAATCTACACTTATCGAATCTAGTCTTTAGCTTATTATGCTCAAACCTTTTGACATAAGTTGGACAACCCCAAATCTTAACATGCTTAAGATTTGGTTTCGTCCATGTCCATAACTCATATGGAGTCTTTGGGATGGATTTGGTAGGTACCTTGTTAAGTAGGTATGTAGCCGATTCTAGGGCACAACCCCAGAAGGATACTGGAAGGTCGGTAAAACTCATCACGGAACGAACCATGTCCAACAATTTTCGATTTCTCCTTTCAGATACACCATTCAATTGTGGCGTCCCTGGTGGAGTCCATTATGAGATTATACCATTTTCTTTGAGACAACTTAGAAATTCATTCGTCAAATATTCCTCTCCTCGATCCGATCGAAGAATTTTAATACTCTTACCAGTTTGCTTCTCTACTTCACTTCTGAATTCTTTGAACTTTTCAAATGATTCAGACTTGTATTTTATTAAATACACATATCCAAATCTGGAATGATCATTAGTGAAAGTAATAAAATAAGAATACCCTCCTCATGCATTCGTTGTTATAGGTCCAAATACATCTGTGTGTACCAATGCTAACAACTCTATAACTCTTTCTCTTTTTCCACTAAAAGGAGATTTAGTCATCTTACCCATGAGACAAGATTCACAAGTTGGATATGATTCGAAATCAGATAGCTCTAAAAGTTAATCTTTATGCAACTTGGTTAATCTTGTTTCATTGATATGACAAAGTCTACAGTGCCACATAAAGGTATAATTAACATCATCTTTTTTTTTCTTAGTTTATTCAATTTGAAGTATATTTTCATGCAAGTCAAGTATATAAAGTCCATTCAGTAAATTGCCAATATCATATAAAACATTTTTATTATAAATAGAACAACTGTTGTTCTTTATTATAATATCAAAACCATCCATATCCAATACCAAAATTGAAATAATGTTTCTAATGAATATTGGAATATAATAATAAATATTTAAACTAATGGACTTGCCCGTAGGCAGTGCTAAACAATAAGTTCCTACAGCTAATGCAGCAACCTTTGGTCCATTTCTCACTCGTAGGACGACTTAATCCTTGTTCTGCTTTCTACTTCTGCTTAGTCCCTGCATATTGTTATATATGTGAGAACCACAGTCGGTATCTAATACCCAAGTAGAATTTTGATTTTCAGAAAAATTAATTTCAATCATGAACAAACCTAGATCGGAAGTCGAAGCTTCTCCAAGCTTCTTCTACTTTTGATCCGCAAGATAATCTTTGCAGTTCCTCTTCCAGTGACCCGGATTATTACAATGGTAGCAAATTTCTTTGCTAGTTGGATCAGCTTTCTTATTATCCTTTCCTTTCATCATGCCCTTAGCCTTCTTCTTTTTCTTCTTTTCAGAAGATACAATGGGCCTCTTTCTTTTCTTGGAAGAATCATCTACTAGTAAGACTTGATTCTTATTGGATGAGAAGTGACCTTCAGCAGTTTTCAATATGTTAAGTAACTCAGGTAAGCTAACGTCCAACTTATTCATGTGAAAATTCACAACAAATTGTGAGAAGGTGTCTGGGAGTAACTACAAGATCAAATCTTAACGTAACGCCCCATCCATTACGAACCCTAGTTGTCAAAGTTGTTCAATTAGATTGATCATCTTTAGGACATGAGTCTCAACAGTAGTGCCCTCAGTCATCTGAGATCGGAATAGCTCCTTAGATATCTGATATCTAGTAGTCCTACTTTGCTCACCATACTACTCCTTGAGGTGCATCAATATAGTAGGAGCATCCATAGTTTCATGTTGACGCTGAAGCTTGTAACTCATGGATGCAAACATGATGCATTGAGCCAAGATTGCATCATCTTGTCACTTTTTGAAAGTAGAAATCTCTTCCTCAGAGGCTGTTTCTGTAACATTTGTAGGGACGGGCGAATTTAGGACATAAGAAATCTTTTTAGCAGTGAGAACAATTCTCAGATTCCTTAACCAGTCCGTGTAGTTCGGTCTGGTCAGTTTGTTAGCATCAAGTATGCTATGCAGTGATAGTGAATTTGACATTTTTAAATTCTCCGTGTGAAATAAACAACATTTTAGCATACATTCATTTTATTAATCATCAAAATAAATTAGGTCTTTATTTAAATTGGTATCTCCCACTATTTTCATCAAACAATATTACCCTCAATATATATAGTTCGGCAAATCTAATTAAAGATTTGCTAGTGAGAGTAATGATCCCATTTCAAATGTATATAGACTTGTGGTGACACAACAAACGATATATAAATAAATAGGTAGACAACTATTGTCAATTACATCACTATGTAACTCCTTGTATTTTGCCTCTTAGATTATTTTGATCAAGTGGTGACATATCCGAATCAAAATTATCCAAGTTAAGTCCAACCAAACATTTTCATATATGTGAAGAGAAAAATATCGTCCTTGTGGTGACACAACAAAACAGTAATGTTCAATTCCTTAATAAGCATCAAATGTGATAATTTGACCAACATAGCAAATGAGCACAAAACGCCGCCTTTACAAACCAACCAAGCCAAGACACCAAGGCACAACACAAGCAAGGCACCAAACAAGTAAAGCAAAGCTGCATGCTCAAAGTCAGTAGCTCAAGCCCAGCTGCGCTTAAGCCTAGCGCAAACTCAAACTCCCAAAGCCTCATTGTCTCTAACTCCTACTTGATAATAACTTCTGTATTCCATATCCTATTACACCAAAACAACTTCCAGATATACACACTTATATCCTACACTGGAGTTAGCACAGGCCATTAAAATTAAGTGTAAGCAAAAGTGGAAGCATAATCTCTCTCTCATCTCTAAGATATTCCAAGGTATGCTAAAACATTCTAATATAAGGTAATTATCAATTTATTCTGCAAGTGTTAAACTTCCCTTGGTTGGTATTGTGGTTTTGGTTAGTAAATTATTTTTTAAGAAGAATTGAGGAATTGTGGCGCTTGATCTGGAAGATTTATGAGGGTGCATGCCAAGTGTTCGACAGTTTGCCTGCAAGAAGTTCATTAGTACTTGGCTTGATTTTTTGTGATTTCCTTGCATTGTCATGGCACCCAAATGTCAACGTGGGGATGGTCCAAGTTCTAAGGCTCCAAGGCAATATGATAAGAGTCGTTTTGTCAGCGAAGCCGCCTCAGAGCGATTTCATTCACTTTTGGTTAACAAGGATTTAATCCCGGAACGTGGCATCATGCCCCAAGAATATTAGGATCGAGGTATTATTGCTACTTTCATAGAGCATGGATGAGAGACTTTCACGGCACAACCAGAGTAGTGGTGGGGGTTGTAAAGGAGTTTTACACGAATGCCAAAGAGGTGAGAAATAATGTGGTGCAAGTGATGGGAAAATCAGTGGCCTTCGATAGTACAAGCATCAATGCTTATTATCAGATGATCCCTATCAACAATGATGAATTTACAGAGTATAGGCAGGAGCAACTTGATTGGGATCAGGTAATCAAAGGCCTATGTCGGTCAGGGGCACCGTGGATATTGAAGGGAGACGAGGCTGTACACTTCTTCTACAGCGAGCTTAGCCGAATTGGTTAGGCATAGTATTATTTTATTTGTGCTAAATTGATGCATTCTACTCATGTTTCAGAAGTAATTAAGGATCGAGTAGTGTCACTCTATGCCTTAGTCACTAGTAAGAGCATTGGTATTAGAAAGTTTATCCATGATTCCATTCTCCACACTCTTTAAGGGAGCTCCACAGGCGGGTTACCACAGCCTTCGTTGAATTGTGGGTTATGCAAGAATACGGGTGCTATCTGGGGCGAAGATGAGATATTCGAGCAGCCGAAGGCCTTAATTGACAGTCGAACAATCAACCGATTTAAGGAGTGGAAATGTGGTGTTTCGTACTTGAGGGGTGCTGGTTTTTTGGTCAATACAACTCCTTCCGATACTGCGGGTCCATCCCAGCATCCGCAACCAGCTACTTCTTCTTCTTCGTAGTCGCCTATGGACTTACTATTAATCGAGATGCGAGAGCTTCAGATGGAGATAGGTGTTATTCGTAGGGGTCAAGAGGAGATGTTACGGATGTCTCGGCGTCAGTCTCGGTGTGTTGATCAAGTTACCAGTTAGGTGGATATGTTCTTGGACTATTTAACCGAGGTTAACTCTGCGCTTGCGAACATGTTCAATGCTTCTGGATTCAACACAGGCCCAGATCCATTCTATTTCCCTGCACCTCTGGTATTTCTAGAGTATATGCTTGATACGGAGGAGGAGGGGGAGGAGGATGATGATGCGGATATGGACGATGATGGAGAGGATGATGCTTGATACCCCAGGGAAGTCCTTTTGTTTTAATTTGTCCTATTTATTTTAACATTGAGGACAATATAGTTTTTAAGTTTAGGGGTATTATTTATTAGTTGTAATTGCTATTTAAGATGTTTTTATTTGGTACTTGGATATTTTCAGTTTATATTATGATATTTGGTTTAGTTATGGCATTTTAGTAGTTATTAGTTCTAGCTTGCTCGTTAGTTTTTATGGTATTTTAGGAGTGATGGCATGTTAGTGGAAAATTAGGAAAATTTAAAAAAAAAATTGAAAAATCAGTGTGCATTTGTTAAAGGTCAATGATAAGAAGTGATGAAAGTTTAGTTAACCTTTGCAAAATTTCTAGAGCATGCTAGTTGAAGCTTTAACTTAGGAATTGGTTCCACAGTATTTGATTGATCTTTGCACTTTACATCCATCTGTTCAGTCTTAGAGAGTTACATAGCTAGATTTTTTTGTAAAAGATGTGACTGAAACTCTGGGAACTTAATTATGTATCAAGTAAAACAAAGTTAGGCATTCAGATAAGTTTGGGGGAAATTGGGAAAATCTTAAAAATATTTATGAAAATGATGAAAGTTGTAATTTTTCCTGATTTGATTTACATCCTGTGATGGTTGAGATAAAGCGTAAAATGCACTCACCCGTAATCACAAGCACGAGATACAGCGTAAAGCGCACTCGTGTGAAAAAAGCAAGATAGAGTGTAAAATGCACTTGTTCAACAATAATTGAGAGGGAGCATAAAATGCATTCACGAGAAAAAAAAGAAGAAAAACTCTCTTGATGTGATACTTAAATTTTAGAGTTGATGTTGCTTATCTTTTATACAGTTCGGTTATATAGTCTTATCTAAGGATGGTTTTTTTTGAATAGTTGGGATGCACACACACACTTCATGGATCATGATTTGTTGTGGAACTAATGATTAGGTTGAGTTTTATACGGTGCATGTTCTTGGATTTTTTTAGGAGTTATTGTATAGGAATCTTTGAGGCCATTTTTGTAGAATTATAATGGTTTATTTCTTAAAAGTTAATTGCATGTTAGAGTAGAGTTTTAATTCCTAGTTTTGTTTTGTTTGAGGGCAATCAAAGATTTACGTTTGGGGGTATTCATGAGTGGGTTTCATACGTACGAATTGGGTATTCTTGGTTTGATTATTTTGCAAGTTCTTATATGTATTTTTAGATCATTTTTATACATTTTAGTGTTTTGGGGCAGGAATGGGAATTTAACTCGAAATGGTGTAAAGAGCGGTAAATGATGAAGTTTTGATTGTGATTATGTCAAGAAACACAACGTTTGGTGTTGGTGTGTGTTAGGCATTAGCTTTAACAAGGCAGCCAAGCATGGCATTGGTGCAGTAAGGCAAATGGACGTGTAAGGAGAACAAAAAGAAAATAGACAGTAGCTGGAGCGCAGCTATGCTAATGTGTAGCGCAACAACACTGCAAAGAACAAAGGATAGCGCAACTGCGCTAGATCCCGTCGCAGCAACGCTAGACTTGTTTGGGGCACGGTCAATGCGTTGGTTTAACTGAGTTGCTAGCTAATTTCGTAATAAGGTTACAACACTTACAGATTAAATCATTAAAGTAATAAGACAGCGGTTAGTACCAGCGCAGGATCGTCAGAAGAAGTATGCCGACCTACATCGTCAGAAACGAGACTTTGAAGTTGGTAGCTTTGTGTTTCTGAAGGTATCACCCTGGAAAGGGAAGATCCATTTTGGGAAGAAGGGCAAATTGAGCCCTAGGTTCATAGGACCTTTTGAAATATTAAGGAGAATCGGTGAAGTGGCGTACGAGATAGCATTACCTCCTGAACTTGAGCACATTCACAACGTGTTTCATGTATCAGTGTTGCGTCCGTATAAGCCAGACTACAAGCATGTCATTTCTTATGAACCAATTCAAGTCGAAAAGGACTTATCGTACGAGGAGATTCCTGTCCAGATACTTGATAGGAATGAACAGAAGCTGAGAAATAAAGTCATTCATTTTGTTAAAGTTCTCTGGAGAAACCACGCGGTGGAAGAAGCTACGTGGGAACTCGAAAAGAAGATGAGAGCAAACTACCCCCAGTTATTTGAGTAACCTTAAATTGAATTCCGAGGACGGAATTTTTATAAAGGGGAGAGGATGTAATGTCCAGGAATTTTAAACCTTGTATTAATTTATTTTGATAAATAAAATTCATTTTATATAATTTTACGAATTTAATTGGATCCATGTAAGAATTATTATTTGATTATATAATTATATGCTCCAATAATTTTCTTTGCCTTAAAGGGGCTCGCTAATAGTTGAATAAATTAATGAGTTAACCCTAATATTTGATTGGCAAGAAAATCGGTGAACTAAATAAATAATTTTATCATTATCGGATTAAATAACTAGGATAACGAATTATGGTTAAAATAAATATTTTAAATAATTAATTAATCATTTTAGTTATTTAATTTAAATATTAGAAACATAAGGGTATTAATGTGATGGGTCACTTTTCTTCCAATTGGGCTGGACCCATTTTTCTTTTATTTCTGGATTGGGCCAAACCCATTCTCTTTTTTTTCTTTTATTTTACTTCATATTGGGCCATTCCTTCTCCAATTCCTTCAGCCGTCCCAACTCCATTGGGTGAGCCCATTCCCAATTTCTTTCCAGGTGGGTCGATCCGTTTCTAAATAAGTTGGGGAAAACCCAATTGGCATACCAATTTGGGGATTCAACCGAGCCAACCAAATTTTCACCCTCAAATCAGTAATAACCGAGCAAAAGAAATGGGGAGATCAGTCAAGAAAGAAGATCCAAAGCCCTAGCCTCCTAAATTAGATTCAATCAGGAAGAAGAAGAAGGCTAGCCGAACCTAGCGACTCCAACCCCTCAATCAATCGAACGAGTCAAGCGAGAGACGGGAGAGAGAGGGCTGTCAATCGCTGTAAAGGCCAGGAATTTTCAAAAACAGTGTATCAAATTATTTTGATAGATAAAATTCATTTTATGAATTTAATTGGACTCCTATAAGAATTTTTAATTATAGGTCCAATAATTTTCTTACATAAAAAGGGGCTCACTAATAGTTGGGATAAAATTAGTAAGTAACCCTAAGAATTTATTTGCAAGAAAATTGAGAAGAAAATTAATAAATAATTTCATTCTACCATTATCGGATTTAAATAATTCGAACGAGAAATTTTGTTGAAATAAATATTTGAAATAATTAATTAATTGAATTAGTTATTCAACGTAAATACTAGAATATAATATTGTTAATTTAAATTGGGTTCCCTTCATTTGAATTAGCCATTTGTTTGGACCCAAATCCCTTTTCTATTTCCAAACATTGGGCCGACCCACCTCCATAAGATCAGCCGACCCAAACTCCTCTCCAGTCGGGTTGACCCATGGTATGGGATATTAGGATTGCCGGCATCTCATTTGGGGAAAAACAATATTGAACCAAACCCTTGTATCAGAGCAATCCCAAGCCTCAATCAGTCGAACCATCTGGCAAAGCTAATCCGTCCATCAGTCGCGCAAGAGACGGGGAGAAGAAGGCGCCGGCAAAGGGCTTGAAGAACCAGCGGACAAGCGGGGGATGGATAGCGACGCAACCGAGCGTTCCGTCGACGGACCAAAGGTTCCAGGAAGTCCGGCGATTTGACCAGTGAGGGTTACGCAGCTCGAGGACCGCCGGCGAAGCTAGCTGGGCTCAGATGAGACTGACGTGGACCACTCACCCCTTACCCACTGGTCTCCGTCTTAATCAATTGGGGGTATTACCCATTAAATGGGTAAAATTTTTCCTATAAATTGAAGCCCTAAAATCCCAAACCCATAGCTGCCGACTTCCTTTGTTTGAGAAAATCCCCAATTAGCAGCTAGTTTTTCTTTAGGCTAGTAAGGAGATACAGAGAGAAGGGGGATACAAGGGAAGACCATCGCGCATGTCCGGCTGGGTTGATTACTTCGGACGGCGACGACGGACGGCGACTCGAACCACTCGAAGGTATACCGAACCGTGCTAAGTTTTAGGTTTGGTATAAATTTCTTTTCTAAATTCCCTCCTCTGAACTTAGTTTGGTGCTGCCCATTTTGTGGGTATGTTTATTTAGGATTTGTCTGTAAATGGATTTGGTATTGCCGACTGTACTGGTCGTGCTGTAGATTCTGTATTGGAATTGTTGGGTTTACAAGTCTGCAGTTATGCTTTGGGTTGGTTCATTCAAATAAGGAACTGATATTGCATTACTTTTGGTTGTCTGGTTTTAATTTGGTAAATTGTTCCCTGTATTGGATTTATGGGTTGAAAAATTGCTTGGGTCGTGCTGTTCTTGGTAGTGTATTGAGTTATACCGTGTGTATTTTTGGGAAAAACTGGTATGGCAGAACTTGAGGGTTCGGCTAGTCTATTGTTGGTATAGGACTAGGCCAATGCCGAGTTTTAGAATGCCCAATATATGTTTGTTGTAATGCCTAAACCAAATGTTGTTTTCATTTTGGATAACGGTTGTTCTGTCAGCATCATGGATGATAAAAAAATCGAATGTGGTTTTTCTTTCTGTATGTGTTAATGTTGGGCAAAACAATAATAAATAATTACTTATTATTTAAATAATAAATGACAAATTAGATAATAAGTATCTAAATTATTATTTAGTTAATATTCATAATAAAATAATAATTGATTACTATTTTTGTTTCCGTCAATATATAATAGGTAAAGATAATAATTATTATTCAATGAATATGGAATAATAATTAAGTAATAAATAATAACTATTTATTACCAATAAAGATTATAAATATTTAATTGTTATTCAATTAATATTGGATAATAATTAAGTAGGAATAAGTTAACAAAATAATTATTTATTATTTTCCCAATAAATAATAAATAAAGATAATAAATATTTAATTATTATTAAATATGAATAAAGTTAATAAAATAATTATTTATTATTATTTTAAATGATAAATAAAGATAATAAATAATTAATTATTATTTAATTAATATTAAGTAATAATTAAGCATGAATAAAGTTATTAAATAAGAAGGAAGTTAACTACGTAATCATTAATGAAATAATGATTAAGAATAAGGGAGATTTATAGGTTAATTATTTAGCTTTAACCCTTAATAAATAATAAACACTTAAGGATTGCTCACTAATAATCAAGTGTGGGTAGGATTTATACAGTAAGTATTCAATTAATGTTGCATAAGGAACAGGAGTAATAATTACTAAATTACCCTAAGGTAAATAGTAATTAAGAGTAAACTAAATAATTGATCAACGGTTTTTCTGTTATCTTTAAACCAAAATAAATTTATTAAACCATACCTAGATACTATTAAAGGAAATAAATTGAGTATTCAAATGATAGTGACCATGATCTATTATTATAGCTAAGGGTCATTAATAAATTTCCGTTTAACTAATGTTAAATGGTAATTAGTTATAGATTGTGAATTCTTTATTTGCTAAGTAAATAGTATAATAAAGTGTGCCAAGATACAATCATGTTATATAATTGATAAGCCGACTTTATCCAATGATAGGTCACTCGAGATCAATTAATTAAAGCTAGAATTTATCTGTAGCTGAGCAAACAGGCGAGTCCTCTATCCTGAACTTTGATTTCTGCAAGTTCCTAACCCTAAACTTCTTACATTATTGCAAGTTCTTCCTTACTCAACTTTTTACCTTGAGCAATACTTCTAAAACCTTATGCAGTATTTTAATTCATGCAAAAGGTATATATTATTGCAAGTATTCTTTAAGCTTGAATTTTATCTCCAAGCATGCTATAAGTGGTCTAATTACTTTTAAAATTATTCCACATCTGTGTATTTATTGGCATTCGCACTCATGCATTTGAATTCGGATATTGAATTAAATTCAGAAGTTTTATGAACCATTCATGGTTAAGTCTGAACCCTTGTTCGGTCAGACAATTTTGTGAGAATTTATAAAAGCTATCCGAACCGATCAATGGTAAGGATTCTTAGACTGTATGAACACCCCCTTTATTTATAGGGGAGTACCCCACGTACCGTATATAAGGTACAAATAGCAGAATTAAATGTTATGCATATACATAGGGTACGCGAGGCTGATCCCCTCAAGTACGTTATTCTGTAGCCAGTAACCAGAGGGTCAACCAGCTATTGACTCCTCTGGAAGTTATCGTTCAAAGTTTATTTGACTATCAATTGTTCTAAAAGCATTTATTGTTCTTGCTTCTGATTTATTCTATTGTTGAAATCCCTTTTTATATCCCTTCATCATGATATATCCTTATTGTTGCACTTTAAACTTGCTGGGCAAACTCGTTGCTCATTCTTGCTATATCATGATTTCATTGCAGCTAAACCCGAGACGTCAGGGAAGAATAAAGGGAAAGAAAAGATGAAATGATAGACTTCTTGTAGCTGACCTTAGATTTATGTGTTAGTTATTTACTGATGTAATTTAAACCCTGCTAGCTATTTAGGGTATGGATTGTGTAAATGTTTAAGGTTAATCGTATTCTGGGACTAGTGACACCTTGTAATGAACAATGTATGTTTATTATATTCCGCACTTTTAGATATCATATGTTGTTAAAGGTGAATGTTGTATTGAATCGTGATGACCAGATCCGGGTATTGGAGACCCGAATTTGGGGGCGTCACAGGTTGGTATCAAAGCTGTAGGTTATAAACTTTAGGATTGCGAAACCTAGGTTATAACCTTCGTAGTAAACTCGTATTGAGTGTTAGGAGATAAATCGAGGAGATTTATTATATGTGGTTTTGATGAATTGGGGAATTCATCGAGTCGAGTAGTACCCAATGAAATATACTTTCATTTCTTCAATGAATATATTTTATTGCTGTACTAATGTGAGTTTTTGTGTGTTTGTAGGATGGCTGATATAGGGGAGACTAGTGAGCCCGTGAGGAGGAGGAGACATATACAGATATACTAGTAGTTTCGGAGCAGCTGGTGGGTTATGCTCCTATTGCCCCGGGATTGCTACAGGAGGAGTCCGAGCCGGAGGAGGACTACCATAGAGAGCTACCAGAGCCAGTGGTAGGTGGGGTGATGAGGTCCGGTAGTCAGGACCCTGATACTGAGGAGGAGGATCCCGAGGCTGAGGGGGAGGAGCCACCTGCTGACATCGACGGCATGGGGTCCACTGCTGATGATATCATCGAGGGGTTGACGGACAGAAATGAGGAGCTGGAGGCTCGGATTGCTCATTTGGAGGAGCAGAACCAGACCCATCAGTATATGGAGGACCAGTATAGAGACCTGGCCTATCAGCTCGAGCATGATTTAGGGGTGGCCAAGGTACAGCTGCAGGGCTACGAGTCCTCGGCACAGCAGGTCGGACCACTGCTACATCAGCTAGTGGCCCGAAATGCTGAGTTGAGAGAGAGGTTGGAGCAGAGGGATCTGCAGATCGCCCACCTGAGGGCGAAACAGGAGGCCATGAGGTTTGAGGCCGGACTGGAGGTGGCTGCGAGGATGCGCGTCAGGGAGGCCTGGGCCAGGGAGGCCAGGAGGGTTGATCAGCTAGAGGACCAGCTAGAGGCCAGGGCAGTGAGGATAGAGACCCTGGGGCATGCCTTGGATGCAGCCTACCGTAGACCCCGGACTGAGATATGGGAGTCCAGTCGCTCTGTTCGCCGCAGGATCGGGGATGGAGTAGTCCCTTCTGGTCAGCAGGCTCGGCTCCGTCATGATGTATAGTGATGGGATAGGATGGTTGTTTAGTTGTTAGTACAGTCAGTCCCACTTTTGTTTATGTTAGGGACATAGTCATGTTTGTTTATGAAACTTTATATTTGTTGTTATGATTGGGGTAGCAGTTAAAACCCCAACTTTTGTGGTCTTGAGGGAGGAAGGTTAGGATTCCCCACTTTTGTCTAAGGGGAAGGGTTATTGATGAATAGGACACAGTGGCGCATTTATAGCAGTATGCCACAGGTTTCGTATTGTAACAAACGGTGGTATATGAATATAAATGCAGATGTTTCACTTAAATCGAATGTGCTGATAAATATTTTACCTTTAATTGTTTATTTTAATAACATATGATGTAAAATGTGAATCTATAGGTAAAAGTCATCAGTTTCCTTATTCTAAACCATGCCAAGGGGAAGGCCACGTAACCGACAGGTTGAAGAGTCAGAAAGTGAGGTTGGAGACCAAACCAACCCAATGAGAATGTTCGCGGAAATGCTGGCCGAGGCTATGCAATCCAGACCACCACCTGAGAGAACCCAAGCTGCAGCTGAGCCAACGCATCATCTGGCAAACTTTAAAGATTTCAAATTGGTCGGACCACCTGAGTTCAAGGGAACTCTTAACCCAATCGAGGCGCAGACCTGGATAGAAGAGATAGAGAAGGTCTTTGAAGTAGCAAGGGTGGCAGAGGAACAGAAAACAAGTTTTGCCACTTTCATGCTAAAAGGAGAAGCCAACTATTGGTGGAAGGCCAATCGGGGTCGAGTTGAAGAAGGCACTGTCGCTTGGGATCGTTTTAAGGAAATGTTCTTGGAAAATTACTTTCCAGAGAGCATGAAGCAGGAGATGGAGATCAAGTTCCTGAAACTGAAACAAGGAAACATGTCTGTGGCTGAGTACGCGGCTAAGTTTAATGAGTTGGCACGGTTTGCAGCTCACCAAGTCAGCACCGAGGAAAGGAAAGCTCGCAGGTTTGAGCAGGGGTTGAAGCCATGGTTATACCGTTCTGTGGCGGTATTAAAAATCAGAACATTCGCAGAATTAATGGAGAGGGCAATCATTGCAGAGGGTGGCAGTGAGGCCCCTGGCTAAGTACAATCAGGATAAGAAGAAGGGTCATGAGGGCCAGAAGTCAGGAAGCAGCGGGGGCAGCAACCCCAACAAACGGAAATGGAATGAAAGTCAATCTTTCGGGAGCAATAAACCCGGAGGAAACCTATCTGGAGGGGAGGCAAGGAAACCAGGCAGGTGCAGTAATTGTGGTAAGAACCACACGGGGGAGTGTATGAAGGGAAAAAGCGTTTGCTACAAATGCGGGCAACCGGGGCACATGGCTCCCCAATGTCAGAACAAACCAAAGGGGGGATGTTATTCATGTGGAGCACCCGACCACCAAATCAAGGACTGTCCGAAGAGGAAAGGTGACCTCGGGAGTGGCAACATGAACAACAACAGCAACAGCGGGAACAATAACCGGCTGAGCTATGGGGCACCAGCCAGTCAAGCTAACAGGCCAACAGCTCGCACATTCAATATGACAGTCCAGGATGCAATGGAATCCAAGGACGTGGTGTCAGGTATCATCCCAATCAACGATATAAATGCATATGTGCTATTTGATTCGGGTGCCACTTGCTCTTTTGTTTCCGAAGAATTTGCTAGACAATTAAATGTCCCTTGTGAAAAGTTAGAACACCCTATGAACGTAGAAGTAGCAAACAAAGAAATTATCCCCGTAGAATGCATTCATAGGAACTGTTGTGTTGAATTTCGAGGATTTAAGCTCAAAGTGGATTTGATACCAATTCGACTGGGAGAGTTCGATGTAATCTTGGGAATGGATTGGCTATCAACCCACGGAGCAGTTATTGACTGTAAGAAGAAATGTATACACCTAAAGACTCCTAATAAGTCAAAGGTGGTATTTTACGGCAGTAAGTCACCAAGCCAATCTTGTTGTCTTACTATGATGCAAACAAGGAGATTACTCAAGAAGGGTTGCGAATGTTATTTGGCCCATGTGGTTGATACTCGTCGAGTAGGGGATGAGATGAGTCAAATACCAGTCGTGAGAGAATTCACCGATGTCTTTCCCGAAGAGCTTCCGGGACTGCCGCCGGATAGGAAAACCGAGTTCGTTATCGATTTGGCACCGGGAACCGCACCAATATCGAAGCCGCCGTATCGAATGGCACCTGTAGAGATGAAAGAATTGATGGTGCAACTGCAGGAACTGTTGGATAAGGGTTATATCAGACCGAGCGTGTCCCCGTGGGGAGCGCCAGTTCTGTTTGTAAAGAAGAAAGACGGTTCAATGAGGCTTTGTATCGACTATCGAGAGTTGAACAAAGTTACGATTAAGAATAGGTATCCACTTCCTAGAATTGATGATCTGTTTGATCAACTCAAGGGAGCGAAGTACTTTTCAAAGATCGACTTGAGAACCGGCTACCATCAGCTGAAGGTAAGGCAGGAAGATATCCCGAAGACTACATTCAGGACTCGTTATGGGCACTTCGAGTTCCTGGTAATGTCTTTTGGGTTGACAAATGCGCCAGCAGCCTTCATGGATATGATGAACAGAGTGTTCAAGCAGTACTTGGACAAGTTCGTAGTCGTATTCATCGATGACATCCTGGTGTATTCAGGAATAGAGGAGGAGCATGCTGAACACTTAAGAGTTGTATTAGAAGCTCTCAGGAGGGAGAAATTGTACGCAAAATTTTCGAAGTGTGAGTTTTGGTTGCAGAGGGTACAATTTCTGAGTCATGTCATAGACAAGAATGGTGTTTCGGTGGACCCAGCAAAGGTGGAAGCAGTTATCAACTGGGAACAGCCGAAGACGCCAACAGAGATCCGGAGTTTCTTGGGATTAGCGGGATACTATCGGAGATTCATCCAGGATTTTTCAAAGATAGCATCGCCGTTGACCAATCTCACCAGGAAAACAGTCAAGTTTGTTTGGTCGGAGAAGTGTGAGGAGAGTTTCATGGAATTGAAAAAGAGACTCAGCCAAGCACCAGTGCTGACCTTACCAGACAACACTGGGGGTTTCGTAGTGTATAGCGATGCGTCACACAAGGGTCTTGGCTGTGTACTGATGCAACACGGCAAGGTCGTGGCGTACGCATCGCGTCAGCTGAAGGATTATGAGAATGGTTATCCGACTCATGACTTGGAGTTAGCAGCGGTAGTTTTCGCCTTGAAAATTTGGAGGCACTACCTATACGGGGAGAAGTGCGAGATATATACAGATCACAAAAGTCTGAAATATATCTTCACTCAAAAGGAGCTGAACATGAGGCAACGCAGATGGTTAGAATTGATCAAGGACTACGACTGTGAAATTCTGTACCATCCGGGCAAAGCAAATGTAGTGGCTGATGCCTTAAGTAGGAAAGGCAAGGTGAAATTGATGCAGTTGACGGTCCAGGAGGAGTTGATACGGGACTTTGAACGTCTGGAGCTGGAAGTTAGGTATCCAATGGAGGGGGACGAAAAGGTGTTCGCCGTGACGGTAGGTCCAACTCTACTGGATAAGATACAGGAGGCTCAAGAATTTGACGAGGAATGCATTGACATTAAGAAACAGTTATCGGAGGGAAAAGCCTCGAAGTATAAGGTTGACAGCACAGGATTGCTGAGGTTCGAGGGAAGGATCTGGATACCCTATGTACCAGACTTAAGGGAAGAAATTTTGCAAGAGGCCCATAATACGAGGTTTTCGGTACATCCAGGTAGCACCAAGATGTATCAAGATCTTCGCCAGCATTATTGGTGGCCGCATTTGAAGGGGGAAGTTGCAGAATTCGTCAGCCGGTGTTTAACCTGTCAGAGAATCAAGGCGGAGCACCAACGGCCGAGCGGATTGTTGCAACCCTTAGAGATTCCCGAATGGAAGTGGGAGCACATCACAATGGATTTTGTGGTGGGACTTCCAACAACGCAAAAAGGTCTAGACGCCATCTGGGTGATCGTAGATCGTTTGACCAAGTCTGCCCATTTTCTACCGATCAAGATCAGGTACAAATTGGAACAGCTAGCAAAACTTTATGTGAAGGAAATAGTATCACGACATGGAGTGCCGGTATCTATTGTGTCTGACAGGGATCCGCGCTTCACGTCAAATTTTTGGAGAAGTCTGCAGGAGAGACTGGGAACACAGTTAAGAATGAGTACGGCATATCATCCTCAGACTGATGGTCAGAGTGATGCGAACAATTCAGACTCTAGAGGATATGCTCCGGGCAGTTGTGATGGACTTGAGTGGCAGCTGGGACGATCACTTGCCACTAGTGGAGTTCGCCTACAATAATAGTTACCATGCTAGTATTGGTATGCCACCGTACGAAGCGCTATATGGGAGGAAAGTGAGTTCGAACGCCGTTGTGTTGGGATGAAGTTGGTGAACGGAGATTGTTGGGGCCAGAGTTGGTACAACAAACCGTGGAAATCATTAAAGTAATAAGACAGCGGTTAGTAGCAGCTCAAGATCGTCAGAAGAAGTATGCCGACTTACATCGTCAAAAACGAGACTTTGAAGTTGGTAGCTTTGTGTTTCTGAAGGTATCTCCCTGTAAAGGGAAGATCCGTTTTGGGAAGAAAGGCAAATTGAGCCCTAGGTTCATAGGACCTTTTGAAATATTAAGAAAAATAGGCGAGGTGGCGTACGAGGTAGCATTACCTCTTGAACTTGAGCACATTCACAACGTGTTCCACGTATCAGTGTTGCGTCCGTATAAGCCAGACTACAAGCATGTTATTTCCTATGAGCCAATTCAAGTCGAGAAGGATTTATCGTACGAGGAGATTCCTGTTCAAATACTGGATAGAAAAGAGCAGAAGCTGAGGAATAAAATCATTCACTCGGTGAAGGTTCTCTGGAGAAATCACGCGGTAGAAGAGGCTACGTGGGAACTTGAAGAGAAGATGAGAGCAAACTATCCGCGCTTGTTTGAGTAACCTTAGATTGAAATTCCGAGGACGGAATTTTTATAAGGGAGAGAGGATGTAAAGGCCAGGAATTTTCAAAAACAGTGTATCAAATTATTTTGATAGATAAAATTCATTTTATGAATTTAATTGGACTCCTATAAGAATTTTTAATTATAGGTCCAATAATTTTCTTACATAAAAAGGGGCTCACTAATAGTTGGGATAAAATTAGTAAGTAACCCTAAGAATTTATTTGCAAGAAAATTGAGAAGAAAATTAATAAATAATTTCATTCTACCATTATCGGATTTAAATAATTCGAACGAGAAATTTTGTTGAAATAAATATTTCAAATAATTAATTAATTGAATTAGTTATTCAACGTAAATACTAGAATATAATATTGTTAATTTAAATTGGGTTCCCTTCATTTGAATTAGCCATTTGTTTGGACCCAAATCCCTTTTCTATTTCCAAACATTGGGCCGACCCACCTCCATAAGATCAGCCGACCCAAACTCCTCTCCAGTCGGGTTGACCCATGGTATGGGATATTAGGATTGCCGGCATCTCATTTGGGGAAAAACAATATTGAACCAAACCCTTGTATCAGAGCAATCCCAAGCCTCAATCAGTCGAACCATCTGGCAAAGCTAATCCGTCCATCAGTCGCGCAAGAGACGGGGAGAAGAAGGCGCCGGCAAAGGGCTTGAAGAACCAGCGGACAAGCGGGGGAGATAGCGACGCAACCGAGCGTTCCGTCGACGGACCAAAGGTTCCAGGAAGTCCGGCGATTTGACCAGTGAGGGTTACGCAGCTCGGAGGACCGCCGGCGAAGCTAGCTGGGCTCAGATGAGACTGACGTGGACCACTCACCCCTTACCCACTGGTCTCCGTCTTAATCAATTGGGGGTATTACCCATTAAATGGGTAAAATTTTTCCTATAAATTGAAGCCCTAAAATCCCAAACCCATAGCTGCCGACTTCCTTTGTTTGAGAAAATCCCCAATTAGCAGCTAGTTTTCTTTAGGCTAGTAAGGAGATACAGAGAGAAGGGGGATACAAGGGAAGACCATCGCGCATGTCCGGCTGGGTTGATTACTTCGGACGGCGACGACGGACGGCGACTCGAACCACTCGAAGGTATACCGAACCGTGCTAAGTTTTAGGTTTGGTATAAATTTCTTTTCTAAATTCCCTCCTCTGAACTTAGTTTGGTGCTGCCCATTTTGTGGGTATGTTTATTTAGGATTTGTCTGTAAATGGATTTGGTATTGCCGACTGTACTGGTCGTGCTGTAGATTCTGTATTGGAATTGTTGGGTTTACAAGTCTGCAGTTATGCTTTGGGTTGGTTCATTCAAATAAGGAACTGATATTGCATTACTTTTGGTTGTCTGGTTTTAATTTGGTAAATTGTTCCCTGTATTGGATTTATGGGTTGAAAATTGCTTGGGTCGTGCTGTTCTTGGTAGTGTATTGAGTTATACCGTGTGTATTTTTGGGAAAAACTGGTATGGCAGAACTTGAGGTTCGGCAGTCTATTGTTGGTATAGGACTAGGCCAATGCCGAGTTTTAGAATGCCCAATATATGTTTGTTGTAATGCCTAAACCAAATGTTGTTTTCATTTTGGATAACGGTTGTTCTGTCAGCATCATGGATGATAAAAAAATCGAATGTGGTTTTTCTTTCTGTATGTGTTAATGTTGGGCAAAACAATAATAAATAATTACTTATTATTTAAATAATAAATGACAAATTAGATAATAAGTATCTAAATTATTATTTAGTTAATATTCATAATAAAATAATAATTGATTACTATTTTTGTTTTCGTCAATATATAATAGGTAAAGATAATAATTATTATTCAATGAATATGGAATAATAATTAAGTAATAAATAATAACTATTTATTACCAATAAAGATTATAAATATTTAATTGTTATTCAATTAATATTGGATAATAATTAAGTAGGAATAAGTTAACAAAATAATTATTTATTATTTTCCCAATAAATAATAAATAAAGATAATAAATATTTAATTATTATTAAATATGAATAAAGTTAATAAAATAATTATTTATTATTATTTTAAATGATAAATAAAGATAATAAATAATTAATTATTATTTAATTAATATTAAGTAATAATTAAGCATGAATAAAGTTATTAAATAAGAAGGAAGTTAACTACGTAATCATTAATGAAATAATGATTAAGAATAAGGGAGATTTATAGGTTAATTATTTAGCTTTAACCCTTAATAAATAATAAACACTTGAGGATTGCTCACTAATAATCAAGTGTGGGTAGGATTTATACAGTAAGTATTCAATTAATGTTGCATAAGGAACATGAGTAATAATTACTAAATTACCCTAAGGTAAATAGTAATTAAGAGTAAACTAAATAATTGATCAACGGTTTTCTGTTATCTTTAAACCAAAATAAATTTATTAAACCATACCTAGATACTATTAAAGGAAATAAATTGAGTATTCAAATGATAGTGACCATGATCTATTATTATAGCTAAGGGTCATTAATAAATTTCCGTTTTTTAAAACTAATGTTAAATGGTAATTAGTTATAGATTGTGAATTCTTTATTTGCTAAGTAAATAGTATAATAAAGTGTGCCAAGATACAATCATGTTATATAATTGATAAGCCGACTTTATCCAATGATAGGTCACTCGAGATCAATTAATTAAAGCTAGAATTTATCTGTAGCTGAGCAAACAGGCGAGTCCTCTATCCTGAACTTTGATTTCTGCAAGTTCCTAACCCTAAACTTCTTACATTATTGCAAGTTCTTCCTTACTCAACTTTTTACCTTGAGCAATACTTCTAAAACCTTATGCAGTATTTTAATTCATGCAAAAGTTATATATTATTGCAAGTATTCTTTAAGCTTGAATTTTATCTCCAAGCATGCTATAAGTGGTCTAATTACTTTTAAAATTATTCCACATCTGTGTATTTATTGGCATTCGCACTCATGCATTTGAATTCGGATATTGAATTAAATTCAGAAGTTTTATGAACCATTCATGGTTAAGTCTGAACCCTTGTTCGGTCAGACAATTTTGTGAGAATTTATAAAAGTTATCCGAACCGATCAATGGTAAGGATTCTTAGACTGTATGAACACCCCCTTTATTTATAGGGGAGTACCCCACGTACCGTATATAAGGTACAAATAGCAGAATTAAATGTTATGCATATACATAGGGTACGCGAGGCTGATCCCCTCAAGTACGTTATTCTGTAGCCAGTAACCAGAGGGTCAACCAGCTATTGACTCCTCTGGAAGTTATCGTTCAAAGTCTATTTGACTATCAATTGTTCTAAAAGCATTTATTGTTCTTGCTTCTGATTTATTCTATTTTTGAAATCCCTTTTTATATCCCTTCATCATGATATATCCTTATTGTTGCACTTTAAACTTGCTGGGCAAACTCGTTGCTCATTCTTGCTATATCATGATTTCATTGCAGCTAAACCCGAGACGTCAGGGAAGAATAAAGGGAAAGAAAAGATGAAATGATAGACTTCTTGTAGCTGACCTTAGATTTATGTGTTAGTTATTTACTGATGTAATTTAAACCCTGCTAGCTATTTAGGGTATGGATTGTGTAAATGTTTAAGGTTAATCGTATTCTGGGACTAGTGACACCTTGTAATGAACAATGTATGTTTATTATATTCCGCACTTTTAGATATCATATGTTGTTAAAGGTGAATGTTGTATTGAATCGTGATGACCAGATCCGGGTATTGGAGACCCGAATTTGGGGGCGTCACAATCGCCGGCGACAGCAAGGGTTTGTCATGGGCAAGGACCGAACGGCCACCAACGGACCATGGGTTCCTGGTTTTCGGCGAAGTGACCGACGAGGCACACGGCTCAAAGGCCAGCCGGCGAGTCACCATCGCTGCCCCCTTCCTACCGACGGTCAAAGGTGCGAACAAGTGGGGTAATACCCAGCAATTGGGTAAATTTCCTTCCTATAAATTGAGCCCCAAATCCTAAGCCCAAAGCTGCCGATTTTCCTTTGTTTTGTAAATTCAGATTAGAAAAAAATATATATATAAGGTCGCAGCAAGGAGAGAAAACCAGGGGGAATTAGTCGGTGAATGTCCAGCTGGGTTTTGTACTATGGAAGAAGAAGAAGAACGGCGGTTCGATCGGACCCAAGGTATATTAGTGAGCGACTGTGATAGTTTTCTTTAGGGGTTGTATAAATTTTTTTTTCTTATGAACTTGGATTTGTGTTGCCGACTGTGTTAGTATTGGTTATAATATACGTTGTTTCGGTTGTATTATGTTGTTCTTGTTTAGGTTTACAAGTCTGCTATTGTGTTGTGTTGGTTTATTGGACTTAGAAATCTGGTATGGTGATATTAATGGTATTGGGAAGTATATTCTCTGTTGTTGGTGGAAGCAGTCGATGGTGTTGGTATACTATACATTGTTCTGGGTTTTTATTGTGTTAATTTCTGTTTGGTTTTGGATTGGAAAATCTGGTATTATGTTGTTCCTGTTTGGGCTGTATTGAATCAGCTTCAGTTTAGTTAGGATGTCTAGCAGATGTTCGACATAATACCTAAATCAAACTTTGATTTTCTTTTGATATCATACTGTTAGGGGTAATTACTGAATTGGGAACCAGTGCTGTTAATTCCTTGCTATGTTAAACTATTGCTTAAATTGGCTTAAATCAAGATTGGCAGGAGTTTGTGTATCTGTGTGATTTTGTGGCTGATGTTAGTAGCAGGAGGAAATGAACGTATGATGGATATCATCAGTAAAAATATGTAATAGTGCAGTAACTTTCAAATTGGTTGTGTAAATTATTGGGTTGCTCAAACAAACAATAAATTAGGGTTAACAATTAATTAAACATTACTAATGGTAATTGGATGTAATACTACCGGATTAATTATTAGTCATTATTTGAAGTAATAATGCACTAATTATTCATTAAACCTTAAATAATAAATATTTAATTATTATTTAAATAATATTAAATAATAAATAAGTATGAATAAAGTTAATCAATTAATTATTTATCACTAAGTAATAAATAAAGATAATAAGTATTTGATTATTATTTAATTAATATTAAATGAAGTTGATAAAGTAATTATTTATTATTTATCAAATAAAGATACTAAAATAAGTATGGATAACGTTATTTATCAATAAACAATAAACATTTATCATTTAGTATTAGATAATAATTAAGTGTGAATAAAAGTAATAAAGTAATTATTTGTTAATAATAAATGAAGATAATAAGTATTTAACAATTATTTATTGTGTAACATTACATAATAAATAAAGATACGAAAATATCTAATTATTATTAATAATAATTAGGTATGAATAAGTTAATAAGGATAACAATTACTTAATCATTAATGAAATAATGATTAAGTATGAGTGAGATTAATAAGTTAATTATTTAATTTGGCCTTAATAAATAAGGATGATAAATACTTAAGGATTATTTAAGTAATATTAAATAATAATTAAGTGTGTGTAGAATTTATACATTAAGTATTTAATTAATGTGAATAAGGAACAAGAATAATAATTACTCAATTTCCCTTAAGGGTGAATAGTAATAAAATTGAATAAGTAATCAACTAATATCTAGTTGCTATTAAACCATAATAAATTTATTATTTAAATAATAAATAAGGATTATTAACCCATAGTTAGAGACTAATAAGGGAAATAGCTGAGTACTCAAATGATAAGTAACCATGAGTAACTATTATTTATTTTAAATAATAGCTAGAAGCCATTAAATTAATTTCTGTTTAGCTAATGATTAGATAGTAATTAAATGTCATTGGTAAATTGTTTATCCAATGATAGGTCACTCAAGATCAATTAATTAGAGCTAAATTTTATCTGTAGCTGAGCAAACAGGCAAGTTCTATCTTACTCAACTTTTATTTTGAGCAAATTTCTAAACCTTATGCACTATTTTTAATTTGTGCAAAAAGGTATATATTGTTGCAAGTTATTCTTTAAGCTTGAATCTTATCTCCAAGCATGCTTTAGGTGGTCTAATTTCTTTTAAAATTATTCCACATCTATGTATTTATTGACCTTCGTACTCGTGCATTTGAATTCGTACATTCATTAAAGTTCCGAAATTTATGAACTATTCATGATTAAGTCTGAGCCCTTGTTTGGTCAGGCAAGTATGTGAGAATTTATAAAAGCTATCCGAACCAATCGATGGTAAGGATTCTTAGACTATATGAACACCCCTTTTTATTATAGGGGAGTACCCAGGTACCGTATATAAGGTACAAATAACAGAGTTAAATGTTATGCATACACATAGTGGACGCGAGGCTGATTCCCTCAAGTACTTATTCTGTAGCCAGTAACCAGAGGATCAACTAGCTATTGACTCCTTTGGAAGTTATTGTTCAAAGTCTACTTGACTATTAATTGTTCTAAAAGCATTTATTGTTATTGCTTCTGATAATTCTATTGTTGAAATCTCTTCCTATATCCCGTTCATCATGATATATCTTTATTGTTGTACCTTAAACTTGATGAGCAAACTCGTTGCTCATCCTTGCTATATCATGACTTCATTGCAGCTAAACCCGAGACGTCAGGGAAGAACAAAGGGAAAGAAAAGATGAAGTGATAGACTTCATGTAGCAGATTTTAAATTTATGTGTAGTTAATCACTGTTAATGTAATTTAAACCCTGATAGTTATTTAGGGTATGGATTTGTGTATGTGTTTAAGGTTATTGTATTCTGGGACTAGTAACACCCTTGTAATGAACAACGTATGTTTATTATATTCCGCATTTTAGATACCATATGTTGTTGGAGGTGAATGTTTGTATTGGATCGTGATGACCAGATCCGAGTAGTTGGAGACCCGAATTTGGGGGTGTCACAGGTTGGTATTAGAGCTGCAGGTTATAAACTTTAGGATTGCGAAACCTAGGTTATAACATTCATAGTAAACTCGTATTGAGTGTTATGAGACAAATCGAGGAGATTTATTATATGTGGTTTTGATGAATTGGGGAATTCATCGAGTCGAGTAGTACCCAATGAAATATAATTTCATTTCTTCAATTAATATACTTTATTGCTGTACTAATGTTGATTTTCGGTGTGATTGTAAGATGACTGACATAGTAGGGACCAGTGGAGTCTAGGAGGAGGAGGAGACATTCATAGATGTACCAGTAGTTGCTGAGCATTTGGTGGGATATGCTCCTATTGCCCCAGGGTACCACTGGAGGAGTCCGAGCCAGAGGAGGACTATCCGGAGGATCGGGTAGAGCCGGTCGTAGGCCAAGTCTTGAGGTCCGGCAGTCAGGACCCGGATACTGAGGAGGAGGACCCCGAGACTAAGGGAGAGGAGCCACCCGCTTATGTTGATGGCATGGGGTCCACTGCCGACGATATTATTAAGGGACTGACCAGCAGGAACGAGGAGCTGGAGGATCGGATAGCTCATCTGGAGGAGCAGAATCAGACCCACCAGATCAGAGAGGACCAGTATAGAGACCTGGCCTATCAGCTCGAGCATGAGTTGGGAGTGGCGAAGGTACAGCTGCAGGGTTACGAGTCTTCAGCGCAGCAGATCGGACCACTGCTACATCAGCTAGTGGCCCGAAACGCTGAGTTGAGAGAGAGGCTGGAGCAGAAGGATCTGCAGATCGCCCACCTGAAGGCCAAGCAGGAGGCCATGAAGTTCGAGGTTAGGTTGGAGGTGTCTAAGAGGATGCATGTTAGAGAGGCCTGGGTCAGGGAAGCCAGGAGGGTTGACCAGTTAGAGGACCAGTTGGAGGCCAGAGCAGTGAGGATAGAGACCCTAGGATATGCTTTAGATGCAGCCTACAAGAGGCCCCAGACTGAGGTAGGGGAGTCTAGCCGCTCTATTCGTCGCAGGGTCGAGGGTGGAGCATTCTCTTCTAGTCAGCAGGCACGGATTCGTCACGACGTGTAGTGACGTGATATGATGGTTGTTTTGTCTTTAGTACAGTCAGTCCCACTTTTTGTTATATTAGGGACGTATTCATGTTTGTCTTGTGAAACTCTATATTTGTTTTCATGTTTGGGGTAGCAGTTAAACCCCCAACTTTTGTCTGTTAGGAGGGGTGGACAGTTATAATTCCCCACTTTTGTCTCAGGGGAATGGTTTAATGATGGATAGGGCATGTAGTGGCGCATTTATAGAAGTATGCCACATGTTTAGTCTGAATGTAACAAATAGTGGTATATGAATATAAATGCAGATGTTTCACTTAAATCAAATGTGTTTGATAGATGTTTTTACCCTTGATTGCTGATTTTAATGACATATTGTGTAAAATATAAAACTATAGGTAAAAGTCGGCCAGAATTCAAATCATGCCAAGAGGAAGACCACGTAACCGACAGGTTGAAGAGTCAGAAAGTGAGGTTGGAAATCAATCCAATCCAATGAAAATGTTCGCATAAATGCTGGCAAAAGCCATGCAATCAAGACCGCCACCTGTAGGGACCCAAGCAGCCCCCGGGCCAACACATCATTTGGCAAATTTTAAAGATTTTAAACTGGTCGGACCACCCGAGTTCAAGGGAACTCTTAACCCAATCGAAGCACAGACCTGGATCGAAGAGATAGAAAAGGTTTTCGAGGTCGCACGGGTGGCCGAGGAACAAAAGACAGGATTTGCCACGTTCATGCTGAAGGGCGAGGCTAACTATTGGTGGAAGGCCAATAAGGGTCGAGCAGGTGAGGGAGTCATTCCATGGGAAAGATTTAAAGTGTTGTTCTTCGAAAATTACTTTCCGGAGAATACACAGCAGGACATGGAAGTTAAGTTCCTATAACTGAAACAGGGGAATATGACTGTCGCAGAGTACGCGGCAAAATTCAATGAGTTGGCCCGATTTGCCCCACACCAGGTGGACACCAAGGCCTGGAAGGCAAGAAGGTTTGAGTTGGGACCTAAAACCATAGGTACAGAAGTCAGTCGCAATATTGAAGATTAAGAACTTCTCGGAGTTGCTGGAAAGGGCTATCATTGCGGAAGGGGGCAATGAAGCAGTGGCACGATTCAATCAGGACAGAAAGAAGAGTCAGGAAGTAGCCAGGGCGGGGAACAGCGGAGGTAGCAACCCCAATAAGCACAAATGGAATGAAAGCCAATCGTTCGGGAGCAATAAAACCCGGAGGAGAGGCTAAAAAAGGTGGCAAGTACAACAACTGCGGGAAGAGTCACTCGGGGGAGTGCATGAAGGGGAAAAGTGTTTGTTACTAGTGTGGACAACCGGGGCACATGGCTCCCCAGTGTCCGAACAAGTCGAAGGGAGGATGTTTCTCTTGTGGGTCACCCGACCACCAGATTAAGGATTGCCCGAAGAGGACGGGTGATGTTGGGAGTGGCAACAGGAGCAACAACAACAGCGAAAATAGCAACCGGCTGAGTTACGGGGCACCAGCCAGTCAAGCCAACAGACCAACAGCCCGCACGTTCAACATGACTGTTTAGGATGCAATGAAATCCAAAGACGTGGTGTCAGGTATCATCCCAATCAATGATATAAATGCATATGTGTTATTTGATTTGGGTGCTACCTGCTCTTTTGTTTCCGAAGAATTTGCTAGTCAGTTAAATTTACCTCGTGAAAAGTTAGAACACCCTATGAACGTAGAAGTAGCAAACAAGGAAATTATTCCCGTATAATGCATTCATAGGAATTGTTGTGCTAAATTGTGAGGATTTAAGCTCAATGTGGATTTGATACCAATTCGGCTGGGAGAGTTTGATGTAATCCCGGGAATGGATTGGCTATCAATTCACAGAGCAGTTATTGACTGTAAGAAGAAATGTGTACACCTGAAGACTCCTAATAAGTCGAAGGTGGTATTTTACGGTAGTAAGTCACCAAGAGAATCTTGTTGTCTGACCATGATTCAAACCAAGAAACTGCTTAAGAAAGGTTGCGTGTGTTATTTGGCACATGTAATTGATACTCGTCAGGTCAGGGATGAGATGAGTCAAATACCAATCGTGAGGGATTTCGCTGATGTCTTCCCCGATGAACTTCCGGGACTGCCGCCGGACAGGGAAACCGAGTTCGTTATCGATTTGGCGCCGGGAACCGCACCAATATCGAAGCCGCCGTATCGAATGGCACCTGTAGAAATGAAAGAGTTGATGGTGCAACTGCAGGAACTATTAGATAAAGGTTATATCAGACCAAGTGTGTCCCCATGGGGAGCGCCAGTTCTGTTTGTAAAGAAGAAAGATGGTTCGATGAGACTTTGTATCGACTATCGGGAATTGAACAAAGTTACGATTAAGAATAGGTATCCGCTTCCTAGAATTGACGATCTATTTGATCAACTTAAGGGAGCGAAATACTTTTCGAAAATCGACCTAAGGACAGGCTATCATCAGCTGAAGGTGAGGCAGGAAGATATCCCGAAGACTGCATTCAGGACTCGTTATAGGCACTTCGAGTTTCTGGTAATGTCATTTGGATTGACGAATGCACCAGCAGCATTCATAGATATGATGAACAGAGTGTTCAAGCAGTACTTGGACAAGTTCGTAGTCGTATTCATTGATGACATCTTGGTATATTCAGAGACAGAGGAGGAACATGCTGAACATTTGAAGATTGTATTGGAAGCTCTCAGGAAGGAGAAGTTGTATGCGAAGTTTTCTAAGTGTGAGTTTTGGTTGCAGAGGGTACAATTTCTGGGTCACGTCATCGACAAAAATGGTGTTTCGGTGAACCCAGCAAAAGTAGAAGCGGTTATCAATTAGGAGCAACCAAAGACGCCAACAGAGATCCGGAGTTTCTTCGGATTAGCGGGATACTATCGGAGATTCATCCAGGATTTTTCAAAAATAGCATTGCCATGGACCAATCTCACTAGAAAAACAGTTAAGTTCGTTTCGTCGGAGAAATGCGAGGAAAGTTTCATGGAGTTGAATAAGAGGCTTAGCCAAGCACCGGTGTTGACCTTACCAGACAACACTGGGGGTTTTGTAGTGTATAGCGATGCGTCACACAAAGGTCTTGGCTGTGTGCTGATGCATCACGGCAAGGTCGTGGCGTACGCATCACGTCAACTGAAGGACTATGAGAAGGGGTACCCGACTCATGACCTGGAATTAGTAGCGGTAGTTTTCGCCTTGAAGATTTGGAGGCACTACCTATACGGGGAGAAGTGCGAGATATATACAGATAACAAAAGTCTAAAATATATCTTCACTCAGAAGGAGCTAAACATGAGGCAGTGCCGATGGTTGGAATTGATCAAAGACTACGACTTTGAAATTCTGTATCATCCGGGCAAAGCAAATGTAGTGGATGATGCCTTAAGCAGAAATGGCAAGGTGAAATTGATGCAGCTGACAGTTCAAGAGGAATTGGTAAGGGACTTTGAACATCTAGAATTGGAGGTTAAGTATCCGATGGAGACGGACGAAGTACTATTTACCGTAACAGCAGGTCCGACTCTACTGGATAAGACAAAGGAGGCTCAAGAATTTGATGAAGAATGCATTGGTATTAAGAAACAACTATCGGAGGGAAAAACGTTGAAGTTCTAGGTTGACAGCACAGGGCTGCTAAGATTCGAGGGAAGGATCTGGATACCCTACGTACCAGACTTAAAGGAAGAGATATTGTAGGAGGCCCATAATACGAGATTTTCGGTACATCCGGGTAGCACCAAAATGTATCAAGATCTTCGTCAGTATTATTGGTGGCCGCATTTAAAAGGGGAAGTTGCAGAATTCGTCAGCCGGTGTTTAACTTGTCAGAGGATCAAGGCAGAGCACCAACGGCCAAGCGGATTGTTGCAACCTTTGGAAATTCCCGAGTGGAAGTGGGAGCACATCACTATGGATTTTGTGGTAGGACTCTCGACAACACAGAAGGGTCTAGACGCCATCTAGGTGATCGTAGATCATTCAACCAAGTCTGCCCATTTTCTACCGATCAAGATCAGGTACAAATTGGAGCAGTTAGCGAAGCTTTACATGAAGGAGATAGTATCGCGACATGGAGTGCCGGTATCTATTGTGTCTGACAGAGATCCGCGCTTCACGTCGAATTTTTGGAGAAGTCTACAGGAAAGAATGGGAACACAGTTGAGAATGAGTACTGCGTATCATCCTCAGACTGATGGTCAGAGCGAGCGAACAATTCAGACCCTAGAGGACATGCTCCGGGCAGTCGTGATGGACTTAGGTGGCAACTGGGACGATAACTTGCCACTGGTAGAGTTCGCTTATAACAATAGTTATCACGCTAGCATCGGGATGCCGCCATACGAAGCGTTATATGGAAGCAAGTGTCGAACGTCGTTGTGTTGGGATGAAGTTGGTGAACGGAGATTGATGGGACCAGAATTGGTGCAACAGACCGTGGAAATCATTAAAGTAATAAGACAGCGGTTAGTAGCAGCGGAGGATCGTCAGAAGAAGTATGCCGACCTACATCGTCAGAAATGAGACTTTGAAGTTGGTAGCTTTGTGTTTCTGAAGGTATCACCCTGGAAAGGGAAGATCCGTTTCGGGAAGAAGGGCAAATTGAGCCCTAGGTTCATAGGACCTTTTGAAATATTAAGGAGAATCGGTGAAGTGGCGTACGAGATAACATTACCTCCTGAACTTGAGCACATTCACAACGTGTTTCATGTATCAGTGTTGCGTCCGTATAAGCCAGACTACAAGCATGTTATTTCCTATGAACCAATTCAAGTCGAAAAGGACTTATCGTACGAGGAGATTTCTGTCCAGATACTTGATAGGAATGAACAGAAGCTGAGAAATAAAGTCATTCATTCTGTTAAAGTTCTCTGGAGAAACCACGCGGTGGAAGAAGCTACATGGGAACTCGAAGAGAAGATGAGAGCAAACTACCCCCAGTTATTTGAGTAACCTTAAATTGAATTCCGAGGACGGAATTTTTATAAGGGGGAGAGGATGTAATGTCCAGGAATTTTAAACCTTGTATTAATTTATTTTGATAAATAAAATTCATTTTATATAATTTTACGAATTTAATTGGATCCATGTAAGAATTATTATTTGATTATATAATTATATGCTCCAATAATTTTCTTTGCCTTAAAGGGGCTCGCTAATAGTTGAATAAATTAATGAGTTAACCCTAATATTTGATTGGCAAGAAAATCGGTGAACTAAATAAATAATTTTATCATTATCGGATTAAATAACTCGGATAACGAATTATGGTTAAAATAAATATTTTAAATAATTAATTAATCATTTTAGTTATTTAATTTAAATATTAGAAACATAAGGGTATTAATTTGATGGGTCACTTTTCTTCCATTTGGGCTGGACCTATTTTTCTTTTATTTCCGGATGGGGCCAAACCCATTCTCTTTTTTTTCTTTTATTTTACTTCATATTGGGCCATTCCTTCTCCAATTCCTTCAGCCGGCCCAACTCCATTGGGTGAGCCCATTCCCAATTTCTTTCCAGGTGGGTCGATCCGTTTCTAAATAAGTTGGGGAAAACCCAATTGGCATACCAATTTGGGGATTCAACCGAGCCAACCAAACTTTCACCCTCAAATCAGTAATAACCGAGCAAAAGAAATGTGGAGATCAGTCAAGAAAGAGGATCCAAAGCCCTAGCCTCCTAAATTAGATTCAATCAGGAAGAAGAAGAAGGCTAGCCGAACCTAGCGACTCCAACCCCTCAATCAATCGAACGAGTCAAGCGAGAGACGGGAGAGAGAGGGCTGTCAATCGCCGGCGACAGCAAGGGTTTGTCATGGGCAAGGACCGAACGGCCACCAACGGACAATGGGTTCCTGGTTTTCGGCGAAGTGACCGACGAGGCACACGGCTCAAAGGCCAGCTGGCGAGTCACCATCGCTGCCCCCTTCCTACCGATGGTCAAAGGTGCGAACAAGTGGGGTAATACCCAGCAATTGGGTAAATTTCCTTCCTATAAATTGAGCCCCAAACCTTAAGCCCAAAGCTGCCGATTTTCCTTTGTTTTGTAAATTCAGATTAGAAAAAATATATATATATATAAGGTCGCAGCAAGGAGAGGAAACCAGGGGGAATTAGTCGGTGAATGTCCAGCTGGGTTTTGTACTATGGAAGAAGAAGAAGAACGGTGGTTCGATCGGACCCAAGGTATATCAGTGAGCGACTGTGATAGTTTTCTTTAGGGGTTGTATAAATTTTTTTTTCTTATGAACTTGGATTTGTGTTGTCGACTGTGTTAGTATTGGTTATAATATACGTTGTTTCGGTTGTATTATGTTGTTCTTGTTTGGGTTTACAAGTCTGCTATTGTGTTGTGTTGGTTTATTGGACTTAGAAATCTGGTATGGTGATATTAATGGTATTGGGAAGTATATTGTCTGTTGTTGGTGGAAGCCGTCGATGGTGTTGGTATACTATACATTGTTCTGGGTTTTTATTGTGTTAATTTCTGTTTGGTTTTGGTTTGGGAAATCTGGTATTATGTTGTTCCTGTTTGGACTGTATTGAATCAGCTTCAGTTTAGTTAGGATGTCTAGCAGATGTTCTACATAATACCTAAATCAAACTTTGATTTTCTTTTGATATCATACTGTTAGGGGTAATTACTGAATTGGGAACCAGTGCTGTTAATTCCTTGCTATGTTAAACTATTGCTTAAATTGGCTTGAATCAAGATTGGCAGGAGTTTGTGTATCTGTGTGATTTTGTGGCTGCTGTTAGTAGCAGGAGGAAATGAACGTATGATGGATATCATCAGTAAAAATATGTAATAGTGCAGTAACTTTCAAATTGGTTGTGTAAATTATTGGGTTGCTCAAACAAACAATAAATTAGGGTTAACAATTAATTAAACATTACTAATGGTAATTGGATGTAATACTACCGGATTAATTATTAGTCATTATTTGAAGTAATAATGCACTAATTATTCATTAAACCTTAAATAATAAATATTTAATTATTATTTAAATAATATTAAATAATAAATAAGTATGAATAAAGTTAATCAATTAATTATTTATCACTAAGTAATAAATAAAGATAATAAGTATTTGATTATTATTTAATTAATATTAAATGAAGTTGATAAAGTAATTATTTATTATTTATCAAATAAAGATACTAAATAAGTATGGATAACGTTATTTATCAATAAACAATAAACATTTATCATTTAGTATTAGATAATAATTAAGTGTGAATAAAAGTAATAAAGTAATTATTTGTTAATAATAAATGAAGATAATAAGTATTTAACAATTATTTATTGTGTAACATTACATAATAAATAAAGATACTAAATATCTAATTATTAATAATAATAATTAGGTATGAATAAGTTAATAATGATAACAATTACTTCATCATTAATGAAATAATGATTAAGTATGAATGAGATTAATAAGTTAATTATTTAATTTGGCCTTAATAAATAAGGATGATAAATACTTAAGGATTATTTAAGTAATATTAAATAATAATTAAGTGTGTGTAGAATTTATACATTAAGTATTTAATTAATGTGAATAAGGAACAAGAATAATAATTACTCAATTTCCCTTAAGGGTGAATAGTAATAAAATTGAATAAGTAATCAACTAATATCTAGTTGCTATTAAACCATAATAAATTTATTATTTAAATAATAAATAAGGATTATTAACCCATAGTTAGAGACTAATAAGGGAAATAGCTGAGTACTCAAATGATAAGTAACCATGAGTAACTATTATTTATTTTAAATAATAGCTAGAAGCCATTAAATTAATTTCTGTTTAGCTAATGATTAGATAGTAATTAAATGTCATTGGTAAATTGTTTATCTGCCAAATAAATGGTATAGTAAAGTGTGTCAATATACAACTATGCCATATTAATTGATAAATCGACTTTATCCAATGATACGTCACTCAAGATCAATTAATTAGAGCTAAATTTTATCTGTAGCTGAATTGTGTATGTGTTTAAGGTTATTGTATTCTGGGACTAGTAACACGCTTGTAATGAACAACGTATGTTTATTATATTCCGCATTTTAGATACCATATGTTGTTGGAGGTGAATGTTTGTATTGGATCGTGATGACCAGATCCGGGTAGTTGGAGACCCGAATTTGGGGGTGTCACAAATGAAATTACTATATTATTACAAACATATCCGTTCCATACCTAGGTTCTAAGACCATTACATGTTCAAAACATAATAATATTATCCATTACATAATAATACTATGATATTACACATTCTTCTATTCATTCATCTTTTTCTTTCCCTTGTCTTTACCGGATCCTTTAGCCCACTCGGGCTTAGCTAAAAGTTATTTAATTTAAGCAAGGATGAGCATTCTATTGAAAGTAGTATGCACACAAGCCAATCATATTTGATATGATGTAGCATATACTTTGTAATCTTATTCGTTTGTTAAAGGCATTTTACTTTATATACATGGTGTTGTTATATTAAATGTGATAAACCCATAGTTTTGAGCAATATTTTTAGAATCATGTTCGTGATCATGCTAATGAGATCTAAATTCTAGATAGCTCACAAATTAAAATTGTTCCTAATCGATGGATTACTAAAAAGGGGATTAGTGAATCCGGATAGATTAGTACATACATTGCTTGCTCTTATGAAGAGGATGATTGATCTCATAATCATTTGTGTGGAGACACTAAAGCAAGTATGTAGGTGCTTATTAAAGAATAAGTTCACTGAACGTGGCTCGCTAAGGAATACCTAATGGAGTTTTACTCGCCTGTCAATAGGAATTCCTCTAGTGATAGTAGTACAAGTGATCCTTGGACTTGAGATCATCATAGTATCTTGTGTGTGATGAGTTATACTTTGACATGTCCCTTAAGACCCTTAGGGTATATCAAAAGGTATGATTGGGTATAATAAGTTGTACATGGAGATAGGTGAATGGTCAACAAAGAGTCTAACACGTCTAGTAAAAGGAGTGAATGTCCTATGTAATTTGATAAATGACAACTCAGAAGTCTTTGGCCAAAGTAGAATGAAATTAGAAAAAAGTTTCTAATTTGCATTAATTAGAGTTGTGCATTTGAGAATCGAAATACATATAATTAAATAAAATAAGACTTGAAAATAATTCCATGTCTTTTATTTAATTGGGATATTGTATGGTAGAAGGATTGAATTGTATGGTAACTATGCACTGAAATGGGGCTTACCCTTATTGTCTGGAAAGTCATTAATCGCTAAGGGGGCTTACCCTTATTGTAGAATAAATATTATTTATTTAAAAGAATTAAATAGTTTAATTTATTTATTTAAATAGGATTAGAATTGTTCTAATTGATTTATTCACAACCGGTTTAATATGGAGAACCTAAAGGGTCACACCGCAAAAGAAAAATATTTGTTTAAGAAGTAAATGGCATAATTGTAATAATAAGTTAAGTGTATTTAATTTAATCTATGGAGATAGAATAAATTAAATAGCTTAATATTTAATTTTTAATATTTTGGAAATATTAAATATAAATTAATAAGAGGAGTCTTAGTATTATTATTACTATTATTATTATTTAGTTCCTAAAAGGGTTTGGAAATTATTTAATAAAAATACTCTCATAAATTTCTAATTGGATTAGGAGTTTAATTAATTAAAGGAGTTTAATTAAAATAAAAACCCTAATCCTAAATAGTTTAGGAGGGTTCCCTATATCTATAAATAAGAGGAGTCTTATCATGATTTAAGGTTAGGCAGTTACACACTCTTCTATAAGAATTGGAGAGAGAGAGAGAGTACTTGTAATTTCTATAGAGATAGAAACTAGGGTTTTGCCAACACCCATCTTCTTGAACAACTATTATTCCTTCGTGGATCACCTCTAGAGGCCAAACACTTAGGTGGCTAACGTTGATCAAAAGAAGGAATTTAATCGGTAGAATTCAAGGAGAACGCGAAGGAATTGGAGGTGAACTTGTACCTGAGGAAGCTTTGATTCACGAGGGTATAATTCTATATCTCTATCTCTTTCGTTTAATTGATAATTGATCACAAGGATGATTATGGTGATGGTTTGTATGAAAAGTTTTAAAATTCGTTTTATTGTGCTTCCGCACTATTTATGTAATTTGATTGCATGTTCGCGCTATATACAAACCTAACAGTGGTATCAGAGCCTAACCTTGTGCTAATTATCGATTGTTATGATTCCATGTATGTATGGGTATCCGATTGGATCGATTTTCTAGGCGACGGAAAAAATTTCGAAGTCTGCTACGCGGCCGCGCCGCTTCCAGTTCATTCTGGAGCGTGGCCGAGCCCGAACCCAGAAATCGTTTATGGGGTGCAGCGCGACCGCGCCTCTCCTAGTTCATTTTGGAGCGCGGTCGCGCCGGTCTGCAGATTTTGAAAAATTTTTATTTTGATTTTATTTATTGTTAATTAAGATAAAAGGTTTATTTTGAATTAGAATATAATTAAAATTAAAAGTTTTATTTGAACTTAGAATTGGATTCTACGTTAACTAGAATAAAGGAGTTTATTCACATATGGAATAGGATTCCATGTTTTCTAGAATAAAGGAGTTTATTCACATATGGAATAGGATTCCATGTTTCCTTAAAAATAAAGATGTTTATTTTGATAAGGAATAGGATTCAACATATTTTATTTTCCACCAATTTTAAGTTAAAATAAAAGAGTTTGTTTTGAACTTGAAATTGGATTCCATTTTATTGAAATAAAAGAGTTTATTTTGATTTGGAATTTGATTAAAAATAAAGGAGTTTATTTTTATTCAAAATTGGATAAAATAAAATAAAGAAGTTTATTATGATTTAAATTTTGATTGAAATAAAGGAGTTTATTTTTGTTTCAATATTGGATTTCTAGTAAACTTTTAATTTCTCATTAAATGATATCAATGCATATATGGAATGATTTTATTATTCATGAGATGAATGTTATTTATTGATACATATGGAGATATGTATGATAATAAATAGGGATTGATTATGGACTATTGACCAATGTGTGATTGGAATTATGGACTATTGACCAATGTGTGATAATAAATAGGGATTGATTATGATGCTTGAATGAATGAGTTTTATAAATGGGGTCTGCGTACCTCTTCTTCTCTAATTTTTCTTAATGTAAATTCTATCTCCCTCCTATGTACTTCCCTTTGACTGCTGATCAAGGTTCTATTTATTGTAAATAGTTTATGTAATAGGTTTAGTTATAATTACTTGAAGAATTGGAGACAAAAGAGCAAGGAGCGCTTGAAGATCCGTTTGTAATGGAGCCCGGGTTTAAATGTAATAGTTATATTTAAATTTAATTCTTGCACCCTAGGTTTGACCTTTTGGTTCACTTGGTGGCTCTAGTGAACCAAACTAGAATAAAAGTCTATAATCAATCCGGGTAGAATATAGTATTCTATATGTGCATGCTTACTATGTATATATTATATATTATACAGTATGCTTCGCATGTTAAATAATATGACGCGTATTTTATATATATATGTGCATGCGCGCTAAACAAGATGAGACAAATAATAACAAATCCCTCAAAGAAATTATATTAAGTCCTAAGCGTTCAAAGATATTTAGAATATCGAAAGTCGCATTCTAGCATGGTAAAGTAATAGAGTATTAAATATTTAATATGAGTTTGTTGTGTCACCACAAGGCAAGTATTAAATATTTAAGATGTTGCATTATCACATTTGATGCTTATTAAGGAATTGAACATTACTGTTTTGTTGTGTCACCACAAGGACGGTATTTTTCTCTTCACATATATGGAAGTGCTAGGTTGGACTTAACTTGGAGAATTTTGATTCGGATGTGTCACCACTTGATCAAAATAATCTAAGAGGCAAAATACAAGGAGTTACATAGTGATGTAATTGACAATACCTATTTATTTATATATCGTTTATTGTGTCACCACAAGACTATATACATTTGAAATGGGATCCTTATTCTCACTAGCAAATCTTTAATTAGAATTGCCGAACTATATATTGAGGGTAATATAGTTTGATGAAAATAGTGAGGTACCAATTTAAAATAAAGACCTAATTTATTTTGGTAATTAATTAAGAAATGAATGTATGCTAAAATGTTGTTAAATTATAAATTCATTTACAGAATTTTACAATGTCTAACTTACTATCACTGCGGAGCATATTAGATGCTAATTAACCGGACCAAATTAAAAGGACTGGTTAAAGAATTTTAGAATAGTTCTTAAGGCTAAAAAGCTATCTTATGTCCTTAATATGCCTATCCCAGCAATGGTTGCATACAATGCCTCTGAGGAAGAGATTACTACTTTTAGAAAATAGCAAAATGATGCACAGTTGGCTCAATGCATCATGCTTGCATCCATGAGTAACGAGCTTCAGCGTCAGCATGAAAACTATGGATGCTCCTATTATACTCCTGCACCTTCAAGGAGTTGAAGGGTGAAGAAAGTAAGACTGCTAGATATTAGATATCTAAGGAGCTCTTCCAATCTAGAATAACCGATGGTACTACAGTATAGACAAATGTCCTAAAAATGATCAATCTGATTGAACAATTAGGACAACAAGGTTTTGTCATGGATGGATAGTTGATCCAAGATTTGATCTTGCAATCACTTCCAGACTCTTTCTCACAATTTGTTGTGAATTTTCACGTGAACAAGCTATATATATCAGCCCGCCTGAGTTGCTTAAACACATTGAAAACTGTAATGAATCACATTCCAACCAAGAAAGACCAAGTCTTACAGGTAGATGATTCTTCTAGGAAGCAGAAGAACAATTCAAAGAAGGTACAAGGAAAGGCAAAAACAAAGGACAATAAGAACAAGACTGATCCAGATAACAAAGGAGTTTGCTTCCAACGCAATAAGCCTAGATAATAGAAAGGAAACAGTAAGGAGAATCTTACAGAGGCTAACTAGAAGAAGCTTAGTGAAGCTTCGAATACAGATATAAGTTTGTTCATGATTAAAATAAATCTTTCTGTAAGTCAAGGTTCTACTTGGGTATTGGATACCAGCTGTAGTTCTCACGTATTCAATCCAATACAGAGACTAAGCAGAAGTAGAAAGCTAAACAAAGAGTAAGTAATCTTATGTGTGGGAATGGAGCAAAGGTTGCTACATTAACCATAGGAACTTATAGTTTAACATTACCTACGGGCAAGTCTATTAAGTTAATAAGTTGTTATTATGTTCCAGTTCTCATTAGAAACATTAGAACTTTCGTTGTTAGACAAGGAAGGTTCTGGTATTATATTTAAGAATAATTATTGTTCTATTTATAATGATAATGTTTTGTTTGAAACTAGAAGATTACTTGATAGACTTTGCATACTTGACTTACATGAAAAACATTTTGCAAATTGAATAAACTAATAAAAGAAAAGGAGATGGTCATTGAAAGAGTTGACTGTGTGTATTTGATAAAATACAAGTCTGAATCATTTGAAATGTTCAAAGTATTCAGAAGTGAAATATATTGACAAAGTATTAAGTTTCTTTGATCAGATCGAGGAAAGAATACTTGTGCAATAAGTTTCTAGATCATCTCAAAATGGTATTTTCTCATAATGGACACCTCCTGATATGCAATAATTGATTGGTGTATCTAAAAGGAGAAATTGTACCTTGTTGGACATGGTGCAGTCCATGATGATTTTTACCGACATTCTAGTATCCATCTAGGATTATGCCCTAGAAACGACTGCATATCTATAAAATAAGGTAACCTCAAAATCCGGCCTCAAGACTCCATAAAAGTTATGGATAGGGAGGATTCCTAATCTTAAGTATGTTAAGATAAAGTGTTGTCCAGTTTATGTGAAAAAGTTTCAAAGATAAGTTTGGGACAAAATCTGACAAGTGCAGACTTGTAGGATATCCTAAAGAAAGTTTAGGGTATTATTATTACTATAATCCTACACGCTGCATTCTTAGATAAAGGTGTTTATAATTGAAGGAGCTAGTGGGAGGGTAATAGTTCTTGAAGGAGTTCAAGAACCACAAAGCACTTTAAGTCGAACCGAGGAACCTGTAGATAGACCTATTTTACCACAATCGAATCGTAAATCTGGAAGAGTGCTGAAGATACCTGGGAGGTATGGATTCATTATAGAGGATGATGATGAGGTACGCATCATAGAGGATGATGATCCAGTTATATACGACGAGGCTATGAGTAGAAGACACTCAGAGAAATGGCAGATGGCCATGAAATCCGAAATGAACTCCACGTATGAGAACCAAGTATAGATTCTAGTTACTCCACAAAAGGGCATAGTGCCTAGAGTGTGAATATGGGTCTTTAAGATAAAGACTAGGGCAAATGGCAAGGTGGAGACCTATAAGACCAGACCTGTTTAAAAGGTTTTCAAGTCAAGGAGTTGACTGTGATAAAACCTTATTACCGGGTAATGCTCAAGTCCATTTGGATTTTACTTGCGATTACAGCTTATTACAAAATCTGGCAAATGGATGTGGAGACGTCATTCCTCCATGAAGACTTGAGGAGAATGTATGTATGATACAACCAGAGGAATTTGTTTTAAAGGTTGAAGCAAATCATGTATATAAGCTGCAATGATCCATTTATAGATTGAAGCAAACTTCTCAAAGATGGAACATTCATTTTGAGGAGACAATCAAAAGAGTTTGATTTTATCAAAAATGAGAATAAACCTTGTGTGTACAAAAGGGTCAGTGGGAGTGCTGTGACATTCTTGGTATTATATGTTGATATACTACTGATAAGGAATAACACACCAATGCTACAATCAGTAAAGATGAAATTGTCTAAACATTCCTCCATGAATGACTTGGGAGGAGCATCCTATAAATTGGGGATATAAATCTATATAGATAGATTTAAAAAGATGTTCGGCTTGACCCAAGGAACGTATATTCATTTGATGCTAAAAGCATTTAGCATGGCAAACTCCAAGAGAGTTCTCATGATGATGAGCCATGAAGTGTATCTCTCTAAAATTGTCCCCAATTGAAAGAGAGATCGCATGAGTTACTATCATGTATGCAATGAATATACAAGGCTTGATGTTGATCAGTCATATTCTGGAGATGATCACTGTAAGATAGTGATAAACATCTTTAGGTACTTAACCGGTACTGAAGATGTGATCATGATTCATGGTAGGTCTGAATTAAAACTAGAGGGCTAAACACACTCAAGTTTTTCAGACTGACCAAGACGATAACAAATCCACTTTAAGGTAAATCGTTACCTTGAAAGGTGGTGCAGTGAATTGAAAAAGTTCCAAACAGCAAAGAGTTGTTGGTTTAGTGACAAAGACAAAGTATATAGCTGTAAATGAAGTTGCAAGTTGATTGTTTGGATGAAACGTTCATTACAGAACTAGGAATAGTTCCTAAGTCTCATCTTGGATTCGAACAAGTGTTGCGGCACTTTCATTTGATTAGTGGAATCATTGAAAGTGGAAAAGTCGCTATAGAGATAGTGGACTCTCGAAAACAACATTGCATATCCATCTACTAAAGCTTTATCCAACAGCAGGATGATTATCACTTAGAGAAGAAGGGTATTAGATACCATGGCGATTGGCTTTAGTGCAAGTGGAAGATTGAAAGTAGTATGCACGAAAGCCAATCATATTTGATATGATGTAGCATATACTTTGTAATCTTATTCGTTTGTTAAAGGCATTTTACTTTATCTACATGGTGTTGTTATATTAAATGTGATAAACCCATAATTTTGAGCAATGCTTTTAGAATCATGATGGTGATCATGCTAATGAGATCTAAATTCTAGATAGCTCACAAACTAAAATCGTTCCTAATCGATGGATTACTAAAAAGGGGATTAGTGAATCCGGATAGATTAGTACATACGTTGCTTGCTCTTATGAAGAGGATGATTGATCTTATAATCATTTGTGTGGAGACACTAAAGCAAGTATGTAGGTGCTTATTAGAGAATAAGTTCACTGAACGTAGCTCGCTAAGGAATACCTAATGGAGTTTTACTCGCCTATCAATAGGAATTCCTCTAGTGATAGTAGTACAAGTGATCCTTGGACTTGAGATCATCATAGTATCTTGTGTGTGATGAGTACTTTGACATGTCCCTTAAGACCCTTAAGGTATATCAAAGGGTATGATTGGGTGTAATAAGTTGTACATGGAGATAGGTATATGGTCTGTTAGGTTTGTATATAACGCGAACATGCAATCAAATTACATAAAAGTGCGGAAGCGCAATAAAACAGATTTTAAAATTTTCCATACAAACCATCACTATGATCATCCTTGTGATCAATTATCAATTAAATGAAAGAGATAGAGATATATAATTGTACTTTCGTGAATCAAAGCTTCCTCAAGTACAAGTTCACCTTAAATTCCTTCGTGTTCTCCTTGAATTCCTGTAACGAATGCAATTTTTGTGGTTGAATAAAAATATTTATTGAATTATATAAATATTTTTATTAATTTATTGAGCTAAATAAATAATTTATTAAGTTTTGTGGAATGGGTATATGTTAAGTTTAATAATGTTAAATGTTATTTGAATGTGATTTGTTATGTTTATTCTAATTTAATTTAATAATTAAATTAGATGATGAAAAGGTTTATTTGAATAAATGATTTATTTGAATAATATAATTCAATTGGTGTTATTGTTATTGGTGAAATAGAATTATTTATTAGTAAGGTTTAATTGAATTTATTTAATAATAAGTTAATTAAATTAAAAGTGTGACATTTGAAACTATATGATAATGATTTGTTAAAATAAATAAGAAAGTGTTTAATTCAGTATTACCAAACAAGGCCCTATGACCTTTGTTTGGAAATAATGGGTTATTTTAATTTAGTTTTTCCAAACAAGGCCTTATAACCTTTGGTTGGAAATAATGGATTATTCTATTTTAATTTAACCAAACAAGCCTTAGAGGCTTTTGAATTTTTTAACTGATGGATTAAATTTAGATTATACGTTATTCTTCCCTTTTAACTTGTTAATTTATTCAAGACAAGTTTATTTATATTGAGCAAGCTTATTTACCTTAGCTTATTGTTAATCAAGTAAGGTTACTATCATGATTATATACTTGAGCTTTACTCAAATCGTTGATTGTTATTCAAACTTCGAGTATAGTTCTATTGAACAAACTCTATTGATGAATTAGACTAGCAAACCCTATTGATTCAGCTAGTCCTTAGTTGATGAGCATTTCAAAGACTTAGAATATTTTCTATACTTGTTCCAAGCCAATTTCCTTCTTGGTGTGGATTCAGACGATAAACTGAGATGAACAACCCTAATATAGGGGATTACTTACGCGACAGCGTTAAAATGTTTGTGCACAATACATTGTACAAAGGGCTGATCCCCCTGAGTACGAGATGTTGGTCCATAGTCTATATGACTGTTAAAGGTTACAGTAGAAATACTTGTCAACCTAGGACATAGTTCGAGGTCTTGTGACCCTCAGATATAATTTCTAAAAATTGAAATCTATTCTTTCTTGAATCGAGCATTCTAACGAGCTTTTAGACTTTGATCATTTATTGACTGAGATTCAGAAAACTGTTATTCCTCAGTTGAAATCCATTTCATTTAAATATTATTGTTATTGTACTTGTGAGCAATTGTTTGCACACTCTTGCATTAAACATTGCAGCTAAGACAGAAAAGTCGGACGAGCCGTCCACGAGTAAAGGCAAGGGCAAGATGCCGAAGTAGCAGAAGATTTATTGTTTGTTTGATGTTTATATGTAACAAGACTTAATTAAAATTATGTTTTATTCCGCATTGATGTATTAAGGTTAAGATAACCTGAGATTTGATTGTTTAACAGTTTGGTGATGTAACCCATTTTGGAAAGATGTTTCTTTAAGTTTATTTAATTGTTCTTAATTATGGGTAGTTAGATGTGAATGAATGAGATAGTGAACACCAAATCTGTGGAAATTAAGTACCCGGATTTGGGGGTGTCACAATTCCACCGATTAAATTCCTTCCTTTGATCAACGTTAGCCACCCAAGTGTTTGGCCTCTAGAGGTGATCCACCAAGGAATAATAGTTGTTCAAGAAGATGGGTGTTGGCAAAACTCTAGTTTCTATCTCTATAGAAATTGCAAGTACTCTTTCTCTCTCCAATTCTTATGGAAGAGTGTATAACTGTCTAATCCCAAATCATGATAAGACTCCTCTTATTTATAGATATAGGGAACCCTCCTAAACTATTTAGGATTAGGTTTTTTTTAATTAAACTCCTTTAATTAATTATACTCCTAATCCAATTAGGAATGCATGAGAGAGTACTTCTATTAATTAATTCTCAATCCCTATTAGGAATTAAATAATAGTAATGGTAATAATAATAATAAGACTCTTCTTATTAATTTATATTAAATATTTCTAAAATATTAAATAATAAATATTAAGCTATTTAATTTATTCTATCTCCATAGATTAAATTAAATACACTTAACTTATTATTACAATTAAGTCATTCACTTCTTAAACAAATATTTTCCTTTTGCGGTGTGACCCTTTAGGTTCTCCATATTAAACCGGTTGTGAATAAATCAATTAGAACAATTCTAATCTTATTTAAATAAATAAATTAAACTATTTAATTTATTTAAATAAATAATATTTATTCTACAATAAGGGTAAGCCCCCTTAGCGATCAACGACTTTTCAGATAATATAGATTTCAACATTAACCACAAAAGAACCTTTCAGTGAATAGTTACCGTACAATTTAATCCTTCTGCCATACAATGTCCTAATTAAATATAAGACATAGAATTACTGTCAAGTCTTATTTTATTTAATTATATGTATTTCGATTCTCAAATGCACAACTCTGATAATGCAAATTAGAAACTCCTTTCTAATTTCATTCTACTTTGGCCAAAGACTTCTGAGTCGTCATTTATCGAATCACATAGGATATTCTCTCCTTTTACTATAAGTGGTAGATTCTTTGTTGATCATTCACCTATTGTGACACCCCCAAATCCAGGTACTTAATTTCCACTGATTTGGTGTTCACTATAACATACATTCACATCTATCTACCAAAATTAAGAACAATTAAATAAACTTAAAGAAATATCTTCCCAAAATGGGTTACATCACCAAACTGTTAAACAATCAAATCCCAGGTTATCTAAACTTTAATACATCAAGTGCGGAATAAAAACATAACTTAAAACAAGTATTGTTACAAATAATCATCAAGTAAATAGCAGGTCGCTAGCTATTTATGCATCTTGCCCTTGCCTTTGCTCGTGGACGACTCGCCCGACTTCTCAGTCTTAGCTGCAGTGATTAGTGCAAGAGTGAGCAAACAATTGCTCACAAGTACGATAACAATAATATTTAAATGAAATGAATTTCAACTGAGGAATAATAATTTTCTAAATCTCAGTCAATAACTGATCAAAGTCTAAAAGCTCGTTTGAATGCTCGATTCAAAGAAATAGATTTCGAGATTTAGAAATTATATCTGAGGGTTACAAGACCTCGAACTATGTCCTAGGTTGACAACTATTTCTACTATAACCTTTAACAGTCATATAGACTATGGACCAACATCTCGTACTCAGGGGGATCAGCCCTTTGTACAATGTATTATGCACAAACATTTTAACGTTGTCGCGTAAGTAATCCCCTATATTAGTGTTGTTCATCTCAGTTTATCGTCTGAATCCACACCAAGAAGGAAATTGGCTTGGAATAAGTATAGAAAACATTCTAAGTCTTTGAAATGCTCATCAACTAAGGACTAGCTGAATCAATAGGGTTTGCTAGTCTAATTCATCAATAGAGTTTTTTCAATAGAACTATACTCGAAGTTTGAATAACAATCAACGATTTGAGTAAAGCTCAAGTATATAATCATGATAGTAACCTTGCTTGATTAACAATAAGCTAAGGTAAATAAGCTTGCTCAATATAAATAAACTTGTCTTGAATAAATTAACAAGTTAAAGGAGAACAACAACTTGCTATAAATAATTATCAAGCTTAAGGAAGGAAAACTTGCTCAACATAAAGTAATAAGTTGAGATAAGGAACTTGCCTCAAGCCTTGATTATAAATTTAAGTAATTCACGATCCTTAAACAACCTAATCATTTAATTGTAAAATGGTAATATAATTAGTCACAAGATTAAAAGCATTTTAAACTTGCTCTTTTATTACAACATCTCATTTAGCATACCATAGACAACAAGTACTAGTTTAGCAACTATCTTGAAAATTCTTTAGTCATTTAATACATTAATATAAGTTTAATTATGCATTATAACTTCCAAGAAAAGAAAACATAACTTTATATAAATTATTTATTTTACTCAATAAACAAATTAATAAAAATATTTATATAACTCAATAAATATTTTTATTTAATCACAAAAATTGCATTCGTCACATCCTTCCCTCCTTAAAAGGATTCTGTACTCAGAATCACAACGCAATTAATTTATCTGTTACATTCTCCCCTCCTTACAAAGATTCTGTCCTAGAATCGTGATTCAAAAACTAAACAAATAATTGAGGATAATTCTGCATCATTTTCTCCTCGAGTTCCCACGTAGCTTCTTCAGCACTGTGGTTCCTCCATATTACCTTAACAGAATGTATCACTTTATTTCTGAGAACCTGCTCTTTCCTGTCTACTATCTGTACAGGTATCTCTTCATAGGATAAATCTTTCTCAAACTGTATTGGTTCATACTCTATTACATGTTTATAATCAGACTTATACGGTCGTAGCACCGATATGTGAAAGATATTGTTTAAGCACTTACTCGTTTAAGCACCTCGAAGGGTCCAATAAATCGCGGACTGAGCTTACCCTTTTTACAAATCTAATCTTCCCCTTCCAGGGAGATACTTTGAGGAACACGAAACTCCCGACGTCAAATGCACGATCTTGATGATGTTGGTCCGCATATTTCTTCTGCTTTTCTTGAGCAGCTAACAATCTAGCTCTTATCACCTTGACAATTTCAGCAGTTTGTTGTACTAGCTCGGGTCCCAATAGTCGACGTTCTCCAACCTCATCCCAACATAACGGAGTTCTGCACTTTCTTCCGTACAATACTTCGTAGGGTGGCATGCCGATACTTGCGTGATGACTATTGTTATACGCAAACTCGACCAGAGGTAAATGATCATCCCAGTTCCCTTTAAAATCCATAACGCATGCTCGAAGCATATCCTCTAACGTTTGAATTGTTCTTTCGCTCTGGCCATCGGTTTGAGGATGGTAGGCTATACTCATTCTCAACTGCGTTCCCAAATACGCTTGCAGACTCCTCCAAAATTTTGATGTGAAACGTGGATCTCTGTCCGACACAATTTATACTGGGACACCGTGCCTTGAGATAATCTCTTTGACGTATAATTTTGCCAGCTGATCCAAAGTGAATCTGATTTTGATCGACAAAAAATGCGCTGATTTCGTCAATCTGTCAACTATGACCCATATTGCGTCATAACCCTTTTGAATAGTTGGAAGCCCTACCACAAAGTCCATTGTGATATGCTCCCACTTCCATTCTAGTATCTCCAAGGGCTGTAACAAACCACTTGGTCGTTGATGCTCCGCTTTAACTCTCTGACAAGTGAGACACTTCGCAACACACTCAGCAACCTCTCTTTTCATGTTTGGCCACCAAAAATGTTGTCGAAGATCCTGGTACATTTTTGTACTTCTCGGGTGAATCGAAAATTTCGAACTATGAGCTTCATTCAAAATCTCCTCTCTGACCTCCAGCACTGACGGAACCCAGATTCTACCTTCAAATCTTAGCAACCCTTCTGAATCGATTTTGTATTTAAGCTCTTCTCCCTCGAGCACTCTTTTTCGTATCTTAACACACTCCTTATCCTGGAGTTGCGCTTCCTTGACTTTGTCCACCAGAGTTTGTTGTGTTTCCATCTGGAACAATTTTTCATTAGGCTCTGCCAAACCCTTCACCTCTAACTCCAATTTAGCCATTTCTGCTATGAGCTTCTCCTGATCAGTTAACAAAAATAGTTTCTCCCGACCTTTTCTACTCAAAGCGTCGGCAACCACATTAGCCTTTCCCGGATGGTATAGAATTTCACAATCATAGTCTTTGATCAATTCTATCCATCTCCTCTGCCGCATATTCAAATCCTTCTGTGTAAAAAAAATACTTTAGACTTTTATGGTCTGTATATATTTCACACTTCTCCCCATAGAGATAGTGCCTCCAGATTTTCAGAGCAAACACCACATCTGCTAACTCCAAATCATTGGTCGGATACCCTTTTTCATAATCCTTTAGTTGGCACGATGCATATGCAATAACCTTACCATTCTGCATCAGCACACAACCAAGTCCCTTATGCGATGCGTCACTATATACCACAAAATTTCCTGTATCATCTGGTAAAGACAACACAGGTGCCGAACTTAGTCTCTTCTTTAGTTCTTGGAAACTCTCTTCGCACTTCTCCGTCCAAACAAACTTCACTGATTTTCTTGTTAAATTCGTTAACGGAGTGGCGATCCTGGAGAAATCTTGAATAAAACGTCTGTAGTATCCTGCCAAACCTAGGAAACTCCTCATTTCTGATGATGTTTTCGGCTGATCCCAGTTCATCAGAGCTTCCACTTTCGCTAGATCCACTGAAATCCCGTCTTTATCAATAACATGCCCAAGGAATTGAACACGCTCCAACCAAAATTCGCACTTCGAAAATTTTGCATACAATTTCTCTTTCCTTAACGCCTCCAATGTCACCCTCAAATGCTCCACGTGTTCTTCCTGAGTTTTGGAGTAAACCAAAATGTCGTCTATGAATACCACTACAAATTTATCCAGAAATGGTTTGAACACCCTATTCATTAAGTCCATGAATGCTGCAGGCGCATTCGTTAAACCAAACCACATAACCAAAAACTCATAGTGACCATATCTAGTTCGAAATGTCGTCTTTGGTATGTCTTCCTTCCTCACCTTTAGCTGATGGTACCCACTTCGCATATCTATCTTTGAAAAATATCTCGCTCCCTTCAGCTGGTTAAACAGGTCATCGATCCTTGGCAACGGATACTTGTTTTTAATCGTGACCTTGTTCAACTCTCTATAATCAATGCAAAGACGCATTGATCCGTCCTTCTTCTTGGCGAATAATACCGGCGCTCCCCACGGCGAAACGCCTGGTTGAATATACTTTTTATCCAGCAGCTCTTGCAATTGTACCATCAACTCCTTCATTTCCACCGGAGCCATTCGGTACGGAGCTTTTGATATAGGGGTTGTACCCAGTGCTAAATCAATTATAAACTCAATTTCCCTATCTGGCGGTAGTCCTGGCAAATCATCAAGAAACACGTCCGCAAAACCCCTAACAACCTGTATCTCCTCCAACTTTGCTCCCACCTTTCGGGTATCGACTATGTAGGCTAGATATCCTACACATCCTTGTCTCAACATCTTTCTGGCCTGCATCATCGTCAGACAACTCGTTTGTCTAGGCGACTTGCTGCCATAAAACACTACCTTTGACGGAGTCATAAGGTTCACACATTTCTTTTGACAATCAATAACTGCCCCATGGTTGTTGGTCGATTTAGCTATCGATAAACACACACGTGCAAGTATACACGGTCAACAAGTAATATATGATAAGATATGAGTCGAACCCACAGGGAATTGTGACAAATAATAACCAAGTACCAATCGTCTATCAAATTGATCTAATTTAAACGAAGAAGATTTGATAATTTGTTGATTGGTTGAGCTCACAAGTCAAATAATGAGTAAAATGCGGTAAAATATCAAGATAGAAGGGTCTAAGATTACAATTTCCCCCAACACATCATTTGAATCGCCTAACTCTCTCTTTTCAGTCAATTATAGCATACGAATTGACAACCGAGAAATCAAAACTACATAAGAGCCTCTGTCGATGGTCAATCACGAATCTTCCTAAGCGGTACATAGGTATATGTCTATCCTATGCACTATCAAGAGACTAATTTCAGGAATGATTTATAGACACGTGTCAGCAAATCTAATTAATCCTCCCTTCCATTACCAACTTTCACCTCGGAAGTCATTAAGACTAGATTCTCAATAGGTTGCATGCGGTAATTAGGTATATATCTATCCCAACTACTATCAAGATACCTATTATTGCAGATAATTAATAAGACACACGTCACTTAATCCGATTAATAACCCATAACAATCTATACTCTCGCATGTTATCATAACTAGGTCTCAACCTATAATCTGTTCGTCAAGTTCATATAGGTTCCCACGGTAATTACGGGCCAAGCAATTAATCTAGAAGCAAAGGTTATGACAATCAATTCACAAATGCATAACTAAATTCAATAGAGAGAGAATTCAATCCAAATTAAGTGTTGGGTTCCATTGCAATCTTAGAATAGAAGGTTAGTTCATGATACCTACAATAAACATCATTTTCAATTGATACATTGTCAAATTCGAATTACAAAGGAGATGGAAATCTAGAAATGAAACCACTTTTGAAGCTATTCAGCTGGTGTTCCTTTGGTTGCTGATGGTTTCTAGCTCTCCACCTTGGCCTTGCAATTCTTCTTGACTGAGTTCCTTGGCTTTTGGCTTGATTCAGCTTGATTTCCAGCCTTGAGCTTTGTTGGTTGATGTATTTTGTAGCCTCCCTCTCTCCAGATATCTGATATGTAGCTTATAAGAGAGTATATATAGTCTTCATCAAGAAACCCTAGCAAAAATCGGACAAAATGGAGCTCAGATCGCACTGAAGGTGTGTCAGATCGCACTCAGCACGGCGGCGTGCGCCCGCACGCATAGGCGTGCGCCCGCGCCCAAGCGCCTGCATGCCGCTGCCGAGGCTGCCGAGCCATGTGCGCGCGCCCGCGCGCCCCAGGCGTGCGCCCGCACGCTGGCGCCTGCATGCCGCTCACACGCCCGCATGCGCTGCCGAGGCTGGCTGCCGAGGCCGCCCGTGCGCCCGCACGCCTAGGCGTGCGCCCGCGCCCATGCGCCTGGATGCTGCCGAGCCATGCCGCCCATGCCGCGCGCGCCCAACGCCGAGGCTGCCGAGCGCCCAGCGCCCAACGCACGCCGTGCCCGCGGCTTGGTCGACGTCGCACGCCGTGCACACACTTCGACGCCGTGCACGCCCAACTTCCAAATGTCATCAAATTAAGTCCCGAGCATCGCCAAACATAATTTCTCACCGTGTTATTATTCGGGCACGGACATCCAAGTACGGGCATGCCCACGTGGCTTGGCCGACGCCGAACGCCGTGCACGCAATCCAACGCCGTGCACGCCCAACTGCCAGATATTGTCAAATTAAGCACCGGGCGCCGCCAATCACCACAATCCATCATATTACACTTCCGGCACCGACGTCCAGGCACGGACAATGAGTCAATCCAAACGATGATCCGGACGGTCTTTATTTCAATTCCTACAAACGTAATAAAAATGCATCAAAGCAACATAAAACATGTAAAAGTAACTAAAAACTAATTTATGTAAAAATAAGATAAAAATACATAAAAACCACATAAAATACCTAAATACTTGCAAATTATCAAGGCCAAAAGTACCCAAATTGTGTGTATAAAACACACTTATCAAATACCCCCAAACTTAAATATTTGCTTGTCCTCAAGCAAAACAAAACAAAACTAAACAATTCAAAAACTTCTAATATAACCTAAATTGAGCAATGAATTAATAAGCCGACAATGTTCTCAAAGGCATCAACACATAGAACTCAAGAGAACAAACAAAGCGTTGCAAGTCTAAAATTTTAGTTAGCTAGTAATACTTTGCTTAAGGCCTCTTCCGTATGTGTGTGTGTGAGTACCCAATAGCACTAAACCAATCAAGCTCGAATGAAGCTATGCAACCACATTACCTTATGAAATAATCAAAATAAACCCCAAAACAACATGCTTAACACATCACTCAATACAAAGGTGTACAAATCACAATTCCAAAAATTTTGAGAACCAAGGGCTCTAGGTGAGTGCATTTTATGCTCCATCTCAATCCTTAAGCACGCTTATATGGGCGAGTGCGTTTTACGCTCAACCTCAACCCCATGCAAAATTTGCAATAAACAATTTTTTTTTTAATCACAATTATAAGAGAGTGCGTTTTACGCTCTATCTCTCCTACGCATGTGTCCATGAGTGAGTGCATTTTACGCTCCATCTCAACTCACCACATGACCATCAATTCAAACATAACAAATTTAGACACCTTGCTTCGAGTGATGTTTAAACGAGTTCTAGAGTTTATAGATACTTCTCACAAGCATTCGGTTATAAAAGCCTTTTCTAAGCATACAACTTAGCTTAATACTCATGGGTAAGTGCATGAAAGTGAAAGGACGCATAAGCAAAATAATAACCAATAAACGTTAAGCACAAAGACTAAGCAACAATTGTCTACGTCTCATGAGTTAGATTCTCTTCGAACAAGCCATTATCATAGACCATGGATTATAGTTCAAATCAAATTAAAACAATGCTCAAGGGACACATCCTAAAAAAAAAAAAAATTTTTTTTTTTTGAATAAAAAGAAAAACATAGTTAAATCACACAAAAACTAAATTAAACACACAAATATGCAAATACGAAGTACTACCCCCAAACTTAAATGTGACATTGTCCTCAATGTTTATAATAGACAGAATTAAAATAGAGAATTTCACTGAGGGTAATCAAGCAACATCATTATAGTGTGGTGTCGCTTGGACGCTTCCGGACTAACAAAACTTTTGTCATGGGCTTTGGTTGGCTTGGACGATGAAGCTTCACTCCATATGTTGCTTGGAAGCCATACCAGATCAATGCCTCATGAAGAACATCCCATATTAGCTAAGAAACTCTCTCAGGCCAAATATCAAACACGTGGCGTGCACCTCCCAAAATTTCAGTTGTCAATGCATTGGATAGTACGGTTAGCCCTCCTCAAAGTCTTGCAATGGGAGAATTGAAGGGTTCCTGCAATAAAACTCAACCCAAGCACAACACCAAGCAAGAAAAATTCGAGTTCAAATGCAACTACCTTCGCTTTTAGGGATGAAGAGCAAAACCTTGCAAAACAAGCCAAATCCATGAAACCCTTGGTGAATTGAAGGCTAAGATGGTGAATTTGATGATGAATTGCAAGCCTTGTATGCTAATTTGGACAATGGGTGGTGGATTTTAACTTTGCTATGATGTGCAAAATGTTGGCTCTTGGCTTTGGAGGAGAGAGACAAAAGAGTGGAATGCCCAAAAATATGCATATGGGCTGCTATTAAGGACAAGCATCAGCTGGCTGGTGTTATGCTGCTGTTATGATTTTCAATGTTGGATATCTGCAACAAGCAATATTACACACATTAATCACACTTAATCTTAAAATCGAAAATAAACTACACCAAACTTTTTTTTTTATATAAATAAATTAAAAAATAAAAAATAAAAAAACAAAATAGCTCTAAAAATAAAATGAAAATTTGGGTTGCCTCCCAAATAGCGCTTGAGTTAAAGTCCTCAGCCTGACTAGCTTCCTGTTTCCTTTTAGTCTGGCTCGATTGCAAAAATGACCTTAGCATGCCTCTGTGCTGTCATTTCCTTAATTTGCATGGCATGCATGCATACTAGGCGACTCCCAAACTCAGTTTCTTCTATCAGCAAAAAGAAACTTTCTTCATTCGCTTCATCTTTCAGTAGGGGTGAAACATCTGAGGGCATTACTTTGGTGAGGTCCAATGTCTCAAGCTCACCTAGCTTATTGTTCTTATATAAATCCTCCTGAATGAACTGAACATAGCTAGGAGCTTGCTCAATTGTGTCTATGAATGACATAGTGAAATTGAGTTTCTCAAACACAATTGGATCCTCATCTATCTTTTCATGAACCTCAACTTCATCACGCCATGGCTCAAACTGTACACTAGCTCCTATGTCACATAGAGCTTTGCCTATGACATGACTACTCAATGGGCACGGGACTGCAAAACCACCAAGATCCTTGAGCTTTGGAGGAGAAGGTATATGGGATACAATCAAAATTGGCTCATCATCATCATTGGGGCTCAAGGCTGGATCCTCGACCTCCTTTTCTTGTTTCCCACATGTCTCTTCCAAATCAGAATCATGATCAATTCGCACGTCTGATTGCAGCTTTGGCACGCGAAATCCATCCGTTTTGGGAACCATGTCATTGGGCCATTCGCCTTGATATCTATTGTTGAAGGCGATAATAAGCTGTCCCAATTGGTTCTCGAGATTTCGAAGCGACATTTGCTGACTTTTCACAATCTCCTCAATCGATGTTCTGGTTTGGCACCCAAGTTCCTTCACATTTAAATTTTCTTCTTGTGGCAATGAAGGTGGACATGAGAATTCTGGTGCATATGCTGGATTCGGAGCATAGTAATGATCTTCATAATTGTAGCTCCATGTAGAATCTGGGTGATACCCCCAATCTTGGTGATAAGCATCGGAACAGTCATAACTGTTGGGGTAATCGCCGACTCGAAATTAATGGTGCATAGATGACTCGGATGGTTTCCATCACAATAATGACAATTCACCGCAACACTTTGAGTACGTTGGGCCACTAGAGCGTTAACATTCCTTGACAGTTCCTCTAAATGAGCCACCACCTCATCAAATCCATCCATCCATGCCGCTCCTGATTGGGTCATTCCCGTGTGAGGCCATTGATAATTATACTTGGCCATGGTGTACCTCGTAACGAAGAAAGCATTAAATAGAAAAAAGAAATATTAAAAATAAATTTATATACAAGTTTAAATCAAGATCAATTCGATTGAAATTAATATTGGTAAAATTATTAGAAACAATTCCCCGACAACGGCGCCAAAAACTTGTTGGTCGATTTAGCTATCGATAAACACACACGTGCAAGTATACACGGTCAACAAGTAATATATGATAAGATATGAGTCGAACCCACAGGGAATTGTGACAAATAATAACCAAGTACCAATCGTCTATCAAATTGATCTAATTTAAACGAAGAAGATTTGATAATTTGTTGATTGGTTGAGTTCACAAGTCAAATAATGAGTAAAATGCGGTAAAATATCAAGATAGAAGAGTCTAAGATTACAATTTCCCCCAACACATCATTTGAATCTCCTAACTCTCTCTTTTCAGTCAATTATAGCATACGAATTGACAACCGAGAAATCAAAACTACATAAGAGCCTCTGTCGATGGTCAATCACGAATCTTCCTAAGTGGTACATAGGTATATGTCTATCCTATGCACTATCAAGAGACTAATTTCCGGAATGATTTATAGACACGTGTCACCAAATCTAATTAATCCTCCCTTCCATTACCAACTTTCACCTCGGAAGTCATTAAGACTAGATTCTCAATAGGTTGCATGCGGTAATTAGGTATATATCTATCCCAACTACTATCAAGATACCTATTATTGCAGATAATTAATAAGACACACGTCACTTAATCCGATTAATAACCCACAACAATCTATACTCTCGCATGTTATCATAACTAGGTCTCAACCTATAATCCGTTCGTCAAGTTCATATAGGTTCCCACGGTAATTACGGGCCAAGCAATTAATCTAGAAGCAAAGGTTATGACAATCAATTCACAAATGCATAACTAAATTCAATAGAGAGAGAATTCAATCCAAATTAAGTGTTGGGTTCCATTGCAATCTTAGAATAGAAGGTTAGTTCATGATAGCTACAATAAACATCATTTTCAATTGATACATTGTCAAATTCGAATTACAAAGGAGATGGAAATCTAGAAATGAAACCACTTTTGAAGCTATTCAGCTGGTGTTCCTTTGGTTGCTGATGGTTTCTAGCTCTCCACCTTGGCCTTGCAATTCTTCTTGACTGAGTTCCTTGGCTTTTGGCTTGATTCAGCTTGATTTCCAGCCTTGAGCTATGTTGGTTGATGTATTTTGTAGCCTCCCTCTCTCCAGATATCTGATATGTAGCTTATAAGAGAGTATATATAGTCTTCATCAAGAAACCCTAGCAAAATCGGACAAAATGGAGCTCAGATCGTACTAAAGGTGTGTCAGATCGCACTCAGCACGGCGGCGTGCGCCCGCACGCATAGGCGTGCGCCCGCGCCCAAGCGCCTGCATGCCGCCCATGGCGCTGCCGAGGCTGCCGAGCCATGCGCGCGCGCCCGCGCGCCCCAGGCGTGCGCCCGCACGCTGGCGCCTGCATGCCGCTCACACGCCCGCATGCGCTGTCGTGGCTGCCGAGGCCGCCCGTGCGCCCGCACGCCCAGGCGTGCGCCCACGCCCATGCGCCTGGATGCTGCCGAGCCATGCCGCCCATGCCGCCCGCGCGCGCGCGCGCGCCCAACGCCGAGGCTGCCGAACGCCCAACGCCCAACGCACGCCGTGCCCGCGGCTTGGTCGACGCCGCACGCCGTGCACGCACTCCGACGCCGTGCACGCCCAACTTCCAAATGTCATCAAATTAAGTCCCTAGCATCGCCAAACATAATTTCTCACCGTGTTATTATTCGGGCACGGACATCCAAGTACGGGCATGCCCACGTGGCTTGGCCGACGCCGAACGCCGTGCACGCAATCCAACGCCGTGCACGCCCAACTGCCAGATATTATCAAATTAAGCACCGGGCGCCGCCAATTACCACAATCCATCATATTACCCTTCGGGCACCGACGTCCAGGCACGAACAATGAGTCAATCCAAACGATGATCCGGACGGTCTTTTTTTCAATTCCTACAAACGTAATAAAAATGCATCAAAGCAACATAAAACATGTAAAAGTAACTAAAAACTAATTTATGTAAAAATAAGATAAAAATACATAAAAACCACATAAAATACCTAAATACTTGCAAATTATCAAGGCCAAAAGTACCCAAATTGTGTGTATAAAACACACTCATCAATGGTTGAACAACCAATCCATTCCCAGAATGACATCAAACTCCCCAAGACGAATTGGGATCAAGTTTACTGTCATCGCATAACCTTTAATATCTACCCTACAGTTCTTGTGGACAAACCTAACAGGAATCACTTCCCTATTTGCAATTTCTATATTCATGGGATAATCTAATTCTTTCTGAGGTAACTCTAATTTCTTAGCAAAATCATCGGATATAAATGAGCAAGTAGCACCCGAGTCAAACAATACATAAGCATTAACATTATTGACTGGAATGATACCTGACACTACATCCTTTGACTGCATAGCATCCTGCACCGTCATATTGAATGTTCGAGCAGTAGGTCGATTGGGTTGTGTCGGTCCTGCGATAGTCAGATTGCCTCCACCGCTGTTTCCTTTTCCTGTACTGGCTCCACCTGTAGTTTCTTTCTTAGGACAGTCTCGGGCAAAGTGATCCTTCGACCCGCAGATGAAACATGCACCCTTCTTCGGACTAGGGCAATTCGGTGCAATATGACCCTCTTGTCTGCAATTGAAACATACCCTCTTACCCTTCAAACATAACCCCACATGACTCTTTCCACAGTTACTGCACACCTCCACCTTCTTTTTCTGATTACTCTGTTGACTTCCCGCAGAGTTACTATCACTCCACTTCCTCTTCTGACCACTGCCCCCATGGCTACCACTTGCCTTGTTTTCACTTTAATTCTTTTTCTTCCTCTGCTCTTGATTATACTTGGATAAAGCATCACTGCCTCCTTCAGCGATAATTTCCTTTTCCAAAACTGCCGCAAATTAATTAAGTTGGAACATCGAAACTCGGCTATACAGCCAGGGCTTCAGTCCCTGCTCAAACCTTCTAGCCTTTTGCTCATCCGTGTTGACTTGATATGGCGCAAACCTCGCCAACTCGTTAAATTTTGCAGTATACTCAGGCACCGTCATGGTATCTTGCTTCAATTCCAGAAATTGCACCTCCATTTGATTTTGTGCGCTTGCCAGAAAGTAGGTCTCGAAAAACATCTCCTTAAATCGCTCCCACGCACAGAATAATCCCTTGGCCACCTCGAGTCTTATTTTCTTGCCACCAGTAGCTAGCTTCTGATTTTAGCATAAATGTTGCAAATGCCGTCTTCTGGTCCTCGTTGACCCTAGCGACATCAAACACCTTCTCCATCTCCATGACCCAGGTTTGGGCTTCAATTGGATTCGTAGAGCCGTGATATTCCGGAGGTCCGACAACCTTGAAGTCTTTAAAAGTCGTGGCCTGGGCTTGGGGTTGACTCGCAAATGCTCCCGTTAGCAGATTCACCAGCTACTGCATTGGATTAGCGTTGGCTTCTTCGTTGTTATTGGTGGATCCCTCAGGGGTCTGTTGATGGGTTTGTCTTCTTGGCGGCATTTTACTGTTAAAAATTTACGCTATTATATTATTATTCAATTACTTAAGCATTTAAGTCTTAACTTGAACATTTATAAACATCACTTAACACATAGCACATCTGATAAATTTTATCATTTATTCATTTACTGTTTTAAAGCATAACAAAAATAACATCATAGTTATTTACATCATCTATCCTGAAATCACAAAGTTCCAGGATTACATCATTATTCTATCCCATTATATAAAACTGGGATTTACAACTTATTAACTTCATAATTTTCATACTAGCATATCTAATCATTATCTACGATGACATTCCACGGCGCACAGCTTCCTGGCGTTCCTGCTCCATAATACGAGTCACCATCTTTCGTCCCATTATATCCGAATGACGTTGAACTCGATCCTGAGCTCTATCTACCGTGGTATGAAAAATATACTCCATCTCATCAATCTTGGCCTTCTTTGACCGCACCTCACATTCAACACGATATGCGCGGTTAGCCTCCCTCAACCAAGCAGTTTCAGCTCTCGCCCGCTCGGCTGACTCCTTTTTCAACTCATCTCGTACAATTTCATTCCTGGCTATCAACTATCCTCGTCGATACTCAGACTATGCTAGCCTCTGCTCAGCCTCTGCAAGACGTGATGCAAGGTCTTGGATCTCAGCATCCTTCTGCTCTAAAGCGAATTGACGTTCCATAACCTGTTCTCCTAACTCCTCCTTTTTGCTCTCAACATGAACCAGCTTCCACTCCACGTCCCCAAGACGTATATCGAGCTCCTCAATCTCACTGTTCTTCTGCTCCAAAACAGTCTGTCGCTCAGCCAGCTGCCTCTCTAACTCCTCCACTCTATCTTGCAACTCAATGTTGCAATCATACACCTGCTCATACATCTGAACACCTAAGGAGGTTAGTGATATCTCCTCAGGGTCCTCCTCCTCCTCCTCGACCTCCTCTTGATCCTCCTCAGGATCAGTCTCAGGCTCGTACTCGGGACCTGCAACTGTGACCAATGGGGATGGCTCCCTCTGCACTAACTGCTCATGAACTACGTGAATATCTCGGGACTCCTCATCCCTAGCCTGGCTGGGCTCTCCTCTATCAGTCATCCTGACAACAAAATTTTAAGTTTTAATTACTAATCGATAATACTCGCGAGCACATAAGTTTGTTATCAAATAAGCACATAGCACATAATCGTTTTATTGTCTTTTAGGAATTTCCGTAATCCATTCCTTAGAACTCGATAAGAGTTTATCACCTCTATATTCTCTATCTTCTAAAAGGCTATTACCCTAAGGTTTTCCCCACCTAAAGGTTCATAACCTATCGGCTCTGATACCAACCTGTGACAACCCTAAATCCGGGTACTTAATTCCCACTGATTTGGTGGTCACTATATCAATCATTCACAACTATTTACCCATAATAAGAACAATTAAAATAAACTTAAAGAAATATCTTCCCTCAAACGGGGTTACATCACCAATCTCTAAATGAAACAAATCCCAGGTTATCTAACCTTAATTACATCCGTGCAGAATAAAACATAATATTAAATAAGTCTTTGATACACATAAACATCAAGTGGATAATAAAACTCTTGCTACTTTGGCATCTTCCCTTGCCTTTACTTGTGGACGGTTCGTCCGACTTCTCTGTCTTAGCTGCAAAGTTTAATGCAAGAGTGAGCAAACAATTGCCCACAAGTGTAATAACAATAATATTTGAATGAATTAATTATCAACTGAGATATAATAGGTTTCTGAATTCAATCAACAAGGAATCAAGATTTGAAAGCTCGTTTGAATGCTTAAATCAAGAACAGTAGATTTCAAGATTTTAAGTAATATCTGAGGGTCACAAGACCTCGAACTATGTCCTAGGTTATCAAGTATTTCTACCGTAACCTTTAACAGTCTTATAGACTATGGACCATCCATCTCGTACTCAGGGGGATCAGCCTTTTGTACAATGTATTGTGCACAAACATTTTAACGTTGTCGCGTAAGTAATCCCCTATTGTTGATTTGATAATATTCAAACCTTTTTGTTTTGATGATGACTTGATTATATGATCTAATTTGTTTATTATGGAATTTCAGGAAGTTGAAGAAAGAATTATTATCAAGAGACAATGAAGATTTGAGTCTTAAGGAAAATATGTAAGGTCATTGCAAATATTTAATTTTCCAATACAAGGCTCTAGGACATAATATTTATGCATTAAACTATGCTTGACATGTCTTTATTTATATGTTTATTTGTTGAGTGGTATGCATAAAAGAAGGTTTTAGCTTATTGATTTAATATTATTAATTTGTGCATGGCTAGAGTCCTTGATACATTGGTATTTCACATGAACTGATGTATTATTATGATAAATACTGTGAGCCACGTGTAAGATTTTATGTATTGGAAATTTGGAAGTGGTTGATAAGATATGATTACTTTTCTAAATAAATGGGATAAGTATCTTGGGAATATAAAGCTATCATTATCTTGACAAAATTGGTTCAATTCTTTTCCTATTCCAATTCTTTATAGGTGGCGGTTGGTTTGAGAAGTCTAATCAGAAGATGATTTCTTTTTGAAAGTGTCCAACAAATCTTTATAACAACCGGAGATAAATTGGTTTATCCTTTTTTAGCCATTAACGGGATAATTATCTATTAGTTAGCATCAAAATTGATTATTATCTGATAGTTAGCATCAAAATTGATTATTATCTGTTCGTTAACGTCAAATTGGCAACGGTAATATTTTCTAATTCTTGGGCTATAAAAGGAAGAATTGTTTTCAATACATACACACTGACAGAACGAACATTACTTGAATTAATATATTGCGATCACATACTTGAAAAAGTTTTTAATTATTTTTGGTGCAATATATCTAGCTGCTGTGCTATTACCTTCAGATATATTTCAGCAATTTCCGTGGGCATAATATTGGTGATATCTTTTAACTCTACTTGATCATTGCATTCATTAGTTGAGCCTTGCGTTGTTAAATTGATTATTTGCTTTGATCACTAGACCTCTATTATTGTAATTTTAAATTCTTTAAACTAAGTGTTGTCTAAAGGAATTTAATCCAAGTGGATTTAAGTTTGTTTACATACAGATTCAAGGAAGCATAGGTGCTTAAGGAGTGCATTGGTGCACAAGGAGCAAAAGTGCTCAAGTGAATTATTGTAATTCAAGATTTGATAGAATCTGTTTTGTAACAGGAATTGATTGTTAAAAGAAATAAGGTGAGTCTCCAATACTAATTGGTATTGGACGTGGAGTAGGCTATTATTATAGAGGGTAATAGCTGAACCACGTAAAAAATCTTGGTGTTGATTTTATTACTTGCTTTACTTTAATTATTCAAAAGTTAGTTAATTATCTTAATAATTAAAATTTGAATATTTACATTATTTTAAGATAATTCATTATTACCAAGTATTTTCACTAAGTTATATTAATCTATAAAATCACCAGGATATTTTCTTAAATAAAAATAGTAATTCGGTAGACCATATTCAGTCAGCAAGCTACATTCATAGTAATTCGGTAGACCATGTTCATTCAGCAAGCTGCATTCACAGTAATTCAGTAGACTATATTCATTCAGTAAGCTGCATTTATCTATATAGTAGACTGTATTCAAAAAGTTTGGTATAAATTTTTTAATTGGTAATAGTTTGTATCCACACTTATTCAACCCCCCTTCTAAGTGTGCCTTATCTGAATTTCATTTGGTATCAAAGCTTGGCTCTACGTATCTTGGTCTTAAAGGTAACTTGTAGGGAAAGATTCTGACATGGCACAGTTTGGGAACAACAATCAAGAAGGTCAATCAACCAATAGACCTCCTCTGCTGTATGGAACAGAAAATTACAATTTCTGGAAATTTCGAATGAGGATCTATCTTAAAAGGGATCCTTGGGAATGATGGGTTGTGGAGAACGGACCGGTTATACCAAGAAAAGATGATGGTACTCCAAAGACTTTGCTAGAAATGGACTCAACTGAAACTTTCATGGTCTCCTATGATTCAAGGGCTATGAATACATTACTTAGCGGCATGGTTCAATCAGAGATAGATAAAGTTTCTTCATGCAATACAGCTAAAGAAATTTGGGACACTCTTGTAGTAAGCCCAGAAGGGACATCCAAGGTGCGAGAAGTCAAACTTAGCATGCTCATGCATGACTATGAAATGTTTAAACTTGAGAAAGATGAAACTATAAAAATGGCACAAGCAAGGTTTCTAGTGCTGCTAAATTCATTGAAGCTACTTGACAAAACCATTCCACTAAGTGAGATTAATCATAAGTTACTTCGGGCAATGCCCAAAAGGTTTGCTTCTACTACTCTTCAAGATTCTTCCGCTATTTCTACTATGGATACTCTAACACTTTTTGGTGAACTTGAGGAATATGAACATCAGTTAAAAAGTTATGATGATGAGGAAGAAACTCCTCGAAGAAAGGTTTTAGCTCTTAATGCATGAAATGAAGAAGAACTCAATGATGATTCCGATGAAGAGATAGCCATGATGTCAAGGAGACTCAAAGGACTACTGCAAAGGAAGAACAAAAGGAAGAATATCTTCAACTCAAATAAAGGCAAAGGAAAGCAAACTGAGGAAACATGTTTTGAATGTGGACGTCCAGGGCATTTCAAGAAGGACTGCTTTCAACTTAAGAACAAGGGAAAAATGAACTTCAAGGATAATAAAAGAAACAAAGCTCTTGTCACTTGGAGTGATGAAGAGGAGTTCGAAGTAGAGGTGGATGCCAAGGATGAAATAGCTCAAATATGCTTCATGAGAATAGAAGGTGAATCAAATGAGATATCTATTTATGAGTTTAATTCTTTAAAACAATAAAATGAGAGATTAAAAGAAAAGAATGCATGTTTAAAGGAATTAGTAAATACATTAATGTGTGAAGTTGATTCTTTAATAGATGAAAAGAAAGAAATTGAGAAGGAGTCATCTTGTAGAGAAGAAAAGGTTTTGATTGCAAAAAATGATTATCTTGAAAATTACAACAAGATTCTTTTTAACAAGGTGACTCACTTGAACATTGAAGTTGAGAAATTGACTAATGAGCTAAAAATGCGAGATGTATGTATTGATGCATTTATTGATAAATCTCCGAGTAAATCTATTCCTTCTGATGAACATCAAAAGGAAGTAGATTCATTAAAACTATCTCTTGCTAGATTTGTCCAAGGTGAAGAAAACCTAACTGTTATGTTGGGAAAGCAAAGACCTAGTTTTGACAGACAAGGGATAGGTTATAATTCCATTCGTAAAACCGGGAATGTGCAAATGCTTAAATCCAAGTCTCGTTTCAAATTGAATTATTGTTCTCCTTTTGCTACATGCAAAAATTGTGGCATTAAAGGTCACTTAGATATAAATTGTTCTAAGAAACAGAAGGTTAAAAAGGTATGGATTAAGAAAGGTGATTTATGTACAACTAACACAAATGGACCCAAAAAGATATGGGTACCAAAAAGATGAATAAATTTTTCTTGACAGGTATGCTTCAAGGCAAAAGTTCCATTTCAAAAATGGATTCTTGATAGTGGATGCTCTCGTCACATGACTGGTGACAAATCGAAGTTCGTGGAACTAAAAACCAAGAAGAAAAATGGGACGGTAACTTTTGGAGATAATCGAACCTGTGAGATTATCGGGAAAGGTAAAATTGGTAATGGTAAGCTCAATATTGATAATGTTCATCTTGTTAGTGGACTTGAATTTAATCTTATAAGTGTTAGTCAATTAATGGATAATGGTCATCAAGATTGTTTTGAAAAAGAAAAGTGTACAATTTCTCATGGTACTAACAAATCTACTTTAGTTGCACAAAGGGAAGGAAATATATATACTATTGATTTTGAGCAACAGGATGAAGAACTATGTCTAGCAACTGTGCAAGACGAGGCTAACCTATGGCATAAGAGGATGGGACATGTTCACATGGATTTAATCAAGAAAGTGTCCTCAAAGAATCTTGTCAAAGGATTGCCAAAGATAAAGTATAAAAAGAGAGGAATATGTGTTCCTTGCCAACTTGGGAAACAAGTAAGAACTTCGTTTACAGCAAAGAACATGGTATCAACTTCCTCTCCTCTACAACTACTTCATCTTGAATTATTTGCTCCTGAAAGGCATGCTAGTATTAATGCTAAATTTTATGCTTTTGTAATAGTTGATGATTTGTCTAGATATACTTGGGTGTTGTTTTTAAGAACCAAAGATGAAGCATTTAAAGAGTTTGAGAAATTGATAAGAAGTTTAGAGACTAAGTATAGTCTCAAACTTATAAAAATTCGAAGTGATCATGGTACTGAATTCCTAAAGGATTTTATTATATATTGTGATCAAAAAGGCATAATCCATGAGTTTTCAGCTCCAAGAACTCCTCAGCAAAATGGAGTAGTGGAAAGAAAGAATAGGACACTTCAAGAAATAGCTAGAACACTTTTACAAGAAAGCAAACTTCCAAAGAAGTTTTGGGCAGAGGCTGTTTGTTAATACGTCTTGTTATGTGTTAAATAGAGTTCTTATTCGTCCTATTATTTTGAAAACTCCTTATGAACTTTTGAATAACAAAATTCCTAATATTAGTTATTTCAAAATATTTGGATCTAGATGTTATATATTGAATACTAGTGATAACTTGGGAAAATTTGATGCTAAATCTTATGAAGGTATTTTCATTGGATATTCACAAAATAGAAAGGCATATCGTGTATTTAATATAAATAAATTATGTGTTGAAGAATCTATTCATATAACGTTTAATGAAACTAACAATGATCTTCCAAAAGAAAGAGAAGAGTATGCAGGTAATTTGGAGATCTTAGCGAATCCGGCAAACCGGAGAAATCTATTCAGCAAGTCAAATGAACAAATTCAGTAAGCTGAATTGGAGAACACACAAGGAGTGGAACAAGGAACAACACAAGAACTTGAGGAAGATTTCCCCCAACAAGAAGTAATACACGATGTCCAAATGCCAAAGACTGCAAGATATCTCAAGAATCATCCACCGGAAAACATTATCGGAGATATAAACAAAGGAATCACCACACGAAGAAGTTTACAAAATCAATGTGCATTCTCTGCATTCTTATCACAAATTGAGCCAAAGAATGCTAAGGGAGCCATTCTCGATGAAAGTTGGCTAATGGCAATGCAAGAAGAACTTCAACAATTTGAACGATGTCAAGTTTGGGAATTAATGCCTCCTCCTAAAGATGTTTCTGTCATTGGAACAAAATGGGTGTTTAAAAACAAGCTTGATGAACATGGGACAATCACTCGCAACAAAGCAAGGCTAGTGGCTCAAGGTTATAAACAACAAGAAGGAATCGATTACGAAGAAACCTATGCCCCAGTTGCAAGAATAGAATCTATCTGAATTCTATTAGCATTTGCATGTTACAAGAAGTTCAAGCTTTATCAAATGGATGTAAAAAGCGCATTCCTAAATGGATACATTAATGAAGAAGTCTATGTCAAACAGCTTCCTGGATTCGAACATGAGAAATACCCAAATCATGTTTTCAAGCTAAAGAAAGCTCTCTATGGTCTCAAGTAAGCTCCAAGAGCTTGGTACGAGAGGTTGAGTAAGTATCTTCTCTCCAGTGGTTTCACTAGAGGTAAAATTGATTCCACATTATTTATTATGCATGATAAAAATGATATAATTATTGTTTCAAATATATGTGGATGATATAATATTTGGTGCTACTAATGATTTTCTTTGTGAGTGGTTTTCAAAATGTATGCATAAGGAATTTGATATGAGCTTAATGGGAGAACTAAATTACTTTTTGGGACTTCAAATCAAGCAAACTAAGGAAGGGATCTATATTCATCAAACCAAGTTCACAAAAGAGCTCCTCAAAAGATTTGGTTTTGAAGGATCCAACCCAAAGGCTACACCAATGAGTACATCAATAAAACTGACATCAGCTGATAAAGGTATAGATGTAGAGTTAACAAAATATCGAGGTATGATTGGATGTTTATTATATTTAACTGCATCAAGACCTGATATATGATGAGTGGGTTTTATACCTACGAATCAGGTATTGTTAGGCTTAATTATTGTGGTGTTTAAGTGTTTTTAGTATTTTTTTTACTTGTTTTTGGTGTTTATTTATTGTAGGTTGGAGTTGGAGGGGCAAAAGGGTAAATTTGGAGCTTAAAATACACTTGGTGGCATTTTTGTAAATTCCTGGACAAGGGCTAGCGCCAGCAGCGCTTGGGCTAGCGCCAGAGGCGCTAGTTCACGTTTTTGGGTGCTAAAGTTCAGCTGAAGGAGGAAAAGGAAGCCAATTCGAAAGAGGATTCTAGTCAATATTGATCAGATAGTGAGAAGGAAACCCTAAGAAGGAACTTGGAGACTCTTATTATAATTAATCTATCTTTACTTTAGAGAGTACGGAGAGATATACTGTGGTTTACTTTTGTTCAGGCACTGGATTTTGATGTGGGTTTAAGCTTACTTTAGAATTTTATTCACAATTGGGTTTGATCAATCTACTTCTTCTTTATTCAATTGATTGTTTATTTTCCATGTGTAGATTTGATCCCATAATGGCTTTTGGTTCAGACATAAACTAATCTCCATTATGGGATTCTAACGGATTTTAATATGTAGTCTAATTATAAGCTTGCTTGTTAGATTGTTTTGCATATCATAAGGAATTTCTATCATGATTGTTTTGCATGTATGAATGCTTGATCACCATTCGACTTCAGTACTTGTATGGAATTGAAAAAATAACATATAAGTATGGATTGTAATCATGATAGCTTACGAATATGAGGCTTAATTGGATAGCTTAATATTGTGTGAGTCAGATAGAAATATATTGTTTCACCGTAAGAGTCAAAATAAGGACTTGTGCTTAAAATTAATATAATTGCAATTTCGCAGAGAAATATAGTGATTTTGGTTATAGTGGTGATTACATGGTGTCTATCAAGTATGGATATTATGTAAGTAGGTCATAATGCATTGACAAATGGTTATGTCTATTTTAGTGTCCTTGGCTACTTTTCTGTGATATATGAACTTACTAGCATGATAGTGGTAATTAGATGAACTATTAAACGAAGTTAGGATCCCATTAATTCCAAGCTTGATTTATTTCGTTAGTCTTTGCATATTCAGTTATTAATTAATATAGAAATAATTTTGTCACCAAAAGTAAGATAATAGTTTAGGCAAATAAGTATAGTGATAGAACTGATGCATAGTGAATTAATTTAATCCTGTCTCTGTGGGATGATACTTTACTTCCTCTGTATTACTTGTTGACCACGTATACTTGCGTGAGTTAGAGCTCTTTTATTTAAGACTTAAAAAGAGGCAACAAGTTTTTGGCGGCGTTGCCGGGGACAGGCGTTAGATTTTTATTATTATCATCAGTTTTAAGCTATATTGTTTGACTTAGACAACTATAATCTTTTCTCATTTCTATTTCAATTTTTGTTTTGGTTTCAGGTACTTGTAGAATTTTTATGCACACACGATCATCCAACTCAGAATTGACACCAGCTCAGGGTAATATTGACGGAAGAGGTTGGAAAGCAAGAGTGCGTAGGAATTTACAAGAACAGTTGGAAGGAACTATACCGAATATGGCGGAGGAACAGAGAATCGAGCAAAGAGAGGAGCATAAAGCCTTGAGGGACTATTCCATGCCAAATATCACTGGATTGCAGTCTAGCATAGTCAGACCGACAATAGCAGCAAATACCTTTGAGATTAAACCAGGAACCATTCAAATGGTGCAGAATTCGGTCCAGTTCGGGGGTGCTGCTACAGACGATCCTAATGAGCATCTTTTGAGTTTCATTGAAATTTGTGATACATTCAGATACAACGGGGTGATGGAGGATGCCATTCGACTAAGACTGTTTCCATTTTCATTAAGGGATAGAGCAAGAAGTTGGCTTCATTCTTTGCATGCAGGATCAATCACTACATGGGAGGACCTAGCACAAAAATTTCTAGCCAAGTTTTTCCCAATGGCTAAAACTGCAAAACTAAGGACAACAATTTCTCAATTTGAGCAACAACAGGGTGAGTCCTTATACGAAGCTTGGGATAGGTACAATGAGATGCTAAGGAAGTGTCCACACCATGGGATGCTAGATTGGATGGTGATCAACACATTTTATAATGGATTGGGATGGCAGTCTAGGCAGATGGTAGATGCAGCTGCGGGTGGAGCTTTAGGGGCAAAGAGCTGTGACGAGGCTTATAACCTTATTAAGACTATGGCAGCAAATGATTTCCAGAATCCTACAGCCAAAACGTCACAGCCCAGAGTTGCAGGTGTGTTGGAAGTGGATGCTATTACCCAGTTGTTAGCACAGATGGCGGATATGACAAAGAAAATAGATTCGTTGTCGGAAAGCAAAGCCAAGTCAGTTGCCTTCGTATGTGAGATTTGCGCGGGGTCGCACTAAACAGATCAATGTGCTATCAACTCGGAGTCGGTACAGTATGTGAACACTTATAAGAAATACCAAGGTCAGTTTCAGAACACATACCACCCCAACAACCGCAATCATCCAAACTTTAGTTGGTCAAATAACCAAGGAAGTCAGCAGTAGCAGTTTCAGCAGAATCAACAATTTCCATCTCAGTCAGCGCAACAACAGTTTACTCCACGACCACCTTTTCCACCGGGATATTCTCAACAACAACATCTTACTCCATATGCACCTCAGCAAGAAAAGAAATCAGAAATGGAGGAGATGATGTTAAAGTACATGGCAAATACAGAGGTGATGATCAAAAGCCAGGGAGTGGCTATTAAAAATCTAGAAGCTCAGATGGGGTAAATGGCGACTATGCTTAACAGCAGGCCCCAGGGTTCATTGCCAAGTAACATAGAGGCAAATCCACGGAGAGAAGGTAAGGAACAGTGTCAGGCCATTACACTCAGATCGGGAAAGCAATATTCAGGAAATGCAACAGAAATAGCAGCACCGAGTTTACAAGGGGATGACACTGGGTAGAAACTGAGACAGAAATTGAAGCTGAAAAGAAGGAGAAGAAGGATGAGTTCGAGTCGCAACAAGTAGAGAAGGAGAAAGCTAGTTCAGATAAGAAGCCCGTGAATACAGTACCACAAGTTCACCCTCAGGTACGGTATCCGCAGAGATTGAACAAGTAGAAGGACGATAAACAGTTCAGAAAGTTTTTGGAGGTTTTTAAGAAACTGCAGATCAACATACCCTTCACGGAGGCATTGGAACAAATGCCAAGCTATGCAAAATTCATGAAGGGTATACTGTCAAGAAAAAGAAGGTTAGACGAATTTGAGACAGTGGCCTTGACGGAGGAATGCAGTGCAGTGTTTCAGCATAAATTACCTTAAAAGCTGAAAGATCCGGGCAGTTTCACAATCCCATGCACGATCGGAAAGATGAGCTTCGATAAATGTTTGTGTGATCTTGGGGCAAGTATCAACCTGATGCCGTTGTCAGTATTTAGTCAGTTAGGATTGCCGGAACCAAGGCCAACGAATATTTCCCTACAGCTAGCTGATAGATCTATCACATATCCACGGGGGATAGTAGAGGACGTACTGGTGAAAGTGGACAAATTTATCTTTCCGGCAGACTTCATCATTCTGGATTATGAGGAAGACAAAAAATACCAATCATACTAGGGAGACCATTCCTAGCCACGGGAAGAACTTTGATAGATGTACAGAAAGGGGAGCTTACAATGCGGGTACATGATCAGGAGGTGACGTTTAACGTTTTCCAAAGCAATGAAGCTCCCAACCGATGAAGAAGAATGCTTCGGAGTAGACTTGATGGATAGTATAGTTCATGACGAAGTTGAAAGTTTGTTGGGCTATGAACCACTGCAGAGAGTGATTGCTGAAAATTCAGATTTGGAGGATGAAGAATGTGCCGAACTTGTGCAATATTTGGATACCACCCCCAAATTCGGAAAATTCAGAACACCTATCGAGCCACTTACGAAAGCGGGAGAGACATCGGTAAAGTTGAAACCATCTCTTGAGATACCTCCCGAACTTGAACTTAAACCACTTCCAGAACATCTCAGGTACGCATTTTTAAATAAAGATTCAAAGCTACCTGTGATTATTTCTTCTGCACTAACATCTTTTCAGGAGGAAAGACTACTACGAGTGCTTAGAGAGTTTAAATCAGCTATTGGATGGACCATAGCCGATATCAAGGGGATAAGCCCGTCTTTTTCATGCATAAGATCTTACTGGAAGATGGTAGCAAGCCGACAGTTGAACAACAAATAAGGCTCAATCCTATAATGAAAGAAGTGGTTAAGAAAGAGATTCTGAAATGGCTGGATGCGGGAATAATCTATCCAATTTCGGATAGTTCATGGGTGAGCCATGTGCAGTGCGTACTAAAGAAGGGTGGAATGACCGTTGTCACCAATGAGAATAACGAGCTGATCCCAACGCGAACCGTAACAGGGTGGAGAATTTGCATGGACTATCGCAAGCTTAACAAAGCTATAAGGAAGGACCATTTTCCACTCCCATTTATCGATCAGATGTTGGACCGACTGGTGGGTCATGAGTACTATTGCCTTCTGGATGGGTATTCAGGCTACAATCAGATTACGATAGCTCCAGAAGACCAGGAAAAAGACTACTTTTACATGTACATACGATACTTTTGCCTTTAGAAGAATGTCTTTTGGGTTGTGCAATGCTTCAGCCACTTTTCAGCGATGTATGACAGCGATTTTTTTCAGACATGGTCGAACAGAATGTTGAGGTATTTATGGACGACTTTTCGGTATTTGGTGATTCTTTCGATCTATGTCTTGAAAATTTGGTAATGGTTTTAAAGAGATGTGTTGAAACAAATTTAGTATTGAATTGGGAGAAGTGCCATTTTATGGTACAAGAAGGAGTCATACTGGGACACAAAGTGTCGAAGAAAGGCATTGAGGTGGACAGGGCAAAGCTGGAAACGATTGAGAATTTACCTCCACCCACGTCAGTAAGAGGTGTCCGCAGTTTTCTTGGTCATGCAGGCTTCTACCGCAGATTCATCAAGGACTTCTCCAAGATAACTAAACCATTGTGCAGTTTATTGGAGAAGGATGCACAGTTTAATTTTGATGAGGCTTGCATGAGGGCATTTGAGCATTTAAATAATAAGTTAACATCAACACCCGTTATCACAACACCAGATTGGGCGTTGCCGTTTGAGCTGATGTGTGATGCCAGTGATTACGCAGTAGGGGCTGTTTTGGGGCAAAGGAAGGAAAAGATGTTTCATGTGATATACTATGCCAGCAAGACCCTTACAGATGCACAGTTAAACTACACCACCACAGAGAAAGAGTTATTGGCAGTGGTGTATGCCTTTGATAAATTTCGGTCATATCTGATAGGCACAAAGGTAATAGTGTATATGGATCACTCGGCAATTCGACACTTAGTGGAGAAGAAGGATGCAAAGCCCAGGTTGATCAGGTGGATATTGCTTTTGCAAGAATTTGATTTAGAGATCAAGGATAGGAAGGGTACCGAAAACCAAGTGGCAGACCACTTGTCTCGACTAGAGCAACCGGAAAGGGAGATAGAAGGCAAAGTTAAAATTAATGAATCCTTTCCAGATGAGCAGTTGTTTGTGGTGCAAGGGGAAGTGCCATGGTTTGCGGACTACGCAAATTATTTGGTGAGTAAGATGATACCTTCTGACTTGGTGGGGCACCAAAAGAAAAAGTTCCTGTATGATGTTAAATGGTATATATGGGATGAGCCGTATTTGTTTAAACAGTGTGCGGATCAAATGATAAGAAGGTGTATCCCATATATTGAGACCGAAGGAATTTTACAGGATTGCCATTCTTCTATATATGGAGGACATTATGGAGGAGAGAGAACAGCGGCTAGAGTACTTAAGCATGATTCTACTGGCCGACAATCATTAAAGACACTTACAGTTTTGTTCAGCGGTGTGATAGATGTCAGAGAGTTGGAAATATTTCAAATAGGAATGAAATGCATTTGAATACGATCCTTGAAGTAGAAGTTTTCTACGTTTGGGGGATTGATTTCATGTGTCCTTTCGTGTCTTCGTGCAGTAATCTCTAAATTTTATTAGCAGTTGACTATGTGTCTAAATGGGTAGAAGTGGCAGCACTCCCGACAAATGATGCCAAGGTAGTCCTAAAGTTTTTGCATCGCAGTATTTTCACTAGATTTGGGACTCCGTAGGGCTATTATCAGTGATGAAGGTAGTCACTTCTACAACAGGCAGTTCACAGTGTTGCTGGCTAAGTATGGGGTAAATCATCGTATTGCTACAGCTTATCACCCCCAGACAAACGGCCAAGCGGAAGTATCCAATCGAGAAGTAAAAAGAATCCTCGAAAAAATTATGAATCCGACGAGGAAGGATTGGTCCTTAAAGCTAGATGACGCTGTGTGGGCATATAGGACTGCGTACAAAACTCCTGTTGGGTATGTCACTGTTTCAGCTGGTATATGGAAAAGCTTGCCATCTTCCGATGGAGCTAAAACACAAAGCATATTGGGCAATTCGGAAGTTGAACTTTGATTCGACAGCTTCAGGGGAGAAGCGTTTACTCCAAATCAATGAGTTGGACGAATTTCGACTACGGGCTTATGAAAACTCGAAGCTATATAAGGAGAAGGTGAAGAAATGGCATGATCGTAAGATCATTGAGAGAACATTTGAACCGGGACAAAGGGTTTTACTTTTTAATTCCAGACTTAAACTTTTTCCCGGGAAGCTGAAATCAAGATGGTCAGGACCATTCACAGTGAAGACGTCTTTCCACATGGCGCGATTGAAGTATACGACAAACTTCCGGATAAATCGTTCAAGGTGAATGGACAGAGGTTGAAGCATTACTTTGGGGATGAGGTGGACAGACAGAAAGTCACCTTAATCCTTTATGCGACATGAGAATCAGAGACAGTCAAGCTAATTGACTATAACTTAGCGCTATCTGGGAGGCAACCCTAGCATTTTAATTTTCTGTTTTGCTGTAGTTTAGTCATTTAACTTTATTTTATTTTTAAAAAAAGGGGGTTTCATGTAATTAATTTTGGATTTGGGTTGATGTGTGTGCAGGTAGAAGCTCGAATTGGAAAAAAATTGACTAAGTGTGCCTATAAGCGCTGGCAGCGCCCTACCAAGCGCCTGAAGCGCTACATCATGCGGCAGCTACTGCCAGTCAGCGCTATTAGCGCCCAATCCCTCACACATCCAGCGCCAGCGCTCAAGCCATCACACAGAGTCTGCATAACAGCGCTAGCAGCGCTCAACACATCACAAAGTAAGCGCCAGAGGCCCTGCCCAAGCCAACACAGTCTGCATAACAGTGCTAGAAGCGCTCAACCTAGCGCCAGCAGCGCTACCATCACCACAATACACTGACACTCAGCGCTATTCGCGCTCACTCCAGTCAATCCATAGCGCTAGAAGCGCTCGGCAGGGAATTTTAAAAAAAAATAAAGTCTAAAACCCTAGGTCGGGCTTATTGAAGGTTTTGCACTACAAAGCCAATTTTGCTTCTTCTTCTACCTCATTCAAGCCGCCTCCAGCCGACTTTTCTCCATTGTTGCTGCATAGAAGCTATTTTCCCCCAATCAAACATTAACAAACAGCCACCCACATTCTCAACTACCGTCGGCATTCAACACTTGCAACCAAAGAACTTCTATAGCCAAAAAGGATTAAAGGTTCTCACACTTTACATTATTGATCAATTAGAACTTGAAATTGTTGGCTAGAAAGTTTAATTGCTAGTAGTTAGAGATAATTCTTTGGTTGTGCTTTAACCCAATTGAGTTTGTGTTGGCTCAATTGGGATTGGGTTTAAGTTTCAATTGTCTATCTTTATGCTTGCAAGTTATGGGAGATTTCATTGTGCTAAATTGGGTTATTCATCAGTTTGGGGGAAACATTGTCTAAGGGTTTTTAAAGTGTGCATACCAAGTGTTCGACAGATTGCCCCAACGAAATTTTGAGTTCTTTTGGGCCTTGATTTGTGTTTAATTGGTTATTAATGGCTCCCAAAAGACATATAGGGGAAAGTTCAGGTTCATCAGCTGTGGTAAAATATGATAAGAAAAATTTGTTAGCCCCGAAGCAAGTGATAGGTTTAAAAATTGGTCTTCCGGGAAATCTCTAATTCCTGAGCGTGGCTTGCTACCTATTGAGCGGGTAGATGGGGAGTTAGCTCAAATGATACGTAGCCGCAATTGGATGGTATTTACTGCACAACCTGAACCAGCTGCCGTTAATATTGTGAAGGAGTTTTATGCCAATGCTAAAGAAGCTAATGGGAATCTGGTTATGGTTCGGGGTCAGGAAATAAATGTGGGGCGTAAAGCTATTAATGCGTATTATGGGTTGAAGAAAATTCACAAGGATGGCTATACGAAATACTTGGAACAGGATTTGGATTATTTTGAGATTATAGAAGCCCTCTGTGAGCCAGGGACAGAATGGAAGCTGACTGACCAACAAGAAGCTGTGCACTTTCCCTCAGCCAAATTGAGCAAATATGGAAAAGCCTGGCATGCTTTTATATGTGCCAAGTTGATGTCGTGCCGCCATATGAGCGATGTCATTAATCAGCGGGTGGCGTTATTATTTTGCATTGCTCAAGGGAAGACAGTGGATATTGGGGAAGTGATTCATGAATCTATTATACACACGCTTGAGGGTAGTACCACAGGTGGACTGCCTCACCCTTCATTGATCACAGATTATGTCGTCATGTTGGAGTCAAGTGGGATAAAGATGAACTGATGCAGGCTCCATTGCCTCCAATTGATCATGTTGCAATGGGACGGTACAGAGTATGGGGTGGAGGTGAGTCGCACCCGAGGGGCTTAGGTTTCATTCTACCACAGGAGCATCCACAGGAGCAGCCACAGGAACAGCCACCACCTGTTGAGGATCCGGTTCCAGCCCCTACTATAGTTGAGACTATCCGATAGGACCTTCGGCATCATACTCGACGGATAGACTTAATGGCAGGATCGATTCAGAGGGGTTTTGACCGGATGACTCGACAACAGAGTCGACTTGGTCAGCGCCAGGCGGAGATTTATGCCTATAATGTTAATTGTTCCACAGCCTTGGCAGATATGTTTGGGCGGTTGAATCCTTCAGCAGGGCCTTTCCAGTTTCCACCAGCTCCTCCTTTATCTATTTACCCACCACCTGACTCGCCTCCTGATGCGGATGATGATGATGATGATGACGCTGCCGATGGCAGTGATGATGAGTAGTGTTCTTCATCAGGGGAGTCCTCTGTTCTTAATGTTTTATTCTTTTTCAATGAGGGCATTGTCTTGTTCAGTTTGGGGGGTAGTTTTTTTTTGTTCTGTTTCATGCATTTAGTTTGTTTTGTTTTCTTGTGTTTATGCATAATGCATGGTAGTTGCATTGCGTTTTAGGTTGTGTTATGCATTTAGTTTCATGAATTAAGTATAAATTGATATAGTATCTAATGTGGCCAATGATAAGACTGGTTTCATGGTTTTAACTTGAGAAGAATTGAAAACTAGTGCTTAGTGATGACTTTGATTAGGAAATGAAGTTTAACTTGTCTGAAACTTTTGTTAGCAAGGAAAGCACAGAATTAATTGTTTTGATCAATTTAATTCAAATTGTTGCATAATTTTCTTCTGGTGGAAGATTTGGGTCAAAACTTGATAATATCGGTGAAACGTCCATTAAATGAAAAACAGGCAAGAATCTAAGTTTGGGGGAATCTTGGGGTGTGAAAAAAAAGAGAAATTTGAAAAATTTTGAACCTTTCTCAATTGAAGAATGGATCATGTGGTGGGTTGAGATGGAGCGTAAAACGCACTCACTCATAAACACATGGAACGAGATGGAGCGTAAAACGCACTCGGTCAAAAGAAAGTGAGATGGAGCATAAAATGCACTCACTAAAAAGAAAAAAAATTGTTTTAAATTCCTGGGGAAGGGTTTAAAAAGGGTCTAAATGTGTTAAATAACCTTAGTGATACCCTTATGCTTAGTGATTGCTTGAATCAGTTGAATTGGTTGTATTCATGGGTTGAATTAAGTTGCAATTGAAAGTTTTCTTCTAAGAAGTCAATTATGTGATGGATTTGAATTTTAATTGATTGAAATGGTTGATATACACACACGTACGACATGGGTGATGACAGGTGTAACTTAACTACTTGGTTGGAGTTAGAAACTGTGCATTGGTTAGAGATTCTACTTAAGTGTGTATGATATCTTTGAGGCCTGATGTTGGATACTGTGTTGGTTGACTGTTTGATTCGTAGGCATGATAGTTTGTTTGCATTTGCATCATTGCATTGCTTGGGGACAAGCAATTGGTTAAGTTTGGGGGTATTTGATGAGTGGGTTTTATACCTACGAATCAGGTATTGTTAGGCTTAATTATTGTGGTCTTTAAGTGTTTTTAGTATTATTTTTTTTGTACTTATTTTTGGTGTTTATTTATTGTAGGTTGGAGTTGGAGGGGCAAAAGGGTAAATTTGGAGCAAAATACACTTGGTGGCATTTTTGTAAATTCCTGGACAAGGCTAGCGCCAGCAGCTAAGCGCTGGTACTGCCAAGCGCAACCAGAGGCGCTAGTTCACATTTTTGGGTGCTAAAGTTCAGCTAAAGGAGAAAAGGAAGCCAATTCGGAAGAGGATTCTAGTCAATATTGATCAGATAGTGCGAAGGAA